>OX336389.2:1480034565-1480634565 GCA_946902985.2 Meconema thalassinum | reverse complement strand
TACCCCGCTCGGACGCCCAAACCAGAATTAAATTCCTGTACAGAGCCGAGAATTGAACCAATGACCTTTGGATCTGGAGTCTCAATTCGTACCTCTAGGCAGTTCAAATAGCGTTTAGCGTGCTAAAACATCAGATAGTTAAATACAGCTTCCCCTTTCCAGCCACTATGTGATCCCTGAGTTGTTACGGATTAAGTTGTTACTAGTATAGACAAGTTTTTATCGGGCTTCCTCTGATCGGCGAATTTCTCTTTTCTAGAATAAAATTTTTACACGTACGGTTTGGAAATGGCGCGTCAATAAACCCCCACCCAGACATAGCCATATGGATGGAGACCGTTCCACACTCCTTGCCAATAGATACTGTATATGAAAGCGAGGACACAGTTCGGCGGGACAGTTTGTTGAGTTGGTTGAGCTTGTGACAGTTCAGTTCGGAGTGAACGAATGCAAAGGCAGCCCAGTGGAGAGAGCGGAGAGAGACTACTTACAGCGAGTGCTAGCCATGACTAACAGTGCAACAGCCAAATAGCCATTGAAAATAAAGTACAAACACGTACACTAAAATTGCACTCCAGCATTTTGAGTTGCATAGTCCTTGATTTTTATCTTTACCTATCCAAATCGCTATCACATGCTTCCCCACATAGTTGCCATACACACGTCACTGTAGGTTCATGGAAATATTTGCTAACCAAATAAGGTGGTGAAAACCATGGACCACCAGACGTGTAAACACATGCCTCAACTCTAAGTTGGCTGTTGTCCACTTCCGGTGGATCATGGCTCCGGTTCCATACAATCCTTGAGGTATGTCTTCTCGTTTTCTCTTCAATGATGTTAGTAGCTTTTCCGAGGCTCTGGTGTTTGGTACAGGTAAATAGTTTCCAAGGTCTTCTATAAGAAATGATTCTCGTGCCAGGAGGTACACGAATCGTGACCTGGTAGTTTTTGACACTCCGATTGCTTTTTTTTTATGAATAATGCCTTCACTCTTTTTTAGTGAGGAAATGTTCTTTTCTGTTAGGTGCTGCCAAATGACTTCAATGCCATATATTAGAATAGGCATGACTTTATTTCTGAAAAGAGCCATTGCTGTCTCTAAGCTGAGGATTGTCAAGTATCTATTTTCATGCATTGCCCGTACTGCTTGCGTTGATTTCTCTATCACATGATGTGTGAAACATTTAGCACTTGTTTGGAGCGTGATACCCAAATATTCGAATTCCTTTACCATGTTTACTTTCTCCTCTTGATGAAAATTTCTGTCGCTGCTGAAACCTTCCCTCCTTTTCTAAACACCATCATTACAGTTTTTGAAACGTTGATAGATATGTTAACAGTTTGGGTGCATATCTGTCAGTGAGGTGACCAGTATAATCGAGTGCTGTAAATGCGCCAGTGACCGAGAGATGCGTAAGAGGACCTGGCTTCGACGCATTACGGGCACGAGTGCATGGCAAGCTCCCCAGCTGGGCCCGCTAGGTCCTGAAGTGGCAAGTATGGTGGAGTGAGCTGTGAACACTGTATGAAATGCACGGACACGTGTACTGCTGGTGTACTGGGGTGACTTGCTAACAGAGTGAGTGCAGTGTAAATAATCTAGTTTGAGTCTTACACGCTAGCAGTTGTGTGAACCCCGAACCCGTCACAGTATTATTTCAATCATTTCAATACCGGTAGTGACAATAAATGGTATTCGTACTAGTTACCCATAAGCCCCTGCGTCAGCCTCCTGGACCAGTATCCATGAAATCCATCCATTATACATGAGAAGTGAGGTGACTTTTGAACCGTCACAAAACCACTTCTGATATGGATCTGAAAATAATAAATTAGCCTATTTCATGAAATTAAACAAAAACATGAATTTTAACTGAATATTGGTGCAGTTAGCTCACTGGTAAAAATGTCCTCCGTTTGGAACTATGTCACTCCCTTTAAAGCACGATGATGTTGGATAGATGATTGCTAGACCACTTCAAAATATATCTCCTGAAGCTTAAGCTCCCTTTCTACGATTTTACGTTAGATAGTTGCCAAACCACGGCAGCTCACTGTCAAGCTATGTAAATTTGTGTCGGAGTCTCTTTCACTGCATATATGCTAAGGATGGCCCCTCGTTAAATGGCCCATTTTTGGTGGCTTTCTCTCTCTAATACCGACCGGTAAGCAGTGATCAATGTTTAAAGTGGAAGCTTTTAAATTTCCAATCATGTAATTCTGGTTGATTTTTTTGACCTCCTGTTTTTCTCGTATATTTTTCTTTTCCTTTTGGAACCCATGATTCGGTGGTCCTTGACATGTAAATTTGGATGTGTTTAAGTTATTTCGATTGTTGTTCTTCGTAATATTAAATGTGTTCGTTGAGGTGGCAATATTGCGTCGTGGGTTTTCTGGGTGTGCTCTCCGTGAGGTTCGCCATACCATTGAGTTCTGCGTTGCAGTTGTTTTCTTATCGTTTCGGTGAAGGTTAGGTTAGGTTAGGTTAGGTTAGGTATGTGGGGATTCACGTGTGCTGTAAGGAACCTTCTCTTCCTGACACACAGCACGGCCGTGATACTGCTCCTTGGGGTTACGACCACGACAGAGCAATTCAGCATGCATTTTTTGAACTCCACTGTGGTATAGCGCTCGTAAGAGTGTTACGTTGGTATAAGGCGGGACGTCACGTAAGCTAGTCTGTTTGAAACCTTACACTGAACTTACAAGTGAGATTGGAGCGTTCCCCTGGGGTTGAACGTGAGTCAGCTCTGTTTACTAGGTCTGAGGTTTTGGGATCGATTACTGGTAGTGGTTTGCCTGCCCCTCTATTGCCTGGTTCTGGCTCGTCCAGACCACTTATCCCTGGATACGGTCATTCTTCTCATATTAGGTCACCTAATGATTTCCTGGGTCCCGCTGACCCATTGCATCCCAGTTTTTCTCTGGCAATGTAAATGTTTTGTCTCCTGTAGAGGGTGTGCGAGCGAGCTACCCTGGTAATAATGTCTCTTTTCCGAATGCTACGTACTCGCCTACCGTTAATTATGGGTCGATTCCTCACCCTATTTCTAGTTTCTTAACTAAGTTGAAGAATTTCAACCTAGATGACGTTACCCAGGTGGTCCTATTTTTAAAGCAAGTGGTCAAATTGGGTAACCATGCCTCGATTTTTGAAATGTCGGAAAATCAGATTTTCCAACTGTTGTATCCTGTTGCATCCGGTATGCTGCGTGATAAGCTGATTGAAGCTATCCACCTCCGCATGTCCTTAGCCATGTTCATTAGGGAAGTGTTGTGGTTTTTTGTCCCTGCTAGTGCCCTTAGTACTCTCGAGCAAAAGTTCTTATATCGTGTCCAAAGGTTGGACGAGTCACTTAGCGACTATGTCAGTGACATTAAGGTATATGCCCAGGTATTTGCATCCCCTTTATCTGAACGACAGTTGGTGTCGTCTATTGTAAATGGATTTTCGCCTCAATATAGGTCATACATGACTATGTGTACCAGAGTAGGAAATAAAGAGCGGTTCTGGGTCAGGGGCTAATGCGCAAGATGGCCGCCATACTCTGAGACCATGAATGACGTCACAGAAAGAGGTCGGCCGTGTAGTCGCTAAATGGAATATTTATTGTTTTTATTTTTATTATTATTATTATTAATAATAATAATAATAATAATAATTTTATTAGGTAATTATTGATTGATAGCTTGCCAAGGTGGGTGAGTGGTTATCGTGTCGGACTACCAACCCCAAGCTTGCAGGTTCGCTCTTGGTCGTGGTAAGTGATTTTTGAAAGGCGGCAAAAATTAAGACACGCATGTCATACAATGTTGGCATGTAAAAGAACCCAGGAGAGGTCTGCTATGTAGTTGCTAAATGGAATATTTATTATTATTATTATTATTTATTATTATTATTACTATTATTATTAGGTAATTATTGATTGATCATGTACAATCAAGACCAGCCTTATATTGCCCCCACTTTACGGTGTAGTGGTTAGCATTCTTGGCTGTTACTTTGGAGGCTCGGGTTCGAGTCCTGGCTCTGTCAAGATTTTAAATTCTAGGCTGAGGGTTGGAATGGGGTACACTCAACCTTGTGAGGCAAAACTGACAGGAGCTGGCTTTTGATTCATACCGCTGCCATTCTGCCTAACCCAACTTCACCTAACCTAACCTAACCTAACCTTACCTAACCTAACCAGATCCCACCTTACCTTACCTAACCTAACCTTACCAAACTTAACTTCAAAGTCAGAAGGTACAATACATTTATTGTTTTTTATACCCTCATAAATGAGATATAGAGAATGTCCACCACGATTTAGATCCTCGAGCACACTTTTCTGACATATATCATTAAAACGTGTAGAAAGGAATGTCTGATAATTTTCACTAACACATAATACAAGTTCACCATACATTGTGTCCACTTTTTGAATGTTAATGATACGGTAAAGAGTATGCATTGGTACTTCAGTGAGCTTTTTTTCTCTCTAATCAACAGTTCTACCCCCCATAGCATTGTGAATATTTATTGTAGTAGCCTATAAAGAAACAAAAAATCATATCTATTACAGTTTAGCTATAAGTGACCAGAACCACTATAACATTTTATTCTAATAAGGAGATTTCCATAATGATAAGAAAAAAAGCTTACCATAATGATGGATTGTGTGTAAGTAAACGTCTTTTGCTGCTTGAGGCCACTGCTAAACTGATGCTCATAAAACAGACAAGTGAGTTCATGTTTCGCTGACGTAATCGTATGTTCCCACGCACTTCCTGTGTGTTGCACGCGCCGTAGTGGCTAAATTTGAAACTAAATGAGATGATTTGCTGATGTAATCGTATGTTCCCCCGCACGCACACGCAAGCCCCTGTGGACGGGTCCTTGTGGACGAGTCCCTGTGGACGGGTCCCTGTGAACGGGTCCTTGTTGACGGGTCCTTGTTGACGAGCCCCTGTGGACGGGTCCTTGTTGACGGGTCCTTTTTGACTAATCCCTTTAGACCGGTTCCTTTTGACTGGGTCATGACCCCTAATGCTATAATGAAATTAAACGTTGTTCCACATGATACGCAAGCAAAGAGCCGATCGCTACTATGAATTAACATGTTTGTTTTTGTTTTGATTTTACGCATGTGCACTTGGGGTTTTTGTAAGAAGGCGGGATTTTTGAATACAGATTTATAGATGAGTTATTTTTTTTTTAATTACCAAAAGATCCAAAACTAATAGGTAATTAGCTTTTTAACATCTCATGAACCAATAAGGCTATGGGACTTGTATTAGAGGTCGTTGAACTTGAGGTGAAATTTTGTTTTTGAATGTATATTTTTTTTGTTAAAAGGGCCTAACTACACTTTTGTTAATATCTCGCTAACTAATAATCAGAGAGGGTCAAGTGAGGTGTCATGGGACTCAGGATGGTCAACCCTTTTCCATGACCAACGAATTTACCCAAAAGATTCAAAACAGCAAGGTCATTGACCTAAGATTTTATAAACTAATAATTGAATATTAACATGTGAGGTGTCATAGGACTTAGAATGGTCAACCCTTTCCCATGGCCAAAAATACCCAATACATCAAGTTCATTGACCTGAGATTTTATAAACTAATAATCGGGTACGAACATGTGAGATGTTTACCATGTGTGATGAAACATAGCTAGGTAGAGAAAGAATTAGTGTAGGCTACATGTATGGTGACTGACAAGTCTTTTACCATTGAAACTTGTTTTCAGATCAAACTGCAGTATAGAGAGAGTATAGGTTGCAGGTATGGGTTAATAAATGAGAAACGGTGTACGCAAAATCTGATTTATCAAGAATTAAGAGTAGACTATCTTTATTTAATTGGTTAAAGAGGATAGCTAAAACACAAAAATGCTCAGTGGTTACCGAGACAAAATGATCGCTACACACAACAAGCTTTAAATACTTGAGGCTAATAATCAATACACACACACACACTCGCTTGTTCTAAACTAAACTGTGTTGCTGTCAGAGCTCAGACAGTAGGCTGATGACGAAATGCATTGCTAACAGAAATATAATCATTTCCGGTTGTCTAATGTTACCAGCTATCCATTTATTTATTTATGTTCTAACGAGTCATTTGTAGTTGAAAGAGAATAATGCTTGTTCTTAAGATGTTAAAACTAAGGAGATGGTATGTACAGTAAGACGTCTTGTTATTTCCTGTGTAATATTACAGACTTGGCAGAGAGCACACAGTTCTGTTGCTATGACTACGCTGCAGTAATTTGAAACCCTACGTGTTCATTAAGACAATGGGTGATGATTATACAAAGTTAGCAGTCATTGGATATTACACAGGTGTTCCTTCCTGTGTCATGTTGCTGACATGGCAGAGAGCGCACAGTTCTATTGCTACGACTAACGCTGCAGTAATTTGAAACCCAAGGTGTTGATCAAGACAATGGGTGATGATCATGCAAAGTCAGCAGTAATTGTATACCACACATCAACATTGACTAAATCATAAACGTGTTGTCATAACCAGCAGAAACCTCATTTAAAGATTTTAGATTTTACATTTTGAATTTAAGATTTTTTTGATTTTTAGATTTCACTTTTTTACATTTTCCTAAAAGAGTAATCAACAAGGTCACATACCTAACCTCAATAAACCTAACTTTACCAAACCTAACTTAAGCTAATCCAAAGGCTAATGCACATACCCAAAGCATATAAGGTACATGCAACTATCCTTATGCTAGTCTTACAGGTTACTGTACAACATGATCACTACCCAAACGGATTTTTTTTTCATTTTGTTGCTTACACATATGTCAATTTTCCAATTTCCCATTTTCAGTTTTTTTAATGTCAGTTTTTAGTTTTTTCAATTTCATAATATGGAAACCTGGATTTTTTTACAAATTGTGTTTTACATGTCATGCAACTATCCTTATAGGTTACTGTACAACATGATCACTACCCCCCCCCCCCCACTGGATATTTTTATTTTATTTTTTTTTGTTTACACATATGCCAATTTTCCAATTTACCATTTTCAGTTTTTTTAATGTCAGTTTTTAGTTTTTTCAATTTGATAATATGGAAAACATGGATTTTGCATTTTGTTGTTTACACATATATTAATTTCACAATTTCCCATTTCCAGTTCTTAAAATGTCAGTTTAAAGTTTTCAATTTCATGATATTGAAACATGGATTTTCCAATTTGTTGTTTTCACATTTGTCAATTTACCAAATTCACATTTACAGTTTTTTTAAATTTTCAGTTTAATGTTTTTGGTCTATTTGTTAATATGGAAACATGGATTTTTTTACAATTTGTGCTTTTTACATGTCATGCAACTATCCTTATGCTAGACTTATAGGTTACTGTACAACATGATCACTACCCCACTGGATTTTTTTTATCATTTTGTTGTTTACACATATGCCAATTTTCCAATTCCCCATTTTCAGTTTTTTTTTATTCTCAGTTTTAAGTTTTTCAATTTCATAATATGGAAACATGGAATTTGCATTTTGTTGTTTACACATTTACCAATTTCACAATTTCCCATTTACAGTTCTTAAAATGTCAGTTTAAAGTCTTTCAATTTCATGATATAGAAACATGGATTTTCCAATTTGTTGTTTTCACATTTATTAATTTACCAAATTCCCATTTACAGTTTTTAAAATTTCAGTTTAATGTTGTTGTTTTTTCTATTTGTCAATATGGAAACATGGATTTTTCCAATTTGTGTTTTACATGTTCATTTTGCATTAGGAGTGGAGAGAGGTGGGTAGTAATTAAAATGTGCAAGCAGTGTCCATTGTTGACGAGTCCTTTTCATACAACAGAAAAGTGAGTTCATGTTTCGCATGCATTACCTAAAATGTAATACCACTCAAGTGTTTAACATTTTACAAATAACCTGTTAGTATGATTTGCACACTACAAAGGTTATATCTGTTCTGGTAATAGAATTATTTAGCGTTGGCTTTTATATTTAATATGTACAGTTTAAAGTGATAGAAAAGTGGTAGAAATGTGGTAGCAAAGTGGTAGACAAGTGGTAGACAATTGGTAACAAAGTGGTAGAAAAGTGGTAGCAAAGTGGTAGCAAAGTGGTAGAAAAGTGGTAGCAAACTAGAAAAGTGGTAGCAAAGTGGTAGCAAAGTGGTAGAAAATATAACATGTATTGTTAAGAAATAGTTTAAGCGGTTACATGGATTCATTACACAATAATTTTAGCCTGACAAAGCTCATTTTCTATATCCAATAGTTCTTCCTCATATTTAGTATGACCAGTTTACACATTTATCAATTTCACAATTTCCCATTTACAGTTCTTAAAATGTCAGTTTAAAGGTTTTAAATTTCATGATATAGAAACATGGATTTTCCAATTTGTTGTTTTTTTCATTTATCAATTTACCAAATTCCCATTAACAGTTTTTAAAATTTCAGTTTAATGTTTTTTTCTATTTGTCAATATGGAAACATGGATTTTTCCAATTTGTGTTTTACATGTTCATTTTGCATTAGGAGTGGAGAGAGGTGGGTAGTAATTAAAAATGTGCAAGCAGTGTCCATTGTTGACAGGTCATTGTGACGAGTCCTTTTCATACAACAGACAAGTGAGTTCATGTTTCACATGCATTACCTAAAATGTAATACCATGCATGTGTTTAACATTTTACAAATTAGCTTATGTGTTAGTTTATGTGTGGGGGTCTTATGTTGGGCATTTTGCGTTGGCTTATTTAACAAGTTATTTTGTCAATGCATTTAGTGGATTTTTCTCTTGGTCTTGGAATGTATATCAGTCCATTTTATCACAACATAATGCTTACTGCCATGTTTGTAAGCAACAACAACACACTAAACTTTCAAAAAAATCTAAAGTACTCTAAGGTACTCTCAACTCGTACTCTTACCACTATCCCATGCCAAGTCAAGAACATTATTTTTTTTTTCAAAAAAAGGTGAATGGGGAAAGTAGACTATATGTTTAAACTATAAAAAATCATATAAAGTCATATGTTAACTCTAACACCTACGTTTATCCCATTCTTAGTCGAAAAATATTATATATTTAAATTTTTCTAAAAAATATTTGGAAAGTAGGCTATATTTTAGAAAACTAATCATTCTATAAAATCATATGTAGACTCAAACCAATGGCTTTTATATCCTTAATCGTTAGAACAAAATATGGAATTTTTGACATTTTTTCCCAAAATGTTCATTTTTTAAAATGGACTATATTTTGGAAACTAGGAATTTTACAAAAAATTGTGTTTGACATAAATGACAGGTATTTACCCCCAATACCCACCAACCAAGTCCCAGATCTCTGAGACAAAATCCAAAACTGTTTAATTGTGAAAGTAGGCGATATTTTGAAAACGTATCATTCTAAAAAGTCATATATAGACTCAAACAAATGTTCTTTAAGTTATTTAACGTTAAAACAAAACTTAACATTTTACATTTTTCCGAAAAACCTCCAATTTTCAAAATTGTCTATATTTTGGAAACTAAGAATTTTACAAAAATGTTTGTTTAACGTAAATGAAAGGTCTTTACCCCCTATACCCCAAAAATAAATTTCAGGACCCTAGGACAAAAACTGTGCAGTAGTGTGTTTTGGATGGTTCTACACCGTCCTCCTCCTCACCCTCCTCACAAGATGGCGGCCGTAGCTTAACTTAACCTAGCCTAACCTAACAACATGGCGGCCGTAGCTTAACTTAACCTAGCCTAACCTAACAAGATGGCGGCCGTAGCCTAACTTAACCTAACCAGACCTACGAGGTGTGATCAAAAAGTTCCAAAGAGATGGCTGCGACTTAACCTGACCTAGCCTACAAGGTGTGATCAAAAAGTTTCAAAATGGCGGCCGTAGCTTCACTTAATCTAACCTAACCTAACTTAACCTAAACCTACGAGGTGCGATCAAAAATATTTCAAAATAGTGGTCATAGCTTAACTGAACCTAGCCTAACCTAACCTAATCTAAACCTACGAGGTGTGATCATAAAGTCCCAATATGGCGGTCGTAGCTTAACTCAACCTAACCTAACCCTACGAGGTGTGATCCAAAAGTTCCAAAATAGCTGCCGTAGCTTAACTGATTGATCCCTGTTGATTGACCCCTTTTGATTGATCTCTGTTGATGTATCCCTTTGGACTGGTCCCTGTTGACTAGCCCCCTTTGGACGGGTCCTTTTTGAAGGGAGTCATTTTTTTTACGGGTCCCGGAGGACGGGTCCTTGTTGACGGGTCCCTGTGGGCGGGTCCTTTGGACTGATCCCTATGGACTGGCCCTTGCATTTTATCCAAATTATGTCAAAGGGGACCCGCCACAGGGACCCGTCAACAAGGACCCGTCCTCCGGGACCCGTAAAAAATGACTCCCTTCAAAAAGGACCCGTCCAAAGGGGGCTAGTCAACAGGGACCAGTCCAAAGGGATACATCAACAGAGATCAATCAAAAGGGGTCAATCAACAGGGATCAATCAGTTAAGCTACGGCAGCCATTTTGGAACTTTTTGATCACACCTCGTAGGGTTAGGTTAGGTTGAGTTAAGCTACGACCGCCATCTTGGGACTTTATGATCACACCTCGTAGGTTTACGTTAGGTTAGGTTAGGCTAGGTTCAGTTAAGCTATGACCACTATTTTGAAATTTTTTTTATCGCACCTCGTAGGTTTAGGTTAAGTTAGGTTAGGTTAGATTAAGTGAAGCTACGGCCGCCATTTTGAAACTTTTTGATCACACCTTGTAGGCTAGGTTAGTTTAAGTCGCAGCCACCTTTTTGGGAACTTTTGGATCACACCTCGTAGGTCAGGTTAGGTTAGGTTAGGCTACGGCCGCCATCTTGTTTGGTTAGGCTAGGTTAAGTTAAGCTACGGCCGCCATCTTGTTAGGTTAGGCTAGGTTAAATTAAGCTACGGCCGCCATCTTGTGAGGAGGGTGAGGAGGAGGAGGGTGTAGAACCATTCAAAACACACTACTGCACAGTTTTTGTCCTAGGGTCCTGAAATTTATGTTTGGGGTAGAGGGGGTAAACACCTTTCATTTATGTTAAACAAACATTTTTGTAAAATTCTCAGTTTCCAAAATATAGACAATTTTGAAAATTGGACTTTTTTCGGAAAAATGAAAAAAATGTTAAGTTTTGTTTTAACATTAAATAACTTAAAGAACATTTGTTTGAGTCTATATATGACTTTTTAGAATGATACGTTTTCAAAATATCGCCTACTTTCACAATTAAACATTTTTGGATTTTGTCTCAGAGATCTGGGACTTGGTTTGTGGATATACGGGGTAAATACCTGTCATTTATGTCAAACACACTTTTTTGTAAAATTCTCAGTTTCCAAAATATAGACCATTTTAAAAAATGAACATATTTGGAAAAATGTCAAAAATTCCATATTTTGTTCTAACGATTAAGGATATAAAAGCCATTGGTTTGAGTCTATATATGACTTTATAGAATTATTAGTTTTCAAAAATATAGCCTACTTTCCAAATATTTTTTAGAAAAATTTAAAAATATAATATTTTTCGACTAAGAATGGGATAAACGTAGGTGTTAGAGTTAACATATGACTTTATATGATTTTTTTTAGTTTAAACATATAGTCTACTTTCCCCATTCACCTTTTTTTGGAAAAAAAATGTTCTTGACTTGGCATGGGATAGAGGTAAGAGTACGAGTTGAGAGTACCTTAGAGTAATTTAGATTTTTTTGAAAGTTTAGTGTGTTGTTGTTGCTTACAAACATGGCAGTAAGCATTATGTTGTGATCAAATGGATTGGTATACATTTCAAGACCAAGAGAAAAATCCACTAAATGCAGTGACAAAATAACTTGTTAAATAAGCCAACGCAAAATGCCCAATATAAGACCCCCACACATAAACTAACACATATGCTAATTTGTAAAATGTTAAACACTTGCATGGTATTACATTTTAGGTAATGCATGTGAAACATGAACTCACTTGTCTGTTGTATGAAAAGGACTCGTCAACAATGACCTGTCAACAATGGACACTGCTTGCATATTTTTAATTACTACCCACCTCTCTCCACTCCTAATGCAAAATGAACATGTAAAACACAAATTGGAAAAATCCATGTTTCCATATTGACAAATAGAAAAAAAAAACATTAAACTGAAATTTTAAAAACTGTTAATGGGAATTTGGTAAATTGATAAATGAAAACAACAACAAATTGGAAAATCCATGTTTCTATATCATGAAATTGAAAACCTTTAAACTGACATTTTAAGAACTGTAAATGGGAAATTGTGAAATTGATAAATGTGTTAACTGGTCATACTAAATATGAGGAAGAACTATTGGATATAGAAAATGAGCTTTGTCATGCTAAAATTATTGTGTAATGAATCCATGTAACCGCTTAAACTATTTCTTAACAATACATGTAATATTTTTTACCACTTTGCTACCACTTTGCTACCACTTTTCTAGTTTGCTACAACTTTTCTACCAATTTGCTACCACTTTTCTGCCACTTTTCTACCGATTTTCTACCACTTTGCTACCACTTTTCTACCACTTGGTTACCAATTGTCTACCACTTGTCTACCACTTTGCTACCACATTTCTACCACTTTTCTATCACTTTAAACTGTACATATTAAATATAAAAGCCAACGCTAAATAATTCTATTACCAGAACAGATATAACCTTTGTAGTGTGCAAATCATACTAACAGGTTAGTTGTAACATGTTAAACACTTGCATGGTATTACATTTTAGGTAATGCATGCGAAACATGAACTCACTTTTCTGTTGTATGAAAAGGACTCGTCAACAATGACCTGTCAACAATGGACACTGCTTGCACATTTTTAATTACTACCCACCTCTCTCCACTCCTAATGCAAAATGAACATGTAAAACACAAATTGGAAAAATCCATGTTTCCATATTGACAAATAGAAAAAACAACAACATTAAACTGAAATTTTAAAAACTGTAAATGGGATTTGGTAAATTAATAAATGTGAAAACAACAAATTGGAAAATCCATGTTTCTATATCATGAAATTGAAAAACTTTAAACTGACATTTTAAGAACTGAAAATGGGAAATTGTGAAATTGATAAATGTGTAAACAACAAAATGCAAAATCCATGTTTCCATATTATGAAACTGAAAAACTTAAAACTGATATTTAAAAAAAACTGAAAATGGGGAATTGGAAAATTGGCATATGTGTAAACAACAAAATGAAAAAAAATCCAGTGGGGTAGTGATCATGTTGTACAGTAACCTATAAGTCTAGCATAAGGATAGTTGCATGACATGTAAAAAGCACAAATTGTAAAAAAATCCATGTTTCCATATTAACAAATAGACCAAAAACATTAAACTGAAAATTTAAAAAAACTGTAAATGTGAATTTGGTAAATTGACAAATGTGAAAACAACAAATTGGAAAATCCATGTTTCAATATCATGAAATTGAAAAACTTTAAACTGACATTTTAAGAACTGAAAATGGGAAATTGTGAAATTATTATATGTGTAAACTACAAAATGCAAAATCCATGTTTTCCATATTATCAAATTGAAAAAACTAAAAACTGACATTAAAAAAAAAATGAAAATGGTAAATTGGAAAATTGGCATATGTGTAAACAACAAAAATGAAAAAAATATATCCAGTGGGGGGGGGTTAGGGATCATGTTGTACAGTAACCTATAAGACTAGCATAAGGATAGTTGCATGACATGTAAAACACAATTTGTAAAAAAATCCATGTTTCCATATTAACAAATAGAACAAAAAACACTAAACTGAAATTTATAAAACTGTAAATTTGAATTTGGTAAATTGACAAATGCGAAAACAACAAATTGAAAAATCCATGTTTCTATATCATGAAATTGAAAAACTTTAAACTGACATTTTAGGAACTGTAAATTGGAAATTGTGAAATTAATAAATGTGTAAACAACAAAATGCAAAAATCCATGTTTTCCATATTATGAAATTGAAAAAACTAAAAACTGACATTAAAAAAACTGAAAATGGGAAATTGGAAAATTGACATATGTGTAAACAACAAAATGAAAAAAAAATCCGTTTGGGTAGTGATCATGTTGTACGGTAACCTGTAAGACTAGCATAAGGATAGTTGCATGTACCTTATATGCTTTGGGTATGTGCATTAGCCTTTGGATTAGCTTAAGTTAGGTTTGGTAAAGTTAGGTTTATTGAGCTTAGGTATGTGACCTTGTTGTTTACTCTTTTAGGAAAATGTAAAAAAGTGAAATCTAAAAATCAAAAAAATCTTAAATTCAAAATGTAAAATCTAAAATCTTTAAATGAGGTTTCTGCTGGTTATGACAACACGTTTATGATTTAGTCAATGTTGATGTGTGGTATCCAATTACTGCTGACTTTGCATGATCATCACCCATTGTCTTGATCAACACCTTGGGTTTCAAATTACTGCAGCGTTAGTCGTAGCAATAGAACTGTGCGCTCTCTGCCATGTCAGCAACATGACACAGGAAGGAACACCTGTGTAATATCCAATGACTGCTAACTTTGTATAATCATCACCCATTGTCTTAATGAACACGTAGGGTTTCAAATTACTGCAGCGTAGTCATAGCAACAGAACTGTGTGCTCTCTGCCAAGTCTGTAATATTACACAGGAAATAACAAGACGTCTCACTGTACATACCATCTCCTCAGTTTTAACATCTTAAGAACAAGCATTATTCTCTTTCAACTACAAATGACTCGTTAGAACACATCCATCCACCAAGTTAGATCCCTTGACCTGCTCTTAAATGGCATGTGCCTCGTGTACTAGGGTGTGTGCATTAGCCCTAACCTAACGTTACGTACGAACTAAACAGAATGTGACTTGTTAGCTCTTATTGTGCACGTGCACAGTTGAACACTTGTGTGTTAGGTCATATTACACATGAACTTGCATTTTCTCACGTAAGTGCATTTCTCTGTTCCACAAGATACAAATTTGATTGCTGGATTGTATCCTGCACTGTTTATGCGATATAGCTTTGCCAGGTAGTTCTCTACAAATAGCAATTTTACCACTGCTCTACCTAAGCCTTTTGCTCTTTTGGCTTTCTTACAGTCGAGTGTGTGATAGACAGCATTAATTGTATATCAAACCCAGTTCGCCTTTGTATTTGTAATCCAAGAAATGATTTGAAAAGTCACAAATGTAATCAGTTTTAAACGTTATCTCTGTTTTGTTTCGTTTAATATGTTTATGACATGCATATTAACCTGAAATCGAACCCTCTGGTGAAAAGGCTAACAGCTTAACCACTGCACCACCATGCCCTTGTTTCTTAGTTCGACTCGTTCTAGGCCCCAGACCTGGAAATTGAGTTAAGACTACCAATACAAGAGCTAAAAGTGCTTACTACTGCAACACAAAAAAATAAATGGATAGCTGGTAACATTAGACAACCGGAAATGATTATATTTCTGTTAGCAATGCATTTTGTCATCAGCCTACTGTCTGAGCACTGACAACAACACAGTTTAGTTTAGAACAAGCGAGTGTGTGTGTGTGTATTGATTATTAGCCTCAAGTATTTAAAGCTTGTTGTGTGTAGCGATCATTTTGTCTCGGTAACCACTGAGCATTTTTGTGTTTTAGCTATCCTCTTTAACCAATCAAATAAAGATAGTCTACTCTTAATTCTTGATAAATCAGAGTTTGCGTACACCGTTTCTCATTTATTAACCCATACCTGCAACCTATACTCTCTCTATACTGCAGTTTGATCTGAAAACAAGTTTCAATGGTAAAAGACTTGTCAGTCACCATACATGTAGCCTACACTAATTTTTTCTCTACCTAGCTATGTTTCATCACACATGGTAAACATCTCACATGTTCGTACCCGATTATTAGTTTATAAAATCTCAGGTCAATGACCTTGATGTATTGGGTATTTTTGGTAAATGCATTGGCCATGGGAAAGGGTTGACCTTTCTAAGTCCCATGACACCTCACATGTTAATATTCAATTATTAGTTTATAAGATCTTAGGTCAATGACCTTGCTGTTTTGAATCTTTTGGGTAAATTCGTTGGTCATGGAAAAGGGTTGACCATCCTGAGTCCCATGACACCTCACTTGACCCTCTCTGATTATTAGTTAGCGAGATATTAACAAAAGTGTAGTTAGGCCATTTTATCAAAACAAATATACATTCAAAAACAAAATGTCACCTCAAGTTCAACGACCTCTAATACAAGTCCCATAGCCTTATTGGTTCATGAGATGTTAAAAAGCTAATTACCTATTAGTTTTGGATCTTTTGGTAATTTAAAAAAAATAACTCATCTATAAATCTGTATTCAAAATACCCGCCCCCTTACAAAAACCCCAAGTGCACATGCGTAAAAACAAAACAAAAACAAACATGTTAATTCATAGTAGCGATCGGCTCTTTGCTTGCGTATCATGTGGAAGAACGTTTAATTTCATTATAGCATTAGGGGTCATGAGCCAGTCAAAAGGAACCGGTCTAAAGGGATTAGTCAAAAAGGACCCGTCAACAAGGACCCGTCCACAGGGGCTCGTCAACAAGGACCCGTCAACAAGGACCCGTTCACAGGGACCCGTCCACAGGGACTCGTCCACAAGGACCCGTCCACAGGGGCTTGCGTGTGCGCGCGGGGGAACATTCGATTACATCAGCAAATCATCTCATTCAGTTTCAAATTTAGCCACTACGGCGCGTGCAACACACAGGAAGTGCGTGGGAACATACGATTACGTCAGCGAAACATGAACTCACTTGTCTGTTGTATGAGCATCAGTTTAGTAGTGGCATCAAGCAGCAAAAGACGTTTACTTACACACAATCCATCATTATGGTAAGCTTTTTTATCGTATCATTATGGAAATCTCCTTATTATAATAAAATGTTATAGTGGTTCTCGTCACTTATAGCTAAACTGTAATAGATATGATTTTTTTGTTTCTTTATAGGCTACTACAATAAATATTCACAATGCTATGGGGGGTAGAACTGTTGATTAGAGAGAAAAAAAAGCTCACTGAATTACCAATGCATACTCTTTTCCGTATCATTAACATTCAAAAAGTGGACACAATGTATGGTGAACTTGTATTATGTGTTAGTGAAAATTATCAGACATTCCTTTCTACAGGTTTTAATGATATATGTCAGAAAAGTGTGCTCGAAGATCTAAATCGTGGTGGACATTCTCTATATCTCATTTATGAGGGTATAAAAAACAATAAATGTATTGTACCTTCTGACTTTGAAGTTAAGTTAGGTTAGGTTAGGTTAGGTGAAGTTGGGTTAGGAAGAATGGCGTCGGTATGAATCAAAAGCCAGCTCCTGTCAGTTTTGCCTCACAAGTTTGAGTGTACCCCATTCCATCCCTCAGCCTAGAATTTAAAATCTTGACAGAGCCAGGACTCGAACTCGAGCCTCCACAGTAACAGCCAAGAATGCTAACCACTACACCATAAAGTGGGGGCAATATAAGGCAGGTCTTGATAGTACATGATCAATCAATAATTACCTAATAATAATAGTATTAATAATATAAAAAAAAATAATAAATATTCCATTTAGCAACTACATAGCAGACCTCTCCTGGGTTCTTTTACATGCCAACATTGTTTGACATGCGTGTCTTAATTTTTGCCGCCTTTCAATTATTACTTACCACGACCAAGAGCGAACCTGCAAGCTTGGGGTTGGTAGTCCGACACGATAACCACTCACCCACCGTGGCAAGCTATCAATCAATAATTACCTAATAAAATTATTATTATTATTATTATTAATAATAATAATAATAATAATAAAAATAAAAACAATAAATATTCCATTTAGCGACTACACGGCCGACCTCCCCCTGTGACGTCATTCACGGTCTCAGAGTATGGCGGCCATCTTGCGCATTAGCCCCTGTCCCAGAACCGCTCTTTATTTCCTACTTACCAGGCCTTCGTCATTTGTCGAGCTGAAACAGGTCGTTATAGAGGCTATGGCTGAGAAACATGCAGATTCCCTTCGTGTAGCTAATGTTCCTCCTCCTTCCTTGATGTCTCGTCCCCCTCCTTCCTTGATGTCTCGTCCCCCTCCTAAGGTTATGTTCCACCCAAGACCCAATATTAAGTGCCACACGTGCGGTGGCGTGGGACATGTTAAGAAGGTGTGTCCGAATAACCAAGTTGTGTATCGCCAATGACAGGATATTTTGGAGACCAATTCGGATGTTACTTCTAAGGATATTTCTGTGCATGAGAATTTTGGGAAAACCGTGTGAAGTTTCTGGTCGCCCTGCTAATGAAAATCTTGATAACTCTTTAAAAACTAAATCTTCACGTGCTAATTCTGCTTATGTCTCTGACCTACCTAACCTGTCGGTGAGCAATGTCGTGGCAAGTCAGCCTAATTCTAAACATAATGTGAAACCTGTGGTGCGGGTGAACTCGTCATCTAATTGTAATCGTTTTAGAGTGAATAATGATTTTGGAATTTCTCCTGTGGCTAAAGGAATATCCCCGTTTATTGAAATTTGTGTTAATGACGAGCCGGTTTCTGCATTGCTTGATTCTGGTAGTGTCGCATCCTTTATAAGCGAGGTCTGGTTTTTAACTATGAAGAGTGTTTGCAATCTACCTGAGTTAGAGCCTAACAATGAATCTTTTATTTCGGCAAATTGTTCAAACTTAAATATTTTGTGTAGTATGACAGTCAAAATCCATATTCTAAATTTTTCATGGAAGTTTAAATTTTTTGTTGCCAGAAATCTTTCTTGTTCTGTGGTCATTGGAGCTAATTTCATGTCCCACGTTGGTATGCTTCTTGATTTTGGTGCTCGCAACTTATGGTTTAAGTTTAATCCGCAAATTAAATTATCGTTTAACCCAGTTTTATCTTCTCCTGCTGTCAATTCAGTTAGTGAACCTGTGACTATTGAGGAACTCGATCTGGAAAATTTAACGAGTCCTCAAAAGGATGCCATTAAGAGGTTATGTCAGGAGTATAGTGATGTATTTACTGACAAATTGGGTGTAACCCATTTGATGGAATACAAGATTGAGCTAACCGATTCTGTGCCGGTGCGTTCCAGCCCGTATCGCCTTGCCCCGCCCAAGATGGCTGAACTTCGGAAGATTATTGACAAGATGTTGGAAGAAGGTGTAATCCAACCTTCTATCTCTGCCTATTCATCCCCTGTATTCCTTGTGCCAAAACCTAACGGTGGTTTTCGGCCGGTGGTCGACTATAGAGCTCTTAATCAAAATGTTGTTTTACAATCCATCCCTTTGCAGGATCTTCATACATGCTTTAGTTGGTTTCGCAACGCGAAGGTGTTCACGATCCTCGATTTGAATCCCTCTTACTTCCAAATTCCCCTCTCTCCGGAATCCTGGCATGTTACTGCTTTTTCCACTGACTGGAACCTGTTTGAGTATGCCCGTGTCCCGTTTGGCCTATCCACCGGAGCCGCTGTGTTGAGCAGACTTCTGGACAAGGTGTTTTCGGAAATTAAATTCAAATTTGTGTACCACTATCTTGATGATCTGGTGATCTATTTTGAGTCCTTCGAGGAACACGTTGATCATCTGAAGGTTGTACTTGATCAGTTGCGTGATGCTGGCCTTACCGTCAAATTGTCCAAGGTTTCCTTTGCCAAGCCCAAAATTTCCTTCTTGGGACATATTGTTTCCGAATCTGGTATCTCCGTGGACCAGTCTCGTACTCAGGCTATCAGAGATTTTAAACCGCCCAAGAACGCCAAAGGTGTTGCTCGTTATATTGGAATGGTGAACTTCCTTCGTAAGTTCATCAGTAACTTTGCCGACCGTGCTGCTCCTCTAAATCAATTACGCAAAAAGGCTGGGAAGTTTGAGTGGGGTCCCTCTCAGCAGGCAGCCTTCGAAGATATAAAGCTTGCTCTCTCTAACGCCCCTGTATTAGCATTCCGGATTTTGGGAAGCAGTTTATTGTGCAGACTGATGCGTCTGGTCGTGGTGTTGGTTGTGTCCTACTGCAAGAGTCTGATCTGGGTAGGCAACCCATTGCATACGCTTCTCGTACCTTAACGGACGCAGAGAGGAAGTATTCCATATATGAACTTGAGGGTTTAGCAGTGTTGTTCGCCCTGGAAAAATTCCGAATGTATCTTGAGCACACTAGGTTTCTCCTCGAGACCGATAACCAGGCCTTGAGCTGGGTGTTAGGAAAACCCCGTAAAACTGGTAGGATTGCCAGATGGGCAACTAGGATCCTGTCATTCCAGTTCACGGTCCACCATATTCGTGGGTCTGAAAATGCGATAGCTGATTCATTAAGCCGCATGTATGAGGAAACATCCGAAGAGGATATTCAAGGATGTGAACCCGTAAACCTTGTATCACCTGTAAATTATGTCAATGTCGTTCTCAGCAATTCCCCTGTGCTTTTTGAAGATGTGAGGAGATTCCAGAAAGAAGATCCCTCCTTATCTAGCCTAATTGACCGAATCAATTCTGGTGAAGTGATCAAGCCCTACTCTCTAAAGGATGGTCTATTGTGCTGTTCGTCTCGTCATGACCGTCTACCTAAAATTGTGCTCCCATCGGTCCTCATTCCGGAAATCTTTCGTTACTATCACGAATCTCCTATTGGTGGCCACCTAGGAGTATTCAAGACCCGAACTAAAATCAGACAGTTCTTCATTTGGCAAAGTATGGATGGCGACATCAGGAGGCTCATTAGAAATTGTGCTTCATGTAATATTAGCAAACCTCCGGTTTCTACTAAGGTTGGCCTGTTGTCATCTGATCCGGCATCTAGACCCATGGAGAGGCTTTTTATCGACCATGTTGGCCCGTTCCCTCGTTCTGGTCGGGGAAACCAATTTGGGCTTGTTTGCACTGACGGTTTCACCCGGTTTAGTTGGATATTCCCCACCAGACAGGCTACGACCAGTTCCGTCATAAAGTGTCTTAATTCCATCTTTTCATCTGTTGGGCCATGTCAGTTCCTGGTGTCAGATAATGCCAAGTGCTTTGTATCACATCAGTTCCGTCAATTCTTATTTGATTATGCTATTTCGCAAGTAACCACCACTCCCTATTTTCCTAACCCATCTCTCGCTGAGCGTGTCAATCGTATTCTCCGTTCTGCTCTGATTGCTTTCCACCACGACGACCATTCCAAGTGGGATTCTAATTTGCATTGGCTCAATTTTGCTTTCAACACCGCCGTGCATGAGAGCAGGCAAGCCACCCCTTTTTTGTTAATGTTTTCGTTTATGGCTAATTCCCCGTTGTCTAATCTGTGGAACCTGCACGATCTCCTTCCAGACAGTTTCACGCCCGAGGATATGAGGGCGAAATTCGACAAGGCTAGAGAGTCTATTAAGATATCACATGACCATCTTGCCAAGCGATACAGTGCCAGTCGCAAGCCAACTGATTTGGAAATTGGGGATGTTGTGTACGTCCGCAATTTCGAGCCCAATGGCGTCAGGAATCTAGTTTCTAGCAAGTTGACCCCTCGCTTCAAAGTCCCCTGTTATGTAGAGGCATTCTTGACTCCCGTTACTCTTCTTATTCGAAACCTTAAGGCCAACAAAATATCTAGAGTGCATCTGTCGCACATAAAACGAGGTGGAGAGATTTGCAATGAGGAAATGCTACCATAGAATTTGTAAACTGATATTTGTATAATGTAAAGTATCCCTAACCTTCATTGAAGCCTTCAGGCATCTTTTCCTTCTGGAATTTTGATTTGGATTTGCAAAATCTACTGGGATACAGCTTGTAACTGTTGGGTAATTCCCATGTAATGGTAAAATGTTAACATCGTGAATAGCCTAACCTTGTAAAATTGTAACTAATTTTGATGTTCTCATGGAAGATGCTAGCATGTAAGTTGGACTTGGTGGGAGACTTAACTCATGGTGATCTTGTATACCTGTTTCCTTGGGAATTTGAGTGGTCATTCCTCTACCGCAGCTCCTTCTGAATGTATAGTCGTTCAACTAGTGAATTCTAGAAAGTACTTCTAGTCTGTAAAATTTTATCCTTGGTAATGTAAATCTTGTTTGTTTAATGCAATATTGTAAGCACGGATCTAGGGCATGGTCAGGATTTTCTTTTTTCATATAAATTCAACTTTGTTTCTCATTTGTAAAATGTATTAAGAAACTTTTATTTTTGAAATAAGATTAATTTCAGTTTTGTAAATGGCTGCCCACTCGTCGCATGATATCTGGCACATTGCATCCATCTACTTCGTCTAAAGCTAACTACATTGGACTTTTTGAAAATTTACCTAACGCGTCTCGGACTCTGAAAGCACTGCAGGTGCTGGTGTATTGCGTTTCTGAGGACTTATGGACACAGTGAAGCGGTTAACTAAGTGGTTTGCGAGGTGATCAATTATCCCTTCTCTGATAATCTGACCCAGCACTCTTCCTGACCAAAACGATGTGGTTTTATCCATCAATTGGAGTTAACCGGTGAACATTATCTTCTGGAAACATGCTTGGTGAATCGACTAGTTATGGAGTACTGCCTATGCCTAGGCATATTCGTGAACTGTGTTCACGCTTAAGGGAGGGAGACTGTTACGTGCAAAGCCCGTCCAACGTTATTAAATATGCATCTCCCCTACATATATGTATCCCGACCTTTAAAGCGCCCGCCTTGATGGTTTGGTTTCGCTTATGAACTCGAGGTGGCAGCATCTATCGGCTCCTCTAGCCGGGGTTGGATCTTCGACCGCTAGAGTGTGTGAGTGGTGTCTTCTGATCTAGTCTAATCGAGACATATTTGAAGGATGTTGTTTTATACGTCATTAAACAAAAGACTATATATACATCATGCCGCCAAAATAATTATATAATATGCACATTGTTACTTGATGTGTCAATCTGTGATTGGACAATTACAATTAACATTAATGCACTGCGGCCTTTAACTTTGGATCTCCGCCATGTTGGCATCTACACAGTCTGTCGTCAAGAAAGCAACAAGCTAGTTGGTCGTGAAAGGTGTAGCCGCTGCCTTGGGGCTTTGCCCCCTGCCCCCCACGAAATATGGATGTGTTAATAAAAAGGAAATGCCTGTGCTCTTAAGGCTATAATTTCGCCATTTCGCGTTGAAGATGAAGTGTGACTAATTATCGCAACTTGCTGCAAACAAGAGTGCTTGTGACCCAAACGGAGCATCTGCTGGGTAGGCCATGTTGAGGCAAATCTGGTGCCTTATAATATTATTTAATTGGTGTGTTAATGATTTTATTATTACTGTGTCTCCACAGTGAAGGATAAAGGTACGTTGTATAAAATATTTATATTTATATATATATTGTACCCGATACCTAGTTGAGGCTATCGGCTACGCCAGCTGACATTAAGCCGTAGTTGAGATTTATGGGAAAAATTGTAAAGATAGCGCTCACATCGAGTAGAGGAGAATATTAGAAAATGACGTAGAATGCCAAGGATCAAGAAGGCATTGCCAGTCAGGTAGATGGAATTATGGGAGGAAATTTAAAGTTTTATTAAGATCTTTATGGAACAGTATATTTAATCATCTCAGAAGAGAAGAGATAACAAGCATTATATATGATAATAACTTGAAGAAAGACAGATAATCCCTTAAGTTATTGTATAACTTAATAGCCGAGATGAAGGTGGTCGAGATTATTTTTGTGACGCACGACAGTAGATGGTGGGGGACCGCGCCAGGCAGGAGCTGGTCATTGCAGTTTAGAGACATCAGTCGAGTTCAGCCAGCGAGCTGAAGT
Source organism: Meconema thalassinum (assembly GCA_946902985.2). Taxonomy (NCBI): domain Eukaryota; kingdom Metazoa; phylum Arthropoda; class Insecta; order Orthoptera; family Tettigoniidae; genus Meconema; species Meconema thalassinum. The sequence continues at coordinate 1,480,610,740 of OX336389.2, read as the reverse complement.
GGTACACATGAGCAGAGCGTACGGTGAAGTCGAGCGGTGAACAGCATTTGTTACGTAAAGCGAAGGCCACAGTATTACTTAACCCAGCAGAGAGCAGGAAGTAGGTCATTGGGACAAGGCAGGGCGGACGGCGAGAAGACCGGTTAAGAGGCAGGCTGTACGGGCCGTGTACGGAGGAGAAAAGCCGGAGTTCAGAACAGCATTGTAATACGAGTTGGAGAACTTTATTTTGAGCTGCATTTTATAACGCAGACCAGTATAGCAAAGCGGCATGGTGAGGCCGGCTTTAAGCATAGTTCATTCTGGAACAAAGCAGTAGAACCGAGCGGGCTAGTTCCGACTTTTATACGCAGGCAACATTAACGAAGCTGAACTTCTTTTCAACATTCAGTTACAACATTGAGTTGGGACTTGTATTCAGTAATAGAATTGTGCAGGCAGATAGTTACAATATACTGCAATTATGAACTTAGATATTCAAATTACATTACGACTATGCATTTCATAACGGAATATGTAGAGCGACCATGGGGTCCAAACAACATTAACGCTTTTAAGCAAACGAACTGTTACAATAATATGCACTTATGAACATTGGCATGTGCATTAATAAGAATTCTTTTTTCATGAATTATCACAAAATACCGAGTACGAACACAGCTACAGGGTGTTTCAAAAAAAACTTATACACTCTCATAAATAAAATTTATTTTCTACAAGTGAGACTTAACCGCTGTGGAGATTGAACTTTTAACAAGCAAACCGAACATTGTATGGGACAGTGGCGTAACATAGATGAGGAATATGGGGTACGCTGCTTTTATGAACATTTACGTAAGGTTTTGGACAGTATCCATTATGGATAACATGCAGTTCATCATGTCGGAGTAAACGAAGACAGAGACGCGATGGCACCACGGAGCGATGGATTCGATTCCTGAAGAAGAGGAGGTATAACAGCTAATTCACTTGGGATATGGAGGCGATCGTTATTGCGTGGGTGAAACGATATTCACGTCGATCTTTCGAGAAATTTATTACACATGAGAATAATCGACGATCTTTGAAACATAATGACAGCTGATATGAGAAGGTACTGTAAGAGTTATGACTTTCTAATATGATATTTTCATGAGCACTGGGCATACATGTATATATTTTTCTAGTAGGAGTTATACGATTATTTAGACATGGCTTAAACATTATTTGTCCGAGTTTTGCTAGAATATGGCGTTACCATATGATATGGCAGGCACCATTATACGAAATTCTCACCATTGGTTGGCTTTATTAAGCAGATGTTTGGTCTTTTAGACATTTTCCAGTAAGGATAGTTTTCCTGGATAGTTAAATTTTTTGTGACGAGTATTTCGAACTCGTGATCTGCAATTGGATTATTTAAATGACTTCGTCAGTTCATTACATACTAGCGAGTGTGTATTATTCATCAGTAGGGATTTTTCCATTGGATTGTTTGGAGATATTAAGATGTTATTCACTCAAGTGAATGAATATCGCTTTTATATGACAACTAGAGACTTGTTGATTCCAATCTGGTACATTCACTCATTAGTCAACGAGATGGGGTCTTTCGTATTTATACGATTGTATGGTGGTTACTCATCTTTACCCATCGTTCAAGGCATTATCATGTTATACGACGGGGCAAGGCCTTTCGTATTTATACGATCGTGTGGTGGTTACTCATCTTACTTGCCATTGAGGGACTCATTTTTATCATCCGAATATACTTGAGATTGTAAGAGGATCAAACAAGGAACTACTAGTCACATATCAGTCGAATTTTGCTAAATAAATTAAAAATAAATGTCAGCAGGGTTACATTTTGTAATTCTTGTTTGCCAATCCAATATTTTGTGGCTATACTCTTTTGAGAGTACTTTCAATTTAACAGCTGATACAGCTGATGCTTTTGATAATTTTTATGATTGAATTTAATACCTTTGAGAAGGATTTAAAGTAATTGAATCTTATAAGATGAATCATTAATGGTCAGATTTATTTTAAGGCAGATCAGTATTGCATATTTTGATGTGAGAGATTATAGCACATTGGTGTTTTTCTGTGAAGTGAATTATGAGAATTTTAAGAGAGTTTATGCTATTTGAAAGCAGATCTTAAATTTGATTACGATTACTGAGGTAATATTTTTCCTAATTGTTTGAGAAGTTGTCTAGATGTGATCAGATTAATTACAGTTATTGGAGATTGTGTGCGTTGATAATTTGAAGCCAGTTATGTATTTTTGTAGATCATGCAACGTGATTAAGTGAAGTTTGTGATAGGCATTTTGTGGAAGTTGCCAAGTGGAAGTTGCAATATTGCTAATGTATTTTGAAGCAGACATGAGGTTGTCGAACCCAGTCTAGCATTATTTTTGAGATTCATGCTGTGCGCTGAATATTTATGGAGTTTGTGGAATAATTGTGGTATTCAAATGTGATATTTGATAAAGTGAAAATAGATAATGTAGTTGTGGATAGTGAGATCCAACGTGAATTTGTGAAGGCAATAATATTTTTGGCATGATAATTAAATACGAGATATAACTTAGAAGTGATAAAACTGTAAGACAACGTTCTATAACCCATATTAAACAATTTGTTAGGAAATTAAATAAATAATGTTGATAATACGAGATTTTTTGATAATAATAATTAATGAAATAATAATCTGAAAATTAAGCATATTAATGATCTGACCTAATGAAATAAAAATCAGAATGACTTGATGAAATAATAAAAAATCTAAATAACCAGATGAATAAAATTTAAATAAGTTGATAAATTAAATTTTGGAATAGATCAATGAATTAAATAAATGGATGAATTAAAGATTGAATAAATAAGCTGACTTAAATAAATTAATAGATGATTGAATAGATGATGAATAACTGAATTGGAAGGTGATAATTAAATAAAGAAGCTGATGATAAATAAATTTAGATGAATTTAAATTAATTAATTTAAGAATGATTTGAAGAATTGCAACTTGTGTTGATGAATTAAACAATTAATTTTGATGATGATGATAATTATAACCAATGAATAGTGGATTTTCTGTGATTCACAAACCAGCAATGAATAATGACAGTGTAAATAGTGTAAATTAGTTATTCGATGTTTAGGAGCATTTTACTAACATATTCAGCATTTGAATAATGCCATGCAAGCCATAAATTATGTGATATTTAAAATATGTGTTTATAATATGTGTGTTTAGACAGATTAATAATATTTTTTTACATCCACATTCATGATGTTAATTTAAAGAGAAATTAGGTCTCAGTTATCACGAATGTCAGTGACGCAAAGACATAGTGCTACGGTGATCCTGAGAACCCAAGAGAACTTTAGAATTTTTTCCTATTTTATGTGGATTAAATACACTTTGAGTAGAATGGAGATGGTTCGATTTTCTGGACAATGACAATTTAACGTTGGCATTCGACCATGCTCTTAGGTAGGATGAGTGTTTAATATGTCTGTCTGACTATCAAAGTTGAATAAATTTGTTTTTATCTTAGTTGTGATCTGATGATGATGTGATTTTCCTATTTTCTTTCCTTTTCTTAATTAAGGCTTAACCAGGGAAGGATGTGGTTTGCTAGGGATTCAGTTGATGGCGCCAATTGATATTTGTTTTTTTTTAAATTAAATTTAAACCCGTAACGACCCTGGAGAAACTTTATCTCGTGTTACCCTCTGCTTTTGAGATATTTCAACTGAATTTCCGACACATTCCTTATTTGACTAGGTGTTCATTTAACTCCGCTCTGTCCTGGAAATCCAGGAATGCGATGTAATAGCAGATGGGTCATCGCATCCCCAGGACGAACGGGTACAGAGAGAGAGAGATGGAGAATTGGCTTTACCCATCTGTGGGGCTTCGATTTTGTTTATTCTATGGAATCACATCAGATTTCGATTATGAAGAGATTGATCTCAATTTCATTTAATGGTGTTATAAAATTTATTAAACTTAGTCGGACAATATACTTGTATGCCCATTCCAGTGATCATGTTAATCATATTAGTGTTATATCATGTTTAGTTATAAGTCATTTTCTTATACCCAAGTGAATGCAGGAATTGATACATTGTGATGTGTTGTTGTCAAACGTCTCTGAATAAAACGTTCATTGAAAAATATAATTATGTTACCGGAAGATTTAGCTAAGGTGTTAGGAGAGTTACAGAATGGCATGTCTAGTATTGCAGTAACTATTTCTAAAATGGAAACAGGAGTTAAAGAGCAGATAAATAATTCAGAAGCTAGGTTAGAAGCTAGATGTAAAGAAAATGTGGAAGCTTTACAGACTAGTAATAGGGAAGATTTGAAATTATTACAGACTAGTAATGAAGATAATTTAAAGTCATTAGAGACTAGATTACAGTCTAGTAGTAGGGATGAATTGAAGTTATTACAGACTAGTAATGAAGAAAACTTAAAATTATTACAGACTAGTAATGAAGATAATTTAAAGTCATTAGAGAATAGGTTACAGTCAATAGTAAAGATGAGTTGAAATCATTAGAAACTAGATTACAGACCAGTACTGAAAGTAATTTGAAAGCTAGTGAAGCTAACTTGAGAGATAGTTTTAAATTATTAGAAACTAGATTACAACCTCGTAGTGAAGAAAATAACACAGAGTTAAAAACAATTTAACTAGTTTGGAGAATAGATTAACATTAAAGAATGATGAAATCTTTAAGGCTTTACAATTAGATATAAAAGCAGTAGAAATGAAAGGAGAGAAAAATGTGCAAATGTTAAGAAAAAATATTATTGATTTAGAAATGAGAGAAGAAGAAAACATTTTTAATTTAAAAACAGATGTTATGTCTATTCAGAAAGACATTAAATCGGATGTATCGAAGTTGAGATTCGACATTGATGGTTTAGTGGCAGATGTAGGCAAAATACAAGAGTGGTCTACCGAAGTATCTTTCGAAACTAAAATCAAAGGTCTAGAAATGAATCTAGGTAATGAAATTAAAGGTTTAAAGTCAGTAATTGGGACCGTTAAAGAGGAAGTCTTAGGAGAGGTTAATTCTAACTTAAAATCCTTAGAAAACCAATTGCAGATAGACATTAGGAAAATTGATGATGATATAGACAAAAAGGTTAATGAAAACTTAGCTTTATTTAAAAATAGAGTCGGTGCAATAGTGGAAGAACGGTATAGTGAGGTCGATGCCGAAGCAAAAGAAAAACGTGCAGGGTTGGATGAGAAATTAATCGCAGGTATGGCGAACTTGGAAGCGAGATTTACTGAGAATAAGGAAGCGATGAAGATAGATTCAACTCAGTTTAGGACAGATGTTGATCAGTTAAAGGAACAAGTCGCGTCAGTAAAGACTACATGCGAAGACAAGATAGACAAATTAAAGAACGATTTAGAAGAGAGTAACAGAACGCAGAATGTTACGTCGTTAAATAATTTGGAAACTCAGGTCAAGACCGTAGAAAAAAGAACATAAGATAGGATGACTAAAATAGAATCTATAATAGAGTGTTTCACAAGTCAAAATGTTACAACGGGGGAGGTATCGATGAATCAGACACCGATAGACCGCAGTATGAACAGTCAAGAGGTTAGCGTGGGAGAAGACCACCAAACGCAACAGACTGTAACATTCGAAAGGGCTAGTTCAACCCCTCAAGATAATCCGAATTCGAATAGGAGTACGTTTGGTTCGAGTGAACGATACTCAGGTCCAGTGACCATCATCAGAAATTTGGACGACAAACCAAGGAAGTTTTCAGGAAACACAGGAGTCACACCAGTCGAATTTCTGAGGGATATTCGCGATTACATGGCGGAACATAGAGTAGACAAGGAAAGGGAACTAAGGATAGTCGAACGCGCCTTAGATGGGCCTGCGTTAATTTGGTTTCGCGCATTCAGGAGCAATTTTGCGAATATGGAACAATTTGCCATAGCATTCTTAAGGAGATTTTGGAGTGCGGAGGATCAGCTGAACGTAAGAGCAGAAATGTATTCGAAGCGTTACTCTACGTCACATCCAACGCATTATGCTAATTACTTTACCTCGCAATTGGCTAAGTTGCAGTTTTTGATTCCTCCATTGCCAGAAGAAGAACTTTTGCAAGCTATAGCAAGACAGTTGCCAATTGAGGTACAACGATCACTCATAGCATCTGGAGCGAACACACTTGAGCACTACGACGATATATTACGCCGATTAGACTACACAAGCGCTCAAATCACACCCAGAACTGCACGGAACGAGAATCGAAACACGCAAGAGGTGAATGCGGTAGTTGTCTATAACGCAGCACAGACTGATAGAAGAGATTCCTGGGGAAACAGAAGGAACGAAGGGAATAGAAGTAATATTCACAACGTTCGCGGGAATGATCGATATCGAGGACCATACGAGAGGCCATACGATCAGGACGCAAGAAACAGTAGATACAGGAACTATGATGAGAATTCCAGATACCAAAATAGGAATAGGTACAATAATAGATATCGAAGTCGATACAACTGGAACCAAGGTCAGCAATCTAATCAGAACGATAGGCAGGATAGCAGAAGAAATGATCCAAATGAAAGACAAGACAATCGAGAATATGGGAGATCAAGGCAAGAAAGTAGACAGCCTAGTGCACCACCCGAAGAGATAGCTAGATATATCAATCGAGCAAGCACGAGTGCAGAAGGAAGAAATAAACGACAAAGTAATGCAGAAGCAGAATACTAATCATTGGGAATCAATCATCATTGTTGAGAGATAGCAAGTCAAAGAAGAGGATCTAATTTAAGGAGATATAGTACATCGAGGGAATGGATACTAATGAAGTTGTGGGGACTTTTAACGCAGCTAGCATTAGAAAGTACCATTATGCTGATAAGAGGATTATAGAGCTATCGTGTACATATGTTGTGTATAGAATGCCTGAGAGTGTATTTTTTTCCTCAGGCCTGATAAAAAAGGAGATGTACGGGAGAGATGTACCCGATACCTAGTTGAGGCTATCGGCTACGCCAGCTGACATTAAGCCGTAGTTGAGATTTATGGGAAAAATTGTAAAGATAGCGCTCACATCGAGTAGAGGAGAATATTAGAAAATGACGTAGAATGCCAAGGATCAAGAAGGCATTGCCAGTCAGGAAGATGGAATTAATGGAGGAAATTTAAAGTTTTATTAAGATCTTTATGGAACAGTATATTTAATCATCTCAGAAGAGAAGAGATAAGAAGCATTATATATGATAATAACTTGAAGAAAGACAGATAATCCCTTAAGTTATTGTATAACTTAATAGCCGAGATGAAGGTGGTCGAGATTATTTTTGTGACGCACGACAGTAGATGGTGGGGGAGAGCGTCACGTGACCGCGCCAGGCAGGAGCTGGTCATTGCAGTTTAGAGACATCAGTCGAGTTCAGCCAGCGAGCTGAAGTGGTACTGAACCCGAGGAGGTTATGCTGACTGGAATTGAACGTGGTTCTCAGAGACTGTGATCTCAGTATAAAGGTTCCACCAGGGAACGAACCAGAGATCTGTAGAGGCAGTTTATATTTAATCACTGGTGTGATTTTGGTGCAATGACATTATTTATTAAAATAATGCAGGGAATAATGAGCAGATTACAGCATTATTAGACTACTTGGTGTAGGCTATACGAGGCTTGAAGCACGGAGAGGACAGAGTTGACATTTTACAAATTAGCCCAGAATTGTGGGTGGGGCCCAGTGGAGCCATGTCCATCTCTGTGACCCCATTCTGTCGTCTAGAGCAGGGTGGAGGCCTGAATAATGACCCAGTTATTCCCCGACGGAGAATAGATTTGAGGAGTGGGAGGAGAGATGCCCAGGAAAATCATTGATTACTCGTGATTGGAGCAACGAATTGAGATGAGAGTTGCTCACAGATGAATCTTTTGGCAGGAGGCTAATTTTAGAGTCTTTTACCTGCGAAATTGGGGCATATTTAACGAAGTGCGGAAGGACTGTAAAACTACCATTGTGCGCGGATAGATTTGAGAATGTTGCCGGGGAATACCCGTACGATAGCGTCCCACGCTATGGAGAAAGGAATTAATATTAATTAATTGGACGAGCGATTCCTTTGCACGCAGATAGTTTTGGAATCTGTGAAGAAAGAGGAACCCAATGATCATGGTTTGGAGACCAGATTCACGCTGTGAGAGGAGCCAAGATTTCGCGGGAAGATTTCGTCCTACTTTCCGTGGGAATCTGATATAAGGGAATAGACCCTTGGAGGAGCGCCCAGTTGAAACCCAGTCTCTCTCAGTTGAAGCTCAGTCTACGCGCAGTTCACGTGCAGTTTGCACCCAGTTACAGCCCAAGTTGCAGTCTTACGCAGTCTTCACGACGTTAGAAGTTACCCAGTTGTAGCACAATTGCAGTAAGTTGCAATCAGTATGCAACAAGTACGAGGGCAGTACGAGACAGTATGTAAGCAGTATACAGCAATCTTCAGTCAGGTACAGCCACTTTGAAGCAAGTTCGTCAAGGCAGAACGCATGGCGGTTCTACTCATAATAGACGCCGAACAAAGACTGGTACATGTAAATGAAGCATTTAATAAGCTTGTATGAATAATAGTCGTGCTATAGGCATAATCAGCAGTACGAACTATGCCGTGTTCAGTTACGAAGCACCGTGTAGGCTAATGGCAGAACTATTGTAAATAATTATTTGTGTAAAGTATTGGACAGTGTTAAGCGCAATGTGTATAGTATTGACTGATCGTATAGGTGGAAATACGATGGTATGCGCTATATGAAACTCTATGACGTGTTTGGTAACGTCATGAGAGTACCAGATGATAACACATGTACGGGAGCTAGCATATTTATGCAACGCAGGACGCTTACTGTAGGAGTAAGAATAATAGAAACTGTTGGTGAATTCCGAGAGCGGGTAAATCAGACTTTCAATCAGGAGTTGATAGGATCACGGGAGATGCCGTCGAAACCTGCAATTTCGATCTTTGCTAGGGAATTTCAGCATTGAAAAGTGTATAAAGTGACGTGTGTTAAGTGTACAACATATGTAAAATATCCTTTAAAGTAGTGATTAGATAAGTGTTTCACATGTTTGGGAGCAATAGCTTCCTGAGAGTTATGCAACGTGTCGTGTTGTTGATGAAAATTATGTGTTATAAAATGTGTGTCTTCAAGATAAATATGTCGCGTTAAACCTGCTAATGGCGGGCGACATGGAGAAATATGATTGGTCGGAGCCACCATAGACGCCTATAGAAATGTAAGTACCCCACAAGTTATGATTATGTAGAAATATGGGTCACTGCATGTTGTGAATTCCTTAAAGATGCCAGTAAAAATCAGTTTAGGAGGCAGATCCTCCATGTTTAATCATTAATGTGTTGATTTTTATAGAGTTGAGATGTTAATTTGCATCATTAAGTGGAGTAATTATTCCCACTATGAATTAAAAATGGCAATCAGTTATGTAAATGTGACGAACGCTATTGTTCGGATTTTAAGACGTTTAGCTATGTCGGATTTTTGGTAAAATTTATGTGAGAATAATAATAAAGAATGATTTTTGGTCATTTATGTCAGTGAGATTAATAAGAATAATAAAGTAATGATTTTTGGTCATTTATGTCAGTGAGATTAATGGTAATAATAATAATGAATATTAAAAGTATGAATGAACACATCAGGAAACAAATAAAATGTTGTAAGCGAGAGATTTACGCTAATTGCAAGACTTATCAATCTAAGCAGTAAGATGATACAGTAAGATTACATTACAGTAATTAAGGAAAGAAGTTTTATATCAGAATATTGCATATATTCAGTAATGATGCCAGGCATGAAAGAGCTTTTAGTGAATTGGATTTGCAGCTTATGTGAGAAGCTTATAGAGTAATTGTTAGATTTCTCTTAATATAGGTCGGAGGTCGTAGCATTGAGTAAGGGGCCAGATGGTCTATTCTACGTATGAACTCTCCTATGTCATGGGCATAAGTGGAGATATAATTTTATGCCAGCGTTGTAGTGTGTACCCTAGCTCTGAGGAAGGATATGAAAGTGTTCCGGGTTGGGATCCTGTGATAGAGACGAGGAGAACGAGGACACCTCGAAACTCTATGGTCTCCCGAGAACTTATTTGATGAGTTATTCCGCTCGTGGTAGCGAAACTCATGGCGACAGCTGCAGTGTGCGCCTATATTTTACTTGAGACATCGGTCACCCGTCAGACTAATGCATTACGAACCCCGAACCTTCATGTTGAATGGACCCGTGTGAGGCCAGTAATTATTATATCCTCTGTGTAGGAGTAATTAAAAAGCTCATTCAATACCTGTTTGCATAATAGTCAATTAAGATCCTTTGGGATATGTGTGTCGGTCAGACGACAGTATTTGTCTTGTAAATCTTTACTGCTTAGAAAGGAAAGCATTCAAAACCTTTAAGGAGGGTCGAGGTAATTGGTGGAACACCCATCCCACTTTCTATTGTGTGCGGACTCCTCTAGCCGAGGGTCTGCAGTCTAAACTCGAACCGTCAAGGCAAGTTGAAAGGGACAGATTTTCGACCCTGGTAAATGACATATAATGAATGATTGTTATGTTGAGTAATGTAGCCATGTGGTTTAGGAACACATGGATAATTATAGATTATCCTGATGGTTCATCATTTTAGCTATCTGACGAATAGTTAGATGATGTATTTGTACTGTCACTGAAACCAAGTTTTGAAGTTAGTTACCAGATGCCAATCGCCACGAGAGCGAGGTAATATAATGTACCATCCGACACAAGCTATAACGTAACGTTTTATCTAGGAATCACATACAGCATGCAGTGGAACCATATAAATAGAGGAAGTGGAGGGGTAGCTTACATAATTATGGAGTTGCACGTTGATTGCGGTGCAACGTCCGAATAGGTAATGCATGAAAGCATTTGTTTGGTGAGAAGAGAAAAATCAAAACACGCACGGCACACATAATTGTTAAAACCAAGAGGTTTAAGGAATAATTAATTTGTGATATTAAAGAAGTCACATTGTATGACTGTTATGTTAATGTACAGTTTGTATTGAAGTCGTAGGTGCATCAGCGCACTAGAATATCTTTATGTAGTTCACATAAGGGTACAGCTTTATGGTTTAATATGATTTTATTATGATTTCATTTTGTTTATTTGTGGATTGTGGAAGTAAACTTTTGTTTGCTTTGTTTTTTTTTATGGTTTTGGGATTGTTTTTGTGTTTGAAGCCATGATTTTTATTTACTGAATTAAAGTTTTAGAATAGAGTTGTGCCTTGTTATTGTAGAGTTGTTACCTTATAGCCTCAAATCCAAAATATGCACTGCTCATTTGGGGAAACGGCACGCGCCTGAGACCTGATGCTAGCTGGAGGCAGCTGCATATTTACCATCGAGATTACTCACATGGGTACATGGGATTTGATGTCCTATACTGTGATTTGAGCTATCGGTACAACTAAAGTCGGTCAGATTTAGTGCACACAACTCTATTAAATTAAGAATTAACGAAGTAGGGAATGACCGCTCCTATCCTAGCTAAGTTCCGATACGTACATATAAATTTTGATAGATGTATAAGTACAAGTTCTACTCCTTTGTAAGTATGACACTCTTATTATCATGGCCCAAGCAACGTGGAGCGGTATTAATTCGTTATGGAACCGCCTGCGTCAGTGCAATATGAGCGATCTTGGCATTGCACATGCATGGCATACATGAATGTACTTACACTTTTTTTTATCATGGCGCCCAGGTACGTGGAGCTTATGGGATTTAGGGAAAACCCATAGATTTTTATGGTATTTCATGGGGAAAACCATAGTAATTGTTTTGCCTCAAACTGTGTTTGAGTGATTTTTGAATTCAGTAGGCTTTTTATGTAACGCAGAATCTCTCTATTGAGAAGAGAATTGTCCAAGGGTATGAGCGCTACATACCAGATCCACAATCTACCATAATATTATCAGGTTTTGTACGACTTCACAATATGTGTGCAGTGTTTGATGTTTCTCTTCGAAACGTATCCACATATTTTTCCAGGAAGCCTGCCTGCATATTTAAGTGTGTTATTGTAAAATGTCAGGTACGGAGGAAATCTTGCAGGTTATTGCAGGAATGAAACAGCATTTTGATGCTGCTAACGAGCAGAATAAACTGGATGCCAAGGCTTTCCAGGATAGTATAAACACTCGGTTAGATGCCAATCAGGAGGCAATTAATGCTAATCAGGTTGCAATGAATAATAACCAGATTGAATTAAACAATAAGTTAGGTCAAATGCAAGAGGTAATTAAGACCGAAGTAACAGATACTGTTGTAAGCATTGTATCGGAAATGCAGGTTAAAACTGATAAACGTTTCGAGGCTATAGAAGCCAAACTTGAGGGTAATTTACAAGCGTGTAAGCATGCTCAGGAGGAAACCAACAGTAGATTAGATGCGTTGGCTAACGATATTAAGGATATTCAAATCCAAAATGAGGCGAATCTCGAACGCCAAGCGAAACAGTTCGCAGAGTTTACAAAAAACGGTAGACCAGAGATTAGAGGAGAACGACTCCAAATGGGACCAGAAATTGAAAAGCTATGCTAGAGCAATTAACGGTGACCTCAAGAAACAGGACCAGAATATATTAGGTCAATGCCAGGAAATAGGCGAAATTAAGGCTATCGCTCATGAAAATAAGGAGCTGGTCAGCAACGTGAAAAGTCAGATGGGCAAAGTTCATCGAGAACTGGACCAAGTTCAAAGTGATATTGTCATAGTTAACAAAAGGCAAGAGGAGAATAGAGGTGAGATCACCAAGGTCCGGAATGAATTGTCTAAAGTCAATGGACACATTCAAGATGAAATTAAAGGGTTGAGAGAAGAACTCGAAATAAGAGAAGGCCAGAAAACAGAGGCAAGCGACAAGACCCTTGCTCAAATTAAAGAAGATGTAGAGGATGAAATATCCCATATCAAACAGAGTCTGAAAGAAGACAAGGTGAAAATATTTCAAGTAGCCGAGGAAAACCGAGATAGGCTTACAAGAATCGAGAAAGAAGTCATTACTCGCCTAGAAAGAGCAGAGATGCGCCACAATCAAATGGAGACTAGGATAATAGCACAGGAGGAAACGCTTCTGAAAGGTCCTAAGTCAAGTGAAGGCAGCATAGAGGATATGAGGAAAACAAGGTGGGCAGACTTGGAAACCCAACCTATGAGCAGGAATGCTACAAGCCCAGGGGAAAGTCCTTATATGACGCCAGGTGTACCAATTGCGGCATCGACGCCACATGAAAATGCTATGCACACCCAGGTGATAAACGTCATTAGGGCAAGCGAAGAAAAACCAAGGAAATTTTCAGGTAGCCACTGCAGTATGACAACAAAATATTGGTTAAAGGAAGTGACTGAATATCTAAATGATGCACGAATACCGCAGGAGCGTAGGCTACGTGCTATAGAGAAATTAACAGAGGGGGAGTGCGCATTATGGTTTCGCAGCTTCCGTTACACTTTCGATACTGTTGAGGAGTTTCGTGAGGCATTCTTGAAGAGATATTGGGACGCCGCGACTCAACAGAATTTACGGTTGGATTTATATGCAAAGAAATACAGTACTAATAATCCAACAAAGTACGCAGAATTTTTCATCTCGCAGATGTGTCGCTTTAAAGAGCTGGATCAAAAACCGAGCGAACTGGAGCTATGTATTGCTATCGCCAAACAGCTTCCATACGAGATCCAAAGGCTACTAATCTCGGCTAATGCGAAAACTGCTATGGAAATGGAGACAGTTCTAAGGCAACTGGACCTCACCACAGCAAATACAATGCGTCAGAGTCGAACCGTGGAACAAGTCCACGTGACCAACACACAGACTGACCAACAGCAAGCTCCAAGGAACAACAAAGCTACGAGCACAGAAACATTAGATTCCTATGGACGGCAATGGGAACAGGAACCCAGAAGATGGCAGTCAAAATTCAAAGGAAATGCTAATAGAGGAGGAAGAGGTCGAAGTTCGTGGAATAAGCAGAATAACAGGGGTAAACCGTACCATAACAATGGAGGTAATAATGGCCAAGAAGGCAATAATAGAAATTGGAGACCCCAAGAAAGAAGAAGTAACTTCGATGACGAGGTAGAAGAACGATATCACGCTTCTTTGCGATACCTCGAAGAAAGGGGAGATGAGCCCCAGAAACAACAAGTTCGATGGCAAGAAGTCATGCAGAACAGGACATCGCCAGACAGATATGGAGATGGAGCTAAGAGTTTGGAACTACAGCGCAGCGAACAGGAGAGAAGAAACTCCAAGGGGGCGGGCGCTGAAGAAAAAAAACGCCAAAATTAGAAGAGTTTGAGACTGATGGATGGAAGTCTATTAACATCATCAATTGGATAGCCAAACCAGAAGAACTGATTGAGGATACAGGAGGACCACAGGTCATGGTCAAGAGAGAATTGCCTATTATAATTGTAAGGGTGGCAGGATTAAAAGTCAGAAGTCTGCTAGACACAGGGTCAACAGTGAGCCTTATGACACAAGCTCTATATAATGAAATAGCCCGGAGAGAGAACATTTTGAAAATACCGATCTCTAGTGTCAAGATTAAAGGGGTAGTTCCAGACCGAACAATGATATGTAAATACCAGGTATTCCTAGATTTACAGATAGGAGGCTCTATTTTCTCACAGAGTTTTCTGTTAGTAAACAAACTGCCTTATAACCTACTTATTGGGGCAGAGTTTATAAGGGAATACAGAGTGATAATCGACCTAGCACAGGACAGGGTTATGTTCCATGTGAATGAAGAAGCTGAAGGCTTAGAGGTCGCACTCAATGAGATTGAACCAGGATCAAGTGAACAAGTATGGCATACATACAGAGATGTGGCTGAGGAGGGAGTGTTAGCTATTGAGCAGTTAGAAGAGGAGCTTAAAACACTAGCCACAGACTTGGAAAAAGATCTGGAACCCAAATTGGAAGAATATATTTCGGAAAAGTTAGAAGAAGCGAAAATTGGGCTAAAAGAGAAGGAAAATTTAAAGCAGTTATTACTGGAACAGAAGGAAGTCTTTGATTCGAGACCTGGTCGGATAAAGAACTTCACTTATGCTTTTCAAGTCAGTGATTGGACACCATTTAGGCAGAAACCCTACCCTATAGCTGAAAAGCATTATGCTAAAGTGAAAGAGGCAATTCAGGAGATGTTGGAGGCCGGTGTTATTGAGAAGACACCTACGCCTTATGTAAGTCCATTGGTAATTGTACCAAAGACAGACGGAACTGTCAGAGTCTGCCTGGACCTGAGACGCTTAAATTTGCGAGTTATTCCGGAATTTGACCAAGTGCCACCTATTAAAGAGATCCTCAGGAACTTTAAAGGGAAAACCATATTCACAAACTTGGATATCACATCCAGTTTCCATCATCTTGAATTAGAGAAGAAAACTAGTCTGTTGACAGGATTTATGTTTGATCAACATACATTCACATTTTTAAGGCTACCTTTTGGGTTGAAAACAGCTGGTTCAGCCCTGATAAGAGCGTTAGATCGCAATCTATCAGATGAGGTTAAAGAGAGTACCATCAGATATGTAGACAACATTCTACTCACATCAGAATCTCTGGAGGAGCACATGAGAGACCTGAAGAAGTTGCTAGATGACCTTCGAGAAGCTAACTTCTGTCAGAGGGAAGTTAAATTCCTAGGGCATGTTATTGATGCCTAACCCAGATAAATTGGAGGTAATTCGAAATTTCCCTCGACCCACGAAAGTAAAGCACGTCCGACAGTATTTGGGAGTAATTGTATTCTTTTCGAACCACTGCCCAAACTATACTGCGACAGTAGCACCCCTGCAGGACCTATTGAAGAAAGGCGGCAGATGGAATTGGACGGAGCAATGTCAGGAAGCATTCGTGAGGTAAAAACAAATGCTTTTGGAATATGTGAAGCTGGGATACCCGGATTATACCCAGAAGTTCATCATACAGACGGATGCATCACTTATTGGGATTGGAGCGATGCTATTCCAGGAAAATGTTGACCAGCCTGAGAAGAAAATTTTTATCGCCTTTATAAGCAGGAGACTGAAAGCCCATGAGAAAAACTACACGATCACAGAGATAGAGTTGCTCGCAATTTTGTACGCGTTGCAATCTTGGCACAAACTCGTGTATGGCTTCCGAATAGTCCTCAGAACAGACCATAAAGCTTTAACATTTTTGTTAAAGACAGATTTGTCTAGCCAGAGATTGACAAGATGGTCCCTGTATATCCAGCAATTTAATGTGGAAATTGAATATTGTCCAGGGAAAGAGAATGTAATACCGGACATATTAAGTCGTTACCCTAAAGAAGAGGAAGCGCTAGCTGTCCAGATTGAGAATCGAGATCAGAAGACGTTGGATGACTTAAGGAATCTTACCAACCTACAACGCGAAGACCCATGGTTGAAGATGATGATCGATTACTTTGAGGGACGCTTAGCAAGGGGAACTGCGGTATACAGAGAGGCGGAGGCATTGGCAACAGAATATGTATGGTATAATCAGATATTACACAAGTGGGATGACGTAGATCATACACGTCAAAGGATTGTAATTCCTGCATCTATGCAGAGAAGATTGGTATGGCTAGCCCACAGAGCATTTGGACATCCGGGGATAGATAAACTCTGTGCTCTGTTGAAGGAAGCATTTACTTGGCCAAAATTGAGAGAAACGGTGAGAAATACTATTAGGACATGTGATCTATGCCAGAGGGTAAAGCCAAATCCCTTTTTAATGAGGCAACGACCTATCCCGTTGTTACCGGAGAAGCCAAGGCAGCTATTGAGTATAGACAACTTTGGACCATTGCCTAGAGCACGAAGAGGCAATAGACATATTTTTGTAGCCATGGATGTATTTTCGAAAATGGTGGTGTTGTGCCCCATACAGAAGACAAGTTCAAAACAGGTCTTGAAGCGCCTGAAAGAGAGAGTTATTCCGATTCTTGGGAAGCCGGATAACATTCTCTCAGACCACGGAAGTTGCTTTACAAGTGCAGAATTTCGTCGAGAACTGGAAACTCTAGGAATTAGGCAGATTTTATCTACCATTCGCCATCCTGAGGCAAGTCCAGTTGAAAGAGTAATGAGAGAGATCCAGAAATACATGAAGATCTACTGCTCTGAGGAGAATTGGCGTTGGATAGAATTTCTCGAAGTCATTGAATACTGTATAAATAATACGGTACATGAGGCGACAGGTCAGGTTCCCGTGACTCTACATCTGGATCAAAGACCAGAGAGACCGTGGACTGGTGTTATTCCATTACCAGTAGACGCACAGCCAGGTAGAGAATTGAGGATCCAACGAACCTTTGAATATCTCAAAGCACAGGCGGAGAGACGTCAGAGAAGAAATCGTGCGAAGAGGTATCATAGACCGCTTCTCGTGGGAGAGAAAGTTTTAATTAAGAAACCCGCCAGTTCAGATCCAGAGGCACGCAAGTATAAAAAGTTCAATTTTTCTTATCACGGCCCGTTCGAGGTGATAAGAGACCTCCAGAACAATGCATACAGGTTAAGGCATCTAGAAAATGGAAACGAGGTCATTATGAACGTAGCCAACTTAAACGTTTATTACTCGCCAGAAGAATTCGACGAACAAGAAGAAGTATTGGTAACGCACACCCAACTCAACGTGGCGAGCGAAGTCAGCCAAGCAGTCAGACATGAAAGTTGGAACGGCAAGACGGGACGAGAAGCAGACAGTTTACTCAGTGTAAGCGAAGAGCACAAAGAATGCCAATGTCTGCGAGAATTCTATGAAGAAATGGTCAGAGTGGCGAGAGAGGTTGAGGCCATAAACGCGACCCTCCGCATGGAGAATGAACAGCTTAGGAAGAAGGCCGAGTGTGGAAGGGGGAACAGTACTAACCTACTCGCAGCCAGACGAGGTGAAGGACCCCACATGTAAACACCGACAGTGGTAGACAGTCAGCTGGTTACTTATAGAAAGCCACTTGCAATTGACTTTTATAAGTTTCGCAAGGGGAATATGAACCCGAGGAGGTTATGCTGACTGGAATTGAACGTGGTTCTCAGAGACTGTGATCTCAGTATAAAGGTTCCACCAGGGAACGAACCAGAGATCTGTAGAGGCAGTTTCATGGTAAAAACCCCTCGAAAGAAGTGTATATTTAATCACTGGTGTGATTTTGGTGCAATGACATTATTTATTAAAATAATGCATGGAATAATGAGCAGATTACAGCATTATTAGACTACTTGGTGTAGGCTATACGAGGCTTGAAGCACGGAGAGGACAGAGTTGACATTTTACAAATTAGCCCAGAATTGTGGGTGGGGCCCAGTGGAGCCATGTCCATCTCTGTGACCCCATTCTGTCGTCTAGAGCAGGGTGGAGGCCTGAATAATGACCCAGTTATTCCCCGACGGAGAATAGATTTGAGGAGTGGGAGGAGAGATGCCCAGGAAAATCATTGATTACTCGTGATTGGAGCAACGAATTGAGATGAGAGTTGCTCACAGATGAATCTTTTGGCAGGAGGCTAATTTTAGAGTCTTTTACCTGCGAAATTGGGGCATATTTAACGAAGTGCGGAAGGACTGTAAAACTACCATTGTGCGCGGATAGATTTGAGAATGTTGCCGGGGAATACCCGTACGATAGCGTCCCACGCTATGGAGAAAGGAATTAATATTAATTAATTGGACGAGCGATTCCTTTGCACGCAGATAGTTTTGGAATCTGTGAAGAAAGAGGAACCCAATGATCATGGTTTGGAGACCAGATTCACGCTGTGAGAGGAGCCAAGATTTCGCGGGAAGATTTCGTCCTACTTTCCGTGAGAATCTGATATAAGGGAATAGACCCTTGGAGGAGCGCCCAGTTGAAACCCAGTCTCTCTCAGTTGAAGCTCAGTCTACGCGCAGTTCACGTGCAGTTTGCACCCAGTTACAGCCCAAGTTGCAGTCTTACGCAGTCTTCACGACGTTAGAAGTTACCCAGTTGTAGCACAATTGCAGTAAGTTGCAATCAGTATGCAACAAGTACGAGGGCAGTACGAGACAGTATGTAAGCAGTATACAGCAATCTTCAGTCAGGTACAGCCACTTTGAAGCAAGTTCGTCAAGGCAGAACGCATGGCGGTTCTACTCATAATAGACGCCGAACAAAGACTGGTACATGTAAATGAAGCATTTAATAAGCTTGTATGAATAATAGTCGTGCTATAGGCATAATCAGCAGTACGAACTATGCCGTGTTCAGTTACGAAGCACCGTGTAGGCTAATGGCAGAACTATTGTAAATAATTATTTGTGTAAAGTATTGGACAGTGTTAAGCGCAATGTGTATAGTATTGACTGATCGTATAGGTGGAAATACGATGGTATGCGCTATATGAAACTCTATGACGTGTTTGGTAACGTCATGAGAGTACCAGATGATAACACATGTACGGGAGCTAGCATATTTATGCAACGCAGGACGCTTACTGTAGGAGTAAGAATAATAGAAACTGTTGGTGAATTCCGAGAGCGGGTAAATCAGACTTTCAATCAGGAGTTGATAGGATCACGGGAGATGCCGTCGAAACCTGCAATTTCGATCTTTGCTAGGGAATTTCAGCATTGAAAAGTGTATAAAGTGACGTGTGTTAAGTGTACAACATATGTAAAATATCCTTTAAAGTAGTGATTAGATAAGTGTTTCACATGTTTGGGAGCAATAGCTTCCTGAGAGTTATGCAACGTGTCGTGTTGTTGATGAAAATTATGTGTTATAAAATGTGTGTCTTCAAGATAAATATGTCGCGTTAAACCTGCTAATGGCGGGCGACATGGAGAAATATGATTGGTCGGAGCCACCATAGACGCCTATAGAAATGTAAGTACCCCACAAGTTATGATTATGTAGAAATATGGGCCACTGCATGTTGTGAATTCCTTAAAGATGCCAGTAAAAATCAGTTTAGGAGGCAGATCCTCCATGTTTAATCATTATTGTGTTGATTTTTATAGAGTTGAGATGTTAATTTGCATCATTAAGTGGAGTAATTATTCCCACTATGAATTAAAAATGGCAATCAGTTATGTAAATGTGACGAACGCGATTGTTCGGATTTTAAGACGTTTAGCTATGTCGGATTTTTGGTAAAATTTATGTGAGAATAATAATAAAGAATGATTTTTGGTCATTTATGTCAGTGAGATTAATAAGAATAATAAAGTAATGATTTTTGGTCATTTATGTCAGTGAGATTAATGGTAATAATAATAATGAATATTAAAAGTATGAATGAACACATCAGGAAACAAATAAAATGTTGTAAGCGAGAGATTTACGCTAATTGCAAGACTTATCAATCTAAGCAGTAAGATGATACAGTAAGATTACGTTACAGTAATTAAGGAAAGAAGTTTTATATCAGAATATTGCATATATTCAGTAATGATGCCAGGCATGAAAGAGCTTTTAGTGAATTGGATTTGCAGCTTATGTGAGAAGCTTATAGAGTAATTGTTAGATTTCTCTTAATATAGGTCGGAGGTCGTAGCATTAGGTAAGGGGCCAGATGGTCTATTCTACGTATGAACTCTCCTATGTCATGGGCATAAGTGGAGATATAATTTTATGCCAGCGTTGTAGTGTGTACCCTAGCTCTGAGGAAGGATATGAAAGTGTTCCGGGTTGGGATCCTGTGATAGAGACGAGGAGAACGAGGACACCTCGAAACTCTATGGTCTCCCGAGAACTTATTTGATGAGTTATTCCGCTCGTGGTAGCGAAACTCATGGCGACAGCTGCAGTGTGCGCCTATATTTTACTTGAGACATCGGTCACCCGTCAGACTAATGCATTACGAACCCCGAACCTTCATGTTGAATGGACCCGTGTGAGGCCAGTAATTATTATATCCTCTGTGTAGGAGTAATTAAAAAGCTCATTCAATACCTGTTTGCATAATAGTCAATTAAGATCCTTTGGGATATGTGTGTCGGTCAGACGACAGTATTTGTCTTGTAAATCTTTACTGCTTAGAAAGGAAAGCATTCAAAACCTTTAAGGAGGGTCGAGGTAATTGGTGGAACACCCATCCCACTTTCTATTGTGTGCGGACTCCTCTAGCCGAGGGTCTGCAGTCTAAACTCGAACCGTCAAGGCAAGTTGAAAGGGATAGATTTTCGACCCTGGTAAATGACATATAATGAATGATTGTTATGTTGAGTAATGTAGCCATGTGGTTTAGGAACACATGGATAATTATAGATTATCCTGATGGTTCATTATTTTAGCTATCTGACGAATAGTTAGATGATGTATTTGTACTGTCACTGAAACCAAGTTTTGAAGTTAGTTACCAGATGCCAAACGCCACGAGAGCGAGTTAATATAATGTACCATCCGACACAAGCTATAACGTAACGTTTTATCTAGGAATCACATACAGCATGCAGTGGAACCATATAAATAGAGGAAGTGGAGGGGTAGCTTACATAATTATGGAGTTGCACGTTGATTGCGGTGCAACGTCCGAATAGGTAATGCATGAAAGCATTTGTTTGGTGAGAAGAGAAAAATCAAAACACGCACGGCACACATAATTGTTAAAACCAAGAGGTTTAAGGAATAATTAATTTGTGATATTAAAGAAGTCACACTGTATGACTGTTATGTTAATGTACAGTTTGTATTGAAGTCGTAGGTGCATCAGCGCACTAGAATATCTTTATGTAGTTCACATAAGGGTACAGCTTTATGGTTTAATATGATTTTATTATGATTTCATTTTGTTTATTTGTGGATTGTGGAAGTAAACTTTTGTTTGCTTTGTTTTTTTATGGTTTTGGGATTGTTTTTGTGTTTGAAGCCATGATTTTTATTTACTGAATTAAAGTTTTTGAATAGAGTTGTGCCTTGTTATTGTAGAGTTGTTACCTTATAGCCTCAAATCCAAAATATGCACTGCTCATTTGGGGGAACGGCACGCGCCTGAGACCTGATGCTAGCTGGAGGCAGCTGCATATTTACCATCGAGATTACTCACATGGGTACAGTACACATGAGCAGAGCGTACGGTGAAGTCGAGCGGTGAACAGCATTTGTTACGTAAAGCGAAGGCCACAGTATTACTTAACCCAGCAGAGAGCAGGAAGTAGGTCATTGGGACAAGGCGAGCAACGCAGGGCGGACGGCGAGAAGACCGGTTAAGAGGCAGGCTGTACGGGCCGTGTACGGAGGAGAAAAGCCGGAGTTCAGAACAGCATTGTAATACGAGTTGGAGAACTTTATTTTGAGCTGCATTTTATAACGCAGACCAGTATAGCAAAGCGGCTTGGCGAGGCCGGCTTTAAGCATAGTTCATTCTGGAACAAAGCAGTAGAACCGAGCGGGCTAGTTCCGACTTTTATACGCAGGCAACATTAACGAAGCTGAACTTCTTTTCAACATTCAGTTACAACATTGAGTTGGGACTTGTATTCAGTAATAGAATTGTGCAGGCAGATAGTTACAATATACTGCAATTATGAACTTAGATATTCAAATTACATTACGACTATGCATTTCATACCGGAATATGTAGAGCGACCATGGGGTCCAAACAACATTAACGCTTTTAAGCAAACGAACTGTTACAATAATATGCACTTATGAACATTGGCATGTGCATTAATGAGAATTCTTTTTTCATGAATTATCACAAAATACCGAGTACGAACACAGCTACAGGGTGTTTCAAAAAGAACTTATACACTCTCATAAATAAAATTTATTTTCTACAAGTGAGACTTAACCGCTGTGGAGATTGAACTTTTAACAAGCAAACCGAACATTGTATGGGACAGTGGCGTAACATAGATGAGGAATATGGGGTACGCTGCTTTTATGAACATTTACGTAAGGTTTTGGACAGTATCCATTATGGATAACATGCAGTTCATCATGTCGGAGTAAACGAAGACAGAGACGCGATGGCACCACGGAGCGATGGATTCGATTCCTGAAGAAGAGGAGGTATAACAGCTAATTCACTTGGGATATGGAGGCGATCGTTATTGCGTGGGTGAAACGATATTCACGTCGATCTTTCGAGAAATGTATTACACATGAGAATAATCGACGATCTTTGAAACATAATGACAGCTGATATGAGAAGGTACTGTAAGAGTTATGACTTTCTAATATGATATTTTCATGAGCACTGGGCATACATGTATATATTTTTCTAGTAGGAGTTATACGATTATTTAGACATGGCTTAAACATTATTTGTCCGAGTTTTGCTAGAATATGGCGTTACCATATGATATGGCAGGCACCATTATACGGAATTCTCACCATTGGTTGGCTTTATTAAGCAGATGTTTGGTCTTTTAGACATTTTCCAGTAAGGATAGTTTTCCTGGATAGTTAAATTTTTTGTGACGAGTATTTCGAACTCGTGATCTGCAATTGGATTATTTAAATGACTTCGTCAGTTCATTACATACTAGCGAGTGTGTATTATTCAACAGTAGGGATTTTTCCATTGGATTGTTTGGAGATATTAAGATGTTATTCACTCAAGTGAATGAATATCGCTTTTATATGACAACTAGAGACTTGTTGATTCCAATCTGGTACATTCACTCATTAGTCAACGAGATGGGGTCTTTCGTATTTATACGATTGTATGGTGGTTACTCATCTTTACCCATCGTTCAAGGCATTATCATGTTATACGACGGGGCAAGGCCTTTTGTATTTATACGATCGTGTGGTGGTTACTCATCTTACTTGCCATTGAGGGACTCATTTTTATCATCCGAATGTACTTGAGATTGTAAGAGGATCAAACAAGGAACTACTAGTCACATATCAGTCGAATTTTGCTAAATAAATTAAAAATAAATGTCAGCAGGGTTACATTTTGTAATTCTTGTTTGCCAATCCAATATTTTGTGGCTATACTCTTTTGAGAGTACTTACAATTTAACAGCTGATACAGCTGATGCTTTTGATATTTTTTATGATTGAATTTAATACCTTTGAGAAGGATTTAAAGTAATTGAATCTTATAAGATGAATCATTAATGGTCAGATTTATTTTAAGGCAGATCAGTATTGCATATTTTGATGTGAGAGATTATAGCACATTGGTGTTTTTCTGTGAAGTGTTTTATGAGAATTTTAAGAGAGTTTATGCTATTTGAAAGCAGATCTTAAATTTGATTACGATTACTGAGGTAATATTTTTCCTAATTGTTTGAGAAGTTGTCTAGATGTGATCAGATTAATTACAGTTATTGGAGATTGTGTGCGTTGATAATTTGAAGCCAGTTATGTATTTTTGTAGATCATGCAACGTGATTAAATGAAGTTTGTGATAGGCATTTTGTGGAAGTTGCCAAGTGGAAGTTGCAATATTGCTAATGCATTTTGAAGCAGACATGAGGTTGTCGAACCCAGTCTAGCATTATTTTTGAGATTCATGCTGTGCGCTGAATATTTATGGAGTTTGTGGAATAATTGTGGTATTCAAATGTGATATTTGATAAAGTGAAAATAGATAATGTAGTTGTGGATAGTGAGATCCAACGTGAATTTGTGAAGGCAATAATATTTTTGGCATGATAATTAAATACGAGATATAACTTAGAAGTGATAAAACTGTAAGACAACGTTCTATAACCCATATTAAACAATTTGTTAGGAAATTAAACAAATAAATAATGTTGATAATACGAGATTTTCTGATAATAATAATTAATGAAATAATAATCTGAAGTTTAAGCATATTAATGATCTGACCTAATGAAATAAAAATCAGAATGACTAGATGAAATA
The DNA here is from genome assembly GCA_946902985.2 of Meconema thalassinum. Classification (NCBI taxonomy): domain Eukaryota; kingdom Metazoa; phylum Arthropoda; class Insecta; order Orthoptera; family Tettigoniidae; genus Meconema; species Meconema thalassinum. Next base: position 1,480,585,856 of record OX336389.2, on the reverse strand, counting down.
ATAAAAATCTAAATAACCAGATGAATAAAATTTAAATAAGTTGATAAATTAAATTTTGGAATAGATCAATGGAATGGATGAATTAAAGATTGAATAAATAAGCTGATTTAAATAAATTAATAGATGATTGAATAGATGATGAATAACTGAATTGGAAGGTGATAATTAAATAAAGAAGCTGATGATTAATAAATTTAGATGAATTTAAATTAATTTATTTGAGAATGATTTGAAGAATTGCAACTTGTGTTGATGAACTAAACAATTAATTTTGATGATGATGATAATTATAACCAATGAATAGTGGATTTTCTGTGATTCACAAACCAGCAATGAATAATGACAGTGTAAATAGTGTAAATTAGTTATTCGATGTTTAGGAGCATTTTACTAACATATTCAGCATTTGAATAATGCCATGCAAGCCATAAATTATGTGATATTTAAAATATGTGTTTATAATATGTGTGTTTAGACAGATTAATAATATTTTTTTACATCCACATTCATGATGTTAATTTAAAGAGAAATTAGGTCTCAGTTATCACGAATGTCAGTGACGCAAAGACATAGTGCTACGGTGATCCTGAGAACCCAAGAGAACTTTAGAAATTTTTCCTATTTTATGTGGATTAAATACACTTTGAGTAGAATGGAGATGGTTCGATTTTCTGGACAATGACAATTTAACGTTGGCATTCGACCATTCTCTTAGGTAGGATGAGTGTTTAATATGTCTGTCTGACTATCAAAGTTGAATAAATTTGTTTTTATCTTAGTTGTGATCTGATGATGATGTGATTTTCCTATTTTCTTTCCTTGTCTTAATTAAGGCTTAACCAGGGAAGGATGTGGTTTGCTAGGGATTCAGTTGATGGCGCCCATTGATATTTGTATTTTTTTAATTAAATTTAAACCCGTAACGACCCTGGAGATACTTTATCTCGTGTTACCCTCTGCTTTTGAGATATTTCAACTGAATTTCCGACACATTCCTTATTTGACTAGGTGTTCATTTAACTCCGCTCTGTCCTGGAAATCCAGGAATGGGATGTAATAGCAGATGGGTCATCGCATCCCCAGGACGAACGGGTACAATATATATTGTTATGGGAGCTCCGATAGTGGCCTTATATTAATGTTATAATACTGTATTTTATTTCGCATTGTAGGCCAAATTTTTCTGTTTTATTAATGTTACCTGATATGTAAGGTTTTTTGTTTTCCTTCGTACCTTCCGGAGACAGGTTTCAAGTTTATCTTACATTGTAGTTGATTATTTATTTAGTTTATTTTCTTTTGGTAATCTTAGGGATTCGCCTTTATTAATTTGCTTTACGATCCGTAGCTTCCTAATTTACCTCGTTGTTATCGTGTTAAGATGTAATTAGTTCCTCCTTTCCTTTCTCTCTGGTGACATTTTATTTTAAAAAGTAATTGTTTGCCGTGATTCGACTGAACATGCAAGCATCTGTTTCGTGGCCATGTTTGTTTTTTGTTTTGCCCGAGTGCATTCTGGTCTCGTAGTGGAATTCTCTAGGCGTCGAGCGGGACACTCAAACGTGTTGTGGTGGTAGCATAATATGTTTTTTGGTTAATCTTGTTGATTTAACTTTGTGTTTTTCTGAGTGTTCCTGAGTATTTCTCCGTCACAAAGTTGAGGATTTGTAATTTAGGCCTATTTTAATTTTATTAATTTAATTTTATATTTTTCGTTTCCTCGTGGCCTTGATGCCTGCATGGCGAGTCAGTTTTGCGAGCATTAGTGATTTATCAAGCCCGCTCTCTTTTTGTGATCGCTGTCTGCTGACCTTCTTTCTTTTGGGCTTTATTATTATTTTCTTTTAAAATTAAATGTTTTCGTTTTGGTTCAGCAAACTTGCATGTAAAGCCCTATCTAGTTTTCTTAGGTAATTGACTTGTTTTGGCCTTAAGCCAATGTCCATCACCAGAGAGGTTGTGTTTTGTGGCAATTATAGTCTTTTAATTTTTTTTTGGCTGGAGGATTTTAATTCATTTATTATTGTGGTGTTTGAAGCCATATTTTCAGTGTTGCCTTAGTAAACAAGAGTTTAGTGCTTTTCAGTCGGTCAACACGAATGTACCCAAAAGAGATGGGTTATGCCCTAATCCTGAAATAAATTACATGAGATTAATAAAACACTAGGATGACCAGTTTCGATCGTCAAGCGATCATCATCAGATCCATTACACTTAGGCTACAAAATCTATGTTTGAAATACAGGTGAAAATATTTACAATATGTACAATTATTTAGTTGCAGTATTGGTACTGCAACTGTCAGTGTAGGCTAAATGCAGTATATATGTTAGGTGAAATGCTAAATGGTGATAGCTATCCGGAGATTGTCCTTTAGAGAGATTATATGGTTGTAAACTATGGTTAAACTATAAAATTTTTGGCTAACTACTTATCTGATTGTCTTCCGTATTACAGCTACTCGCAGTTTTCGTGCTCACTGGAACTCGCTGTGCGGTCGACTGCGGTGGTTATCTTAACGACTGGTTTTTCCCCTGCCTCCTCCCCCTGTCCCTACGTGCTGTGGGGAGTGATAGCGATGTGTTTATGTGAGGTGTTGCCAACCTAGATAAGATGTATGTTATTGAATGAGGTGGGTCCACAACTATTAGGTAAATGTTATCTGGATCAGGTGTACGATGTACTTTGCTTCTGCAATAAACCAAGGCCCATATTCGCGGCAGTATTAAAGATGCCGGGACGTCCTCATAAGACCGTCAACGCTTAGTTCGAATGGGTTATGCTCCACGCGTGGCGAGGGCCAATCCACGGTGTTTAATAGTTGTGGACCCACCTCATTCAATAACATACATCTTATCTAGGTTGGCAACACCTCACATAAACACATCGCTGTCACTCCCCACAGCATGTAGGGACAGGGGGGAGGAGGCAGGGGAAAAACCAGTCGTTAAGATAACCACCGCAGTCGACCGCACAGCGAGTTCCAGTGAGCACGAAAACTGCGAGTAGCTGTAATACGGAAGACAATCAGATAAGTAGTTAGCCAAAAATTTTATAGTTTAACCATAGTTTACAACCATATAATCTCTCTAAAGTACAATCTCCGGATAGCTATCACCATTTAGCATTTCACCTAACATATATACTGCATTTAGCATACACTGACAGTTGCAGTACCAATACTGCAACTAAATAATTGTACATATTGTAAATATTTTCACCTGTATTTCAAACATAGATTTTGTAACCTAAGTGTAATGGATCTGATGATGATCGCTTGACGATCGAAACTGGTCATCCTAGTGTTTTATTAATATCATGTAATTTATTTCAGGATTAGGGCATAACCCATCTCTTTTGGGTACATTCGTGTTGACCGACTGAAAAGCACTAAACTCTTGTTCATTTATTATTTTCTTGCCCCTTTTGGTAATTAAATGTTTTTTTTAAATATTAAGCAACTGTCGTGGCATCATTTCGTCGGTGGCAGTTCTGTGGGTTATCGGAGTGTGTCTGTAGACGAGCCTGTGCGTTTCCCTCTTCTCCACCTGCTTCCACCTATAGGTGTTCTTCTGTTGGGACATGTCATCTGGCGGTGATTTTGCTGTTAGCGATGCGGACCTCTGAAAAAAGGTAAGTTGGCCCATTCCATCCACATCCCCGGGCGTCGCAAATGTTATGGCAATACAGTAGGCAGTGCATTTAGCAGGCACTGGTTTGACGAGCACAGTGGCAAATGTTTCATCGACTTTCATTTGTCATTGAGCAGTTTATGAAGCTTCACGTTCAAGGTTGAATATCACATGGGGTAGGACCAAGACGAAAATTGACCTTTAAGTAAGCGGCATTATCGTCAAGCTGTGGGTGAGTAGTCAAATATTAAAAGCATAACAGAATGTTGTTATATGAGTGGAATAAAAGCTGTATTTTCATCATATGTGAGACTAGGTCATTTCATGATTGTAGGAAGCCATGGTTTGATTGTTTCTGACGAACTGTATGAGAGCCTTGAGAATAATGAATGTTATAGTTACTGAGGAATGTGCTCACATTATTTGAGAGTACTGTCGACGTTGTGTGTCACTTTGTTATTATGAATTATTAATGTAAAAGGAAGGAAGGAAGCTTGTATTTTTGCGTGTCCGTTAATCTTACGATCATGATCCACGAAACCTCCCTATTACGTGGAATGCTAACCACAGGACATGGCATTTCAATTCGAAAATCTCACATGTATTGACCGGGAATCAAACCCGGTCTACCTTGGTGAGAGACTAACAGCTTGACCGCTGCGCCACAAATGTGACAGTAGCATATCTCCAATTCAATCTATACATTCATCATAGTACCAGTATGAAAATGGAGTGTAAATTAACATTTTAAGGATGTTCAAGCTGTGTAGTATACGAGTAGGATAACATGTCAGATGTTACACATCATATGCGACTACTGTAAGGCTCGTATCTTTTTTTATTATTTTCCTTTTTGTGCTTTTGGCCCAGGAATCTGTGTTTCCTATTCCGATTGTTTCAATAGTTTATCGCTGTGGGCGACGTGTTGCATGTTATGAAGCTGCCTTATGTTTTGCGTATTGACAACTCCAGTGATAACGTCGTACGTAATCTCTCTTGTTCCACAGACGATGCTTTGTTTTGGTTAGTGAACATTTGACCTTACGGAAATATTGACGTAGTACCATGTACGCGACAACTTTTGTATTCTTTCGTGGAAGGCGTGTAATGGTTGGTGTTTAACTTAGTGTGACCCTTGACAGTAAATCTGTTTGATTTACTCAAGTTTAGCCACGTGGGATTTTATTTGACTTACATCAAATCGAGTTCTCGAATTTTGTGCGAATGTCCATAGTTCAAGTAGATTTTATATATGATGATAATTGTTGTTTTAATGGGTCCTAACATCTAGGTTATCTATCCCCAATGGTTTGCGAGATAATGACTAAACTAAAACTAATTACAGACTTACAACTAACTTCCGTACTAGAAAAAGTAAAAAACAAGAAAGGCAATACAGAAGATAAAAGACAGACAAATGAAATGCTTTCAACCCTCAAAGAATGAGAACTGAGGGATTCGAAAGAAGTAGAGCCATGAAAGGCAGATAGGAAAAGTAAAGAGGAGAGGGTCCGCCCCTAAGCCAATGGAAACGGTGAAAACGTACCCAGCTCACAATCGGGAATCCCTCGGGGTCGCCAACTCCCGAGGTCATAGCCCTTGAGGGTAGCACTATCCAGGGTGCACTATAAGTGGTGGGCCTACACTCACCCTTCCTCCCTTAGGACCTTGTACAGACGGCAGGAGATACGATGGAATGGGAAAAAAAGGTTTGAACCCTCGAAGAATGAGGGTATCACGAAAGGTGAGAGAAGGACCAATCAAGGCTGGAATATGAAAGACAACGTAGGCCTCAGATACTCTAATATCATCGGGGTCGGAAGAGAATAAGAGGTGACCAAGGGAAGTACACAAGACAGAGGGCTGAGCACGGCCAAATTAAATGGAAGCAATGCCGTAATGCAGCACTGTTAGGAGCTCGGATTTTTGTGAGAACAACTCGTCCTGTCTCAAACTACCTTTCTGACAACTAATTCCTTTGCCAACGCAGGTAATAAAATTAAAACTAGCTGTGTGGCAACACATTTAATTTTCCTTTTCCGGTTATTTATAATATGGTACTATTTATACGCTAACCGTCCTGTTCATCATGATGGTACTCGGATTTATAAAGTAAGAGTGTTATCGCTTACGTCGTGGCTCGCCACATCCACGGACCAGGCCTTCTACAGATTGTGGAGTATGGGCCACGCACAGTCTTAATAGGCAACGCACTGTATTCGAAATTTTAGCTTTTTCAGGCGGCGCAATATGGAAATGCCAATTCTCTGTCCACACACCGTACTGAACGTCGCAGGTGTAGAATGCTGCCACCAAGAAGAAAGAGAGCTACACCGGCTTATGTACCCTCCTTCAACTCCAAGCCACATTTTATGAAGAGTTCATAGTGATCAATGTTCTTTAACTCACACTCCTGAATAGTATTCTCGGTATGGCCGTGCCCAAAATCGAGTCTTCTGCACAAAATTCTCTTTTATCTGTAGCCCTCAAGTCATTCACTTCAAAAATACCTAAAAACTGCATTAAGAACAGTATTTTCCGGTTTTTACAAAAGCCTAACTCTCCGTAAGGCAATATGGATGTATAAAAAGTCTAAGTACCACGGATGCAAGTTACCTTACCGACAGGATCCATTATGTGATAATAAAAGACATATTGATTGTTCCGATGCAAGTAAAAAGGACGTACCTCAAAGAACGTTTTTAAGGTCTTTATTTCTTTATGATAATCATTAATGACATAGAAGAATCAATAAATACTCTAAAGAATATTCGGATTATAACTTATGCAGAGGATATTGTTATATTTGTGGAAAGCAATGCGTGGGAAAGAGTCAGGCAAGAAGCAACTGAAGCTTTAAAAAAGCCTTAAAATTATGGCTGGATAATAATGAATTGTTTCTTAATGTAAATAAATCAAAATTCGTAATTTCACACTAAAACACAATCAAAACTACTACAGCGAGCTTAAAGTATAGCAAGAAAACAGTAATACAAGTTGCAACTGTATAAAATCAATCGTGTACAAAATATAAAATACCTCGGAAATTATTGTGATGAGGACATGAAGTGGAGATAACACATTAATTACATCACAAAGAAAATAAGCAGGACAGTTTATGTATATCATTGTCTGAAACATATTGCCAATATTAAACTACTGAGAGATATCTACTGTAGTTGCACTTATCCAGTCTACTCTCACGTATGGAAAAATTGCATGGGGAGGAGCTTGTCACAATAATACAGGAATAGCTCAACTTGGTGTTGTGTATCATGTATACAAATAAAATGTTTTATCTTGCCAATGAATTGTATGCCGAAGTAAACGTCATGATCATAGGAAAACTTTATATGATTGAAGTGTATAAATATATATATACAAATAAAAACTCGGTCAAAAATATGAGCCACACATAGCAAACAATAGGTAGAACTGAAATCTACCTGTCCTCTTCAAATCAAATCTAACTATTGCTAAGTGTAATTTCCATAATGTATTCCTAAATTTTACAATAACCTTCCTAAAAACATAAAAGAGCAGTTGCGTAATTCTAAAAATGTTGAAAGTAACGCAAATATATTCGTTCGAGAGAGTAAAATACAATTGAAGATATACAAGTAGCTCAGTCTATAAATAATATCACCACTATTTCTACACGCTATTTCACAATTATTTTTCTTTTTAATTAGCTACCTCTCGCAAGGCTTTGCCTTCTGTGGTATGGTTCACAAGTGCTCTTTCCTTACTCTGCTGAATTTGATATTCTCCACATTTTACATTTTACACTTAGATAACAACAAGCAATAGACTTAACTTATTACGGCATATGATGAAGATCAAGAAAGCAAGTAAAGTTGTAGTGTTGTAGTGTCAAGGTCAATGATTATAAGTCATACGCTATGTGTGTGAACCCTGTACGGGTATGTCCTAACATGTAAAGGTCTATGTATGTATTTTTTTCTTGCATTGCTGGATGTAATATTGGTCATTCTAATAATAATATTAATAATAATAATACTATGCTGCAATTCTCATGGAACTTCCACATTATTCTCTGCCTAGGTTTCTTGTAATGGGAGTGTGCCTATTCTTATTCGATCTCATAAGAACCATTGGTGCAATATCATTAAAAAAAATGGTAAATTTACTCTCCCTCAGAAACTTACATTGATCAGAAGTTCACACACAGCTACTTTGTCGAACTCACGAGAAAATGAAGCAGACTCGTGCAATTTCGAATTACGTAGACCACCCACAAAAGCAAGACCCAAAATGATTCATTAATTCGCACATTTCTGGTGAAACGGGACCAAATTCCAGCTCAAATTGGAAGATGATATTTCATCATCGATACCCTCATATAAACCCTGATAGCACTAACATATATTATAAGCAGTTGATGTTGAATTCTCATGATAATGCAGTAGTGCTAGGAGCTCAGTATGTTGTAAGAACCTGTTGCCCTGTCTCAAGCTGCCTTTCTGACAACTAAATCCAACGGCAACGCAGGTAATTAAAACTCGGTAACAATCCGTGTAACAACAAGAGCACACAGACAAAGCATCCTCATCCTGAACAGTGACATTGGGTAGAACAAAGCATCCTTATCATGAACAGTACCATTGGGTAGCACACAGACCAAGCATCCTCGCCCTGAACAGTGCCATTGGGTAGCACACAGCATCCTCGCCCTGAACAGTACCATTGGGTAGCACAGAGATAAAGCATCCTCACTCTGAACAGTACCATTGGGTTGCATCCTCATCCTGAACGGTACCATTGGGTAGCACAAAGCATTCTCATCCTGAACAGTACCATTGGGTAGCATCCTCATCCTGAACGGTACCATTGGTTAGAACAAAGCATCCTCATCCTGAACAGTACCATTGGGAAGCATCCTCATCCTAAACAGTACCACAGGAGATGCGGATTTTTGTTTTATTTAAGATTAATTTTTCACAAATTCATAGTTGATATTAGTATTATCCACCCACTGTAATTTATTGACGGACTGAAAAGAAATCTTAACAAAATTAAACATGAGGCTCAAGTACTGAGATATGATACAGGAAGAGAAGCAATATTATAAGGATACTCGTGACCATGGGGTACAATATTTAAATGTTCAGAAGAGGAATACTATGTTCGAGTAGAATATTGAGGATTATTTACAATCTGAGAATTCCGATTCACCCTAAGCAAAGGATTAACGATCGAAAGTCGAGATATAAGTTATCTGAGACCAAACTTTGTATGTCTTTCGATTAATATATGTTTACACTTTTATTATTATTACTACAGTATTTATATTATTTTAGCTTCACTCAGGCTACCTGATAAAACAGAGCAAGCAATGTATCGGCCGCACTGCCATAACAATAGCTCCAAAGTACTACGCAAACACAGCACTCCTCTCATACAATAACAAAATGGGGCGGCGAAAACCCGCGAATATGTTAGCACAAGTGCTATGCAAACAACACATGCACATTCTTGACTGAAAGTTCATTCGTGTTTGACAGCAAAAGCCTAGTGTTTTATGATGCATGGCCATCAACAGGAAGCAATGTCCCCATTGGTTATCAAAGTAGTGTTCCTTTGGCAGCTGGGCCTGTTCCAAATATCATTGGCCCATGCGTCTGTCAGTCCACCGTGAGCTAGTTGGACTAATCAGGGGTGTCAGGCACAAATGGGGTATGTACAGGGCGCCAGGAAATGTTCACCGCAGTGACTGCCGGCTTCTACCAGAGCTAGCATCAGCAGTTTAGTTGGCAGCACGGTGTCCCTGACAGGGTGAATCCCACACGTGTGGACTGTAGGACGTCGAAACGTCAGTGTGTATTCCAATAAGCGAGCCTATGTGTCATCAGCACTTCCAGCATCAGTTATGAATGGCTGTGGTGAGTACAGAGTTTACTGTTTGTTTTGATGCAAGCGACGGTCGTGCTGCCAACATAACTACTCATGCTAGCTCTCGCAGACGCTTGTAGGCACTGCGGAGAACATTTCCTGGCGCCCTGTATTACAGTACTAGCCATACAGACCGTGCCTAAAGGGATCCGACCAATGCATTTCACTCGAACGTATGAAACAACGAGTACTCTCCCATGTCTATAAACCCCCCGCCTGGCTTTACTGTTATGCGTGCTTTGTGTATAAACCATCCGGCTGGCTTTACTGTTATGCGGGCTTCTATAAATATCTTTATTTGTTTAAACGCAGTTTTCACAAATTGACGATATTTATGAAATCAGAGAGCAATTCATCACTGCTGCTGGTTGTGTGCGCCCCTTGTGTACAGACTACCCGCCCAACCACTGCTGCTGGTTGTGTGCGCCCCTTGTGTACAGACTACCCGCCCAATCACTGCTGCTGGTTGTGTGCGCCCCTTGTGTACAGACTACCCGCCCAATCTCTGCTGCTGGTTGTGTGCGCCCCTTGTGTACAGACTACCCGCCCAATCACTGCTGCTGGTTGTGTGCGCCCCTTGTGTACACACTACCCGCCCAATCACTGCTGCTGGTTGTGTGCGCCCCTTGTGTACACACTACCTGCCCCATCACTGCTGCTGGTTGTGTGCGCCCCTTCTGTACAGACTACCCGCCCAATCGCTGCTGCTGGTTGTGTGCGCCCCTTGTGTACAGACTACCCGCCCCATCACTTCTGCTGGTTGTGTTTGCCCCATGTGTATCGACTACCCGCCCCATCACTGCTGCTGGTTGCACAATGGGTTGTGTGTGCCCCATGTGTATAGACTACCCGCCCCATCACTGCTGCTGGTTGTGTGCGCCCCATGTGTACAGACTACCCACCCCATCACTGCTGATGATTGCACAATGGGTTGTGTGTGCCCCATGTGTACAGACTACCCGCCCCATCACTGCTGCTGGTTCTGTGCGCCCCATGTGTACAGACTACCCGCCCCATCATTGCTGCTGGTTGCACAATGGGTTGTGTGCGCCCCATGTGTACAGACCAGCCGCCCCATCACTGCTGCTGGTTGCACAATGGGTTGTGTGCGCCCCATGTGTAGGCTACAGACTACACGCCCGACCCTAGTGCTATGCGACACAGGAGCTTTCGTTTAATTTATTTGTTTAAAATCACTTTATAAACAAACAAATATATTTCCATTGACTTTTCAAGAAATGCAAGATTTTTCCTGTATTATTGAGACGATTTGGAAGATTTTGGAACAAACCAAACCTTCTAACTCCCTCTGGTTTAGGAGCTTGATTTTTTGAAACATAAACCTTAGCGTAATATATATACAAGGTGAGTCAGCCGCCCCTTATTTTTTTAGTTTTCGGCCACACTTCCAACGTCTGATGCCAACATGGTCGACAGTTCCCCATCTATAGCCAAGCCACAATTACCCTAAACGACTTTACAATATTTATGACGACATGGAAGCAAGACCTTTACAAGAACATGTGTGCGACAAGTGATAATTCAAAGCATCAAACTGTCATACGGGCATGCATTAAGAACATGCCGATTATACGGTTTCAGTTGGATACGAAATTGACGCTAGGTACGGTGGCTTACTGATAAAGAAACGTGAATGAACCTTCGAAGCAGAAAGCAGTATCACATCTCATACGCTTTCAGGCAAACTGAAGGGACAAGTAGCCGTGGACCAATGGTCTAAGTGCGTAGAAGATAATCGTCCTTTTTATGAGAGGTGGGTTCAATTCCCACCGCCGCTGAATATTTTTGTGCTCATTTTAAATTTTGGGGATCATTACAAGATGATGATGATGATAATTGTTCTTACAGGAATTCTAACATCTATTTTATCGGCCCCTAATGGTTTGGGTGTTAATGAAAAATGAAAAATACCTATAATTAAATCTAACCTCAAACTTTCACTATCGATTTACCCTCCAAGGTTGGCTTTTCCCACGGACTAAGCGAGGGATCCCACCTCTACCGCCACTGAGGGCCGTGTTCTAGAGCTTGAGACTCTGAGTTGGGGATACAACTGGGGTGTGTGACCAGGTACTACGCCCAGGCGGCCTCACCTGCAAAGCGAAGAGGGGCCTGATGGGAAGAGTGGGAGGGTTAAGCAAGGAACTTGGAAGTAGGCGCCCGTGGCCTTACGGAAATGACCATCCTAGCATTTGGCCGAAGACGAAGTGGGAAACGACGGAAAAACACTTTGAGGATGGCTGAGGTGGGAATCGAACCCTCTCATCTCATTTGGACCACTCGAGGCTGAGTAGACCCCGTACCAGTCCTCATACTACTTTTCAGATTTCGTGGCAGAACTGGAAATTGAACCGCGGACCCTCGGAATGACAGCTAACCACGCTGACCACAAAATAACGGAGGCGACTGCTACAAACTTACCACTAAAATTAACTACTGATTTACACATGCCGTTTATACGATTTCAGTTGGATACGAAATTAACGCTGAATGCGGTGGCATAGAGATAAAGAACGTGATTGAATCTTCGAAGTGGAAATCAGTATCACATCTCATGCACTTTCAGGCAAGGTGAAGGGACGAGTAGTCGTGGAGCAATAGTCTTAGTGCGTAGAAGGTGGCAGACCTGTTTTTGGGAGGTGGGTTCGAATCCCACCACCGCTAAATATTTGTATGCATATTTCGAGCTTTGGGGATCAAATACAAGATGATGAGGATGGAGATAATTGTTTTTTAAGAGACTTAACATCAATGTTATCAGCCCCTAATGGTTTGGGTGTTCGTGGAAAATGAAGATGATAATTTAAGTAAATCTAACAACAAACGTACACAATTGGAAAAGAAAAGGAAAACAAAAGAAGAGTAAGGGAAATAAAAGAAAGGGGGGGGAAATGCCCTCAACCCTCGAAGAATGAAGATTGAGGGACTTTGAAAGAAGGAGAGCCATGAATGGCAGGGAGGAAAGGGAAAGAGGAGAGGGTCCGCCCCAAAGGCAATGGAAAAAGACGAAAAACCGGACCCAGCTAAGGACTCCCTAGGGTTCGATAACTCTCGAACTCACCAGCTGTGATCCCTTAAGGGTCTAGCATTATCCAAGGTGCACTAGCACTGGTGGGGATACCACACACCCTGCCTCCTTGAGGGTCTTGGGCAGAAGGCAGGAGGTACCTGAAAGAACAACCCTCGAAGAATGAAGGATCAGGAAAAATGAGAGAAGAGCCAATTAAGGCGTAAACGGAGGGACTCCATAGGCCTCGGATACCCTAATACCGTCGGGGTCGGAAGAGAAGAAGAATTGACCAAGAGAGGTCGACAGGAAAGAAGACAGAGAGGAGCCCGGCAAAAGCAAGTCGAAGCAATGTCAGACTCAGCTGAGGTCCCGTGGTCGCCAACCCACGTCCCAACAGATGTGAGCCCCTGGAGAATCAAATACAAGAACATGGCGATTAAATAACCAGCGCTTCTAGGCTGCACACAGTGTCAAGTCAGTACTCATTAAACCCTAAATAAACACCGAATGATATTAGTCAAGTGTGGCATGAATGCCCTTGTATATTATTTCCAAAGCTTAAAATGTGCATAAAAATATTGAACTGTGGTGAGATTTGAACCCAGCTCCCAAAAACAGGTCGATTATCTTCTACGCACTAAGACCATTGCTCCACGGATACGTTTCCCTTCAGCTTGCCTGAAAGCGTTTGAGATGTGATACTGCCTTCCGCTTCGAAGGTTCATTCGCGTTTTTTTTTTCAGTAAGCCACCGTACCTAGCGTGAATTTCGTATCCAACTGAATCCGTATAATCGGCATGTTCTTTGTACATGTCCGTATGACAGTTTGATGCTTTGAATTATCACTTGTAGCACACATGCTTTTGTAAAGGTGTTACTTCCATGTCGTCATAAATCTTGTAAAGTCGTTTAGGGTAATTGTGGCTTGGCTATAGACGGGGAACTGTCGACCATGTTGGCATCAGACGTTGGAAGTGTGGCCGAAAACTAAAAAAATAAGGGGCGGCTGACTCACCTGGTATATACTGTAAATAGTCGAGGCACCCCAAGATTAAATGCCATTAGTCGCAGCGTTAGACCAACCTGGCTCAGTAGAATAATAAGCTACATCTTGTATTAGGGTTACATTCCAAACATCGAATTATTCGAATTGTTCAAAATTATTTCGAATACTAATATTTGCTTCAAACATACGAATAGTTCAACTATTGGAATTGTCCGCACGATGGAATAGTCAAAGTAGGCTACTTGATCATTCGAAAATTAGAATTATTAGAATTTTCAACCTATTCTAACATTTAGAAATATTCGCATTAGAGAAACAACCCGACTATTCAGGCATTATTTGAATGATTCGACAAACAAGTCGAATCATCAAACGTTTGAATAATTATGGTGCTTGAAGCCATTTGCATGGTTCTGATGATGATCGCTTAACGATCCTAACTGGTCATCCAAGTGTAGTGTATTTATTAATCTCATGTATGATTTTTCATCACATCCATCACATTTGGGTACAATCATGTTGACTGACTGAAAAATATAAAATTATGATAATCATAGAAACAAAGAGAAAATAAATTATAAAGGTAAAAAGAATGAAAGAAAGTGATGAAAAGTGAGGGTTGTTTTGAATGATATCACATTCGGCCCTGCTTCCAATAATTCATTCACTGGACATGTGCTTTATTATGGTGTTTGAAGCCATTTTCGGTGTTGCCTTAGTAAAAGAAAGTTTGATGCTTTTCAGTCGGTCAACACAAGTTTTCCCAAAAGAGATGGGTTATTCCCTAATCCAGAAAAAATTATACGAGATTAATAAATTATAACGCATCTCTTTTGGGAAAAACTCTTGTTGATCGACTGAAAAGCATTAAACTTTCGTTTACATATGTTTTATATAAGTTGCTGTAATTTTCGGGTACTGTTTGAGTTACGAAAGAAAACAAAAGAAAATTAAAGTTTGGGGAAAGAGCGTTAAATTTACTAATGGGAGGAAACGTTTTTGAGATATTTTGATGAAATATTGTATTCACATGTATCTTTTGGGTCTTAAGATTGTGAACTAGAACAATCGCTGTAACATTTGTTTATTTTTGTTTGTATTTTCTGAGTAAACATAGCTCACTAAATTGTCAAAAATGACAAAAAATATACTCTAATAAATGGAGGTGAAAAAATATTATTTCAAAAGATAGGAAAAAGATGTTAGTTCACATTGTTAACACAAGCATTATGAGCATTCTAAAACAATAATCTGAACAATAATGTGAAGTTTTTCAGAAATTATCAAGTAAAACCGTGATCAATGTATAAATTAGACCAATTTTTTAAATTAATTTTTTTAATAACTAGGGAAAGCTAATTGCAAATATTTAAGTTGAATACTAAAGATGAAGGACAGTTCTAGGAGTCTGCAAACTTTCATATCAACTGAACAAAGGGATACTGATGAAAACTATTTTAAATATCTGTGGCTTTTACACTTGTAAAGGTGTACTGTGCCCGAAATCAAGATTGAATTATGCTCACATCAGCTGTGATGAGATTGGACGCATAGGCTCTCGACGATTATTGTGGCATCTTTAACACGAAATTATGGGTAACATACGAATTGGTATTAATATTTATACATCTAAAATTGTATCTCAGTCTCCGAATATCATTCCACTAAGAGATTTTTATTGTGGCAGGTGGTTTTTTTTTCAGGCTATACCGTGTCGAGCTCCGCTGGATATGACGTCAGCCTCTAACAGTATGTGAGCGCGCATCTTACCCCACACCACGTGATGAGAAGGGCAGTGTGCTTCTCCGAACCGACGAGCTGTTGACTGGCAGTATTTCATCCGAGGCTTGTCCACGTTTGAAACTCACACACCTGTTTTTATCGTGGTCGTGAAGTTTCTTATCGCGCCTGGGATAGTCTGTTCTTATGTGAACGTGAGTTCGTTTTACTGCACGAAAACCGGTAACGTGTGTACTGCAGAATGTTAAACTCAGTGAAACGTACGTGCTAATGGAGTTAATGAGACTACTTATTTAACATTATTTGACACCACATCAGAAGTATATACAATCATGGAGACTGACACTTACGAACAGTTCAACTTCACATGTAAGCACAGTTTGGTCATGCTAAAATCACAACTTCATTATGCAAGAGATTAAACTACTAGTTTTAGAAGAGTATTATTCTACTAGAAATTAGGAAGAGAACACAATTAGATGAACATTACTGTTATTATTACAACAGAGCATCAAGATTTACAGAATGTGGAAATGCAATAGAACAGTGCCGAACAGTCAAATGACATATTGGAAACTTGAATTTTCTGGAATGCTACCTTCACACACACTGAACCTCGTGGGAACAATTATGAATTTTATTACAATCACGATGACCGCTTAGATTCTTTAAGGGAAAATTTACGAACATGGATGGACTCCAGGATTTGAAGATACAATTACACCTTATAATCTACACGGTGATGCTGGCGTTTTATAAATTTCTATATCATCGATCCAGCAGATTTAGGCATCTTTAAACACCATGACATCGAGGGACATAACACCAAATTCAAGGGCAGTGAGTCCATTCTACACTCATTGCAACCCCATGACAAACCATAACCATGACTAATTGATGGTTTTATTTTCAGATGACTTTGAGATTATGCCTGTTTTTCGAACATACTAGAGCTTTTTAGGAATAAGATCATGCTAATTTAATATCATTTCACACATTTTTCTTCGATCATAATAACTTTGAATTTCTTGTCTTGTTCTATAAATATTTTTTTGGATTGTGAATATTCACACAATTATATTTTGTTGGGATTGCGAACGATATTTCCGAGTTTTTGGCAGCGATAGTTGATCGTATTTATCTAATTAAAAGATTTTATTAGATGATTTTTATGCATTATAGATCAGTTAATGAAAATGAAAATCCACAGCCTGCTTCCAGTCTCCGACCGGGTCAGGAATGGAATGAATGAAGCCCCCATCTAGCGGCGAGGATATGAACTGTGCCGGCTGCCGAGGCCTGACGCACTCCTCTGGGGCAATGATTAAATGAATGACAGATCAAATGAAATGATAGTGGAGAGTGTTGCTGGAATGAAATTTTGACAGGGAAAACCGGAGTACCCGGAGAAAAACCTGTCTGCCTCCATTTTGTCCAGCACAGATCTCACATGGAGTGACCGGGATTTGAACCACGGACCCAGTGGTGGGAGGCCGTCGTGCTGCCGCCTAAGCCACGGAGGCTTTCAGATCAGTTAATAATAATAATAATTTATTGGTTAGTGAACCTAGTAATTATAATATGCTGGATTATTATGCTGACTGATTCGAGTCGTATCAGGCATTTTTGAATTATGATATATTTTGCATAGCACATATAAAGGAAAGCATGTAGTTATAATTATGTTGTTGACACTTTTTAAATAAGTGGTCTTATTTCGTGGCAACATTTTGGATGCGAGTCATGTGGCCTATCCAAGAAGAAGAAGAATATGAATATTTAAAGATTGGAAGTGAGAGATAATAAGAATTTCTCTACTAGTATTGTGCGTTTGATGTTTGAAGGATGAGTCTGTGTAACACAATCCTCACTTAGTAATTTGTTAGATGCATGCTTAACGTATCCGACGATTAAAATAATGCAATATTAAATGCTGTGATAGAAGTGCTATTGATACGTATTTATGAAACAGTTATACTAATTTCTAGGATTCAGCCAAATCTGGCCTTGCATTATCAGGAATGCATAATTAAATTATGGATAGCTTATCTATAACCAATTAAATTGTTGATTAACATTTCTATCTTGATTAATTTATTAATTAATTAATTTTCGCTAATATTATAATAAAGTTATGGAAGGAATTTATAATAATTTGTTTATAACAATTTATATTTTGGAATTCAATGTTTGTATTTGCATTTGATGATCAGATTAATACAATATGGTCCAGGATTCGGAATAATAATAATAATGGTATTTTTTATGAATATTCATTTAATATGAGATTATCTCAACGTTATCTGCACATTACTCTGCTACAATGTCAGATGATAATTGTAAATATTTGTAAATTATTTCTTTTACGATAATTTAAATTCGTATTTAACCAACGATAATTATCCTTTACTTTAATCAAATTTATGTGTGAATTTTCAGTGTATTTAGATATATGTGTTTATGGGTAAGTGAATAATGTGATAGCCAAATTTAATTTATTCGTTCAAAAGCTGAAATCAGTGACAGTGCAGTGCAACGAAAATGAAATATTGTATTTCATTTTATTCAGCTTACTCGACGAACACTGGAACATTAACTTCGATTCACATTGCCCCACAGAAATTATATAGGACAATCAAATTGGTAGTCTAGGACTTATGGATCCATGAACCCAACATAAGCATAAAACCAATTTGATTCTAGGAGTGCATTTATTTATTTATTTTGTTTCGTCTGCTCTTAAATAAAAGAGACCATTTTATCTTAGTTATATTAAATCATTCCTTCAGCTTGTTCCATTTCCTGACTGAGTGATACTATCCTATTTTATTTAACAAATATATATCTGAGGCAACCTTTCTCACCTTTCCCGTTAAACGACCCGAGATACTAGATCTCTTGCCTGCCCGTGTTTGCAGTTGATTTTTTGGTAGTTTTTCCGGATATATATTTCAGGGACTCCTAATTTGTTTTTGTTACGACCATGTACCATTTCTTGGACATCACGTTGATTTTCGGGCCGACGTGAGGCCTGGGAAACGGGCACATGAGGTCGACGTGCGCCCAACGTGGGGATCGAACAGAGATATTCGTACCTTTGGGAGTCAATTTTCTTCTGATATCTGACATTAAAGTTACGAACAGAGAGAATCGTACTGATGTTTGGATATATTCTTTGTGCATAACATAGTGGTTTCGAATTGAGAGTGATCGAACCGTTTGTTATTTAGGCAATAAAATGGGACAGTTAGGTAGTCAGACGTGTTCTGATATCTGACGGTATTATTCAGCAAGGATTTTTAATTCGGTTTAGGCTCATGATATTGCACTTAGTTTTGCGTTTAATAGTAAAGTAAATGTCAGGATGATTAAGATTTCTATAAGCTCACTATGATGAAAAATAATTATAGATGCACGATGTTGTTTTATGATTAATATTTTTCTTTTTGCTCATTTCTATTCGCCAGAGTTAGTTTAGAGGATGAATGTGCTCTGTTTATTAGACGTTAAATATGTTCGAAAAACAGGAAAATATTTCTAGTCTTATGGTCCTGGTTGGTCATCTAGTTTGTAAGTATTCCCTATTCTTAAGTATTTTTGATATGCCTTACGAAGTACCAGAGGAGTTAAGAGGTTTCTTAACTCAAGTCCAAGCTGAATTAAATAAGTTGCGACAACAAATGTCTGATGATAAGGAGCAACTTAATAAGAATTTAACAGCTAATAAGGATGAATTAACTGATAAGTTGCAAACTTTAACCAATGATGTGCAAACTTCAAATGCTAAGTTGCAAACTTTAACCAATGATGTGCAAATTGTAACTAATAATTTGAAAACCTTAACTGACAAAGCTGAGGAATTTAAGGAGGAAATACAGGTTAGATTAGATGAAGTAAAAGGGGAGACGAAAGAACTGAAAAATAAAGTATCGAATTTGTCAGCCGATGTATTAAAAGTTAATACTGATATTGGAGAAATTAATTTGTCGATTATTAATCTTAAATCAGAGATTCAGGGTATATCACTTGAAACTAATGCATTAACTACCGATGTTAGAAGTCTCGAAACTCGCTTGCAATCGCAGATTTCGGAAGTAAAGGTAGATTTTGAGAAAAGGGATGCAGCTCTTGATAAGAAATTAGATTCTTGTGATACCAGATGGACGTATAATTTCAAAACTCTGAGAAACGAATTACACGGTCATGTGTCAGGACAAATTAATGTTGTCAAAACGCAATTCATAGACAATCTGGGAGCATTAGAAAAGAAATTGAATGATAACTTGGATGGATTAAGTAAAGACTTCGTGGCGCATCTAACAAGAAATAATGAATCGAGCGCAGAAACAGTTGCGGAATTACGTTTAGCGATAAACACGAATACTGGAGAGTTAGATGTGGTCAAGAAACAAATTGATCAACTTACTGGTAAATGCGACAATAACTTTGAGGATTTGCGTAAGGAGTTGGAAACACACGTGAAAGGCAGCGTAGTGGTTACATCTTTAGAGATGGAGGAAAGGTTGAAGCTAGAACACAGTATGACGACTATGCGTATTTCGAAACTTGAATCAGAACTGAGCAACATGAAAGTTAATGCAGATAAAAGTCGAGAAATAATGGAAACATCAACGCCATCCAATAGCCATAATTTATCTGGGGGCTTAGAAAAGAATACTACTCAAGTAAATTCAACCACACCTGGACATGTTACGATTATCCGTAACATTGACGATAGACCTAGAAAATTCAATGGGGGAAAAAACCTTACTCCCATGGAATTTCTAAGGGACCTTCGTGAATACATGGATGAAAATCGAGTTTCTAAGGAAAGACAACTAAGACTAGTCGAATGATCGTTAGAAGGAACTCCACTAAGCTGGTTAAGAGCATTCCGAGACTCGTTTATGAACATGGACGACTTTAGTCACGCATTTATAAACCGATTCTGGAGTCCGGAGGATCAATTCGATGTCAGGGCAGACATGTATTCTAGGAAATATGCCACATCTCACCCAACGAAGTATGCAGGGTATTTCACTACACAGCTCGCCAAATTACAATTTTTGACTCCACCATTATCACGAGGGGAATTATTGAGATCGATCACGAGACAATTTCCTATAGAGATCCAGCGCATGTCGATAACATCCGGAGTAGAGACACTGCAGGATTGTGAGGAGATTCTCAGGCGTATAGATCATACGAGTAGTCTTCAGAACAGTAGTTCGGATAGAAGAGAAAACCGTGAAATCAACGCCGTAGTCATGGACAGAACATCTCAGACGGATAGGTCCTCTAATAGAGAAGAAAAAACACCGAGGGATTATGATCGACGAAATAGTAATGGAAATTATCGATCGAATTACCAGGAATACAATCCCAGAGCAATGCCGAATAATAGATACAATAATCAGAGACAAACGCCGTATAACAGAAGGTATTCGAGATATCGCGATAATGGCAGGAACAACTTGTATCAGAATAGGAGTTATAACAATTATCACATTAACAATAACGGCAGACAATACCAATATCAAGGGCAACAGAATAGTAACCTGGATGATAGGCATAAAGAAAATCAATAATACATTCAGCAACTTAGGAATACTCAACCGTCAGCTCCACAGGAGGAGACACTAGAGCACCCTAGCACTAGCGGGTCGCAGGTAGAAAAAAAACGCTGATTCCGCAACAACAAAAATAATAACAACAACGAAACTAATTGATAATATTCCGAACCCCGATTATATTGTAGAAATCCAGGAACTTTACGAAATTAAGGATGATGATTTAATATTTGAGAACGAAGAAGTACGCCGAGGGACGAGATATGAACTTCCAGTTATTGCTTTGGAGATAATGGGATGCAAAATAAGAACATTGGTGGACACGGGAGCAATGGTTTCAATTATCTCACAGTCGTGTTTGGACTTGCTCCAAACCAAGGGAAAGATTGACATTCTTCCAGCTTCAACAGTTAAAATCAGGGGAGTGATTCCGGATAGAATGATCAAATGCAGACAACAAGTTATGTTAAATCTACTTCTTGCAGGAAGGCTAATGCAACACATTTTCCTGGTTATACCCAATTCTAACTTTGATATTATAATCGGAATAGATTTTATTACCGATAACGGAATGATTATTGATTTGAAGAACAGGACGATCTATTTTATTTCCACCGAGGGAGTGAGTGAAGATGATCATGGAATCAATGAATTGGAATCTGGTAATATGAACATCCGGGATGAAATAATCAATACGATTGAAGCGGAAGAACAACGTTTGGAACATGGAGTAAAACTCGATCCAGAAGGGGAGAAGAAATTGGGTGATTTGATAAAGAGATACTCTGGTATTTTAATGATAAACCTGGATTGATCAAAAACTTCGAATACGAGATTCAGTTAACCAATACGTCACAATACAAGATGAAACTGTACCCTATTCCAGAAAAATGGCAGACTGAAGTTGCAGAGATGATTAATCAGATGGAACAGGATGATCTTATTTGTCGCATGCCTACACCATTTCTCAATCCACTCGCAGTAGTCAAGAAGGCGAATGGTAAATTACGCCTATGCCTGGACGTAAGAGGGCTTAACGAACGATTGTTATTGGAACACGATCGTCCCCCGAAGATTCGCGAATTATTGAGAAGATTCGAAGGAAAACGGTATTTTTCGGCAATCGATCTCACATCTTCTTTTTATCATGTAGCATTATCAGAGAACTGTCAACAACACACAGGATTCTTGTTTAACAACGTCACTTATGCTTTTAAAAGAATGCCATTTGGACTGAAGAATAGCGGACCGGCCATGATTCGAGCATTAGATTCGAATCTAACACCAGAAGTCAAGGCATTTGTTTTATGCTATATTGATGATATAGCTTCAACGAATCTGGAAGAACATTTAGAATATCTCAATTTGCTATTCGCAAATCTAGAAGAAGCCAATTTCAAGGTCAATTATGATAAATGTAGATTTTTCCGTGAAGAAATCAAATTTCTGGGTCACATTATTGACGGATCAGGATATAGACCGAATCCTACTAAAATACAGGCAATATCAGAGTTTCCGCAGCCAAAGAAGATATGACAGGTCAGACAATTCTTGGGAATGTGCCGGTTCTTTTCCGCACATTGCCCGAATTATACTGAAACGATGGCGCCACTTCAGAATTTGTGAAAGATCAACAATAAGTGGAAATGGAGCGAGGAGTGCAACGAAGCATTTCAAAGGACTAAGCTGATGCTTGTCGAAAATATCAAACTGGAATATCCCGACTTTTCGAGGAACCTCTACATTGAATCTGACGCATCAAAAATCGACATCAGTGCTGTACTGTACCTGATGGATGAAAATAGAAAGCATCGTTATTTAGCATTTGCGAGTCGCAAGTTGAAAAACCATGAGGTTAATTACAACGTGACTGAGCTGGAGGCTTTAGCAGCGATTTATGCGCTTCAAACATGGAAAAGGATCCTGATAGGATATTGAGTAACTCTGATCACAGATCATCAAGCTTTACAATTTATGATGAAATCAGATATTGCAAATGATCGAATTACAAGATGGACGTTATTCTTATAGCAATTTGACGTGGAAATTATTCATCGTCCGGGCAAGCAGAATCTATTGGCGGATGTTCTCAGCCGAAATCCTTGTGATACAGAGATCTATCTTATTGAAAGTGTTCCAGATGATAGGGAGGCTCTTGAAAAACTGAGGAGATTAGCCATATCATAGAAGAGATATGCACCGCTGAGGAATATCTACCGATTCCTTAAGAATAATATGGACCAGGATGATCCGAATTATGACCGAACATCTGAAGAAGCGATAGATTATCACATCGTGGGAGACTTGGTGATGAAATACACGGACAGGGATCATACGCGCCTCAGAACGGTAATACCCCCTAAACCAGTAAATGAAGTTATTTGGCTCATACACCGATCAATTGGACATGCAGGAGTAAATAAGGCTTGGCATGCAGCGAAAGAAGCTTTTTCTTGGAAAACGATGCGAGAGTCTACACGAAAGGTCATCAGATCATGTGATAGCTGCCAGCGTAGTGAATTTGCCTCCAAACTCGCCAAAGAACAGCCGAAAGCGATAATTCCATCGAAACCACGGGAGTTATATGCCACTGATCTATATGGTCCAATTCCTAAGCCATTTAGAGGTAACCAAATACATTCTGGTAACAATGGACGTGTTCTGAAAGCTGGTCATGCTTCACCCAATCCAGAAAGCAACATCACGATACGTTATCAGACGATTGGAGAACTGTGTTTTTCGTGAAGCAGGGAAACCCGAGTTCCTACTGAGTGATCATGGTAGTCAGTTCACTAGTTTAGAATTTCAAGAGGCTATGCAGCTACTCGAGGTCAAACACATTCTCAACACCATTAGATACCCTGAAGGGAACCAGGCAGAACGAATTATGTCGGAGATTGGAAAGTTTTGTCGTTTATATTGCTCTGATGAACTCGAAAAATGGATGAAAGTTAATCCCATAATCGAAGAGAGTCTCAACTCAACTGTCCACGAAAGTACATCTCAGATTCCATACACTTTGCTTTTGGACGAAAGCCACAGAGAATCTGGGATGGTATCATCACAACTCCACCAGAAATTTCTCCATCTCTACCCATGAGAGTAGAATTGGCCAAAGCCAGTCTGGAAAAACAAGCGGCTAAGAGACAGAAGAGACATGCTGGTAGACGATTTAGTGAACCTTTGCGTGAGAACGATCTTGTTCTTATCAGAAAACCAGTATCTTTAAACCCACCCATGAGGATTTACAGAAAATTTGCTAAACTCTTTTCTGGTCCATACAAGATAGTGACAGTCCTTGGGAACAACAGCTACCGAGTAGCAGAGATTGAATCCAACCATATCATTGGAAATTACAACTCAGCAAATCTCAGACGTTATTTCAAGAAAGTAGAATGATATTTCTTTGATGCTAGATTTCGTCACATTATGAAGAAGACAGTGTTTTTATAAGTTCTCTTCCGTTCACTTATAAAAAAAACGGGAAGAGGGGAATATGTGACCGAAATCAAGATTGAATTATGCTCACATCAGCTGTGATGAGATTGGACGCATAGGCTCTCGACGATTATTGTGGCATCTTTAACACGAAATTATGTTATGGGTAACATACGAATTGGTATTAATATTTATACATCTAAAATTGTATCTCAGTCTCCGAATATCATTCCACTAAGAGATTTTTATTGTGGCAGGTGTTTTTTTTCAGGCTATACCGTGTCGAGCTCCGCTGGATATGACGTCAGCCTCTAACAGTATGTGAGCGCGCCTCTTACCCCACACCACGTGATGAGAAGGGCAGTGTACTTCTCCGAACCGGCGAGCAGTTGACTGGCAGTATTTCATCCGAGGCTTATCCACGTTTGAAACTCACACAACTGTTTTTATCGTGGTCGTGAAGTTTCTTATCGCGCCCGGGATAGTCTGTTCTTATGTGAACGTGAGTTCGTTTTACTGCACGAAAACCGGTAACGTGTGTACTGCAGAATGTTAAACTCAATGAAACGTGTGTGCTAATGGAGTTAATGTGAGTACTTATTTAACATTATTTGACACCTCATCAGAAGTATATACAATCATGGAGACTGACACTTACGAACAGTTCAACTTCCCATGTAAGCACAGTTTGGTCATGCTAAAATCACAACTTCATTATACAAGAGATTAAACTACTAGTTTTAGAAGAGTATTATTCTACTAGACATTAGGAAGAGAACACAATTAGATGAACATTACTGTTATTATTACAACAGAGCATCAATTTTACAGAATGTGGAAATGCAATAGAACAGTGCCGAACAGTCAAATGACATATTGGAAACTTGAATTTTCTGGAATGCTACCTTCACACACAATGAACCTCGTGGGAACATTTATGAATTTTATTACAATCATGATGACAGCTTAGATTCTTTAAGGGAAAATTTACGAACATGGATGGACTCCAGGATTTGAAGATACAATTACACCTTATAATCTACACGGTTTATAAATTTCTACATCATCGATCCAGCAGATTTAGGCATCTTTAAACACCATGACATCGTGGGACATAACACCAAATTCAAGGGCAGTGAGTCCATTCTACACTCATTGCAACCCCATGACAAACCATAACCATGACTAATTGATTGTTTTATTTTCAGATGACTTGGAGATTATGCCTGTATTTCGAATATACTAGAGCTTTTTAGTAATTAGATCTTGCAAATTTAATATCACTTCACACATTTTTCTTCGATCAAAATAACTTTGAATTTCTTGTCTTGTTCTATAAATTAATTTTTTTGGATGGTGAATATTCACACAGTTATATTTTGATGCGATTGCGAACGATATTTCCGAGTTTTTGGCAGCGATAGTTGATCGTATTTATCTAATTAAAAGATTTTATTAGATGATTTTTATGCATTATAAATCAGTTATTAATAATAATAATAATTTATTGGTTAGTGAACCTAGTAGTTATAATATGCTGGATTATTATGCTGACAGATTCGAGTCGTATCAGGCATTTTTTGAATTATGATATATTTTGCATAGCACATATAAAGGAAAGCATGTAGTTATAATTATGTTGTTGACACTTTTTAAATAAGTGGTCTTAATTCGTGGCAACATTTTGGATGCGAGTCATGTGGCCTATCCAAGAAGAAGAAGAATATGAATATTTAAAGATTGGAAGTGAGAGATAATAAGAATTTCTCTACTAGTATTGTGCGTTTGATGTTTGAAGGATGAGTCTGTGTAACACAATCCTCACTTAGTAATTTGTTAGATGCATGCTTAACGTATTCGACGATTAAAATAATGCAATATTAAATGCTGTGATAGAAGTGCTATTGATACGTATTTATGAAACAGTTATACTAATTTCTAGGATTCAGCCAAATCTGGCCTTGCATTATCAGGAATGCATAATTTAATTATGGAAAGCTGATCTATAACCAATTAAATTGTTGATTAACATTTCTATCTTGATTAATTTATTAATTAATTAATTTTCGCTAATGTTATAATAAAGTTATGGAAGGAATTTATAATAATTTGTTTATAACAATTTATATTTTGGAATTCAATGATTGTATTTGCATTTGATGATCAGATTAATACAATATGGTCCAGGATTCGGAATAAAAATAATAATAATGTTTTTTTAATGAATATTCATTTAATATGAGATTATCTCAACGTTATCTGCACATTACTCTGCTACAATGTCAGATGATGTTTGTAAATATTTGTAAATTTTGTCTTTTACGATAATTTAAATTCGTATTTAACCAACGATAATTATCCTTTACTTTAATCAAATTTATGTGTGAATTTTCAGTGTATTTAGATATATGTGTTTATGGGTAAGTGAATAATGTGATAGCCAAATTTAATTTATTCGTTCAAAAGCTGAAATCAGTGACAGTGCAGTGCAACGAAAATGAAATATTGTATTTCATTTTATTCAGCTTACTCGACGAACACTGGAACATTAACTTCGATTCACATTGCCCCACAGAAATTATATAAGACAATCAAATTGGTAGTCTAGGACTTATGGATCCATGATCCCAACATAAGCATAAAACCAATTTGATTCTAGGATTGCATTCATTTATTTTGTTTCGTCTGCTCTTAAATAAAAGAGACCATTTTATCTTACTTATATTAAATCATTCCTGCAGCTTGTTCCATTTCCTGACTGAGTGATACTATCCTATTTTATTTAACAAATATATATCTGAGGCAACCTTTCTCACCTTTCCCGTTAAACGACCCGAGATACTAGATCTCTTGCCTGCCCGCGTTTGCAGTTGATTTTTTGGTAGTTTTACCGGGTAAATATTTCAGGGACTCCTAATTTGTTTTTGTTACGACCATGTACCATTTCTTGGACATCACGTTGATTTCCGGACCGACGTGAGGTCTGGGAAACGGGAACAGTACTTCCACCCTTCACTGAGTCACTTCTCTTACGCTATAGACTAGAGTACACAGTGTGAAATCTATAGAAATGTGCAAGAAAAATAACGCTAGCAGTACCAACATTTCGATTTTTTAAACTTTCAGTGTAATATATGTTTCCTCTGCATCCTGAAAGAGAAGTAACTGTCCATAATTAACTCGATCATTTTACCATTCAATTGCTTTATTAATTTTCTATCATCTGTAAAAGCTAATAGCACTTTTTCTGGTGGGCATAGAGTTAGTGGTAGTTCACTCCAAAGGACAGAAATACAACAAAGTGAACAAAACAACAATGATCTGTGCTTCTTGCAAGAGATACACGTGTGGAAAGCATAGCAACAAAACAATCGTTTGGTGCAAAGTGCAATGATGATTCAGAAGGAAGTGATGAGTGAAGAAATCCATGAACTGAACATTATTGCTTAATGTAAAAAAAAATCCATGAGGCGTACCAAAGCAGACAAGTTTGTGTGTGAATATGATTTAATATAGATTACTCTTGTTGTTGTTTGTAGTCCATATGATAATTTAACGCAAAATAAAAGCTATAATGTCAAATATAACAAATTCGTTCGGTGGTCACAAAATACCCCCCCCCCCCCCTCCCACGTCGGTAGTTCACGTTTCAAACAAGAAGTTCCGTGAAGAACTATACAGCCTACTTTTCATGTCAATGATTATTCTACAGTATATGAACTTATCTAGAATAATGACGAAATTAAGTTGGTAATATCGGAATATCTAATTAGTTCAAAATATACCTGGTATAATGTAGCCTGATATAGCAATACAGTTGGCAGCCCTGGTGACTGAATATATTCTTAGTTCCACCTCTTAAGGTACAGAATACAAAATTTGGTTGAAGTCCAATGGACGTTACATGCAGTTAGACACTGGATCTATCAGCACGCGTAAAAGCATGTTGCCAACAATGCCATGCGTGTGCTGGTCAGAAATAATCTGAATTATTATGTTATCTTGTTGTGCCAATTTTGGATGAAATCCATTTGTTAGTATAGAAGTTACATGTATTTTAAAATTGGACATATCAGCAGGCATAGAACCATGTTGGCAGCACTGCCTTGTATTGATTACTCCAAATTAATCTAGAATGTCAGGTGCTATACGTGTGCAAAGTATAGAGCTGTTGGCTTGCATACTTTCTGAAATATTGATATTAGGGTAAAAAGAATATAGACAGCATTTATTAACAGTTGGCAGCCCCGATTGCTCTTAACAATACTTATAGTCATATCTGTTATGGTACACATAGCACATACGAAATTTGGTTGAAATCCAACTGATAGTATAGAAGTTACATGTATTTAAAAATTGGTACTATCAGCAGGCTTATAATCATGTTGGTAGAACTGACGTATATAAGTTACCCCAAATTAATCTAAAATGTCAGAATATACGTGTGCATAGTTTAAAGCTGTTGGCTTGCATACTTTCTGATATATTGGTATTTGGAAAAAAATAGAGAGAGCAATTATTAACAGTTGGCAGCCCTGGTGGCTCTTAATAATACGCTCAGTCATATCTGTTTATGTACAGATATTACATACAAAATTTGGTTGAAATCCAATTGATAGTGTAGAAGTTATATGCATTTAAACATGGGACCTATCAGAAGGCTTAAAATTATTTTGGCAACACTGTTATGGTTGGCCTCCTGGAAATTAAACTGAAATAGTATTATCTACATGTGTTGCAATTTTGGAATAGCTCCCATGCATACCTTGCATGATATCCAACATGGAGCTCAAATTTCAAGTGCGTTTTTTCAGCAGTTGGTAGCACTGACATCATTTTCAAATATGGACGTGAGCTATTCCGGTGCACATCTTTACTCATACTAAATTTGGTTTTGATTGCTGCAGCCGTTTAGGAGTTGATAGGGGGTGGGGGCACACACACACACAGCCAGACAGACAGACATACAGACAGACACACATTTTCCCGGATCGATCTCATAAGTCTACTTTTTCCTCATTTTTGCAAAATGTGAAAAGTAGGCTAAAAATGGCTTGGTACTGCTAGGCTTAATGCATTCTTTGCAAAGGCATTCATTTAGGCTAGGGTGACCAGACGTCCCGTTTTTAACGTGATTGTCCCTTCTTTCAGTAGTTGGTCCCGTTGTTCTGACAAAACTTTGACGGGACGCAAAATGTCCCGTTTTCTTAACATTCGTCCCGTTAAATCCCGTTTTCTTGAGATATTTTAATGTGTGCGCAGTTTTGCGTACATGCTTTACTTAATTCATTTGTTTTTCTGTATCCCAAGATTCAAATATTATCCGAGAGATACTTCGTAGAAAGTATCGCCAATCAACTAACACTATAATTCTCTTTCCTAGGGTAATTTCGCAAATAATTCTCTTTCATAGGGTTAATTTTGTAGGCTGTGGTTGGCATACATGCCGATGCATGCGGAATAACAAATTTGTAACATAACACCATCGTTGCGTGCGAGGGAAACTTTGTTTTATTGTAAGTAATGGTGCTTGATACATAACACTTCACGTTTAACGTCTTATAATGTTTACAAGCACGCGTCTTTCAGTACTCTATAGATACTAATCGTGACTTGTTGTTCCGCAATATTTTATCAATAGTTGAGAATGCCGAAACGAAAGTGTAATTTCACGGATGTATTAAAGGAAGAATTTCCTTTTCTTAAGGAAGATCAAGGCAAAATAGTGTGTACTTTATGTAAAGGTGTGTTTTCTATCGAACATGGCGGTCGATCGGACATTTTCCAACATATACAAAAGAAGAAGCATAAAGTGGCAGAGGCTGCCATGAGTTCAAGCCGTAAATTAACCTCCTTCATGACAACACAAGGGAAAGAGGATGAATAAGGGAAACGTTTTGCTGCTTTAGAAGGTGTGTTTACTTTTCATGCGGTTAAACATAACCACTCCTTCAGATCGATGGATTGCACATCAACTCTTGTGCGTACTTTATTTGAAAGGAAATTTACATGTGGGAGAACCTAGTGTGAGGCCATCGTAGTTAATGTCTTAGCTCCTTTTGCGTTAAGCGAAATCACCAGTGACTTGCAAAATGCCAGATATGTATCAGTTATGGTTGATACATCAAACCACAACAACTTGAAATTAGTTCCAGTGCTTGTAAGGTATTTCGTACCAAATAAAGGCGTTCAAATCAAATTTCATGAGTTTCAAGCACTTTCCGGGGAAACAGCAGAGATGCTAACAAAACACATTCTTCACATCTTGGAACAAAACAAGTTAACTGACAAAGTTATTGCTTTCTGTGATGATAACTGCAACACCAACTTCGGTGGGGTTGGAAGAAAAGGCACCAACAACGAATTTTTTAAGTTAAGACAGGGGATAAATGAAAACATTTTTGGAATAGGTTGTGCTTCCCACATTGTACACAACGCTATGCAGACAAGTGCAGACATTATACCTATTGATTTTGACACAATTGTTAATATAGTGTTCCAGTATTTTCACATTTATGCTGTTCGAGTGGCTGAATTGAAGAGCTTCTGTGAGTTTGTGGATGTTGAGTACAAGCAGATATTGGGAAGTGTAAAAACAAGATGGCTTTCTTTACAACCAGCTGTTAACAGACGTATTGATATGTTTGATAGTCTCGAGTCTTATTTTCTTTCAAAAGAAAAGTGTCTTAGAGTGATAAAAGACTTTTTCAGTAATCCACAATCCTTACTTTGGCTTCATTTTATTAATTCACAACTCAAGGTGTGTGCAAACACAATAAAGAAAATTGAGAAAGACATTATATGTGGCAGTGAATTTGCTAATGAATTACATGCCTTGAAAAATAAGCTTGTGTGCAGGAAGGACCAGAATTTTCGAACACCCATAATGATCACTTTACTAAAGCAATTAGAAGATGGTGGTTTGATCAATGATCATAAATTTACGGAGTCTGCGAACAGTTTATATGTCACTTTCCTTCAATACATGGAGAACTGGACACTACCCTTCGATAAACTGAAAGAACTTCAGTGGGTTCAGCTGAATTGTCCTCCATTGTGGAATGAGGTTCAGCAGTGTGTGCAGTGGATTGCAGAAATTGACAGTCATTCAGAAAAAGTAATTGATGAAGATGAACTATTTGATGAAGTAAGATATGTTCAAAAAATTTTGAAGCAATAAGTGAAACTTGGAAGATAAATGGTACAGCAACTGAAGATAAGTTGGTTGAGATATTTTGTATTATGGACAGGGAAAACATTGAATACAAATGTATTGCGTGTCTTGTGACCTTTGCTTTGACGATTCCAGGAACTAACGCAGCCTTAGAGAGAGTGTTTTCAATTATCAATTGTATGTGGTCAGATGAAAAGAACAGGCTCAATGTTGAAACTGTTAAGGCAATGAATGATCTTGACCAAGACACACTTTCGTGATGTATCTTGCTCAAGTTTCTATAAATTTTTGTTAGAACGCCCAAACCTTTTGAAGGAAATTCATAATTCTTTAAAGTATATAAAAAGAAAAGACTGACCCAGATATTGGATGTGAATCGGTTTTCTTGGTCAAGGATTCAATATAGCCTCTAAGTGATATTTTTTTAAATTTATTTGTTGGGTTGTATAATTTTTAGAATATGTTTGAGTGTGACTATATAGACGTGATTTAAGAAATGCAATATACTATATCATGTTTTAGTGAATAAAATATTTGTTTTGAAATTAAATGTCTTAAATATTGCACAAATGCCCAATTATAGGATCCGCTTTCTCGACAGACAATAATTGACGCGAGATGTCTGAGTTTCCCTTTTTTTCATTATCAGAATCTGGTCACCCTAATTTAGGCTATAAGGAGCAGGTTATTCATCATAACCTCTAAGAATATTTACGCGAATTGACTCAAATTAAACGGCGTTTCGTGTATCTCAGCTGTGCATCTGCTGGTCACAATTCAGCTATATTATTGTGGTATTATTATGTTACACTTTATGTGCAACACACAAACTGACAATTGAAAGTCTGCTTGGTTATGAAGATATATATATTTTTTTAGCGGATGGCTTTTAGTGCCGGGAGTGTCCGAGGACATGTTCGGCTCGCCAGAGTTTGTAGCTGCTTCTATGTGGACACCCATGGACTGAGCTACACCTACTGTCTCGTGAGGAGTGTTGTCTGTGGGAGGAAAGTGTGAATGTAAGGACGAGGAATGGGAAGGTACCGGCTCTGGCCTATAGCTAGTGATCATGCCCGGCAATTGCCTGGAAGGAAGATGAGAAACCACAATAGACCATTTTCAAGGTTGCTGGTAGGGGGATTCGAACCTCCTCGCCTCCCGGATGTGACGACTGCCTGAAGCCGCGTCGTAACGACCACGGCTTGAAAATTATTGCCGTTTATATACGTTCATGTGACTGGCTTCGGTGGCGTAGTTGGTAGCATGCTGATCTTCTATGCCCAAGGCCACGGGTTCAAACCCGGACGAGGTCGTCGGATTTTTTAAGAGCGTTAAAAATCCGTCAATATGCCTTCCTATGGAGGGGAAGAAAAGCCGGCTGTGCCATGTCATAGATTTATGGCATGTAAAAGAACCTTCCACTAATTACACTTGTGTGTAGCTAAATTTAAGGTTATATTTGACTAACGCCCTTAGGTTCCAACGATCGTCACCAGGTGCCGACTGCGGTGGCTTCTAGTGACCAAGTTGAGAACTAGTTGTCATTGACGATGGCGTTTGGTAGCAACAGTAGGAACTACTTGAAAATTGAATGTCTGCAGTCCTTACTTGAATTTTAAAAATGACAGTCAGTCTGAAAGACTAGACGTTATATCGTTTCAAATGACGCATGCTACAAATGCTACACATGTTAGAAAGGCTCAGGAGGGGTTCTCGCTTCGCTCGGAACCCCAGGACTCTTTCAACAGACTCCATTACCCAGAAACTTAGGCTTCCCGCGCGGGCACCTCTTTAAGGGTCACCCTGTACTTGAGTCTGACATCTTTTACAACTCTTTAAGAGTCACCCATTATTTGAATCTGATATCTCGCAAACCTCTTTAAGGGTCACCCTGTATTTGAATTGAATCTAACATATTGTACACCTCGTTAAGTGTCACCCTGTAATTTGCTCTGACATCCTGCACACCTCTTTAGGAGGCACCCTGTATTCTTATCTGGCATCTTGTATATCTCTTTAGAAGTCACCCTGTATTCTTGTGTGACATCTTGTACACCTCTTTAGGAGTCACCCTGTATTCCTTTCTGACATCTTGTGCACCTCTTTAAGAATCACCTTGTATTCTTATCTGGCATCTTGTATATCTCTTTAGAAGTCACCCTGTATTCTTGTGTGACAACTTGTACACCTCTTTAGGAGTCACCCTGTAATCTTGTCTGACATCTTGTGCACCTCTTTAGGGGTCACCCTGTATTCTTCTCTGCCATCTTGTACACCACTTTAAGAGTCACCATGTATTCTTATCTGGCATCTTGTATATCTCTTTAGGAGTCACCCTGTATTGTTATCTGGCATCTTGTACTGTATTTTGCTCTGACATTCTGCACACCTCTTTAGGAGGCACCCTGTATTCTTATGTGGCATCTTGTATATCTCTTTAGAAGTCACCCTGTATTCTTGTGTTCGCTTCGCTCAAAGCCCCAGGTTGCTCGACGCCCCAGGACTCTTTCAACAGACTCCAATAACCATTAGCTTCTGCTTCCCGCGTGGCTGCATGACGTCACTTCCGTCTCCGTCTCCGTAACGCATAACGTTGGACCCAAGCATAGCGACGAAGTCGACAAGATCATTTGAAATGATAAAAACAGATAACACACACTAATACAGCCATCACAATTAACACCGGTTATCAGACAGATTCTACACACACCCAAAGTACACGGGGCAACATGACCGCGTTTTGGCAGCCCCTATACTGAGCAACCAACCAACTAAAATTGCATGTGCCCTAGCTCTTTTCGTGATAGTCTTAATTCTGATATATTGTGGTGTTGTCATGTTTACCCAAGTTGGCTTGAGACCTAACATTGACTAAGTCGTTCCCATGGAAATTAAACTCTACCAGTAGACTTGCCTTATGAGGGAAACGTTTCTTTAAGACTCTGTAAATACTGTATCTGGAATACTAATGCTGCTGTGTATTGCGGGAAACATAGCACACAGGACCTTGTGGTGCGCGTCTTGTGATTGAGACATTGTCTGCTGCAGGCGGCAGCGAATCAGGCTCTATTCTTGGGAGCATCCCCGAGGACAGAGCCTGGGCCTGGGTCTTGGTCGCCAGCCCAACAACATTAGACACGTGGCTTTTATCTGAGGAATTGGAGAGGAAACATCTCCAAGAATTTTCTATTGTTCGCAAATCTAGAATTTGACCAACAAAGACACGATTGACATGTTGTACAGCGTGTTCCGATTCAACACGGAACTGTAAAATGGGTTGCCTACCCACCCGCAATCAGCTTGAAATCTGCTCGCAGCGCGCTAGCGACGGGGCTGAGTTCGATTTCACTGATTGCCGTCTTCTTATGCAGCATTGCAAAGAATTTTGATCTTTCAAAATATATTTACACAGGCTTCACAATAAGTTAGAACGATTTCTGTTTCAGAACTTGTTATTTTACGCTTCTGTTAATGGCCTTTGTAGAGCATTTCTATGAAATAACATTTTATTATACAACATAGTTTCTTACAACACAATGTATTTTTGTGTTGTATTTTATATACAACACAATTTATTGATTTTAACCCAATACCACAAAACGAGATACAATTTGGAAATGATGTGTTGCAAAATTGTAATCAGTCTTCGACGCGACATATTTTGAAAGAGCAAAATACTTTGCAAAGCTTCATAAGAAGGCGGCGATTAGTGAAATCGAACTCAGGCCCGTCACTACTGTCGACCAAAGTATTATGTGTACTCGAGATTGAAGGTTGTTTGTTAAGTAACCAATAGACCTACATAAAATCCAATACCATCAACATTTTCGTCATTCTATTCTACCTTAGTTCATGTAGATTTGGATTTTTAATTTATATTTTAATATTTTTATCGCAGTTGGAACACAAAAAGTGCACTTTTTAAGCGTGTTTCAACCATGCGTCACATTTAAGAGGTATTATCTCAAATTTGGATCTGATCGAATCCAAATTTTAACACAATATACATTGGAATGTTGTATAACTGGTTTATTAATTTCACAATTTTGTGTGTCCAAGAAACAAAGTTCTTATCATTGTTGTAAGGTAACTTTTTCTCGGCTCGGGGTGGTTGGAAAATGTAGTTCTTGGTTGCGTTGTAATCGTTATACATCAAAAAGTTATGCTGTGTGGCTGTGAAATACGTAAATTAATTCACATATTTTATATCGGTTTGTATTTGTACGAGGAAATAACACATGGTTCACCAGCTAGTCGCTCCAGGAAAAGCTGTACTGCGTTGCTGAGATGGAGCCCATCACTTCCGAGCGAGACGCGCCATGATGCGTGTGGGCACCATTTCGGCAACGCTGTACGGCTGTTCCCGGAGCGGCTAGCTGGTGAACCATGTGTTATTTCCTCGTACAAATACAAACCGATATAAAATAAGTGAATTAATTTACGTATTTCACAGTCATATAGCACAACTTTTTGATGTATAACGATTACAACGCAACCAAGAACTACATTTTCCAACCACCCCGAGACGAGAAACGTTACCTTACAAAAATTATAACAACTTTGTTTCTTGGACACACACAATTTTGAAATTAATAAACCAGTTATACGACATTCGAATGTATATTGTGTTAAAATTTCGATTCGATCTGATGACGGATTTTTGAGATAATAATTATTAAATATGATGCATGGTTGAAACACGCTTAAAACGTGCACTTTTTGTGTTCCAACTGCGATAAAAAATATTAAAATATAAATCAAAAATTCCAAACCTACATGAACTAACGTAAAATAGAACGACGAAAATGATGATGTTATGGGATTTTATGTAGTCTATTGGTTACTTCACAAACAACCTTCAAACTCGAGTGCACATAATACTTTGGTCGACAGTACTGCGCTGCGAGCAGATTTCAAGCCGATTGCGGGTGGGTAGGCAACCCATTTTACAGTTCCGTGTTGACTCGGACCAGGATGTACATAGTATATTAAAAGGAAATGAATGCAGCATTTTCTGAAGATCTGGATGCTAGTTCCTTTAAATTCCAACAGCACAGCAAATCCACAACCCCACACTACTGTGAGTATATAGATTCTGGCATCAGCGACAATGTGTTGTGGTCGTTCAATAGCTACATCTCCAGATTCCAGAAGATTATCAACAAAAATGTGAGATTGTGGTGGTTGAAGCCAATTTCAGTGTTGTCTTAGTAAACAAACGTTTGATGCTTTTCAGTCGGTCCACACGGTTGTACCCAAATGAGATGGGTTATTCCCAAATCCTGAAAAATTTACACGAGATTAATAAATACACTTGGATAACCAGTTTCGATCGTCAAGCGATCATCATCAGATCCATTACACTTAGGCTATAAAATCTATGTCTGAAAGTATGGGTGAACATATTTACAATATATACACTAATTTATAAGGTGCGTTCAAAAAGTAACTAGCCGGAGGCTGGAATGCGCAAACTGGTGACTACATCGGCTAATCGTGGCGTGTGTAACGAGGTGTGGTTCCGACCAGAGCGTGGAAGGTCACAGCCCGTCGCTAGAGCGCACGCGTGCACGTCACGTGACGATACAAAGCGAGCAGCAGCATGCATCAATAGTCCAACGCTGCCAGTCGCATTGCAAACAGTGGCATGGAGGCGTCAACCGAAGAGCTGAGAGGTGTTGTTCGGTTTCTGACAGCGGAAGGAGTAGGTGGAACGGACATTCTTCGCCGAATGTCACAAGTGTACGGCGAACACTGCATGTCCCATGCAAGGGTCAAGGCGTGGCACAAGCGCTTCAGGGAAGGACGGGTGTCGTTAGCCGATGATGCCCGGTCTGGGGCACCCCACTGCATTACCGATGACAACGTCCAGCTGGTTGATGCACTCATAACCCAGGACCGCCGAGTGACAGTGAACGCCATTGCCGCCGTGGTCGCTCCACGACAATGCACGACCTCATACGGCCAACACAGTCGCGACACTCCTGAAGAAATTCAAATAGGAGGTTCTCGGCCACCCTCCATACAGTCCAGACCACTCTCCCTGTGATTACGCCATGTTTGGTCCCCTGGAAAGGGCTCTGCGGGTCCAACGATTCACCTCGGATGCCAACGTCCAGCTGTACGTGCGGAACTGGTTTACATCGCAGCCCAGGGAATTTTATGAGACAGCCATTCACCGCCTCGTGTCACAGTGGGACAAGTGCCTCAACAGCCAGGGCCAATACT
Organism: Meconema thalassinum; assembly: GCA_946902985.2. NCBI lineage: Eukaryota > Metazoa > Arthropoda > Insecta > Orthoptera > Tettigoniidae > Meconema > Meconema thalassinum. Next base: position 1,480,548,124 of record OX336389.2, on the reverse strand, counting down.
TCTAACATACAGGTACTGGTTTCTGTAATTATGCCTCCGGCTCGTTACTTTTTGAACGTACGGTACCTTATAGTTGCAGTATTTGTTGAGATACTGGAAGTGGTGATTGACCTCCGGGATTTGCTCGTTTGAAGTGAATATGTGGTTGTTGTAAATGGTCAATTGAAATTGAATTGTAAAATTTGTAAATATTTTCACCCATACTTTCAGACATAGATTCTATATCCTAAGTATAATGGATCTGATGATGATCGTTTGACGATCGAAACTGGTCATCCAAGTGTATTTATTAATCTCATGTATTTTTTCTCAGGATTAGGGAATAACCCATCTCATTTGGGTACAATCGTGTAGGCCGACTGAAAAGCATCAAACTTTCTTTTTGTTTTTGAGAAATGTGAGATTTAATAAGAAAAGCGGCTTTTATATTTCTTCAGAAAAAGAAAACTGAACTTAGACTCGTAACTCAAAAATGAAGAAACACTGTTGCCAAATGTGAAACTAATGTATGTTCCAAGTCGTAATTGCAATACTGTATGGCCACCTCATGGTGTAGCTGACAGCATTCTTGGTTAACACCCCGGAGATCCGGGTTTGATTCCCGACTCTTCGAAGAAATGTAATTATAGCCTGAGGACTAGACCAAGGTATACTCAGCCTCGTGAGGCAAAACTAGGAAGAGTTGGGTTCGCAGATTTGAATCCCGACGCTGACAGTGGCCATCCTGAGTGTGGTTTTCCCCGGATTTTATCTCACTCTCTTCAGGTCCCGGAACACCTACCTCATCCCTCTTCGCAATACAGCTACACATACTAATACAGACAACACATAAATGCAGGTTATCAGACAAGTTCAACACACGCCCCAATACACAGGGATGATGACAAACATGTCCCAAGACCCTAAAATGAATCAACAACAACTCTCTGGTACAAAACAATGAATTCCGTTACAATCCTGAGGATTTGAATGAGTTTTTGAATGGTATGGACTCCGTCTTACGGAAAGACTACATGATGAAAATTAATAATTGTAAAACAAAAATACTAGAATGCAGCCGAAATAAATCAGAAACCTCTATGGACATCAAATTGGCAGGTGAAAAGCTGAAGGAAGTAGGAGACTTCTGTTACTTAGGAAGCAAAATAACCAGTGATGGACGAAGCAAAGAGGATATAAAAAGTAGGTTGGCTCAGGAAAGGAAAGCATTTCTACAAAAATGGAATCTGTTGACATCGAATATAGATTTAGGTATTAGGAAGTCATTTTTGAAAGCCTTTGTCTGGAGCGTGGCGCTCTATGGAAGTGAAACTTGGACTATTGGTGCAGCAGAAAAGAGGAGAATTGAAGCATTTGAAATGTGGTGTTACAGGAGAATGATGAAGATCAGATGGGTAGATAGGGTTACAAACGAAGAGGTATTAAGACGAGTGGGAGAGGAGAGATGTTTCTGTCGACTGCTAATGAAGAGAAGAGATAGGTTAGTAGGACACATACTAAGACACCCAGGAATAGCAAGCTTAGTTATGGAAGGAAGGGTCGAGGACAAGAACTGTAGGGGTAGACCAAGGTTAGAATATGTTAAACAGATTGCCTCGGATGTAGGGTGTGGTAGCTATGTAGAGATGAAACGATTAGCTCAGGACAGGGAGGCATGGAGGGCTGCATCAAACCAGTCAAAAGACTGAAGACTCAAACAACAACAAGTTCTTTATTTTAACCAAGTGTAGTTAGTTGTTTTATCTTATTTAGGGTCTTGGATATCGTGGTTAACAGTCTCGTGTACTTGGAGTCGCATAGTATTTGTCTGATAACCTGTGCCATTACGATTTCTCGATTGTGAATGAGGCAGCCAAGGCCTTTAGTTTGATACCAGCCCGACATTTTCCTGGAGTAGAAATAGGAAACCACCTCTTCCCGGTTTTCCCTCACGAGGCTGAGTTTACCCTATTCCGACCCTCAGACAAGAATTACATTTCTTGACAGAGCCGAGAATCGAACCATGGACCTTTCGGGCCAGATTCTCAATACGTACCCCGAGACCTCTAAAGACAACTAAATAGTAACACGGATAATCACTTTTACTACCTGAAAAATATGTACAAATAAGGATCTGCCGCTGACTCTCGCCACCGCGGCCAGTTGAGTCAATGGATATTATTCCCCCTGAACACCTCGAGTTGGCCACAAAGACGCGTCAGATGTGCTTCTCACGCCTTCTCTTTGGAGTTAGCTTTACCGCTTCTTGGAACCCCTCTGTCGCCTTCTCGGTCAGATACAGCAACCTGCCACGCCAGCGATCCTATTCATGACATACAATCCAGTACAGTCCAGAAAATAGAGTTATCAGTTCATCGCAGCAGCCGCATGTTAGGGCCAAACCTGGAAGAAAGGGATAAATATATAGCATGTTAATTAGCAGAGTTTATTTGGTCCATTTCTCCGTTTCATTGGACCAGTGAAACGAATGGACATGAAAGGTTTAGCACGCGTAACACGCTTGGCTTAAAGAAGAGAAGGGCATGGATTTGTCTTGCAATAGCCCCGTGTACTTGGATGTCTGTAGAATTTGTTTGCTGACCTGTATCACTGTGATGCCTGTACTATTGTGTGTATGTGTAATATGAGGAGACATGTGCATTTTCTATGTTATTGAGGGAAAAAAAACAACAACAAAACGGCCAAATTTAGGAAATTGTATTTTGTTCTACTTTTTATGTTATGTTAGAGTTTGTACCAAGAAGAACCATTGTGCGTTTTTCTTTGTTTGTTTTTTTTTCGTTTTTTTTTTGTTTTTTGGAACGAAGTGCAGATATCAGATTATGGAAATAACTTAACAAAGCAGATGTCGATATTTGGAAATAAAGTCAAACTTTAATATTGATTGTAACCACTAATATCGTGTTTCGGAAAATCTTACACCATCCATTTGATGCGTTTCTCCAAGAGGAATACGAAATCAACTAAAACTTTTTTTTGTAAAAAAATGTCAGATGTCGACTTTTGTAAATAGGCTCCACAGTTAAGGTAGGAAGCAAACGTGGCCTTACGTTAGGTTCCATCCCGACATTTAACAGTAGTGTAAGTGAGGAACCACTGAAAACCACTCAGGTAGGAATCGAACCCACGTCTTCTCAGTTTTGTCTCACAATGTTGAATGTAACCCGTTCCAGCCCTCAGACCATTGTAACTGATATTCTCATGATTAATGTAAGCGAGGCATCATATATGCTTCTTCCCTCTTACAAAGTTTCTTGTTAATTATTGTGCAATTGGATCCTGAATTATCGATTTTGAAGTTGTAACAGTATGTTCAGCCACCATCTTGAATATTTGGTGGGGGTGTTCTTTTGCCTTTGGCATACAAAGCCCATATTGTTCACTGCTCCACCCCTTGAAGCTACAATCACCATCACCATCAATCTCTAATGCATTTTCCAGTAGCGATCAGACGAATTAGATTTATTGATACGCTGCAGATGTGGCTGGCACCCAGGTTAACAGCATTGAGGAGTCCATTCGGCTGTGCGAAGCTCGTGTGTTTGCTTAATGTATGTGTGCCTACCCCCTTTTTATTCCCGTCTTCCAACAGGGTCGGGGATGAGATGCGATGGAAGTCTTTGTGGCGGGTGGGTTTTACGGCCGGATGCCCTTCCGGATGCCAACCACATGAAAGTAGTTAATGAAAGATAAAATGAGTGATGGTGAATGAAACTGGGCAAGGATGTGGAAGAAAGCGGCCGTGGCCTGTCAGAAGGTACCGTCCCAGCATTTGCCTGGAGTTGAAAATGGGGGAAAAAAAGGAAAACAATTTCAAGGACGGCCTACGGTTGGGCTCGAACCCACGTGTCTACCGAGTCACCAGAGATCTTGGCCACATGGCCTAACGCTGCGCTATAGTGAGCATAGCCACCACTGTCGGTGTGCATTTGACAATTACTTATTTGAAATACGAACGTCTCTCTCTCTCTCTCTCTCCTGTTGACGTTGCGAGCAGCAGAGAAAGTAGCGAAAATACCGTTACGAGAGCTGAAACAGCAGGGGATGTAAAGAACTTGTAGCTTATGACTTGATCATCGGCAACAACAACTATGGTACTGCGCCCAAATTCCTCTAGACCACAGACCACTTATCCTAGTTACGGGTTCGGTGTTTCACTCTGAAACTTTTAAATACTATATCACGACGTATATCTCTTCTTCAAATGCAGTAAAAATACTTCTTCTTAATGCTGTTAACTAATGATGCTTATTTTTCCATATTGATAGCTTGTTGCTTCATCTTGAAGTCTCAGGTTCACAAAGACCTTTGTCTGTATACTTCTCGAAGAGTAAAAATTATAAAGTCTTGCCTCCTCGACTGTCCAAATAGAAAGAGCCTCGTCTCTTGGCGTCTGCTAGCCTCGTCGATCAGATTTCCCCCCGCAAATCTGGTCAACTAGCCTCCAACCGCTATGAAAATTGACTGATTTATACATAACTTCTCTATCAGCCATTTAATTCAATATCCGTCTTGCCTGTTAAATTTCTTTTTCTCTGCTGGTGAATTCAATATGTAACACTCTCATAAAATATTAAAGTGATGATTTTAATATTTATTCATTTCTTAGTATTCAAACTGTTCTCTCATTGGTCATTAGCTAATTCTGGCGCGCTCTCGACACGCGTCTGTTCCCCCACTCTAGACCGTGGCGTGTGTCTGTCCTCAAGTCGACCTTGCTGCCTCACCCTCGGCTCAAAACAGGTTTCTCGCTATTAACATCGACTAAAGTGTAGTGTTATGTTGTCTCCACCCTTCTTTATGGTGTTGAAGCTTGGACCTTGTCCGTAGCTACAGAAAAGAAGATTCGAGCTTTTGAAATGTGGATATACCGGCGGATTCTTAAAATTTCGTGGACAGAACATGTGAGTAATGCCGAGGTTCTTCAGCGTGTGAGCAGCCAAACTGAGCTGTTAAACACAATTAAGAAGAGGAAATTGGAATACTTGGGACACATGATGAGGAATCCAAAATACCGTCTGCTCCAAGTTATACTTCAGAGTAAAATTGAAGGACGGCGTGGACCAGGAAGGAGACGAATAACTTGGATGGATAATTTAAAAACGTGGTTTGGGCTGTCTTCCACGGAACTCTTCAGGATTGCACAGGATAAGAAGGTGTTAGCCATGGTGGTAGCCAACGTCCGTATCGGATAAGGTAGAAGAAGAAGAAGAAAGTGTAGATTTCCAGGACTGTTCTCCAATCATTTATGCTTGGTTAAAAATTACCAAGTCATAAAATGTCCATTATTTCTCGAAATAAAAATAATTCTCTAGGCGAAAATTTTTCCAAATGCTTATTTAATCATGATCTTCCATCCAGACTACAAATTATATCCATAATTCCAAATTTTAAATATGCAATTTTTCTGAGGTACCTCATCCTGTCTTCTTCTCTCAACTAGACATGATTTCGAGCGCATTTCCCCATCCGACCTTAATAGAAAGTAAAGAATGGACTTTCTTTTACTACATGTCATTCCTACACGTAGATATGCTGTCGAAATTGTGTCACTATTGAATCTTGGGGTAAAATCTCTTTAACGTTTGTATTTTCCAATAATAGGATCATCGCTCAGTCTAGCTATGGCATAGCAATTATTTCCGTAAACCTTCGCTACCTTGAAAGGTCCCCTGAAGATGTTACTAAACTTGACGAATACCTTCTTCAAGACATCAGCTTTCACATTTGTTCTAGTAAGAACCAAATCTCCCTCTCTCAGTGGTCTGCTGAATCGCTTGCCTCTCGTTCTCTTCAATCGCTTTTCTGCCTGCTTATTGAGATGTTCTCTGGTCTCTTCTATTCTTCTGCTCCTCTCTTTCATGTAACAACTCCTCATCTGTGACCTCGTACAGTTCATTTATGGCGATCTCATGCCTCATTATTGTGTGATCTATGCTTTCTCCTACTTTCTTTTCTGAAATGGCGTTTTTTTGTCCAGTCCTGTCGTGATTTTGACCTTCACGACTAGTTCCTGGTTGAGATGCATCACTCACTTGTGCCTGTTGTTGGGGTTGTTCCTTTCTTTCTTCTCTTTCCCTCTGATTTCTTCTATTATCCTGACTTTCTCTTTCTCGGTTTCGTAGTACCTCTGAACATTTCTGTCATCTCTCCATCTGCTCCTTTGCTAGTTGTTCCTCGGTTGTTTTTGTTGTTGTTGTTGCATAGGGCGTCGCTGTTGTTGTTGTTGGTTCCCTTCATTCCAGTTTCTGTATCTGGAATACCTTCTAGGATCTCCTTCGTTTTGCCTCTCAGGATAGTTATTCCTATGAAATCCATTGTTATTATTATACTGGTATCTAGACCTTCTCTGTCTATCATTCCAGTAACGGTTCATGTAAGGGCAACCTTCTCTAGCTCGGTTATACCCTGGATCATACCTGGTCCTACCATTGTTATTATGCCTGATTGATCCTATCCTAACTGGTGTTACATCAGTTTGTTTTTGTTGATCGACCAATACTGTATGTATTTCTCTATTTTCATGTCTGGCTCCTGAATTTTGATTGTGAATTTGCCCTTGAGTTTGCGCTATAGAACTTGTGTGGTCTAATCGTTGCAGCAACTCTGCCATGTCCTCTAATGTATTCACATTTGACGAAATAAGGTGTTTTCTACCCTCGACTGGTAACTGTCTGGATATGACATGAATCAGCTCCGGTTCTGCCAATGGAGTATGAAGATGTTGTAGACGGGCTAACTGATTTGTAAAGTAGCTCGCATAACGTGTCGGTACAGAGTATGGGTATTTCTTTGAATAAATCTCGGCTCTGATTTCTTGTTGCAACTCTTCACTCCAGAATCGTTTCAACAGTGCCTCTGCAAATTCTTCGAACGTGTTGTAAGTGTATCTAAATGCTCTGTGCCAAATTAATGCCTCTGATGACAAATATTTTTCCACCACTCCCATCTCTCTCTCTCTAGGAATTCTTTTCTCCTCCAGGTAATATCGCTTCTCCCTCAAGAATTCGACGGCTGTGACATTTCCTTCCCCCGTGAACTTCTCAGGTTTTTCCTCATGACTTTTTATTACCACTACGTTGCGATTGTTCCTACTAGCACCCTGATCGTATATTCTTCCTACCATGTCCGGTTCTCTTGTGTTTCTTTCAGTGCGTTCTGTTCCAATAATGTTGCGTGACCTACCAAACATGTGAGTGTCCACGCCCTCCCTGTCATCTTCCTGTTCACCATGACCAAATCCTAATCTGTTCAGTTCTCCTCTCAATTTACTATCTCTTTCTCTAAATAAATCTTGAAGATCTTGCTTCATATTAGATGTTTCCCTCATCGACAGTGCTTTCATCTGTTCATTCAGCTCACCTATCCCTTTCTCTTGTTAAGACTTGACTTTTGCTATCTCAGTATTGACCTCATCAACTAATTTCCTAATTTTGTCTAATTCTTTAAATTTAATCCTATCAGTTTTACTCGTTATTTCGCTTATTGTTGTAACATTGGATTCCTCTAAAGAGTCAATTCGTTTAGTTAATTCCTCTCGCAACCCAGTTACATGAGTATTTGATTTACGTTCAATATCCTTTACCTCTTTCATGATTTTACCATGCATTTCATAAATATGATCACTACTGCTCTTTAACACTTCCACTTTCAGTTTCAATACAGCATCAACAATACATTTATTTATGTCAACATTGATACCCTCAGAGATCAACTTTTGTTGATGAATTACCTTTTGTTGGAGCTCGTCAACAGTACCATTTAAGGTAGTCAGCTGATTCTGCAATTTACCTTGGGATCCTGAAATAGTGTCAAAATGGTTTGTGTTGTCAACCTTTATAGTGTCTATACTATTCTGTAGAGTCTGCTGTAGCTCTTGTAGTCGTTTCTCCGTATCTGCTTGTGCCTTTCCTAACAGTTCTTTGGCTTCATTTTGTGCCTTTCTAGCTTCTTCTTGCGCCAGTCGACTTTCTTCCTGAGCTAGTCTATTCATTTACTGTGATACCTTTCCTTCGTTCTGCGCCTTTTCTAAAGCTATTTTGATCACTTCTTGTAATTTCTTGGCTTCTTCTTGCGCCAGTCGACTTTCTTCTTGAGCTAGTCGACTTTCTTCCTTCATCTCTGCCTTAGTGTTCTTAATTTCTTTCCCTAACTTTTTAGTGTTATCATGAGTGATAGTGTGTAGGGCTTCAACTTCGGCAGTCAAACCTGCCTGACTGGTCCTCATCTGCTCCAAGATGGACCTGATATAGGTCATGTCGTCAGACGACATAATCTTAATACAATGAGAAAAATGGGAAGTGTCACTATACTAAACATAGCGAAATTCCAGAATGACCAACATTTTAAATTGCCTATGATATACTCACGTACTCCGTAGATATGTTTTCCTTCCTAACCAACGTCTATACTAACGCTAACGGTATCTAGCACTTTTAATAACCAACGCTGAACTTGTTTCAACACTTAATCCTAACCAAAATTTATTTAAACATGACATAAATTTACATTTACGTTTTACTTGACCAAAAAGTCTTTCGCCGGAACAATGCAAGATATGCCTCACAACAAATTGTACTCCACATATCAGACAACGGGAATTCATCTCCTCAACTTGCCATATTGGGATAGGCATTTAAATACAAACAAAACACGACTGTGTCGTACACCAAACATGCTTAAAATAGCCGTGATTACGAAATATCACCTAGTGTAACAAACTCGACACAACCGCTGGTCACTCAGCACTGGGAATTCAAATTTACAAATTCGATAGACCCAGGCAATCGACAACGTCGAAGCCCCATTAGTTGGGCGACCATTAATTAGACATGTTATATATGCGCCCGAATTCCTCTAGACCACAGTCCCAAATCCGCGCAGATGGTAAAAGGATCGTAGGAAATTCAACACCCGGCTAAGAGTTGAACAACTCCTACCGGACTATTGACTAGGGAACCCTAGGAACACATATAAGCATCTCTAACTATACTACTAACTAGTTGCATACAGAACAAGAAAAATAAAAGATATAGCACTAAAGAGAAACTCGGCTCTCGGGCGTTAAGATAAAGTGTCGATCGTCTGTCTGCATCTAGCTAGCGGTATCGTTATAGCGTAATTAAGCATTGAACCAAGAATCAATTCTAGAAAACTTAGCAAGAATAAAATATTACGCTTGCCATTTATTGACAAAATATGAAACGACATAACAATTTATGTCTCCAACACCAATAATAAAATAGAAATAACATCACTATTTAAAAATGAAATATCTACGCCTCATTTAGGCTTGATGCGTTTAACGAGTGTCTCTCCTGCATCATTTCACATATGAAAAATAAATCTTGCTCTAAGATATTCTTAAACACACATTATTTAAATTCAGGACACTAATATCTGTCCTACCTGTTCACTAAAATTATACTTTAACGTTCCAAAATAACTGACATACTCCCTACGTAATACATACGTTAAAGTCCTTTAAATATAATGTCAAGTTTCCAAATGCTATTAAAAATGGTTAATAATAATGATTATAAAATATTTACATTTATTTACATGATCACGACCCGCACGATTTCGTTGTATCTGTCTCCAATTTACTAGAGTTCATTTCACAACTTTTCTCCGTATCTCACAACCTTTCTCCGTATTCCACAACTTTTCTCCGTATTTCACACAACTTTCTCCGTATCTCACACAATAAAACTGGTCATTATAGGTATTTATGCGTCAATTCCATGTGAATCATGGACACAAACAATAAAGTTAATATCTCATCACTTAAGTGTACAACTCCGGTATCCAATAAGTTAATAATTATACAATCTTGCAACGCATGACTATTCAGATAAGCTCTCAAACCAAATATCGAGTGTGTGTGGCATTAACCCTCACTTCCCACACTCTCATCTTCTCAAAATACAAAATACGGCTTCTCTTAATCAACACAAAATATTTCAAAACCTTTCCACTTAAATTCTTAATCTCATATTTCATATCATCGCGTCTCTGTTACGCTTCCAACAATATAATTGCATCTCATTAATATTTCCTCTTTAGCACTATTACAAAACTTCTACGGTTCCATATCAACTACTTTCATCAAAGCATGATATTCTGTATTCCTACTAGAAATCACAAATGCAATATCTTTCATGAATACACTACTCCTCCTTCTACAAAATTCTCTATCGATTATACATTTCCGTGCTATGTTTAAAACCTTTCCACTTAAATTCTCTATCTCATACTTCCTTCTCTGCTACAAATACTTCCTTGTTACGATTTCTCGCTTAACTCTGAATTTGAAGTCTGCTTGCGTCTGTTATGTAAATAACAATTACCTTTCCTCACGTTTGTGTTAACAATAGATGCCAATATCCTTCCTTCCAATTCACATTATCATTTATAACAAATATACATTCATAACATTCTGTAATAGCGTTTCTTATTTAGTTATGCCTTCAACTATCGCATACTGTCCTTTTTTCGTACAACAAAGCTTCTGGGTTTTACAATGTCATTATCTTCCTTTCAATGCCAATTTTCAATACTCCTATTAACAATTTCGTTTTATACATAGTATTCTCGTTTCTGAGATAAATAAACACTTTATTATAGGATTCTCATGTCCTTCCTTCCTCTGATATTACATTATAAATTATTCACGTGTGTCAAACACATGACTGTTCTCTTTCTCTGATACATTATTTATTTATCACAAATTTACGCTTCTCCTTTCATGTTCCAATACATATATGGTCGTTCTCCGATGTTACAACAAATGTACGCTTCTCCTCTCATGTTCCAATACATACATCGTCGTTCTCCGATGTTACAACAAATTTACGGAATATACGTTAGCAATCGCAACGAAATTAACTGTAAGTAAATCTAAACGTTCTAAAATGACAGTGAAAAGTACTAACGATGTCTAAGATCATCGAACAAGCCATCAAAATACGTCCGAAAAACGTATGAAAATAACTATAGAAATTACTAAAAACTTTCAAGACTAAACAATAACATGGGTTATAAATGCAAATATGTTGGTCAAAATTCTGGAATAACGTGTACAAGAACTAACTACAGATGTGTGTAAAATTGCCCTGGGACTACCTTCACTCTGAGATCGCTGGTGACAGACCTGATGATGTTTCTGTCCATGGAATTTCTACCCCTTGTCTCAGGTATGCGGCACGCCTCCACGGACTGGTTTCGTTATGTCATCTCTGCTATGTCTGGACTTCGCTGCAGGTTAATGACCTGGGATGTTTTCTCCAAACCGGTTCCCAGCTGGAAACTCGCCTGCCGGCTTGCTTCCCCGTCCTTGGAGATGACACGACCCCCTCGCAGCTCTTGGTGGTTGGCGCTCTCCAGCTCCAGATTCTCCGCTTTCTCCATCTCGAATCCCTCTCGTCTCTTCTTAGATCTCGATGTTCATTGAAGTCGGTAGCTTGCAGTGTTCTTTCCAACACAAGAAATCACCTCCATAGTGTGAATTTCTTTGGTAGTAGCTTGTAGCGTTATGTGAGCGAAAACTGCGATGTTCTGCAGCTTGCTGCTCATATTGCTATGTTATCTGGTCATTTCTGAATTTCGCTAGTTAGCATAGCTTTACGTTCCCAACATAATGAAGTTAGAACATTCTCCTCACCGCTAAATGATGTGAAGTCGTAGTTTCTCCCCTCCGACCTGTTTCCTTATACATCTTTGTGTAGATTGATGAAATTCTTACTAGATAAAGTCTCACTTCTTCTGACTTCCGTCCTGTGTAGTTACGTGTTCGATGTTTCACTTTGAAACTTTTAAATACTATATCACGACGTATATCTCTTCTTCAAATGCAGTAAAAATACTTCTTCTTAATGCTGTTAACTAATGATGCTTATTTTTCCATATTGATAGCTTGTTGCTTCATCTTGAAGTCTCAGGTTCACAAAGACCTTTGTCTGTATACTTCTCGAAGAGTAAAAATTATAACGTCTTGCCTCCTCGACTGTCCAAATAGAAAGAGCGTCTCTTGGCGTCTGCTAGCCTCGTCGATCAGATTTCCCCCGCAAATCTGCTCAACTAGCCTCCAACCGCTATGAAAATTGACTGATTTATACATAACTTCTCTATCAGCCATTTAATTCAATATCTGTCTTGCCAGTTAAATTTCTTTTTCTCTGCTGGCGAATTCAATATGTAACACTCTCATAAAATATTAAAGTGATGATTTTAATATTTATTCATTCCTTAGTATTCAAACTGTTCTCTCATTGGTCAATAGCTAATTCTGGCGCGCTCTCGACACGCGTCTGTTCCCCCACTCTAGACCGTGGCGTGTGTCTGTCCTCAAGTCGACCTTGCTGCCTCACCCTCGGCTCAAAACAGGTTTCTCGCTATTAACATCGACTAAAGTGTAGATTTCCAGGACTGTTCTCCAATCATTTATGCTTGGTTAAAAATTACCAAGTCATAAAATTTCCATGATTTCTCGAAATAAAATTATTTCTCTAGGCGAAAATTTTTCCAAATGCTTATTTAATCATGATCTTCCATCCAGACTGCAAATTATATCCATAATTCCAAATTTTAAATATGCAATTTTTCTGAGGTGGTCCTCTGTTCGTACCTCATCCTGTGTTCTTCTCTCAACTAGACATGATTTCGAGCGCAGTACACTATTTGAACCAATGAAAATATTTTGTCATCAATAAAATTTGACAGACATAGCCAAGAAGATGGGATTTTATGTCACTGAGGAACTAGATTCTGTAGAAATCGCTCTTCAGTCACTATCAGAAGTGTCACACGCTTCGAGACAGCGCATCAGTCAAGATCCATGTTAGCAAAAAGAAACATCACCCAACAAATTTTAAGCCATTCTTTCAGTGTTGAACCTCCGTGGCTTAGGCGGCAGCACGTCGGTCTCTCACCGCTGGGTCCATGGTTCAAATCCCGATCACTCCATGTGAGATCTCTTTTGGACAAAACGGAGGCAGACAGATTTTTCTCCGGGTACTCCGGTTTTTCCTGTCAAACTTTCATTCCAGCGACACTCTCCACTATCATTTCATTTAATCTGTCATTCATTTAATCATTGCCCCTGAGGAGAGCAGCCGGCACAGTTCATATCCTCGCCGCTTCATTCATTCCCGGTCGGTGAACTGGAAGCTGGCTGTGGATTTCTGTCAGTTATTAATCTTCAGTTGGTTATCACCAATTTGCCGGATTTGCGCAAAGACTGGGTGGGGTACATTGTACATAATATATGAATAAAAAATACGAGCCTTACAGTAGTCGCATATGATGTGTAACACCTGACATAGAATAAACCTCAAGTGAAATTATTGATACACCGGTATTTTATAGTATTATTGGCACAAATATTAATCTATTGTAAAAGGGAGTGTTTTACAGATACTGTAGTTTATAATACGGAACTCATTTTATTAGATGATTTGTAGCTTCCACCAGGACTAGCCTAAATAATGAATACGATATGGATCAACTAGATTAATAGACGCGACACCGCTCATAACCTTAAATTCCTTATAAACAGGTCCTCTTGATTCACAGACCAACACGTAATTTCATATGGATTCTGTTAAAATGAGTTATATTGATATGATAAATATCGTTTAAAATGATCATCTGGCAGCAAAATATCTACCCCGCCCAGGATTCGAACCCAAGATCTCTAGATTCACAGTCATACGTAATTACCCCACGGCTATTTCGACTACGTAAATATTGTGCAAGCCTCCGTGGCTTAGGCGGCAGCACGCCGGCCTCTCACCGCTGAGTCCGTGGTTCAAATCCCGGTCACTCCATGTGAGATCTGTGCTGGACAGAACGGAGGCAGACAGGTTTTTCTCCGGGTACTCCGGTTTTCCCTGTCCAAATTTCATTCCAGCAACACTCTCCACTATCATTTCATTTCATCTATCATTCATTTACTCATTGCCCCAGAGGAGTGCGTCAGGCCTCGGCAGCCGGCACAGTTCATATCCTCGCCGCTAGATAGGGGCTTCATTCATTCCATTCCTGACCCGGTCGGAGACTGGAAGCAGGCTGTGGATTTTCATTTTCAAATATTGTGCACAAGATGGTGACTTATTTCCACGTTTCAATAATACTGCATTACGGAATTAAGTTTAATTTATATTTTGCTTGTTTCGATAATGTTCCTGAGTGACATTGAGTTTAAAATGGCTTATGCCAATGCAATGCCGACTACTTACAATGTTTGATATTAAGGCATTTTACCATTTAAATACTGATACGAAGACTTCGAACATGTACCATGTCATTTGTTTAAATCACTTGACACCAGAGTTCGCATGACCGTTTTCCGTTCAGTATGTCATATACATTCCACATGGCCGAGAGTGCGTCATGGTATCAATTTTCGACACTGCGCGCTGATTGTTTCTCTTACCAGTGCCAGCTGGATCGATCGATCGAGTTGGCAGTGCGTCTTATACTTCCGTTCGATCCACCACTGCCAGCCAGGGCACACTTCCATTCGATCGATCGAGCGGACAGTGCATACTTCCGTTGTCCACCACTGCCAGCTACTAGACTTCCGTTTGATTGATCGAGCCGGCAGTGCATACTTCCGTTGTCCACCACTGCCAGCTAGTACACTTCCGTTTGATCGATCGAGCGGGCAGTGCATACTTCCGTTTGATCCACCACTGCCAGCTCGATCGTTCCGATCCACTTCCGTCCCCAATTTTCAAAATCACTCCCACAAAACTATCCAGCAACCGAGCGGAAAGATGTTACACATCAAAAGTAAACAACACTCCTGGAAATACAGTAATACATGTATTAGTTATTGCCCTATTATAATAGTGAACATAACTAATACCGGTACATGGTTTTTTTTTCAGGAGTGTTTTACATATTATTCATATATTACTGTATATACATTGTACCCCGCCCAGTCATTGGGCAAATTCATGTTGACTGACTGAAGAGTTACAATCTTACATAGGATGTTGCCATTTGTTTTGTCTGTTCAATATTTCCGATGAAAATTGGCTGAGATAGTTTTGTAATAAGAAAGTGAGCTAAAATGAGGGAAAATGGAACTGTATTTGGACAAGAGAAGAGTGGAGTTGCATGGACTCAAACCAAAGACCACCATTCGCTGGCCGTAGAACTATTGGTTTGTTGCACAAGCATAGGAAGATTAAAATAACGCCGTGAGTTTGCTCGTGACCTTATCTTGAGTGTAGCTGAGTGAGGAGTACGGCTCTTTAGTCTGAGACTTTAGCTTAACGTACATCCATGTATGGGCACGTTCATTGTTATTTCCCAAGTGTGGCTTTGAGCATGTGACAAGATGAAACTTTGCCTTTTGGTGTTGGACTTTATAATCGTTGCTTAACAATTTCGTCAGATCTTACTAGAGCACTTGTTTGTCACCTGAATAAAGGCTGTCGCAGACTTCATTCATGGGGCGGTGGAAGGAATAAGAATCAACCAGGCATCGAGCAGGAGGCAGGCTAGCTAACCAGTGAGCAAGACTCCGCATAACATTGTCCAAGCGGAAGGGGATGCTTTGTAAATTTTAAAGTAGGAGTTTTTGTTTTGTATTGTAAAATGCGTAGTTTCATTTGTTATGCCAACAAGTAACATGCAATGAAAACTTCACATTTTCCTCGGTTTTGTTTGTTGTTACAAAAAAAAACATGAATGAAAACAAAAACCATCACGTTCACACTTTTCAGTTCATATTGATAGTTCGTGTAGGAGCCTGACTAGGCTCACCTCCAGAAGAAATTGTGACGTCACAGTACGAGACTCGCGTCACGATCAAAGAGCCTCCTTTCCTCATGTCTAGTTTGTACAGAGAGGTTAGTTTTTATGTATCGGAGACCCTCGCTAGCCCGATCGCCCGCGGCGCGAGCCTGTCTCCCGCCACGCACTTTGCCGTTATGCGGCGCCTGCCCGGCACTGAGTCATTGAGTATAGGAATTTGTACTTACCTAGTTCACAGCTGGTGCTGAAAATGTTCGCCATTCACTGCTACACATCGCTGGCACCTTTTTATGAAACTGGCATTTACTCTCTGAAGTTCCTCAGCACCGATTGACTGTAATTTCAGCTGTAATATAATGTTTGAACTTTTTTGCTAGATCTGTTATTGTTTTGACGCTAGGCACGGGTCTGTTTGGAAATTTTCTGACGGAATTTTCGTCGTGTTTTCGCACAAGATTTCCTGTACTTCATGAAGATATTATACATATACACACGTTCGCGTAATGAAAATCGCATTGGAACAGCACACTGAGCACTAAACACGTGAACAATTGACTAAACTGAACATCACACTGTTAAAGCTCTCAGCAGACCGCAAAGGAGGTACACTTGTGGCGCCAAGAAGCGGATTACGGCCAAGTGCCTGGCGGGAGACAGGCTCGCGCAGCGGGAGAGCGGGCTAGCGAGGGTCTCCGCTACATAAAAACCAACCTCTCTGTAGTCATGGAGGGAAATGCTCGTCTTACTTTGCGGCACCCGTAATTTGAGAAGGAATAGCTCTCATACTGTGCCAATAAGATCTCTGTGAATACTGAATGATACCTGCATGTTTAGTCCACGTGGACTAAAGGTGTGTGTGGGGTGCGGTGGTGCAGCGGTCAAGCTGTTGGCCTCTCACCAAGGTGGACTGGGTTCGATTCCCGGTCAATGCATGTGAGATTTTCGAAGTGAATTGCCATGTCGTGTGGTTCGAATTCCACGTAAAATGGACGTCCTGTGTCTCATAATCACAAGATTCACGGTCACGTAAAACTACAATCTCTCTTCCTTACTAAAGGCGTGTGACGCCGCTTGCTAGCATTTACAGAAGCACAATAATATCAGACCATCACAGCGAACTCAGCACAGAGTTTGATAATAATATGAATATCTCTGGAACCATATATTTGATTTACACAAAACTTTAAATGGTTATGGTACATGTATGTAATAATAGTCGAGGTAATTTAGAGAACCCAGGGTCCATTATTCCTTATCTTGAACAATTATTAACTTGGAGATGTAAAGAATGTGTAACGGTACAGTATTTGTCAAAATATGCTTGCTATTGAGCCCAATTTCAGAGCCTGTATTGTAACCCTAACCAACAAAATGATGACCGTTTTGCTTATGCAATTTTAGTAATCAACATAAATGTAAAATAGGTTTTTCATTACAATTTTTTTTTCAAATGTTTTAATCATTAAGTTCAGAGCATTGTACACACTTAATGGAACTCAAGTTGCAAACTCTATATCAATTCAGAGAAAATACACCGCCCCTAATAAATATCATTAGTGGGAAAAATGAGTTTAGGGCTCGGATCGACATGCTCGATAAAATCTCCAGATATGCTCGATAACCATGTGTTTTATGCTCGAAAAAAACATTATATGTCGAAAGATATGGTCGAAAAACCATTATACGCGGTTAAATATGCAGAATATGCTCGAAAAACACCGTTAAAACTATAGAAAGGAAAGTGGAACGAAAAAAACAATAACACACCTTTATATACGAACTTCATTTTTAATTGCATGTATGATACACTGCAATATACTCGGATTCAAGTTTTTCAAGTATATATAAGAGAAGTTTTCTTATAAAAGTTACAGTTTAAAAGTTCATTTATAAAATGTTCAGAATTAGGCGAGTCAATGAAGTAGATCTGCATTGGTCTGTACAACAAGAATTTTTCCATGTTTGCAGTTTTGAATGATTTTCTTAAATCAGTCAATAAAAGTTTCAATGACGAGAACGACCTCACTAAAGGTTAAAAGCCTGCGGTTCTATTGTTCGCACCAGATAGGCTTTTCAATAATTATTTCTGTTTTCGAACCTTAAGGATGGTCAGGGCCCGAATTCGGGGGGGATTCGAAGAAAAACAAACTATTTAGACCGAACACCACAAGAATATGCATTTATATGCTTCTATTCCGAAAACCGTGGTTTTATGCATTTATATGCTCGATAAATTTCAATTCTGTTGGTCCCAGAGAGGTGAAAATACCACCGAAAGGCTTCTTTCAGTGTGTACTATTCAGGAAAACAATATGCAAATATGCTCGAATCCGAGCCCTAGTTATAACTCTCTGTCCTTATCGAGGAGTTATTGTGATGAACGTGAAGTGTTGTATCGTACATACGATTTCCCGATTGTTAAATTTCGTTGTAATTCTGCTTTTTATCCAAAGGAATTAATTGAAGAATTAGGAAAGCACTCCCATCCACCATCTTGAATGTATGGATTCGGTTAGGTTGCGCCTTCTGCATTGAAAGCCTTTTGTGTGAGACTACATATTTGCTGCGTTTCGTCATTGTAACTGATATTCTCATTATTAATGCAAGCGATGTATCATATCTGCTTCTCCCCTCTTAAAAGTTTCGTGTTAATTGTGTAATTGGATCTTGAATTATCGATTTTGAAGTTTTAATAGTATGCTCAGCCACCATCTTGAATATTTGGCGGGGGTGTTCTTTTTGCCTTTGGCATACTAAATCCATATATAATTCTACATTAATGCTAATTTCAGATATTTGTTTGTTCATGTCTTATTTTCAAGGTGGTACTGCGCGCTAAATTCAATGTCGTATTACTATGCATAGCGGTAGCGAGGCCTTGTGTTTGGTACTCCTCTCTCACAAAATTGCGTGTTAATTGTGTTATTATATCGTGAGTTAATGATATACAAGTTTTAAGAATGCGCCCAGCAGCCATCATGAACATACTGATCCACTGTTGCTTTGACTAGGTCATAGAAAAATACTTACAACATTCTACGTTACTGCTATTTTCGGTGTTGTATCTTAAAATACTCTGAGTTATTCCTTGTCATTCTAAATTTTCAAGATGGTCGCCTCGCGTTGTATTCAGTGTGTTATTCTTATGGCTTAATTCAGTGAGGTCCCTTATATGGTGCTTCTTTCTTATTAAGTTTCGAATTAATTGCGCAATTAAAATCTGAATGATTCACTATCGCGTTTTAATATTACACCTGGCCGCCATCTTAACATTGTAAAGTCGCTGTTATTCTTCTCTCAGTATACGATACTCCTTATAGGTTTATACATTATCAATCACTAATTTTCGTTATTGCAGATCTGAAACATATAAAGTTATTTATTTTTAAATTATGGCTTCTGGGCACTATATGCCACTCAATAAATTTATCACTAACACTACTAACACATTCTGTATTATAGTTCTATTCTACCAAGTTTCGACTTAATTGTGCAATTACATCCTGAGTTAGTAATGCGTATACTTTAATAGCACGCCTAATCACATCCTTGAATCTATGGAGTCACTGTTGTTCTACTTTGAGCATACGAAGCGACTTATAAGGTTCTATTTCGTTATTATAGCTCAAAGTTACCGAAAGTTATTAATGTATTGTTAAATTTCAAGATGCCTCTGTGAGCTATGTTCAGTGTGATAGTCTTCTAATGCATGTGAGAGGTCAAATATGACACTCACCTCTTGGAGGGATTCGTATTTATTACTTAATTGCATTCAGAGTTGTCGATTTTAATGTTCTAAAAGTTCGCACTGCCACCATTTTGCATATATGGAGATTCTTTTCTCTTGCCTTAGCAATACAAGGCCAGGTGTATGGTCCTACCAGTCACTAATGATTGTTACTGTAGCTCTTAAGTGTGAGAATTGTTTATTTTTATATTTTATAATTTAAAGATGGCAGCTTCACGTAAAATACAGTTTCGTGTTGTTCTTATACTGCTCAAAAAAATTAAAGCACCACTTTTTTCAAAGGCCACCAAATTTTGAAAAGTTGACCTACAAGCTCGAAATCTCAGTATAACGTTTGTCCTGACGCCTACCAAGCATATGCTTCAGCACAACTCCCCAACTTGAGTAGTTTCGGGGTAGCACCCCGAAAACCAGCCCATTTTCGAAAACCGCAAATTGAAGTTTGCGAAAAACGCTGCAGGACTTGTCGCAGGTTGCCAAAGCAGTCGAAAATGAATGAGTCTTGCTCTTAAAGGTTCCACAAACACGTTGAAATCGTTAGATTTGACGTTTGGGCATTTTCAACCCCCTTCATCATCCCCTAAACATGGACTACCATTGGGGGCGTATGAGAAGGTACCGGGTGTGTTTAACCACCTGAAAACCTGTACACCGTCCTCAGTTGCTGATTGCAGTAAGTTCTTAAGGCCTCCGGCAATGTCCACACCCCCTAACACCCTCAACTGGCATGGGACCAAACCACCCCTTCTCGATTCACCCCTAAGGAAGGTTTTAATCGAGATGTTTATCAGTGCTGCTAATGGGGGGGTCTTCCCCTAACGTTTCAAAAAAGTAACTGTGCCTTTGTCACCACCCCTTCCCCTGCAACCCCCGTTTGTATGATTTTTCGAAACAGGCCCTTTTTAAGGGCTGAAACGACGTCTTAATCGCTGAAAGGGCTGTAAAGGTCCTTAGAAGTAGTGGTGACACGAAATCAACCCCTTCCGATCGGTGATTGACATTCCTTCCCCCAAATTCGAAATTTTTGCACCCCCAACCCTCCCTGTCTGGACGCGTAATGCGTCATGGCAGAGTTTTAAGAGTTGGATGAAAATGAAGCCTATGGCCTGCAATGGAGCCCAAAACAGCAGGCTGGATAGAAATTCATCGGTAGGTTGGGAAACGGGACCAAAATTTTTCAAAAAAGTGTACAGCCTACAGTAAGTACGCCCATGCATAGGCAACCCACATCACGTCCGTGCGTGTTGGTTGCCTGTGATCGGCAATAGGTTACAAAGTTTGGCAATGGGAGAAAAATGACGTGATGTGGGTTGCCTATGCATTGGTGTACTTACTAGAGGCTGTTAACTTTTTTGAAAACTTTTTGGTCCCGTTTCCCACCCTACCGATGAATTTCCATCCAACCTGCCGTTTTGGGCTCCATTTCAGGCCATAAGCTTCATTTTGATCCAACTCTGAAAACTCTGCCATGACGCGTTACGCGTCCAGACAGGGAGGGTTGAGGGTGCAAAAATGTCAACTTTGGGGGATGGAATGTCAATCAAACATCATAAGGGGTTGATTTCGTGTCACCACTACTTCTAAGGACCTTTACAGCCCTTTCAGCGTTTAAGACCTCATTTCAGCCCTTAAAAAGGGCCTGATTCGAAAAATCATACAAACGGGGGTTGCAGGGGAAGGGGTGGCGACACAGGCGCAGGTCCTCGTTTGAAACGTTAGGGGAAGACCCCCCCATTAGCAGCACTGATAAAAATCTCGATTTAAACCTTCCTTAGGGGTGAATCAAGACGGGGTGGTTTGGTCCCTTGCCATTTGAGGGTGTTAGGAGGGGTGAACATTGCCGGAGGCCTTAAGAACTTACTGCAATCAGCAACTGAGGACGGTGTGCAGGTTTTCAGGTGGTTAAACACATCCGGTACCTTCTCAGGCGCCCCCAATGGTAGTCCATTTTTAGGGGATGATGAAGGGGGTTGAAAATGCCCAAACGTCAAATGTAACGATTTCAACGTGTTCGTGGAACCTTAAGAGCAAGACTCATTCATTTTCGACTGCTTTGGCAACCTGCGACAAGTCCTACAGCGTTTTTCGCAAACTTCAATTTACGGTTTTCAAAAATGGGCTGGTTTTGGGGGCGCTATCCCGAAACTACACAAGTTGGGGAGTTGTGCTGAAGCATGTGCTTGGTAGGCGTCGGGGCAAACGTCATACTGAAATTTCGACCTTGTGCAGTCAACTTTCCAAATTTGGTGGCCATTGAAAAAAGTGGTGCTTTAATTTTTTTGAGCAGTATATATTGATAGTAGGAGGTCCTTATATAAAACTATCTCAATGCCAAACACTGTAAATATTGATTCATTGGATAATAAGTTATGGATTATAATGCTTGCATGATTTACATGGTAGCCATCTTGGAATGTTTTGGCTGATGACCTTGTAGTTTGTACAAAATATGCTTCCTACATGAAGGTATATTTACCATACTGTGGTAGAGATACGATGGTTAGTATAGTAGTAATTTGATTTAAGCTTTGAACATTTGGGTGGCCTCCATTTTGTTTTGTTAAGATGACGTCGAAATAAAACATGACATCGATGTGCCCTTTGCTAGTACTACCTTTGTTCGATTTTTTTTTCAATTCAGTTTCGTCGTGTTTGATTTGATAGGAGGGTCCGACATACACACACACGCACAGACTGATAAACGGACATTTCGCCCGTGTACAGCTCATTAGTCTACTTTCATTTGTTGCAAAAATCTAAAGTAGGCTAAGAATTGATCTTTTTGACCTGAACTCGTTTAACGCCCCCTAATGATATCCGTCTGCTGTCCTTATTGTAATGGTATGCTTGATCTAGAATCAAAAAAGTGTTCATCATAGTTAGTGTTACTTTATACGGTATAGGCTCGGAAGAACGTGGACCGTATTGCGTGTATTTGCGTAGTTTGTATCTCATAAACTGTGTTTCTGTGGTGATTGCAGTCGTTTGGCCAAGGATTTAGGTAGGTATATTGGGACTTGAAATTGGTCCCATTAATTTGCCATCTTTATCAACTTATCAGGAAAACTCATGGAAATCACTCAGAATGACAACTTTCAATATTTCACCTGCGATATCCAAGCTAGTAGCTCTCCATTGCAGTTGTGGAACGTAACTTAGCACGTTCGGCTCCACTGCTAGGTCCATAAAGATTCTTAATTGGAGCTACAGTAATCAACGAACTCCTGATCTACATTGGCAATTCCCTAGTCTTCCGTAGTTAAATATAACCTAGTACCGTCTCAGCAGTCGCAGATCCAGGATGAAATACGCAGACTGAAAGTTACAGCTCTTCAAACAAAAGACCGAACAAAAAAGACGTAAGGAGAGACTAAGCGAAAAATCTTACTCTTTGATATAGCCACCAATTTGCATACTTCCCGTTAATATGAGCTCATCGTTCGGAAACATGGGCTCTAAGCCGCCAATCCCAAAGCAAGTCAAGCGCTTTATGAATATTAACTTGTAGAAAGTTATTTTGCTTTGGTAAGTCTATCCCAAACGGATGCCTACAGCACAAGGGAAATGAGATGTTCGGAAGGAATGTTGTGGAACTCAATTACCTCCCCATTTTGCTATCACTGGAAGCTCCCTACTGCAGGAATCTCACCACAGCAGAGATTAGGTGCGGGAAATGCTAATACTCTCAATGATCTCAAAAAGCAAGAACATCTGAAGGTCGGTTTTATTCCCCATAGAATTTATATTGGGGCAGATGACCTTGCTGTTCCGCCCCTAAAATCAACAAAAACTATAATATAACTAGAATCTATATTTTGTGGCTAAATTAGGGACCAGCTACGTGCCAATGTGGTAATAATTTCACCTGCTGCTCTGTAAGTCACAGGATCGAATCCCAACGCATTCGATTGACCTTGAGGGTACTTGAATAACATAGATAGTGAAAGCAGATTTACTGACACATTAAAAATACCGCTCAAAAAGAATTCTAGCATATCGACATCCCTCAGCCCACAGCAAATAAAAAGTCGTTAAATCTGTAATATTATTATAATTTCTATTATTATAATTCGTCGCCTCCGTAGCGTAGCGGTCAGCATGGTTAGCTGCCGCCGCGGAGGTCCTGGGTTTGATTGCCGACTCTGCCACGAAATTTGAAAAGTGGTATGAGGACTGGAACGGGGTCTACTCAACCTCGGGTGGCCCAAATGAGTAGAGGGGTTTCGATTCCCACCTCAGCCATCCTCGAAGTGGTTTTCCGTGGTTTCCCACTTCGTCTTCGGGCAAATGCCCGGATGGTTCCTACTGTAAGGTCACGGCCGCCTCCTTCCCCCTTCCTTGCCTATCCATCCTAACCTTCCTCCTCCACCCTTCCCTCATGAGGCTCCTGTTCGCTTGGCAGGTGAGGCCGCCTGAGCGAGTTGCTAATCACACCTCACCAGTTGTATCCCATCCGACCAGATGTTCCGAGCTCTAGGACACTGCCTGGAAAGGCGGTAGAGGTGAGTTCCCTCGCTGAGTCCGCGGGAGCCACCAACCTGGAGGGTAAAATTGACTAAAAAAGATTATTATAATTATTATAGTTCAAACTGTTCATGGTTAATATTTTTCACTAAAAAAACTTTAGAGTAGGTACGTTATTTAGGGTCCCTATGCACCAATCCTAATTATATCCCAAGAATAAATTAATAAGTGAGGATGCTAGAACAAGCTCTGCAGTAAGTGTATTAGACTGACCGGCCCAACCAGCCACAGCCACATGGAGTTGGCGTACTGCAGTAGCGGGCGCGGGCTGGCGCGGGCTGGCGCGGGCTGGCGCGGGCTGGCGCGGGCTGGCTGGCGCGGGCTGGCTGGCGCGGGCTGGCGCGGGCTGGCTGGCGCGGGCTGGCGCGGGCGGGCTGGCGCGGGCTGGCTGGCGCGGGCTGGCGCGGGCTGGCTGGCGCGGGCTGGCTGGCGCGGGCTGGCGCAGGCTGGCTGGCGCGGGCTGGCGCGGGCTGGCTGGCGCGGGCTGGCGCGGGCTGGCGCGGGCTGGCGCGGGCTGGCGCGGGCTGGCTGGCGCGGGCTGGCTGGCGCGGGCTGGCGCGGGCTGGCTGGCGCGGGCTGGCGCGGGCTGGCGCGGGCTGGCGCGGGCTGGCTGGCGCGGGCTGGCGCGGGCTGGCGCGGGCTGGCTGGCGCGGGCTGGCGCGGGCTGGCTGGCGCGGGCTGGCGCGGGCTGGCGCGGGCTGGCTGGCGCGGGCTGGCGCGGGCTGGCGCGGGCTGGGGCTGGCTGGCGCGGGCTGGCGCGGGCTGGCGCGGGCTGGCTGGCGCGGGCTGGCGCGGGCTGGCTGGCGGACTTCCATGAGACTCAAAATAGATTTTTAGTCTACTTTTCACATTTTGCAAAAATGAGGAAAAAGTAGACTTATGAGATCGGGCAAATGTGTGTCTGTCTGTCTGTCTGTCTGGCTGTGTGAGTGTCCCCCCCTATGAACTCCTAAACGGCTGGAGCAATCGAAACAAAATTTGGTAGGAGTAAAGATCTATACCTGAATATCTCACGGCCATATTTGAAAATGATGTCAGTGCTACCAACTGCTAAAAAATCGCAATTGAAATTTGAGCTCCATGTATGGTATGAATTGGAAGGTATGAATGGGAGCTATTTCAAAATTGGCACACGTATAGATAATAATATTGCAGTTTAATTTCCAGGAGGCCATACATGGCAGTGTTGCCAAAATGATTATAGGCCTGCTGATAGTTCCAATTTTTAAAT
This sequence comes from Meconema thalassinum, assembly GCA_946902985.2. Lineage (NCBI taxonomy): Eukaryota > Metazoa > Arthropoda > Insecta > Orthoptera > Tettigoniidae > Meconema > Meconema thalassinum. Next base: position 1,480,522,856 of record OX336389.2, on the reverse strand, counting down.
GCATATAACTTCTACACTATCAATTGAAATTCAACCAAATTTCGTATGATGTATGTGTACGTAACTAGATACGACTGAGCGTATTCTTAAGACCCACCAGGGCTGCCAACTATTAATAAATACTCTTAATATATTTTATCCAAATACCAATATATCAGAAAATATGCAAGACGACAGCTTTAAACTATGCACACGTATAGTACCTGACATTCTATATTAATTTCGAGTAACGTATATACGTCAGTGCTACCAACATGATTCTAAGCCTGCTTAGAGGTCCAAATTTAAATACATGTAACTTCCATACTATCATTTGGATTTCAACCAAATTTCGTATGTGCTATGTGTACCATAACAGATATGACTGTGCGTATTCTTAAGAGCAACCAGGGCTGCCAACTGTTAATATGTGCTGTTTTTTTTTTGTTACCCTAATGTCAATATATCAGAAAGTATGCAAGTCAATAGCTCTAAACTTTGCACACGTATACTACCTGGCATTCTAGATGAATTTGGAGTAACTAATATAGGTCAGTGCTGCCAACATGATTCTAAGCCTGCTGATAGGTCCAATTTTAAAATGCATGTAACTTCTATACTAACTAATGGATTTCATTCAAAATTGGCACAACAATAGATCATATTATTTCAGATTATTTCTGACCGATACATGCATGACATTGTTGCCAACATGATGTTACGCGCGCTGTTAGTTCCAATGATTAACTGCATGTAGCGTCCATGCTATCCATTGGCCTTCAACCAAATTTTGTATTCTGTACTTTAAGAGGTGGAACTAAGAATATATTCAGTCACCAGGGCTGCCAACTGTAGTGCTCTATTAGGCTACATTATGCCAGTTATACAGTATTTCGAACTAATTGTAAATTTCGATATTAGCAACTTAATTTCGTCATTATTCTAGATAGATCCATATAGATTAATCATTGGCATGAATCTTAAATTTTAAGAAAAGTAGGCTCTAAAGTTCGTCACGGAACTTCTTGTTCAAATATAATATGACCATCCCATACTTGAATATTGAAGAACTTTATAGCCTAATATATCAATCTAAACAATGTACTTTAATGATAAACGTTTCCAAAAACTTGTCACACACAAACAACACACAAATTTTAAAACAGATGCAAAATATATCTTACATATTTGCATTAACAGGTGAAGATACAAGACATTGAGTTACACAGTTCCTTCAATCTTAAATGAACTTCGCTCCGAAATAAGAAATGCTCAAATAATACATGGGCAGTTCATAATATAAACAAGTAGTCTACTATTTATCAGAACACGAAACAATATGGCAATAATAACGACTCCTTAATATGATATTATACACAACAAGTTTATTTTAACTAATAAATCTAAAACTTCATACTGATCTACATTTTTACTCCTACTGTATATGGCACTCTAATTAAATTACGTGGCTATTAGTTTTGGAAAATATTGGAATAATTAATGATTTTTCTTTATCATTTTCCCCAATACTTAGCATACTCTTATGCATTCTCATGCGTAGAATTTCAAAGAAGTTTTGTAACATCTGTAAAATTATATTTGAAAACTAAGAAATAAAACATATATATATATGTGTGTGTGTGTGTGTGTGTGTGTGTGTATAATTAATAGACCAAAATAAAATAATAATAAAATAATATTTATACCATACAAAAAATATGAAAATAAATCTCTCCTTAGTATAAACCAAAGTCCCCGATTCTTGGATATTACGGGTAAACTCGAGTACCACTGGATGGATTCTGATGAGGTTTTCACCATTCTGTAAAGGATATCTCCAGGATGATTTCTGTAGAAAATTATTTATTTATGACCAAAGGAAGTGAAGCTCTAACGATTTCAGTGAAATGGTCAAAAAAAACTGGCGTCCGTGCGCTTTTTAAGCTTACGCTGGGCAAACCGTTAAAAATATCTATATACTATGAGTGTAAGAATTGTTCAGCATGTAATGTGCTACAAAAAGAGCCCGGGAGAGCATATCTCTATCTTCTATACATCGCCTACTATAAGTGATTTTACGTTTTCATTTCTTCCAACAATCTCCATTCAGTTACTGAGGTGACAGTTTACGAGATAGTTAGGGGTGAGTCTATCACCCCAGTTACAGCTTAGCTAGCGGACGAGCCTATTGCCCTCGATACAGCCGGCAGCAAACTGTCGAGTCGTGTTGAGTTAAAAACTTTAGAGAAGAGTGGTTGTGTTTGGAGTTTCCCTGGAAGTGCAACTTGGCTTTTCTTCATTTCGCCAGTGAACTTTTCGTTCCGAAAAATTCACAGTCAAGTTAAGATTGGACGGAAGGGAGATTTGTGTTTCATGCACCTCGCCATTCTTAAATTACTTCTGACAAGAATTTGTTGCACATGCATCTCCATGATAATATAATTAATAGTCCAGTCAGTGATTTTAACCCATCATGCCGAGACGTAAAACGGATATTGGTCGTTGTTCATTGACATTGGAAGAAAAGCGTTTATCACGTAATGCATTCATAATTGTTCCCAGGCGAAGCCGGGTCGGGTTGCTAGTAAATAAATAAATAAATAAAATATGGAACCGCATTATATAATTGGTTACTTCTTTTTACATTATGTTCTTAAAATTTAAATGTTATCTTATATTGAATAGCTATTTGATAAATTTTTATGGTTTCATTCTTCTTCTCTTTAAATTTATTAATTTATTTAAATTTAATATGTAGCTCTTGTATATGTAATGAATAATATATTAAGTTATAAAATATACCTCACAAATAATTGGCTGGATCCTCCACCGATTCGAGGATAAATTGGCATTGAATTCAATGTACTTACTTAGTGAATAAATTACACTATTATTAGAATAAATACCGTGAGTATTATCATTATTATTGATGTGTTACATCTTTCCGCTCGGTTGCTGGATAGTTTTGTGGGAGTGATTTTGAAAATTGGGGACGGAAATGAATCGGGCGGAAGTGGATCGAACGGAAGTGGCTCGGACGGAAGTGAAGACGCACTGCCAGCTGGATGTACAATTGAAAATGTGTGTATTGGAAACAAGGCAGTGTGTGCTCTGTAGCGCGAGAATGTTATGGCAATACAGTAGGCAGTGCATTTAGCAGGCACTGGTTTGACGAGCACAGTGGCAAATGTTTCACCGACTTTCATTTGTCATTGAGCAGTTTATGAAGCTTCACGTTCAAGGTTGAATATCACATGGGGTAAGACAAAGAAGACATGACAGTTAAGTAAGCGGCATTATTGTCAAACTGTGGGTGAGTAGTCAAATATTAAATGCATAACAGAATGTTGTTATATGAGTGGAATAAAAGCTGTATTTTCATCATATGTGAGACTAGGTCATTTCATGATTGTAGGAAGCCATGATTTGATTGTTTACGACGAACTGTATGAGAGCCTTGAGAATAATGAATGTTATAGTTACTGAGGAATGTGCTCACAGTATTTGAGAGTGCTGTCGACGTTGTGTGTCACTATGAATTGAAAATGAAATGAAAATCCACAGCCTGTTTCCAGTCTCCGACCGGGTCAGGAATGGAATGAATGAAGCCCCCATCTAGCGGCGAGGATATGAACTGTGCCGGCTGCCGAGGCCTGACGCACTCCTCTGGGGCAATGATTAAGTGAATGACAGATGAAATGAAATGATGGGGGAGAGTGTTGCTGGAATGAAATTTTGACAGGGAAAACCGGAGTACCCTGAGAAAAACCTGTCTGCCTCCGTTTTGTCCAGCACAGATCTCACATGGAGTGACCGGGAGTTGAACCACGGATCCATCGGTGAGAGGCCGGCGTGCTGCCGCCTTAGCCACGGAGGCTTTGTTATTATGAATTATTAATGTAAAAGGAAGGAAGCTTGTAATTTTGCGTGTCCGTTAATCTCACGATCATGATCCACGGTACCTCCCTTTTACGTGGAATGCGAACCACAGGACATGGCATTTCAATTCGAAAATCTCACATGTATTGACCGGGAAGCAAACCCGGTCTACCTTGGTGAGAGACTAACAGCTTGACCGCTGCGCCACAAATGTGACAGTAGCATATCTCCAATTCAATCTGTACATTCATCATAGTACCAATATGAAAATGGAGTGTAAATTAACATTTTAAGAATGTCCAAGCTGTGTAGTATACGAGTAGGATAACATGTCAGATGTTACACATCATATGCGACTACTGTAAGGCTCGTATATTTTTTATATAGTGTATAACATAGCAAAGCAAAGCCTACTCCGTACAGGCCATGGGGGCCCTGCAAGTAGTGGAAGGTGGATATGGGCAATAGATGGGATGGAGTTGTCAGCTCCTTGGCCGGCCGTTTTTGCTCCCTGGAAGTACCGTGTTATTTATTTTTGGTGTATGTTTAGTAAACTCCAGGGCTATTTGTGATTCCGAAAGTGGTAGTTTTGTTTCTAAAATCCACTACCCGGGTGGGGATCGAACCCACTTTCTTTCAGTGAGAAGTTCAGCAGCTCTACCGACTGCGCTACGCATCCCCCATAACATAGCATAAAAGAAATTATACAGGGTCATCGAAATATAATGCCAACATTTCAAAAAATTATAGCACCGAAACCCTTTATATTAAACTTGTAATTCTTTCACTGAACGCCAGCTGGTTAAAGTAAGTTTTGTTTTGGAGGGAACGTGACCTTGCTATGCGCACACTAGATGCGCAGTAGCCAAGGTCGGCCGGGGGCGCGCGCGCCAATAAAGTCCTGACCTCACCCCTTTGGATTTTTTCTGGGGGTACCTTCTAAACATTGTGTATGCAGAAAAAAATCGGGATTTGGAACACTTGCGGGAGCGAATTTCTGCCGCCATCTTGACAGTTACTCCTGAAATTATTGCACGTACCAATCCAGCCATTGGGAAAGCGTGCGTTCACTGCTGATGTTGGTGGTCGGCCTGGCCTAGATTTTTTCTCTACAGTCCCTGTTTCCTTAAACTGATTAAACCATCGAATGACAGCTTTGTAATCAGGTGCAGTTTGTCGGGCGGTGCAGTCATCGGCGCGCGCGCCCCCGGCCGACCTTGGCTACTGCGCATCTAGTGTGCTCATAGCAAGGTCACATCCCCTCCAAAACAAAACTTACTTTAACCAGCTGGCGATCAGTGAAAGAATTACACGTTTAACATAAAGGGTTTCGGTGCTATAATTTTTTGAAATGTTGGCATTATTTTTCGATGACCCTGTATGTTATCTCCCAAACCCCGTCCTTCTGATTGCGGTTCCAAACATGATGGCAGGATTGTAATTCTACATAGCAGAATCAGGAATAGAACCCGAGTTGCACATGGTAGCGCAGGCCATTGATGGGAATCGAGACGTCACCACATTATTTAGCACGTGACCCAAGGACACATAGCTGTGTGGGCTGAAAGATAATCTGCCAGCAGTCCTCTGCAAGGAAAATAAATAGGCTGCTAATAATGTTAGTGAAGGCGCGAACGAAGCGTGTGGACAGACGCAGACGCCTGGCTCAACACAAGTGAAAAATGAAAATCCACAGCCTGCTTCCAGTCTCCGACCGGGTCAGGAATGGAATGAATGGAGCCCCCATCTTGCGGCGAGGATATGAACTGTGCCGGTTGCCGAGGCCTGACGCACTCCTCTGGGGCAATGGTTAAATGAATGACAGATGAAATGAAATGATAGTGGAGAGTGTTGCTGGAATGAAATTTGACAGGGAAAACCGGTGTACCCGGAGAAAACCCTGTCTGCCTCCGTTTTGTCCAGCACAGACCTCACATGGAGTGACCGGGATTTGAACCACGGACCCAGCGGTGAGAGGCCGGCGTGCTGCCGCCTAAGCCACGGAGGCTTCGCTCAACACAAGTAAATAAATCAATCAATTAGATGGGCTGTTCAGCACAGCTGTTGTCGCTACCTGCTTAAGGGGATGTCGTCTCACATCGCGCCATGCCGACAATCAAATACAATGCCGTGATGGCCGTGGTTCGCCCCACCAAGCGTTCACAAATTCTGCAATCGAAATACGAAGGCTTTAAGACAAAATAAACCCGAATGTCTGAACCGTGTCGTGGCTGGGAAACCAGTTCCGCCCAGTTAATACCCGGGTTAGTCGACTATAACTGGTGCCAGAGTGAACACGAAACTGCTTGAAGTTCCAGTTAGGGAGACAACCGGATAAGTATCAGCCTGTATTATTACAGTATAACCATAGTTGATTTTGTATAACCATATAATCACCCCAAACAGACAAATTCCGGATTTTTATCACCATTTTAGAATTTCACCTAACATTAGATATACTACATTTAGCATACACCGACAGTTGCATTACCAACACTGCAACTAAATAATTGTGCATATTGTATATATATTTCAACTGTATTCTCAAACATAGATGTTATAGCCTAAGTTTAATGGATCTGATGATGATCGCGTGACGATCGAAACTGGTCATCCTAGTGTATTTATTAATATCATGTAATTTATTTCAGGATTAGGGCATAACCCAGCTCTATTTGGGTACATTCGTGATGACCAACTGAAAAGCACCAAACTTTTGTTTACTTAGGCAACACTGAAAAATGGCTTCAAACCTCCAATCTAGTGTATCGAGGTAGGATTTGGGTGGGAAGCGGCCGTGGTCTTATGTTAGGTACCATCCCGGCATTTTCCTGGAGTAGAAGTGGGAAAGCATGGAAAACCACTTCCAGGATGGCTGAGATAGGAATAGAACCCGCCTCCTCTCAGGTTTGCCTCACTAAAGTGAGTGTACTCCGTTCCAGCCCTCAGACCAGATTTAAATTTCTTGGCAGAGCCAGGTTTCAAACCCGGACCTCCGTGGTGACAGCAAAAATGCTAGCCAATATGGAACGAGGCGGACTAACTTGGGTCTAATGAAGGATAGGTCACGGAAGGTCAGCCGTGGACCTGCTGAAAGGAACCGTCCCGGCATTTACCTGGGGGGTGAAAATGCGACACCATGGAAAACCATTTTTAGTTCCAGCCGAGGTGGGGATCGAACCCACGATCTCCCGATACCAGCGAGGCACGACGTACAACGTTATAGCTCTCGGCCACCGCGGCCGGTATAAAACTAATAATAAAAGGAGTAAGAAGAAGAACGAAGGCTTTGCCGATGCTTCACGGTGCATGTGGGTAGCTATTTTTATAAGAACACGCACGGTGGTATTTACCTTTCAAGATACGAGTGCCGGTGGTCAAGGTTGGAACTACAGTAGGTAGATTTCATGAAATTGCAATGGGTACCATGTTCTGACTTCCAGAAAATTGAGACATATCTTCACGTTTCACATCCACCAGACCTCAAAACCACCATCAGTTCAATAGTTTATACTGTATATAATTCATACCAGTTGACTCATTTGCCCCGTACAATCTGTTATTAGGTTTCCCCCATACACTACTGCTGTACGGGATGTCTGATCACTGATTTCCACAGGGGTCACACTGCATGCTGTCCGATTACGTCAGAATACGAATGATAACAACCTCACGGCCGCTCACTGCATATTCCTCAGCGCTACCCGTCTAATGTGCCCCATTGCGTTATGAAGCCTCGCATTGGAGATCGTAAGAGGCTCATGTGTGGTACAATAACACGACAGTTGCTACAAACATATCGATGATGGCTGGTGTATTCAGCAACGACAAGTACACGGACATCATAGGCTGCTAATCTATGGAGAGGCTGGTCGTAATACCGTGGAAACTCGCAGACGGTATGTGTTTCCAGAAGACGTCTGCGGTCTCTATACCTATTTCGCCGAACAGAGCTGCAATATTACGAACGAATGGATTGTTCCAGGCACATCCTGACGTTGTGCAGAATGTTCTGCAGTACTTTGACTACGGACGGTCAGTTAGGCCTACATTTCACCTTACTGTGCTGCTCCTGATAATTATAATAATATTAGTCGCCTCCGTAGGGTAGTGGTCGGCGTGCTTACCTGACACCCCGGAGATCCGAGGTTCGATTCCCGGCTCTGCCACGAAATTTGAAAAGTGGTATGAGGACTGGAACGGGGTCTACTCAGCCCTCGGTGGGTCCAAATGAGTAGAAGGGGTTCAATTCCCACCTCAGCCATTCTCGAAGTGGATTTCCGTGGTTTCCACTTCGTCTTCGGGCAAATGCCAGGATGGTCCCAACCGTCAGGCCACGGCCACCTCCTTCCCTCTTCCCTGTCTATCCCTCCCATTCTTCCCATCCGGTCCCAACCCTCATGAGGCCCCTGTTCGCTTTGCAGGTGAGACCGCCTGGGCGAGGCGCTAGTCCAGCCTCCCCAGGTGTATTCCCAACCCTGATATCAAGCTCCAGGATAGTGCCCGGAGAGGCGGTAAAGGTGGGATCCCTCGCTGAGTCCTACCTGGAGGGAACACTGACTACAAAAAATGAATATTAACAGTGCCCCGCTGGCATTGGGAGAGTGTAGGTTCGAATCCCACCACGGCCATCCTGGAAATGGTGTTCACGGTTTACCATTTTCACCAACAGGAAAATGCCGGCCCGGTCCCTTTCAATACAGTAGGTCCACGACCAATTTCTTTCCAATATCCCTTCCCTCACTCGTCCTGAAAAGAAAAGTACATTGCCATTGGCTGCATTGATAACAAACGAAAATGTGCACATGTTTAATGTTGCTGGGGGAAAAGTAGAGCTGCACGGGAGCTAGGGGTGCCTCTAGCTTCAATAAACAAGGCAGACGCCTATTAGGAATCTCCTGCCCATATAATGTGCGACCCAAGTGCAAGCATACTGACGTGTGCAAATTAATACACTGAACGCCAGTTTCTCAACATTTCATTTTTCCTTTTCTTAAGAATTAATGTAGTAAAATTGTTTGCAAGGTGGTGAAATTATTTCAAGCGTTTCATAAATAGTCTTAATTTTTTTTATAATTTCCACTTTGGTAATGTAGAATGCCACACATTTTTTTATTACATTATTCTAAGTAGGGGAGCAAGGAGAGTTTAAACGTGTGTCATGGCCGCCGCGTGAGTCCTAGCCGATATCTCTCGAACGCTTGGTCGGATTTTAACGAATGAGGTATCGTGGACTCGGTCTGAGGACCCCATTCCTATGGACCACTCATTATATTTTTCAAAAATGTTTTGAAAATTTTTGTTTTTGAAAGTAGGCGATAGTTTGAAAACCAAACATGATAGAACGTTGTGCGAAGGTTCAAACGAATGGTCTTTATGACCTTTATATTTTATAATAAAACTTTTGTATTTTTTATGTTTTTTTTTGAAAAAGTCCAATTTTTAAATTCCTATATTTTGGTAACTAGGAATTTTACAAATACGTTTGTTTGACATAAATGAAAGGTCCCTACCCCCTCAGTAGTGTGTTTTGGAAAGTTCTGTGACCTCCACACCCTCCACACAAGATGGCGGCGGTGCGATATCTCTCGAACTTAAGGTTGGATTTTAACAAATGAGGTGTCATTGAACTCGGGCTGACACCCCCTTTCCAATGGACAACATATTTCCACCCCAAAAATGAAACCTACCCTACTAAGGGGTGAAATTGAATTTTTTAGAGAATCTCTCTTTCTAATTGCAACATGTGAGAGTTTGAATGCCGATATGGAATGTAACGTTGTTCTGCAAACCAATAATCAAAGAGGGGCATGTTAGGCCTTGAGGTGAGAGCCCCTGTTATTGTTGACGAGCCCCCTGCTGTCGGGCCCCTGTTGATGGGTTATTGTTGACAGGTCCTTGTGGACGAGTCCTTGTGGACAAGTCCTTGTGGACGGGTCCTTGTTGACAGGTCCTTGTGGACGAGTCCTTGTGGATGAGTCCTTGTTGATGAGTTCCTTTAGACCGGTCCCTTTGAACTGGCCCCTATGGACTGACCCATGGTCTCTAATGCTATGATGAAATTAAACGTTGTTCCACATGAAACGCATGTGAAGAGCCGATTGCTATTATGAATTAACATGTTTGTTTTTTTGTTTTTACGCATGCGCACTTGGGGTTTTAGTAAGCGGGCGGGCTTTTTGAATAATGATTTATAGATGAGTTATTTTTTAAAAAAATACCAAAAGATCCAAAACTAATAGGTCATTAGCTTTTTAATATCTCATGAATCAATAAGGCTAGGGAACTGTATGAGAGGTCGTTGGACTTGAGGTGACATTCTGTTTTTGAATATATTATTTATTTATGTCAAAAGGGCCTAACTGCACTTTTGTTGATATCTCGCTTACTAATAATCAGAGAGGGTCAAGTGAGGTGTCATAGGACTCAGGATGGTCAACCCTTTTCCATGACCAACGAATTTACCTAAAAGATCTAAGGTCATTAGCTTTTTAATATCTCATGAATCAATAAGGCTAGAGACCTGTATGAGAGGTCGTTGGACTTGAGGTGACATTCTGTTTTTGAATATATTATTTATTTATGTCAAAAGGGCCTAACTGCACTTTTGTTGATATCTCGCTAACTAATAATCAGAGAGGGTCAAGTGAGGTGTCATAGGATTCAGGATGGTCAACCCTTTTCCATGACCAACGAATTTACCCAAAAGATCTAAAACAGCAAGGTCATTGACCTATGATTTTATAAACTAATAATCAGAGAGGCTCAAGTGAGGTGTTATGGGACTCAGGATGGTCAACCCTTTTCCATGACCAACGAATTTACCCAAAAGATTCAAAACAGCAAGGTCATTGACCAAATATTTTATAAATTAATAATCGAATATCAACATGTGAGGTGTTATAGGACTTAGAATGGTCAACCCTTTCCCATGGCCAATGAATTTACCCAAAATACCCAATACATCAAGGTCATTGACCTGAGATTTTATAAACTAATAATTGGATACGAACACGTGAGATGTTTACCATGTGTGATGAAACATAGCTAGGTAGAGAAAGAATTAGTGTAGGCTACATGTATGGTGACTGACAAGTCATTGAAACTTGATTTTCAGATCAAACTGCAATCTAAATGAACACACGTTCATGGAGAGCTCACCCCTCTTCACGCTACTAAAAAACACACCCTGTCGAAAACAAAACACAATTTAGCGACACAGCCAAGCTAGATAAAAAAGGGGGGAAATTAGGGGGTTTTAAATAGGTAAATGTTATCTGGATCAGGTGTACGATGTACTTTGCTTCTGCAATAAACCAAGGCCCATTTTCGCGGCAGTATTAAAGGTGCCGGAACGTCCTCATAAGACCGTCAACGCTTAGTTCGAATGGGTTATGCTCCACGCGTGGCGAGGGCCAATCCACGGTCTTTAATAGTTGTGGACCCACCTCATTCAATAACATACATCTTATCTAGGTTGGCAACACCTCACATAAACACATCGCTATCACTCCCCACAGCACGTAGGGACAGGGGGGAGAAGGCAGGGGAAAAACCAGTCGTTAAGATAACCACCGCAGTCGACCGCACAGCGAGTTCCAGTGAGCACGAAAACTGCGAGTAGCTGTAATACGGAAGACAATCAGATAAGTAGTTAGCCAAAAATTTTATAGTTTAACCATAGTTTACAACCATATAATCTCTCTAAAGTACAATCTCCGGATAGCTATCACCATTTAGCATTTCACCTAACATATATACTGCATTTAGCATACACTGACAGTTGCAGTACCAATACTGCAACTAAATAGGCTAATTGTACATATTGTAAATATTTTCACCTGTATTTCAAACATAGATTTTGTAGCCTAAGTGTAATGGATCTGATGATGATCGCTTGACGATCGAAACGGGTCATCCTAGTGTTTTATTAATCTCATGTAATTTATTTCAGGATTAGGGCATAACCCATCTCTTTTGGGTACATTCGTGTTGACCGACTGAAAAGCACTAAACTCTTGTTTACTAAGGCAACACTGAAAATATGGCTTCAAACACCACAATGTTCACGGCTAGTCAGGCAAATCGTGAAGCCAAGAAATTCAAATCACTCAGGCTTAAACTCATGAATTTAGACAAGTCAATTTGGTTCAACAAAAAATGTATAGAACTAAACCTCACCCCTAAATATGTACCAATTAAAACCGTACCGAACACACCAGCCACGATCATTTCAACCAAACAAGCCAAAGCGCTTTGGATAAAAAACGAATTAAGATTTGCATACATAAGAAAGAAAAAATTAACCAACAATTATACGACATTCAATTGCAACTAAGTAATTTCTGGCACGCGGCCCAATGGGACAGCTTCACCGAGCACCTACATGACAACATCAAAATCAGAGCAACGAGGAAGCATGAAACGCTAGAAAATAAATTAAGAAATCTAGGAGAAACACAGAACCATCAATCTAACGAACAACACACGAATAACAATGAATTCAATTTCCACAGCAGAGTAAACAACAGAACGAACGTAACCTTTTCTCAAGGTGAAATGAATATGTTAGACAAAGGTTTGAAATACAACTGCACAGACGCACACACGAACCACAATATAAAACAGTTAATCACAGATATTGAGATAGCCAGTCACAAGCTCCCAGCAGAAGACAGGGAATTAACCAAAAATCTCGCCACCAACGAAGCCAAAAAAATCCTCAAACGAGAGGGCGATAGCAATAACATTCAAAACAACAAACAGCTCAAAGAAATAAAGTCGTTGAAACAAAAAATAAAAGAACACGACTTAATCATCACAAAAGCAGATAAGGGAAACACAACAGTAATTTTGAACAAAACAGAATACATTGAAAAAACAGTCGAATTCCTAAACAACAACGAAATCAAGGAATTAACAAAAGACCCCACCAACAAATTCCAAAAACAAATAAAAAGTGCGCTAAAAGAAACAGAATACATACTGACCAAAGCCGAAAAATCAAAACTAATAAACATGAACCCGAAAATACCGTCATTGAGGGGACAACCAAAAATACACAAAAAGGAATGCCCAATGAGACCAATAGTCAATAGTCAATTGTAGGAATGCCCCTAATTACAAAATCAGCAAAGAGTTACTAAAAATCTTAAAATGCCGTCTTTCCAACGACAAAAACAACTCTGTAAAGAACACAACAGAACTAGTAACAGCATTGAACACCCTACAAATGAAACCTAGCTTCAGGCTAGTATCCTTCGACGTAACTAACATGTACACCAATATTCCGATTATTAAAGCAATCAACACTATCGAAAACAACTTAAAATCCAACAATTCGGTAAAAGAAATTGAAGAGATTGTGAGATTACTGAGGGTCGTTCTCACCCAAAACGTGTTTCAATTCGACAATAAAATATACACACGGAGAGGAGGCCTAGCAATGGGATCGCCACTAAGTGGGTTAATCGCTGACATCTTCATCAATGCACTAGAAAATGCGTTCTTAGAAAAGACTTCAACAAAGGGAATAGTAATATGGAAAAGATACGTAGATGATGTAATTTGCATCTACGATACTGAACTAACAAGCGAAGAAACAATTCTCCAATCCATTAATAGCCTTCACCACTCTATCAAATTCACTAAGGAATCCGAAATAGACCGGAAAATAAATTATCTCGATATAACTATTGAACGTAAAGACAACGACCTTTCATATTCCATATTCCGGAAAGCAACACAAACCTCGCATGCAATCGACAATCAGTCTAATCACCCCAGTACGCACAAACTAGCGGGTTTCAATTCAATGGTGCACAGAGCTTTAAACATACCCATGTCAAAAGACAACTATAATAAGGAAATAAGAACTATTATGCAAATAGCAAAGGAAAACAACTTCTCGCCAAGCAAAATAAATCAAATTATAGCCAAACATAAAAATAAAGATAAAACAATTCCCAAACCGGACAGTAATGAGAAAAAATTTGCGCGTTTCAACTATGTGAATGCGAATACATATAAAATCACTAACCTATTCAAAAAACAAGGCATAAAGATAGCTTTCACGACGAAAAACACAACCGCTAGGCACCTCCTAAATAGTAATCTAAATAAACGTGTCCCGTATTCAAGGTCAGGGGTATATTCTATAACGTGCCAAGACACCGATTGTCAAGCTAATTACATCGGGCAGAGTGGAAGGCGAGTAGACACACGTTATAATGAACATAGGAATGCGATAAGATACGGAACACATTCAGCCGTGTGCGAACATATGTGTGACACAGGGCACAGCTTTACCAACATAGAGTCGGACCTTAAAATAATCCATCACGAATCGAAAGGCAGAGCTCATGACATAAAGGAAGCAATCGAGATACACCTAACCAAACGAAACAATCCCAACAATCTAAATGAACACACGTTCATGGAGAGCTCACCCCTCTTCACGCTACTAAAAAACACACCCTGTCGAAAACAAAACACAATTTAGCGACACAGCCAAGCTAGATAAGAAAGGGGGAAATTAGGGGGTTTTTAATAGGTAAATGTTATCTGGATCAGGTGTACGATGTACTTTGCTTCTGCAATAAACCAAGGCCCATATTCGCGGCAGTATTAAAGGTGCCGGGACGTCCTCATAAGACCGTCAACGCTTAGTTCGAATGGGTTATGCTCCACGCGTGGCGAGGGCCAATCCACGGTCTTTAATAGTTGTGGACCCACCTCATTCAATAACATACATCTTATCTAGGTTGGCAACACCTCACATAAACACATCGCTATCACTCCCCACAGCACGTAGGGACAGGGGGGAGGAGGCAGGGGAAAAACCAGTCGTTAAGATAACCACCGCAGTCGACCGCACAGCGAGTTCCAGTGAGCACGAAAACTGCGAGTAGCTGTAATACGGAAGACAATCAGATAAGTAGTTAGCCAAAAATTTTATAGTTTAACCATAGTTTACAACCATATAATCTCTCAAAAGTACAATCTCCGGATAGCTATCACCATTTAGCATCTCACCTAACATATATACTGCATTTAGCATACACTGACAGTTGCAGTACCAATACTGCAACTAAATAATTGTACATATTGTAAATATTTTCACCTGTATTTCAAACATATATTTTGTAGCCTAAGTGTAATGGATCTGATGATGATCGCTTGACGATCGACACTGGTCATCCTAGTGTTTTATTAATCTCATGTAATTTATTTCAGGATTAGGGCATAACCCATCTCTTTTGGGTACATTCGTGTTGACCGACTGAAAAGCACTAAACTCTTGTTTACTAAGGCAACACTGAAAATATGGCTTCAAACACCACAATATCAAACTGCAGTATAGAGAGAGTATAGGTTGCAGGTATGGGTTAATAAATGACGAACGGTGTACACAAACTTTGATTTATCGATTCAAGAATTAAGAGTAGACTACCTTTAATTGATTGGTTAAAGAGGATAGCTAAAACACACAAAAAAATGCTCAGTGGTTACCGGGACAAAATGATCGCTGCACACAACAAGCTTTAAATAATTGAGGCTAATAATCTATACACACACACGCTTGTTCTAAACTAAACTGTGTTGCTGTCAGTGCTCAGACAGTAGGCTGATAACAAAATGCATTGCTAACAGAAATATAATCATTTCCGGTTGTATAATGTTACCAGCTATCCATTTTGTGTTGCAGTGTTAAGCACTTTTAGCACTTGTACTGGTGGTCTTAACTCGATTTCCAGGTCTGAGGCCTAGAACGAGTCAAACTAAGAAACAAGGGCATGGTGGTGTAGAAGTTAAGCTGTTAGCCTTCTCACCAGGGCTCGATTTCAGGTTAATATGCATGTCATAAACATATTAAACAAAACCAAACAGAGATAACGTTTAAAACTGATTACATTTGTGTCTTTTCAAATTATTACTTGGATTATAAATACAAAGGTGAACTGGGTTTGATATACAGTTAATGCTATCACACACTAGACTGTAAGAAAACCAAATAGCAAAAGGCGTACGTAGAGCAGTGGTAAAATTGCTATATGTAGAGAACTACCTAGCGGTTTTATGAACTGGCAAAGCTATATCGCATAAACAGTGCGGTATACAATCCAGCAATCAAATTTGTATCTTGTGGAACAGAGAAAATGCACTTTTACCTTGATGGATAGCAAATGAGTGCAGACGAATGACCTATGCATTAGCCTACCATAGGGTTATAACCACGAGGTGGAGGTGTGACTTCTATATTTTATTGTTTAGAGACATGGCTTTTTTGTAACCAGTTGATTTAGTATTGTGTTAAGCACTTTTAGCTCTTGTACTGGTGGTCTTAACTCGATTTCCAGGTCTGAGGCCTAGAACGAGTCAAACTAAGAAACAAGGGCATGGTGGTGTAGTGGTTAAGCTGTTAGCCTTTTCACCAGGGCTCGATTTCAGGTTAATATGCATGTCATAAACATATTAAACAAAACAAAACAGAGATAACGTTTAAAACTGATTACATTTGTGTCTTTTCAAATTATTACTTGGATTACAAATACAAAGGTGAACTGGGTTTGATATACAGTTAATGCTATCACACACTAGACTGTAAGAAAACCAAATAGCAAGAGGCGTAGGTAGAGCAGTGGTAAAATTGCTATATGTAGAGAACTACCTAGTGGTTTTATGAACTGGCAAAGCTATATCGCATAAACAGTGCGGTATACAATTCAGCAATCAAATTTGTATCTTGTGGAACAGAGAAAATGCACTTTTACCTTGATGGATAGCAAATGAGTGCAGATGAATGACCTATGCATTAGCCTACCATAGGGTTATAACCACGAGGTGGAGGTGTGACTTCTATATTTTATTGTTTAGAGACATGGCTTTTTTGTAACCAGTAGATTTGGTATTTTGTAAATATTCACTTTGTAATTGTAAATAGTGGATTTTTTTTGTAATAGTAAATGTTAAATGTATAACTAAAAGTTATTTGGGATAAGTGTACATGTCAAGGATAAATAGCGTGGTTGTATTTGTTTTTAAGACAGGTATGGTTGTGTGAATATATGACTATAGATAGAATGATAGAGAGAGAGAGAGAGAGAGAAAGCTTGTGTGTGTGTGTGTGTGAGTGTGTGTGTGGGTGTGTGTGGGTGTGGGTAGCATTGATTGTTCAACCAAAGCAAACACGGCAAGGTAGGACGGTGGGGGTAATTAATGTATATAGCAAATGGTAAATAGTATAATGTAATTTTTTTAACACTTGTATTTTTAATGCAGCGGTAGATAGGTGTTATTTTGTAAAACAGCCTTACCTACAGTAGTAGTAGTAGTAGTAGTAGTAGTAGTAGGTCTATATGTTTTTGGAAACAAACAGAAAGAGAATGCACTATTGCCATGGCCAAGCACTTCCATTAAGGTGATTTCAAGATAATTTAAATCATCAAATGTGTGTTTAACAAAACTAACTTTCAGCATGGACTAAATCATAAACGTGTCGTCTGTGATATGAAAAAAAATAGGAAATCCATGTTTCCATATCAACACAATTTAAAAACTTAAAACTGTCATTTAAAAATATAAATGGGAAAATTGACAAATGTGTAAACAACAAGATGGAAAATTCTTGTTTCCATATCATGAAATCCAAAAACTTTAAACTGACATTTTCAAATTGTGTACATGGAAAATTGACAAATGGCAATATGTGAAATGTGAAAATGAAAAAAAAAAAATATCATTATTTAAAAAAATAAAAAACCGTCGTGTTCTATCGTTAAAGTGTGAATCAAACCACATCTACTTATTTGGATCACCCGAGACTGAGTAGACCTGTTTTAGTCCTAATATACTTTTAAAATTTTATGTTAAAGCTCAAATTGAACTCAAGAGCTTTAGAGTGCCAGCTAACTATTATAACCGTTACGTCACAAAGACAACTTTACACTACTCTTAATGAACAATAATAAGAAAAAGAAGAATAAATGTTGAATTTTTTTAAAGGATGAACATGGTGACACTGTTTCTGTTGCACAGTCTGCTAGCTTCTAGCCAGCAGCTGGGGTCTTAGAAAACGATACAGTTGACATTTTGCAATGAAATGTGACATGTTTCAAAGTATAGTATTATGGGTTGCTGTTGAGTAAAAACTAATCCTGTACAAGGAAGCAAGGGTTCGAACCCCTTACCTAACATTACTATTGCCTGAACATGGCTTGACGACACTGTATTATTATGATACTCGGTACACAAACCATAGATAGAGTGTATTGTTTAAGATCACTTTCTTTCTGAACATAGGTGGAGATTGTTGATGGTTAACAATGGCATTAATATAGTAGGACGTGGGTATAGCAATTAAGAAAAAACAGACAATTCCCACACAATATTTTTATTTATTTAATATAAGTACTTGTACAATAGTTACATTCAAAATACATTTCTTTTTTCTCTATTACTATTTAGTCCTTTTTGATTCTCTTGCATATGAAGGGTAGATAACCTTGTAGTTCAGCCCCTTAAAACAACAACAACACAACCTTTTGCATAGTTTGTGATGTTGATGACTCTTGAGATGTGGAGGATGTATTAAACATAACTTTTACAGTAGGGGTTAAATTTTGCTCAATAAACACTGCACTATTTTTGAGTAGCAACATTTTTTTCTTTTACTAGCTTTTTAGCATTATCATGATTAATTGTTGAAACCAACAGTGTTTCATTTGGTGCACCACATTGATGATCACTCACACTTAAAACCTTACCATTTCTACTTTTTAGATTGCCTCGACATTTTTTTTACCTGTCTTTTGAGCATTGCCAAAATATTATCCCTTTTACATTTTGACGATTATAGTTATAAGAGTAGCCTTTATAGAGTACACGTTGTTTACCTTTGTTAGTTGTAGTAAGTTCCATAGTAGCAACTAACCTGTTAGTATGATTTGCTCACTTCAAAGGTTATAACTGTTCTGATAATAAAATCATTTAGCTTTGGCTTTTATATTTAATATATACAGTTTGAAGTGATAGCAAATGTGAGAGAAAAGTGGTAGCATAGTGGTAGAAAATATAACATGTATTGTTAAGAAATAGTTTAAGCGGTTATGTGGATCCATTACATAATAATTTTAGAACGACGAAGCTCATTTTCTATATCCAATAGTTCTTCCTCATATTCAGTATAACCAGCCTGTTTTAGACATGCAGTTGCTGAAGCCGCCGGATTAGCTTACTTGGATTGTTCCAGTAGACAAATTTAACAAATGATTTTTAGGTGTAAACAAAGCATTACCATTATCATTATTATCTTTATCATCAACATCATCATCATCATCATCATAACCATTATCATTATCATCATCATCATCATCATCATCATCATGATCATTATAATCCTCATCACTCTTACTATATAGTCCTTTTTGATCCTTTTGCAATACCACATTTTGCACAGTCTGTGTTGCCTTTGATAATGTTGGGAGTTTTTCAGACATTGACAACTGTCCTAACACGACTTTCTGAGGAGATGATACATGCTTCTTAACAAACAATGTACTATCTTGAGCTGCAATATCTTTTTCTGGGACAAGGGTTTTAGCATTTTGAAGAGTTTTTTTTAAACAGCAACGATGTTTTATCTGGTACTCTACATTGATGATCACTCACACTTAAGACATCACTATTTTTACTTTTCATCTCACCTCGATACTGTTTTGAACGATGTTTTGAACAACGCCAAATAACAGTTCCATTTTTATTAGTTCGTTTTACAATATATGTATATCCTTTATAGAATGCGTATGGCATACCATTGCTATTTGTTGATACTTCCATGTCAATTGTCAAGCATGAACTAATCTCTAGCAAAAGTTCACTCGATAATATAAATAATAGTTTAAAGTGAGAGGAAAAGTGGGTGCAAGAATGGGTGCAAGAGTGGGGGCAAGAGTGGGTGCAAGAGTAGGTGCAAGAGTGGGTGCAAGAGTGGGTGCAAGAGTGGGTGCAAGAGTGGGTGTAAAAGGGAGTGCAAGAGTGGGTGCAAAAGTGGGTGTCGCTTATAGTAGGCATGAATTTTACTAGAATGTGATTTGAGTAAATGTAATTTCTAAACCCAAGTAGTGAATAGTCAGTTGGTTTTGATCTATGCAAGCGTAAACATGTCACATACACTGGTGATGGATACTCAAGGCTTTAAGGTCAACGAAAACAAGTACAGTATATATTTAAAGAGGTGGCTATCATTGATTGCACAACACGCGGGTTACCATATCTTTTTTCGGACTAGTGTTTTAACATTTGAAGTATTTTTTAAACAGCAACGATGTCTTATCTGTCACACTACATTGATGATCACTCACACTTAAGACCTCACTATTTTTACTTTTTAGTTCACTTTGACACTGTTTGAAACGATGTTTTGAACAACGTCAAATAACAGTTCCATTTTATTGGTTCGTTTTGCAATATACGTATAACCTTTATAGTATGCATATGGCTTACCATAACTATTCGTTGATACTTCCATATCAATTTTCAAGCATGAAATAATCTCCAATAAATTTCGCTCGATAATAGAAATAATAGTTTAAAGTGAGTGCAAATGTGGGTGCAAAAGTGGGTGCAAAAGTGAGTGTAAAAGTGAGTGCAAAAGTGGGTGCAAAAGTGAGTGCAAAAGTGAATGTAAAAGTGAGTGCAAAAGTGGGTGTAGTTTATAGTAGGCATGATTTTTACTAGAATGTGATTTGAGTAAATGTAATTTCTAAACCCAAGTAGTGAATAGTCAGTTGGTTTGATTTATGCAAGCGTAAACATGTCTCATACACTGATGATGGATACTCAAGACTTCATGGTCAACAAAAACAAGTATATAGTTAAAGAGGTAACTATTATTGATTGCACAACACTGAATCTATTTTTTTGAAATTTTGACAAAGGGCCTAAGTGCACTTATGTTAATATCTCGCGAACCAATAAGACTAGGGCATTGTATGAGGTATTGTTGGACTTTTTGCCGAAGACTGCTGGTAAACACCTATGTTGCCAAAACCTTTTTAAAGATGGCGGCTAACCCACGAGGGGTGATTAAAAAGTAATCCAAGCGGCGCTTGTCGATAAGCAAACCAATAATCAAAGGGGGGTATGACAGAGCTTGAGGAGATAACCCCTTTTGATTGATCCCTGTTGATTTGCCCCTTTGGACTGGTCCCCGTTGACTACTCGCTCTGGACGGCTCCTTTTTGAAGGGAGTCATTTTTGACGGGCCCCTGCTGACGGGTCACTGTGGACGGGTCCCTGTTGACAGGTCCTTTTGACTAATCCCTTTGGACCCGTCCCTTTGACATAATTTAGCTAAATGCATGGGTCAACCCAGAGGGATCAGTCCAAAGGGACGGGTCCAAAGGGATTAGTCAAAAGGACCTGTCAACAGGGACCCGTCCACAGTGACCCGTCAGCAGGGGCCCGTCAAAAATGACTCCCTTCAAAAAGGAGCCGTCCAGAGGGAGTAGTCAACGGGGACCAGTCCAAAGGGGCAAATCAACAGGGATCAATCAAAAGGGGTTATCGCCTCAAGCTCTGTCATACCCCCTTTGATTATTGGTTTGCTTATCGACAAGCGCCGCTTGGATTACTTTTTAATCACCCCTCGTGGGTTAGCCGCCATCTTTAAAAAGGTCGTGGGAACATAGGTGTTTACCAGCAGTCTTCGGCAAAAAGTCCAACAATACCTCATACAATGCCCTAGTCTTATTGGTTCGCGAGATATTAACAAAAGTGCACTTAGGCCCTTTGTCAAAATTTCAAAAAAATAGATTCAGTGTTGTGCAATCAATAATAGTTACCTCTTTAACTATATACTTGTTTTTGTTGACCATGAAGCCTTGAGTATCCATCATCAGTGTATGAGACATGTTTACGCTTGCATAAATCAAAACCAACTGACTATTCACTACTTGGGTTTAGAAATTACATTTACTCAAATCACATTCTAGTAAAAATCATGCCTTCTATAAACTACACCCACTTTTGCACTCACTTTTACATTCACTTTTGCACTCACTTTTGCACCCACTCTTGCACCCACTCTTGCACCCACTCTTACACCCACTCTTGCACCCACTTTTCCTCTCACTTTAAACTATTATTTATATTATCGAGTGAACTTTTGCTAGAGATTAGTTCATGCTTGACAATTGACATGGAAGTATCAACAAATAGCAATGGTATGCCATACGCACTCTATAAAGGATATACATATATTGTAAAACGAACTAATAAAAATGGAAGTCTTTTTTGGCATTGTTCAATACATCGTTCAAAACAGTGTCGAGGTGCGATGAAAAGTAAAAATAGTGATGTCTTAAGTGTGAGTGATCATCAATGTAGTGTACAAGATAAAACATCGTTGCTGTTTAAAAAACTCTTCAAAATGCTAAAACACTTGTCCCAGAAAAAGATATTCCAGCTCAAGATAGTGCATTGTTTGTTAAGAAGCATGTATCATCTCCTCAGAAAGTCGTGTTAGGACAGTTGTCAATGTCTGAAAAACTCCCAACATTATCAAAGGCAACACAGACTGTGCAAAATGTGGTATTGCAAAACGATCAAAAAGAACTATATAGTAATAGTGATGAGGATTATAATGATCATGATGATGATGATGATGATGATGATAATAATAATGGTTATGATGATGATGATGTTGATGATAAAGATAATAATGGTAATGGTAATGCTTTGTTTACACCTAAAAAATCATTTGTTAAATTTGTCTACTGGAACAATCCAAGTAAGCTAATCCGGCGGCTTCAGCAACTGCATGTCTATAAACAGGCTGGTTATACTGAATATGAGGAAGAACTATTGGATATAGAAAATGAGCTTCGTCGTGCTAAAATTATTATGTAATGGATCCACATAACCGCTTAAACTATTTCTTAACAATACATGTTATATTTTCTACCACTATGCTACCACTTTGCTCTCACTTTTGCTATCACTTCAAACTGTACATATTAAATATAAAAGCCAAAGCTAAATGATTTTATTATCAGAACAGTTATAACCTTTGTAGTGAGTTAATCATACTAACAGGTTAGTTGCTACTATGGAACCTACTACAACTAACAAAGGTAAACAACGTGTACTCTATAAAGGCTACTCTTATAACTATAATCGTCAAAATGTAAAAGGGATAATATTTTGGCAATGCTCAAAAGACAGGTCAATAAAAATGTCGAGGCAATCTAAAAAGTAGAAATGGTAAGGTTTAAGTGTGAGTGATCATCAATGTGGTGCACCAAATGAAACACTGTTGGTGTCAACAATTAATCATGACAATGCTAAAAAGCTAGTACTAGAAAAAAATGTTGCTACACAAAATAGTGCAGTGTTTATTGAGCAACATGTAACCCCTGCTGTAAAAGTTATGTTTAATACATCTTCCACATCTCAAGAGTCATCAACATCACAAACTATGCAAAAGGTTGTGTTGTTGTTGTTTTAAGGGGCTGAACTACAAGGTTATCTACCATTCATATGCAAGAGAATCAAAAAGGACTAAATAGTAATAGAGAAAAAAGAAATGTATTTTGAATGTAATTATTGTACAAGTACTTATATTAAATAAATAAAAATATTGTATGGGTATTGTCTGTTTTTTCTTAATTGCTATACCCACGTCCTACTATATTAATGCCATTGTTAACCATCATCAATCTCCACCTATGTTCAGAAAGAAAGTGATCTTAAACAATACACTCTATCTATGGTTTGTGTACCGAGTATCATAATAATACAGTGTCGTCAAGCCATGTTCAGGCAATAGTAATGTTAGGTAAGGGGTTCGAACCCTTGCTTCCTTGTACAGGATTAGGTTTTACTCAACAGCAACCCATAATACTATACTTTGAAACATGTCACATTTCATTGCAAAATGTCAACTGTATCGTTTTCTAAGACCCCAGCTGCTGGCAAGAAACTAGCAGACTGTGCAACAGAAACAGTGTCACCATGTTCATCCTTTAAAAAAATTCAACATTTATTCTTCTTTTCTTATTATTGTTCATTAAGAGTAGTGTAAAGTTGTCTTTGTGACGTAACGGTTATAATAGTTAGCTGGCACTCTAAAGCTCTTGAGTTCAATTTGAGTTTTAACATAAAATTTTAAAAGTATATTAGGACTAAAACAGGTCTACTCAGTCTCGGGTGATCCAAATAAGTAGATGTGGTTTGATTCACACTTTAACGATAGAACACGACGGTTTTTTATTTTTTTAAATAATGATAGCCATTTGTTCATTTTTTTTTTCATTTTCACATTTCACATATTGCCATTTGTCAATTCTCCATGTACACAATTTGAAAATGTCAGTTTAAAGTTTTTGGATTTCATGATATGGAAACAAGAATTTTCCATCTTGTTGTTTACACATTTGTCAATTTTCCCATTTAAATTTTTAAATGACAGTTTTAAGTTTATAAATTGTATTGATATGGAAACATGTATTTCCTATATTGTTTTTTTCATATCACAGACGACACGTTTATGATTTAGTCCATGCTGAAAGTTTAGTTTTGTTAAACACACATTTGATGATTTAAATTTTCTTGAAATCACCTTAATGGAAGTGCTTGGCCATGGCAATAGTGCATTCTCTTTCTGTTTGTTTCCAAAAACATATAGACCTACTACTACTACTACTACTACTACTACTACTGTACGTAAGGCTGTTTTACAAAATAGCACCTATCTACCGCTGCATTAAAAAAACACAAGAGTAGTGTATTTGTAACAGGTCTAGCACCACCTCCACCTCCCCACCTCACAAGATGGCGGCAGCCCGATATCTCTCGAACGCATGGTCGGATTTTGACAAATGAGGTGTCATTGAACTCGGGCTGACACCCCCTTTCCAATGGACAATATACTTCAACCCCAAAATAAAACCTACCCCTACTAGAGGGTGAAAATTGTAATTTTTTAGAGAATCTCTGTTTCCAATTGCAACATTTGAGAGTTTGAATGCTGATATGGATTTAAACGTTGTTCCACATAAAGAGCATGTGTACGGTCAATATTCACTATGAATTAACATGCTTTTTTTGTTTTGTTTTTACGCATACCCATTCATGGCTTTTGAAGAGGGTAGGGGAGTGGATCCCTGTGGACGGGTTATTGTTGACAGGTCATTGTTGCCGGGTCTTTGTGGACGAGTCCTTGTGGACAGGTCCTTGTTGACAGGTCCCTGTGGACGAGTCCTTGTCCCTTTGGACTGATCCCTTTGGACGGGTCCCTTTGGCCTGGTCCCTACGGACTAGCCCATGCATTTATTTAAATTATGTCAAAGGGCCTAAGTACATTTTGCGTGTAAAGCAGTGTGTTGAACTGACGTTGTTCATTACTACTATAATGGGATAACGATATGAAAGGAAAGTGACGAAATACATGTGAACACGTGTGAGATGACCTTATTACCGTCCTCCTTGTGAAACAAGTCACATTCTGTTTTGGTTCATACGTGAGAAAATGCAAGTTCATGTGTAATATGACCTAACACACAAGTGTACACATGTGCACGTGCACGATAAGAGCTAACAAGTCACAACCTGTTTTGACAGTGGTGGGAATAAGGCTAGAGACATGTACGAGTAGTCAAATTACACCGGCAGACAACCCCTTTCCTATGGATAACTTATTTCCACTCTAAAATAAAATCTACCTCTACTAGAGGGTGAAATAATAATTTTTAGGTAAAAGTCGCTTTCCATGTGCAACATGTGAGAGTTTGTATGCCAATATTAAATTAAACTCGTTCCACATAAAGTGCATGCATACAACTGAATGCCGCTATGATTTATCATTTTTGGTTTTTTGTTTGTTTTACGAATGCGCAATTGTTTTTTTTGTAAGAGGGTGGGCTTTTTGAATAATGATTTATAGATACGTTCTTTTTACAAATTAACCAAAGATCCAAAAACGAATAGGTCATCGGCTTTTTAGTATCTTATGAACTAAGAAAGCTAGGGACTTGTATGAGTGGTCGTTGGACTTGGGGTGACGCCCTGCTTTTTGAATGTATTATTCATTTTTTTTCAAAAGGGCCTAACTGCACTTTCGTTAATATCTCGCTAACTAATAATCACAGAGGGTCAAGTGAGGTGTCATAGGACTTAAAATGGCCAACCCCTCCCCATGACCAATGAATTTACCCCAAAATAAAACAGCAAGGTCATTAACCTAAGATTTTATCAACTAATAATCAGAGAGGGACAAGTAAGGTGTCACAAGACTCAGGATGGCAAACCCTTTTCCATGACCAACGAATTTACCCAAAATACCCAAAACAGCAAGGTCATTGACCTAAGATTTTATAAACTTATCAGTGAGGTGTCATAGGACTACGAATGGTTAACCCTTTCCCATGACCAATGAATTTACCCCAAAAATCCAAAACAGCAATGTCATTGACCTGAGATTTTATAAACTAATAATCGGATATCAACATGTGAGGTGTCATAGGACTTAGAATGGTCAACCCTTTCCCATGGCTAATGAATTTACCCAAAAATACCCAATACATCAAGGTCATCGACCTGAGATTTTATAAACTAATAATCGGATATGGACATGTGAAATGTTTACAGTGAGTGATGAAACATAGCTAGATAGTGAAAGAATTATTGTAGGCTACATGTATGGTGACTGACAAATCTTTCACCATTGGAACTTGTTTTCAGATCAAACTGCAGCACAGAGAGAGAGTATAGGTTGTAGGTATGGGATAATAAATGACAAATGGTGTATACAAAATCTGATTTATCGATTAAAGAAATAAGAGTAGACATATTTAATTGATTGGTTAAAGAGGATAGCTAAAATCCAAAATGGTGACTATATCGATCTAAACTGATCCAAGCTGAATCAAACCCAACTAAACCGAACTAAACCGAAGCAAACTTAATCAAAAACAAGCCAATGGTTTAAGTGTAAAACTTGTGGGTGAATGTGGTCATTGGTAATGTCAGAAAAGAAAGGGATAACGCTCTACCTATAGAGGGTAAGGTAAAGCTAGTGCATGATGCTTATGCACACACACACACAAGTACATGAAACACACACATCTAACCTATACTGTTTTTATGTGTTGACTGTTAAAACTTGCTCAGTGGTTACTGGGACAAGATGGTCGCTACATACAACAAGCGTTAAATACTTGAGGCTAATAATCTACACACACACACACACACACTTGTTCTAAACTAAACTGTCTTGCTGACAGTGCTCACACTGTAGGAAGATGACAGAAATGCTTGGCTAACAGAAATACATTCATTTCCGGTTGTCTAATGTTACCAGCTAACCATTTTGTGCTGCAGTGGCGAGCACATGTGCCACTTACACTAGAGATTTTAACTCGATTTCAAGCTCTAAGTCCTAGAACGAATCAAACTAAGAAAAAAAAGGGCATGGTGGCGCAGTGGTTAAGCTGTTAGCCTTTCACTAAAGTGGACTAGGGTTTGATTTCAGGTTAATACGCATGTCATAAACATATAAAAAAGCAGAGATAATGTTTTAAACCGATTACACTCGTCTCTTTTCAAATTATTACTTGGATTACAAATACAAAGGTGGACTGGGTGTGATATACAGTTAATGCTGCCTATCGCACACTAGCTGTAAGGAAGCCATATGTAGAGCTATATGTAGAGAACTACCTAGCGATTTCATGAACTGGTATAGCTATGTCGCATAAACGGTGCAGGATACAATCCAGCAACTATAATTCGTATCTTGTGGAACAGAGAAAATGCACTTTTACCTTGATGGATAACAAATGTGTGCAGAGCAATGACCTACGCATTAGCCTACCAAGGGGTTATAACCACGAGGAGGAGGTGTGATTTCTATATTTTATTGTTTAGAGACATGGCTTTTGTAACCAGTAGATTTAATTGATTTAGTATTTTGTAAATATTTTTTTAATTGTAAATAGTTAATTTTTTGTAAATAGTGGAAACCATTTATTTTTGTAATGGTAAATGTTAAATGTATAATTAAAGTTCTTTGGGATGAATGTGCATGTCAATGATGTGTTTAGGGATAAATAGAGTGGTTGTGTGTTTGTTCTCAAAGACAGGCATGGTTGTGTGGATGTATGACTACACAGAAAGAGAGGGAGAGAGTGTAGAAACAGCCTTACCTGCAGTAGTAATAGTAGACCTCTATGTTTTGCATACACATAGACAGACTGTACGATCGCAATGGCCAAGCACTCACTTTAACACCATTTACAAAATCTTAAAATGAAAAAAATCATGTTTCGCAAATATGAACTTTTGACATAAACCAAATAAAAATTAAATGTGTAAACAACTAATTGGAAAATCCATGTTTCCATATCATGAATTTCAAAAACTTTAAACTGACATTTAAAAGAAATGCAAATGGAAAATTGGCAAATTGTAATGTGTGAAATGTGAAAATGAACAAATGGCTATCATTATTTAAAAAAAATAAAAAATGGTGCTGTATGGTTGAGGTGTGAATCAAACCCTACTTATTTTGGACCACCCGAGACTGAGTATACTTGTTTTAGTCCCCATACCACTTTAAAAATTTTGTGTTAAAGCTAGGAATTGAACCCAAGAGCTTGTAGGGGGAGACAAAGGTTAGAATATGTTAAACAGATAGCCTTGAATGTAGGATGTGGTAGCTATATAGAGATGAAACGATTAGCTCGGGACAGATAGGCACTGAGATCTGCATCAAACCAGTCAAAGGACTAAAGACTCAAACAACAACACGTTCACCAAAATAATGTTGTGTAACGGTAAATGTTAGTCAACGAACAGTAATGCATTACTAAAACCCATGACACGATATCTAAGAGCTTTTCTAAAATGATTTTAAAATGCCTTTAACCCTATATTGAACACCCAGTTCACAAGACTCATAACTGCAATGTTATGGTAAAACAAAACAAAATCTATATTTCAAAACAAGCAAGTGGTTTAGTCAATGTATACTGGAAAAAGTTTTGTAAACACTCAAGTCCTCAAGACCAATTAAATTAGTAACTGTCAGGTTGGCCGAGTGGTTAAGGTGTTTGACTTAAGATCAAATTTCTGTATAAAGAAGCAAGGGTTCGAATCCCTTACCTGACATAACTATTGCCTTAACATGGCTTGACCACACTGAATTATTATGATACTCGGTACACAAACCATAGATATAGTGTATTATTTAAGGCCACTCTCTTTCTGAACATAGTCAGAGACTGTTGATGTTTAACAATTGTATTAATAGTGGGACATGGGGATAGCAATTAAGAAAATACAGCCAATACCTATACAATATTTTTATTCATTTAGTTTTTTTTACAATAGTTACACACTGAATACAACTTTTTAACTCTTTACCATTGTTTGATATAGATTTTAAACACAACGCTTTTGTAGATCCTTTTACAACTTTCTCTAGGTACTCTTGTTCTTAAAAACTGGGGAAGCCGCAATGGTTTTATAGACATTAAACCCTCATCCTCTTCTTTTTCATCATCATCATCATCATCATCATCATTATAAATATTATCTTTATAATTATTATAGTCATTGTCACCATCATTATCATCATTATCATCCTCAACATCACTAGAACTATCCAATTCCTTTTTTTCCTTTTCAAAAGGGACCTCTTGAAGAGTCTGTGTTGCTTTTGATAGTGTTACGGTTTTATTGAACGTTGACAACTGTCCTAACATGACTTTTTGAGGAGTTAAATTTTTCTTCACAAGGAAGTCACTATGTTGAGTAACACTATGTTTTGTTGGGCTTGCTTTTTCTTGTTCTTTTGATCATGTTTTGTTAACACTAACGGTGTTTCATTTGGTATACCACATTGATGAGTACCCACACTTAAGACCTCACCATGTTTACTTTTTAGATGACCTAGACATTTTGTTGTTCTTTGTTTTGAGCACTGCCAAAATATGATGCCATTCGCATTTTCTCGCTTATAGTTATAAGAGTACCCATGATACAGGGCACGTGGTTTACCTTTATTGGTTATAGTATATTCCATAGTAGCCACTGACTTGTATAGTCGATCCGCCTACTACAAAGCTCTGAACACTTGTGGTGAAAGAATGATGTTGTGTTGACGTTTTATGCAAGGATGATGTTGGTGGCATATGCGGGTGGCTTTTGTGGGTGGCTTATGTTGATGACATGTGTTGTTGGCTGATTTTGGTGGCTTATGTTGATGGTTTATGGTGGTGGCTTATGTTGGTGGCTTATGGTGGTGGCTTATGTTGATGACATATGTTGGTGACTTATGTTGATAGCTTATGTTGGTGGCTAATGTTGATGACATATGTTGTTGGGTTATGGTGGTGGCTTATGTTGATGGTTTATGTTGCTGGCCTATGTTGATGGTTTATGTTAATGGCTTAGGTTAATGTCTTAGGTTGATGGTTTAAGTTGATGGCTTATGTTGGTGGCTTATGGTGGTGGCTTATGCTGGTGGCTTATGCTGGTGGCTTATGGTGGTGGCTTATGTTGATGACATATGTTGGTGACTTATGTTGGTGGCTTATGTTGGTGGCTTATGGTGGTGGCTTATGGTGGTGGCTGATGGTGGCGGCATATGATGGTGGGTTATGGTGGTGGTTTATGGTGGCTTATAGTGGTGGCTTGTGGTGGCTTATGATGGTGGCTTGTGGTGATGGCTTATGGTGGTGACTTATAGTGGTGGCCTATGTTGGTGGCTTATTTTTGGTGGTTTACGTTAATACCTTATTTGTAATGGCTTATTTGACAAGTTATTGTTGTCAATGTATTTAGATAATTTTTCTCTTTGTCTTGGAAAGTATCTCAACCCTTTTTTTATGGTAGCATAATGCTTACCGCCATGTTTGTAAGCAACAACAACACACTAAAATTCCAAGAATCCAAAGTACTCTAAGGGTAATGATTGTCTCTCAACTCCATTCAATGTCTAGTCAAAAACATTATATATTTTTCACATTTTTCAAAACAGGTAAATTGGGAAAGTAGGCTATATGTTTAAACTAAAAATCATATCAAATCATATGCTAACTCCAACACCTACGTCTATCCCACTCTCAGTCAAAAAATATAATATTCTTAAAATTTTTCCAAAACAGTATTTGTAAAGTAGGCCATATTTTGAAAACTAATCATCCTATAAAGTCACATATAGACTCAAACCAATGGCTTTTATATCCTTAATCGTAAGAACAAAATATGGAATTTTTGACATTTTTTTCAAAAATGTTCATTTTAAAACGGGGCTATATTTTAGAAACTAGGAATTTTACAAGAAAGTTTGTTTAACGTAAATGACAGGTATTTACCCCCACTATCCACAAACCAAGTCCCAGTTCTCTGAGACAAAATCCAAAAAAAAAGTTCAATTTGGAAAGTAGGCGATATTTTGAAAACTAACCATCCTAAAATGTCATATATAGACTCAAACCAATGGCTTTTATGTCCTTAAATGGTAGAACAAAACTTAACATTTTTTCAGTTTTTCCAAAAAAGTCCAATTTTCAAAATTGTCTATATTTTGGGAACTAAGAATTTTACAAAAAAGTTTGTTTAACGAAAATGAAAGGTCTTTACCCCCCCCCCCCCCTCTACCCAAAACATAAATTTCAGGTCCCTAGGACAAAAACTGTGCAGTAGTTTTTTTTTGGGGGGGGGGGTGGTCTATATCCACCTCTACCTCCCCACCTCACAAGATGGCGGCCATAGCTTAACTTAACCTAGCCTAACCTAACAAAATGGCGGCCGAAGCTTAACTTAACCTAGCCTAACCTAACTAGATGGCGGCCATAGCTTCACTTAACCTAACCTAACCTAACCTAACTTAACCTAAACCTACGAGGTGTGATCAAAAAAATTTCAAGATGGTGGTCATAGCTTAACTGAACCTAGCCAAACCTAAACTAACCTAACCTAAACCTACGAGGTGTGATCATAAAGTTCCAAGATGGCGGTCGTAGCTTAACTCAACCTAACCTAACCCTACGAGGTGTGATCAAAAAGTCCCAAAATGGCTGCCGTAGCTTAACTTAACCGTTGATTGAATCCTGTTGATTGACCCCTTTTGATTGATCTCTGTTGATGTATCCCTTTGGACTGGTCCCTGTTGACTAGCCCCCTTTGGACGGGTCCTTTTTGAAGGGAGTCATTTTTTTAAACGGGTCCCGGAGGACGGGTCCTTGTTGACGGGTCCCTGTGGGCAGGTCCCTTTGACATAATTTGGATATAATGCAGGGATCAGTCCAAAGGACCCACCCACAGGGACCCGTCAACAAGGACTCGTCCTCCGGAACCCGTTTAAAAAAATGACTCCCTTCAAAAAGGACCCGTCCAAAGGGGGCTAGTCAACAGGGACCAGTCCAAAGGGATACATCAACAGAGATCAATCAAAAGGGGTCAATCAACGGTTAAGTAAAGCTACGGCAGCCATTTTGGAACTTTTTGATCACACGTCGTAGGGTTAGGTTAGGTTGAGTTAAGCTACGACCGCCATCTTGGAACTTTATGATCACACCTCGTAGGTTTAGGTTAGGTTAGGTTAGGTTAGGCTTGGTTCAGTTAAGCTATGACCACCATCTTGAAAATTTTTTGATCACACCTCGTAGGTTTAGGTTAAGTTAGGTTAGGTTAGGTTAGGTTAAGTGAAGCTACGGCCGCCATCTAGTTAGGATAGGCTAGGTTAAGTTAAGCTACGGCCGCCATTTTGTTAGGTTAGGCTAGGTTATGTTAAGCTATGGCCGCCATTTTGTGAAATGGGGAGGTGGAGGTGGATATAGAACCCCCCCCAGAAAAAAAACCTACTGCACAGTTTTGTCCTAGGGACCTGAAATTTATGTTTTGGGTAGAGGGGGGTAAAGACCTTTCATTTTCGTTAACCAAACTTTTTTGTAAAATTCTGAGTTCCCAAAATATAGACAATTTTGAAAATTGGACTTTTTTTTGAAAAACTGAAAAAATGTTAAGTTTTGTTCTTCCAATTAAGGACATAAAAGCCATTGGTTTGAGTCTATATATGACTTTTTAGGATGGTTAGTTTTCAAAATATCGCCTACTTTCCAAATTGAACTTTTTTTTTGGATTTTGTCTCAGAGAACTGGGACTTGGTTTGTGGATAGTGGGGGTAAATACCTGTCATTTACGTTAAACAAACTTTCTTGTAAAATTCCTAGTTTCTAAAATATAGCCCCGTTTTAAAATGAACATTTTTGAAAAAAATGTCAAAAATTCCATATTTTGTTCTTACGATTAAGGATATAAAAGCCATTGGTTTGAGTCTATATGTGACTTTATAGGATGATTAGTTTTCAAAATATGGCCTACTTTACAAATACTGTTTTGGAAAAATTTTAAGAATATTATATTTTTTGACTGAGAGTGGGATAGACGTAGGTGTTGGAGTTAGCATATGATTTGATATGATTTTTAGTTTAAACATATAGCCTACTTTCCCAATTTACCTGTTTTGAAAAATGTGAAAAATATATAATGTTTTTGACTAGACATTGAATGGAGTTGAGAGACAATCATTACCCTTAGAGTACTTTGGATTCTTGGAATTTTAGTGTGTTGTTGTTGCTTACAAACATGGCGGTAAGCATTATGCTACCATAAAAAAAGGGTTGAGATACTTTCCAAGACAAAGAGAAAAATTATCTAAATACATTGACAACAATAACTTGTCAAATAAGCCATTACAAATAAGGTATTAACGTAAACCACCAAAAATAAGCCACCAACATAGGCCACCACTATAAGTCACCACCATAAGCCATCACCACAAGCCACCATCATAAGCCACCACAAGCCACCACTATAAGCCACCATAAACCACCACCATAACCCACCATCATATGCCGCCACCATCAGCCACCACCATAAGCCACCACCATAAGCCACCAACATAAGCCACCAACATAAGTCACCAACATATGTCATCAACATAAGCCACCACCATAAGCCACCAGCATAAGCCACCAGCATAAGCCACCACCATAAGCCACCAACATAAGCCATCAACTTAAACCATCAACCTAAGACATTAACCTAAGCCATTAACATAAACCATCAACATAGGCCAGCAACATAAACCATCAACATAAGCCACCACCATAACCCAACAACATATGTCATCAACATTAGCCACCAACATAAGCTATCAACATAAGTCACCAACATATGTCATCTACATAAGCCACCACCATAAGCCACCATCATAAGCCACCACCATAAGCCACCAACATAAGCCACCACCATAAACCATCAACATAAGCCACCAAAATCAGCCAACAACACATGTCATCAACATAAGCCACCCACAAAAGCCACCCGCATATGCCACCAACATCATCCTTGAATAAAACGTCAACACAACATCATTCTTTCACCATAAGTGTTTAGAGCTTTGTAGTAGGCGGATCGACTATACAAGTCAGTGGCTACTATGGAATATACTATAACCAATAAAGGTAAACCACGTGCCCTGTATCATGGGTACTCTTATAACTATAAGCGAGAAAATGCGAATGGCATCATATTTTGGCAGTGCTCAAAACAAAGAACAACAAAATGTCTAGGTCATCTAAAAAGTAAACATGGTGAGGTCTTAAGTGTGGGTACTCATCAATGTGGTATACCAAATGAAACACCGTTAGTGTTAACAAAACATGATCAAAAGAACAAGAAAAAGCAAGCCCAACAAAAACATAGTGTTACTCAACATAGTGACTTCCTTGTGAAGAAAAATTTATCTCCTCAAAAAGTCATGTTAGGACAGTTGTCAACGTTCAATAAAACCGTAACACTATCAAAAGCAACACAGACTCTTCAAGAGGTCCCGTTTGAAAAGGAAAAAAAGGAATTGGATAGTTCTAGTGATGTTGAGGATGATAATGATGATAATGATGGTGACAATGACTATAATAATTATAAAGATAATATTTATAACGATGATGATGATGATGATGAAAAAGAAGAGGATGAGGGTTTAATGTCTATAAAACCATTGCGGCTTCCCCAGTTTTTAAGAACAAGAGTACCTAGAGAAAGTTGTAAAAGGATCTACAACAAGCGTTGTGTTTAAAATCTATATCAAACAATGGTAAAGAGATAAAAAGTTGTATTCAGTGTGTAACTATTGTAAAAAAAACTAAATGAATAAAAATATTGTATGGGTATTGGCTGTTTTTTCTTAATTGCTATCCCCATGTCCCACTATTAATACAATTGTTAACCATCAACAGTCTCTGACTATGTTCAGAAAGAGAGTGGCCTTAAATAATACACTATATCTATGGTTTGTGTACCGAGTATCATAATAATAGAGTGTGGTCAAGCCATGTTAAGGCAATAGTTATGTCAGGTAAGGGATTCGAACCCTTGCTTCCTTATACAGAAATTTGATCTTAAGTCAAACACCTTAACCACTCGGCCAACCTGACAGTTACTAATTTAATTGGTCTTGAGGACTTGAGTGTTTACAAAACTTTTCCAGTATACATTGACTAAACCACTTGCTTGTTTTGAAATATAGATTTTGTTTTGTTTTACCATAACATTGCAGTTATGAGTCTTGTGAACTGGGTGTTCAATATAGGGTTAAAGGCATTTTAAAATCATTTTAGAAAAGCTCTTAGATATCGTGTCATGGGTTTTAGTAATGCATTACTGTTCGTTGACTAACATTTACCGTTACACAACATTATTTTGGTGAACGTGTTGTTGTTTGAGTCTTTAGTCCTTTGACTGGTTTGACGCAGATCTCAGTGCCTATCTGTCCCGAGCTAATCGTTTCATCTCTATATAGCTACCACATCCTACATTCAAGGCTATCTGTTTAACATATTCTAACCTTTGTCTCCCCCTACAAGCTCTTGGGTTCAATTCCTAGCTTTAACACAAAATTTTTAAAGTGGTATGGGGACTAAAACAAGTATACTCAGTCTCGGGTGGTCCAAAATAAGTAGGGTTTGATTCACACCTCAACCGTACAGCACCATTTTTTAATTTTTTTTTTAAATAATGATAGCCATTTGTTCATTTTCACATTTCACACATTACAATTTGTCAATTTTCCATTTGCATTTCTTTTAAATGTCAGTTTAAAGTTTTTGAAATTCATGATATGGAAACATGGATTTTCCAATTAGTTGTTTACACATTTTATTTTTATTTGGTTTATGTCAAAAGTTCATATTTGCGAAACATGATTTTTTTCATTTTAAGATTTTGTAAATGGTGTTAAAGTGAGTGCTTGGCCATTGCGATCGTACAGTCTGTCTATGTGTAATCAAAACATAGAGGTCTACTATTACTACTGCAGGTAAGGCTGTTTCTACACTCTCTCCCTCTCTTTCTGTGTAGTCATACATCCACACAACCATGCCTGTCTTTGAGAACAAACACACAACCACCCTATTTATCCCTAAACACATCATTGACATGCACATTCATCCCAAAGAACTTTAATTATACATTTAACATTTACCATTACAAAAAAATGG
This sequence comes from Meconema thalassinum, assembly GCA_946902985.2. Taxonomy (NCBI): domain Eukaryota; kingdom Metazoa; phylum Arthropoda; class Insecta; order Orthoptera; family Tettigoniidae; genus Meconema; species Meconema thalassinum. The sequence continues at coordinate 1,480,486,431 of OX336389.2, read as the reverse complement.
TTTCCACTATTTACAAAAAATTAACTATTTACAATTAAAAAAATATTTACAAAATACTAAATCAATTAAATCTACTGGTTACAAAAGCCATGTCTCTAAACAATAAAATATAGAAATCACACCTCCTCCTCGTGGTTATAATCCCTTGGTAGGCTAATGCGTAGGTCATTGCTCTGCGCACATTTGTTATCCATCAAGGTAAAAGTGCATTTTCTCTGTTCCACAAGATACGAATTATAGTTGCTGGATTGTATCCTGCACCGTTTATGCGACATAGCTATACCAGTTCATGAAATCGCTACGTAGTTCTCTACATATAGCTCTACATATGGCTTCCTTACAGCTAGTGTGCGATAGGCAGCATTAACTGTATATCACACCCAGTCCACCTTTGTATTTGTAATCCAAGTAATAATTTGAAAAGAGACGAGTGTAATCGGTTTAAAACATTATCTCTGCTTTTTTATATGTTTATGACATGCGTATTAACCTGAAATCAAACCCTAGTCCACTTTAGTGAAAGGCTAACAGCTTAACCACTGCGCCACCATGCCCTTTTTTTTCTTAGTTTGATTCATTCTAGGACTTAGAGCTTGAAATCGAGTTAAAATCTCTAGTGTAAGTGGCACATGTGCTCGCCACTGCAGCACAAAATGGTTAGCTGGTAACATTAGACAACCGGAAATGAATGTATTTCTGTTAGCCAAGCATTTCTGTCATCTGCCTACAGTGTGAGCACTGTCAGCAAGACAGTTTAGTTTAGAACAAGTGTGTGTGTGTGTGTGTGTGTGTAGATTATTAGCCTCAAGTATTTAACGCTTGTTGTATGTAGCGACCATCTTGTCCCAGTAACCACTGAGCAAGTTTTAACAGTCAACACATAAAAACAGTATAGGTTAGATGTGTGTGTTTCATGTACTTGTGTGTGTGTGCATAAGCATCATGCACTAGCTTTACCTTACCCTCTATAGGTAGAGCGTTATCCCTTTATTTTCTGACATTACCAATGACCACATTCACCCACAAGTTTTACACTTAAACCATTGGCTTGTTTTTGATTAAGTTTGCTTCGGTTTAGTTCGGTTTAGTTGGGTTTGATTCAGCTTGGATCAGTTTAGTTCGATATAGTCACCATTTAGGATTTTAGCTATCCTCTTTAACCAATCAATTAAATATGTCTACTCTTATTTCTTGATTCGATAAATCAGATTTTGTATACACCATTTGTCATTTATTATCCCATACCTACAACCTATACTCTCTCTCTGTGCTGCAGTTTGATCTGAAAACAAGTTCCAATGGTGAAAGATTTGTCAGTCACCATACATGTAGCCTACAATAATTCTTTCACTATCTAGCTATGTTTCATCACTCACTGTAAACATTTCACATGTCCATATCCGATTATTAGTTTATAAAATCTCAGGTCGATGACCTTGATGTATTGGGTATTTTTGGGTAAATTCATTAGCCATGGGAAAGGGTTGACCATTCTAAGTCCTATGACACCTCACATGTTGATATCCGATTAATAGTTTATAAAATCTCAGGTCAATGACCTTGCTGTTTTGGATTTTTGGGGTAAATTCATTGGTCATGGGAAAGGGTTAACCATTCGTAGTCCTATGACACCTCACTGATAAGTTTATAAAATCTTAGGTCAATGACCTTGCTGTTTTGGGTATTTTGGGTAAATTCGTTGGTCATGGAAAAGGGTTTGCCATCCTGAGTCTTGTGACACCTTACTTGTCCCTCTCTGATTATTAGTTGATAAAATCTTAGGTTAATGACCTTGCTGTTTTATTTTGGGGTAAATTCATTGGTCATGGGGAGGGGTTGGCCATTTTAAGTCCTATGACACCTCACTTGACCCTCTGTGATTATTAGTTAGCGAGATATTAACGAAAGTGCAGTTAGGCCCTTTTGACTAAAAATGAATAATACATTCAAAAACAGGGCGTCACCCCAAGTCCAACGACCACTCATACAAGTCCCTAGCTTTCTTAGTTCATAAGATACTAAAAAGCCGATGACCTATTCGTTTTTGGATCTTTGGTTAATTTGTAAAAAAAAACCTATCTATAAATCATTATTCAAAAAGCCCGCCCTCTTACAAAAAAAAACAATTGCGCATTCGTAAAACAAAAAAAACAAAAATGATAAATCATAGCGGCATTCAGTTGTATGCATGCACTTTATGTGGAACGAGTTTAATTTCATATTGGCATTCAAACTCCCACATGTTGCACATGAAAAGCGACTTTTACCTAAAAATTATTATTTCACCCTCTAGTAGAGGTAGATTTTATTTTAGAGTGGAAATAAGTTATCCATAGGAAAGGGGTTGTCTGCCGGTGTAATTTGACTACTCGTACATGTCTCTAGCCTTATTCCCACCACTGTCAAAACAGGTTGTGACTTGTTAGCTCTTATCGTGCACGTGCACATGTGTACACTTGTGTGTTAGGTCATATTACACATGAACTTGCATTTTCTCACATATGAACCAAAACAGAATGTGACTTGTTTCACAAGGAGGACGGTAATAAGGTCATCTCACACGTGTTCACATGTATTTCGTCACTTTCCTTTCATATCGTTATCCCATTATAGTAGTAATGAACAACGTCAATTCAACACACTGCTTTACACGCAAAATGTACTTAGGCCCTTTGACATAATTTAAATAAATGCATGGGCTAGTCCGTAGGGACCAGGCAAAAGGGACCCGTCCAAAGGGATCAGTCCAAAGGGACAAGGACTCGTCCACAGGGACCTGTCAACAAGGACCTGTCCACAAGGACTCGTCCACAAAGACCCGGCAACAATGACCTGTCAACAATAACCCGTCCACAGGCATCCACTCCCCCACCCTCTTCAAAAGCCATGAGTGGGCATGCGTAAAAACAAAAAAAGCATGTTAATTCATAGTGACTATTGACCGTACACATGCACTTTCTGTGGAACAACGTTTAAATCCATATCAGCATTCAAACTCTCACATGTTGCAATTGGAAACAGAGATTCTCAAAAAAATTACAATTTTCACCCTCTAGTAGGGGTAGGTTTTATTTTGGGGTTGAAGTATATTGTCCATTGGAAAGGGGGTGTCAGCCCGAGTTCAATGACACCTCATTTGTCAAAATCCGACCATGCGTTCGAGAGATATCGGGCTGCCGCCATCTTGTGAGGTGGGGAGGTGGAGGAGGTGCTAGAACTGTTACAAATACACTACTCACAAGTGCTAAAAAAAATTACATTATACTATTTACCATTTGCTATATACATTAATTACCCCCACCATCCTACCTTGCCGTGTTTGCTTTGGTTGAACAATCAATGTTACCCACACCCACACACACACACACAAGCTTCTCTCTCTCTCTCTCTCTCTCTCTCTCTCTCTCTCTCTATCATTCTATCTATAGTCATACATTCACACAACCATACCTGTCTTAAAAACAAATACAACCACGCTATTTATCCTTGACATGTACACTTATCCCAAATAACTTTTAGTTATATATTTAACATTTACTATTACAAAAAAAATGTTTCCACTATTTACAATTACAAAGTGAATATTTACAAAATACTAAATCTACTTTTTACAAAAAAAGCCATGTCTCTAAACAATAAAATATAGAAGTCACACCTCCACCTCGTGGTTATAACCCTATGGTAGGCTAATGCATAGGTCATTCATCTGCACTCATTTGCTATCCATCAAGGTAAAAGTGCATTTTCTCTGTTCCACAAGATACAAATTTGATTGCTGAATTGTATACCGCACTGTTTATGCGATATAGCTTTGCCAGTTCATAAAACCGCTAGCTAGTTCCCTACATATAGCAATTTTACCACTGTTTTACTTACGCCTTTTGCTATTTGGTTTTCTTACAGTCTAGTGTGTGATAGCATTAACTGTATATCAAACCCAGTTCACCTTTGTATTTGTAATCCAAGTAATAATTTGAAAAGACACAAATGTAATCAGTTTTAAACGTTATCTCTGTTTTGTTTTGTTTAATATGTTTATGACATGCATATTAACCTGAAATCGAGCCCTGGTGAAAAGGCTAACAGCTTAACCACTACACCACCATGCCCTTGTTTCTTAGTTTGACTCGTTCTAGGCCTCAGACCTGGAAATCGAGTTAAGACCACCAGTACAAGAGCTAAAAGTGCTTAACACAATACTAAATCTACTGGTTACAAAAAAGCCATGTCTCTAAACAATAAAATATAGAAGTCACACCTCCACCTCGTGGTTATAACCCTATGGTAGGCTAATGCATAGGTCATTCGTCTGCACTCATTTGCTATCCATCAAGGTAAAAGTGCATTTTCTCTGTTCCACAAGATACAAATTTGATTGCTGGATTGTATACCGCACTGTTTATGCGATATAGCTCTGCCAGTTCATAAAACCGCTAGGTAGTTCTCTACATATAGCAATTTTACCACTGCTCTACCTACGCCTTTTGCTATTTGGTTTTCTTACAGTCTAGTGTGTGATAGCATTAACTGTATATCAAACCCAGTTCACCTTTGTATTTGTAACCCAAGTAATAATTTGAAAAGACACAAATGTAATCAGTTTTAAAAGTTATCTCTGTTTGGTTTTGTTTAATATGTTTATGACATGCATATTAACCTGAAATCGAGCCCTGGTGAAAAGGCTAACAGCTTAACCTCTACACCACCATGCCCTTGTTTCTTAGTTTGACTCGTTCTAGGCCTCAGACCTGGATATCGAGTTAAGACCACCAGTACAAGAGCTAAAAGTGCTTAACACTGCAACACAAAATGGATAGCTGGTAACATTATACAACCGGAAATGTTTATATTTCTGTTAGCAATGCATTTTGTTATCAGCCTACTGTCTGAGCACTGACAGCAACACAGTTTAGTTTAGAACAAGCGTGTGTGTGTGTATAGATTATTAGCCTCAAGTATTTAAAGCTTGTTGTGTGTAGCGACCATTTTGTCCCGGTAACCACTGAGCATTTTTTTTTTTTGTGTTTTAGCTATCCTCTTTAACCAATCAATTAAAGATAGTCTACTCTTAATTCTTGAATCGATAAATCAAAGTTTGTGTACACCGTTCGTCATTTATTAACCCATACCTGCAACCTATACTCTCTCTATACTGCAGTTTGATCTGAAAATCAAGTTTCAATGACTTTTCAGTCACCATACATGTAGCCTACACTAATTCTTTCTCTACCTAGCTATGTTTCATCACACATGGTAAACATCTCACGTGTTCGTATCCGATTATTAGTTTATAAAATCTCAGGTCAATGACCTTGATGTATTGGGTATTTTGGGTAAATTCATTGGCCATGGGAAAGGGTTGACCATTCTAAGTCCTATAACACCTCACATGTTGATATTCGATTATTAGTTTATAAAATATTAGGTCAATGACCTTGCTGTTTTGAATCTTTTGGGTAAATTCGTTGGTCATGGAAAAGGGTTGACCATCCTGAGTCCCATAACACCTCACTTGTGCCTCTCTGATTATTAGTTTATAAAATCATAGGTCAATGACCTTGCTGTTTTAGATCTTTTGGGTATATTCGTTGGTCATGGAAAAGGGTTGACCATCCTGAGTCCCATGACACCTCACTTGACCCTCTCTGATTATTAGTTAGCGAGATATCAACAAAAGTGCAGTTAGGCCCTTTTGACATAAATAAATAATATATTCAAAAACAGAATGTCACCTCAAGTCCAAAGACCTCTCATACAGGTCTCTAGCCTTATTGATTCATGAGATATTAAAAAGCTAATGACCTTAGATCTTTTGGGTAAATGCGTTGGTCATGGAAAAGGGTTGACCATCCTGAGTCCTATGACACCTCACTTGACCCTCTCTGATTATTAGTTAGCGAGATATCAACAAAAGTGCAGTTAGGCCCTTTTGACATAAATAAATAATATATTCAAAAACAGAATGTCACCTCAAGTCCAACGATCTCTCATACAGTTCCCTAGCCTTATTGATTCATGAGATATTAAAAAGCTAATGACCTATTAGTTTTGGATCTTTTGGTATTTTTTAAAAAAATAACTCATCTATAAATCATTATTCAAAAAGCCCGCCCGCTTACAAAATACCCAAGTGCGCATGCGTAAAAACAAAAAAACAAACATGTTAATTCATAATAGCAATCGGCTCTTCACATGCGTTTCGTGTGGAACAACGTTTAATTTCATCATAGCATTAGAGACCATGGGTCAGTCCATAGGGGCCAGTTCAAAGGGACCGGTCTAAAGGGACTCATCAACAAGGACTCATCCACAAGGACCTGTCAACAAGGACCTGTCAACAAGGACCTGTCCACAAGGACTTGTCCACAAGGACTCGTCCACAAGGACCTGTCAACAATAACCCATCAACAGGGGCCCGACAGCAGGGGGCTCGTCAACAATAACAGGGGCTCTCACCTCAAGGCCTAACATGCCCCTCTTTGATTATTGGTTTGCAGAACAACGTTACATTCCATATCGGCATTCAAACTCTCACATGTTGCAATTGGAAAGAGAGATTCTCTAAAAAATTCAATTTCACCCCTTAGTAGGGTAGGTTTTATTTTTGGGGTGGAAATATGTTGTCCATTGGAAAGGGGGTGTCAGCCCGAGTTCAATGACACCTCATTTGTTAAAATCCAACCTTAAGTTCGAGAGATATCGCACCGCCGCCATCTTGTGTGGAGGGTGTGGAGGTGGAGGTCACAGAACTGTCCAAAACACACTACTCCCCTCTACCCCCAAAATACATTTTACGTGTCTAGGGTAAAAATGCAAAAAGAGTAGTGCTGCAATAGGGGTTCTACTTACTCTCCTACTTTCATATAAACTTTGTCGATATCTCCCGAATGCATGATCGTATTTTAACGAACGAGGTGTTGCTGGCGTTGGCGTGACGTCCTCTTTGCTAAGAATGTGTGTTGGTATTTTATTTTATATTTTTTAATTCTAGATTTTGAAAATGGCGGTATTTTGGAAAAGGTGAATTTTGGAAAAACGTTTGTTGGACATTAATGAAAGGTGGCTATGCCCTCTAGGTGGACAGCAAGTTTCAAGCGTGTAAGAGGAGAAAAAATGATAGCCTACTTTCTCGCGTACATTGGCGATAATTGGTGAACGTCTGATCGGATTTTAACAAATGAGGTGTCGTTGGACTCGAGCTGACGGGCGCATTGCCCTGGACCACGTATTATATTTTTTTAATTTGTTTGAAAATTTTTGTTTTTGAAAGTAGGTGATAGTTTGAAAACCAAACTTGATTGAACGTTGTCCAATAGTTGAAACGAATGGTCTGTATGACCTTTATTTTTTATAATAAAACTTTTTCTTTTTGGGATTTTGGAAAACACTCAAAATGTTGATTTTTATATTTGGAAACTAGGTATTCTACAAAAAGTTTGTTTGACGTCCATGAGAGGTCCCTACCCCCTTTATCATAAAAATAAATGCCAAGTCTGAAGGACAAAAACTATGCATTTAATATTATTTTTTTTTAAATAAAGAGTGTTTGTAGACAGAGAGACGGTAGCGCTGGGCATGTGTTACAACGAGGCTATGAATGGCCATGGTGAATACAGGAAATGGCTATTTTGCTATGGCAAATGATATTTAAAAAACTGATGGTGATCTTTAAAACATGTTGGTAAACACTGACCAGTAACCTGACAAATTCCTAATGGTATCAGGCATTCGATTTTTGGATTCCTTTAAGGCTTTTATAGTCGTCAACAAGAGAACTTGCTTTGTATGTACGTCTGACTGGTAGCCAAAACGAAAAAAACAGAATATCTTGTCGAGAGGCCTGCTTGGAGCCTGGCTGGCTGGGTGACAGGATGTGACATGTTATCGCGATTCAGGAATGTGAGTGGGCGGAACAACAGGCCAATGGAAAATTACAGTGACGTAGAGGTGAGTTGAAGGTCGATCAATATCACAACTACGTCACAGAAATAATGCAGTAAGCGAGTATAACTCCTCCCCGTACCATTGCCATAGCCAATTGCAGGGCAAGAGCGATGTTAAAAGCTGTGGTAAGAGGGACACAGGGCGAGGGGCTGGGAGAGGAGGGCAGGGGGGTTAGAGTGTTGATCATGTTATGACATACAGTCAGTCATTACTGTTTTAAACTTTGCAGTGTAAACATAGGCTGTGTCTTATGTGTATAAAACTAATTGCATTCGTGTGCTCAACACCCAATTAGTGACCCTATTGGACACATTATATATTTGAGGTAAGTGTTGGATTAACACTGTTTAGTTCATTTGATGCTAATCAATTTTTAAATTATTATTATTATTGGTTTACCATTTCATTGATAAATTGTTTTTATTTTGTTCGTTTTAGATAATCTGCATACCTGTTGTGGGAGACAGAAACCCCATTCCACTTGAACCAACAAAAAGGCAAACGCAGACCTTTTTACAAAGCAAGGTAAGGATTTGTTTTTATATACAGTATAACCTGTTTGATATTAATTTTTTATGGTTGACAAAGGTGCTATTTGGATTGGATATACTCATGGTGGTTTATTTTATTTCTTTTTAGAGTGTGAGCCTGACAACTGCTGTTGAGAACGTGTGTGTTTAGGGCCATTGCTGGAAAGTCTACGGCTGAAAACTTGGGTGAGATTTTTTTTTTATAAAAGTCATGTCTTTTGCCACTGCTAGCGATAGCTTAACTTGGGAGCCCCTTGAGTTCTGTTTCAAGTCACGTGTCTGCTCTGGCCGTGTGGTCAATGTTACTGAGAGTTTAATTCCAAAAGACTTTATTGAATCATGTTTCGAAATTTTTAAAGAACAAATTTGTACAGCGCAAGGGTTGCATACTGCTTTAAAGGTCAATACACAACTCTTGTGCGATTTCATATATAAAAACAAGGACGGTGAGCATAAAAAACATTTTATATTGGGAGTAAAATGCATCAGCTTTTGATAGCTGATTATCTAAAACATTGGTATCAATGCCATGTGGTGAATGCCTTGCTATCAAAATTTGATAAACTACAACAAGGACCCAGTGGTTTAGCATTAGACACAATTCATCATCTGCAAATAAACATTTGCCATTTCAACCCGTTGAATGCTGGGTCTAGCTATATTAAAACACCACCAGCGATTGCGTGCCGGAGAGCTGTGGTGAATATAAAGAATCGTGACCATCAATGTTTCCTGTTGTCTGTGGCTGCATATTTGCGGCCGGTACAACATGATGGTTGCTGGCCGGGAAAGTACAAGGACAAGTTTGAAGAATTAAAACAAAATTTAAATTTTACTCGAGTGTCGTTCCCTATGGTCTTAACCGAGATCCATAGGTTTGAAGAAGACAACCAGAACTTTTTGTTTCATGGTGTATGGCCTTGATGGTGATGTGATTTTGCGCCCTCTTTATGCCAAAAAAGAACCGAAACGACATCACATTCATCCTTTATATCTGTCTTACGGAGAGGTGAATCACTATTCCCTTATTAAAAGCTTGAGTAGATTGCTAAGCAGTCAAATGTCCAAACAACACAATAAAAAGCATATTTGTGACCGTTGCTTGCAATATTTTGGAAACCCTACGCTTTTGTAACGTCATAGGGTAGATTGTGTTTCTCAGAAAGCAGTGAGATTGATATTGCCACAAGGGGACAAGGCTGTGTTAAAAGTTTAAGGACATTCATAAGCGTGACACTGTTCCCTATGTGGTATATGCAGATTTCGAAGCTCTTACCACACCCATGGCGGGATGTGAACCAGATCCCACCATTAGCTCAACCACACCCAATCAAAAACTTGATCCCTTTGCCATAGGATTTAATGTGATGTGTGCCTATGACCCCACACAGTCCGTTTACAAATACCGTAAGTGGCCAGATTGTGCCAGACGGTTTTTGGATGAACTTGTAAAGTTGGCTCATAATGTACAGGAATTACTGGACAACCCAGTACCCATGAGCCTATCTCCGGAACAGCGGCAGCAGTATGAGCAGGCCACGACATGTCATATTTGCGAAAAGCCTATTTCAGGCGGAGAGGAAAAAGTCAGCGACCACTCGCACGTTACGGGAGAGTTTCGTGGAGCTGGGCATAGTAAATGCAATTTGAACTTTCCAGCTCCTCGTTTCATCAGTGTCTCTTTCCACAAACTGGCGAATTATGACATTCAGTTTTTGATTCGTGAATTGGGTCATGTCAACAAGGGCTCGTTTACAATTATTCCCCAAAACCATGAGCGTTTTACAGTCCTGAAATAGAGGTTGGGCGACTTAAGCAATCGATTTTTGGATTCCTTTAATTTTATGGCATCCTCGCTAGACAGTCTTGTGAATGAATTGGATGAGGAGGACTTTAAAAAATACTAGAATGCATTTTAATGATCCTAAGCAATTTCAATTATACATTCGGAAAGGTACATTCCCTTATGATTTTTCCAACAACTGGGACGTGTTAAAGCAAAAAAAACTCCCACCACAAGAAAAAATTTACTCGAAACTAACACGTAGTACCGTTTCCGATGAAGACTCTGCACATGCATGTCAAATTTGGCGAGTGTTTTTCATCAAGACGCTAAGTGAATATGCTATGCATTACCTAAAACTGGATGTATTGCAGCCCACTGATGTGTTTGAAAAATTCCGTGAGTTCTGTCAACACATTTAAGGTTTTGAACCAGCTCACTATTATACGAGTCCTACCGACAGTATTGGCTACGCGGGCTAAAGCGCAGCGTTAGGTCATGAGGCCAAGCTCTCTGCTGACTCGGTAGACGCGTGGGTTCGAGCCCCACCGTCGGCTGTCCTTGAAATGGTTTTCCGTGGTTTCCCATTTTCAACACCAGGCAAATGCTGGGACCGTACCTTCTAACAGGCCACGGCCGCTTCCTTCCACATCCTTGCCCAGTTTCATTCATCTTCATCCATTCCATCTCTCATCCCGACGCGCAGGTCGCCCACGGGCGTCGACTAGAAAGACCTGAAATCGGCCTCTCAGGTGGCTACACGACAAAAAATACGAGTCCTGGGCTTTCTTTCGATGCCGCTTTGAAATACACTCAAGTGGAATTGGATTTACTCACTGATGAAGACATGGTTCTATTTTTCAAAAGGGCATTCGTGGCGGCATTGTGTCGCTTAACCAGCGCCATGCCGAAACGAACAATGTCTACATGCCTGATTATTCACCAGACAAACCAGAATCGTACTTAATGTACTACGACGTGAATAATTTGTATGGCTACGCCATGAGTCTCCCTATGGAGAGTTTGCTTGGCTGACAGAGAAACAAGTGTCAGAATTTGATGTGAACAAGGCTAGCCAAGAAACAGGCCGTGGATATGTCTTAGAAGTGGATATTGAATAACCCTCATCCTTGTATGATGAACACGCCGATTTCCCATTCTGCCTTGAGCAAATGGTTCACCCTGACAGTAAAGTGAAAATTGAAAAACTCATGGGCACACTTTACAAAAAGAATCGTTATGTGCTACATATCCACATGTTGGTCCAATGCCTAGCCCAAGGCTTGGTGTTAAAGAAAAGCCATAGGGGTATTTCTTTTGCTCAAAAAGCATGGCTCGAGCCATACATGCAACTCAACACAGAGCACCGACAAATGGCAACACAGCAGTTAGAAATTATTTTTTTAAAATTAATGAACAACTGCATCTATGGCAAGTCCATGGAAAATGTCCGCAAATACCATACATTGAATTGGTCAATGTCTAGGTAGGACGTTACGGTGCCCGGCGGTACATTGCCAAGCCAAATTTCAAATCGATCAAAATTACTGATGAGGATTTGGCCACTATCGAAATGAGTGGGACCATCGTGACCATGGATAAGCCCATTTACTTGGGCCAAGTCCTTTAGACTCTTCTAAATCGGTCATGTATCGATTCCACTATGAGTTTGCCAAACGCCATTTTGAGGACGGCTCTCTTTTGTATATGGATACGGACTCATTCATTTACCACATTCGCCACTGCAACCCCTATGACGTCTTGAGGCAGCATAGTGACTGGTTCGACACTTCTTGCTATAGCGCAGAAAACGTGTTCCAGCTACCCATAAAAAACAAGAAGGAAATGGGTGTTTTAAAAGATGAATGCGGTGATTCCGTCATGACGGAATTCGTAGGTTTGGCCTCGAAAATGTATGCTTATCGCCCATTAGACTGTAAGGAAGCCAAAAGAGAAAAAGGTGTAGGTAGGGCAGTGGTAAAATCGCTACGTGCAGATGACTACCTGGCGGTTTTACGCACTGGCAAAGCTATGTCCCATACACAATACAGGACACAATCTAGCAACTATCACTTGTATATTGTGGAACAGAGAAAACGCACCCTTGCCTCCATGGATAACAAACGTGTGTGGGCTGACGACCTGCTCACGAGCCTGCCCTGGGGTTATGACCGCAAGGAGCAGGAGCTGTGATTTCACTGTTTGTTCGTTTAGGGACATGGATTTTTTGTAATTCATAGATTTAGTATTTTGTAAATATTGGTTTTTGCCATTGTAAATAGCTAATTTTGTAAATAGTATTTTTGTGTGTAAATAGCGGAAACCCACGTAGGCCTTTTGCACTTTAAAAAAGTTCTATGCAACCTTATTTTGACTTTTATTTGAAATTAACAGAGTTGAGAAGTGGAAAATGGTATATAGCTTGATTCTTTTAAAGCTGTACAAAGTTGTAGTTTTTGTAAATATGAAATAAGTAATTTTTTTAGTAACTTTAATTATTAATTCTTTGTAATGCAAATGGTAAACTAAAAAGTTCTTTTGGGATGAGTGGGCATGCCAAGAATGTGCTTTTGGGAATAAATAAAGTGGTTATGTTTGTTCCCAAAGACAGGTGTCAATGTATGAGCAGAGAGAAAGCTGGTGTGTATGTATGACCAGAGCAAACGCGGTGAGGTAGAGTGGGTGGGTGGGGGGAAATTGTTACTTATCAAATGGTCAATAGTCATTTTTTTTCAATAGTTTTGTTTTCTTTCAAATGTAGCGGTCAATAGACATTAGTTTTGTAAAAACAGTCTTACCTGCAGTAGTCGTAGACCTCGACGTTTCTCCAAACACCCATACACACATTTCAGCATCATCAAGGTCAAGCACTCGCATCAACATCATTGACAAATCTCAGCTTTCAACATACACCAAATGGAAAAATGTCAAAACAGCAAAATGGAAAATCCATGTTTCGATATCACCAAAATTCAAAAACGCAAAACTTGAAACGGACATTTAAAAAACTGGAAATGGTCATGTGTGAAATACGAAAATTCAAAATCTTCAAACGGACATTGTTTAAAAAGTGTAATCAACAACATGAAAAATCCATATGATTAAAAACACAAAACTTGAAACGAACATTTTTAAAAACTGTAAAATGCAAATTGCCAAATGGCAATATGTGAATTCATCATGTGTGAAATGTGAAATTAAATACAGCCCATCAACATAATGATATTAATAACATATAAAAAAATCATGCTCTGGTAAACCTTTTGTTTTTATTTCATAACCATAGGGATTGTCAAATGAAAATAGAATACAAACACATCCCAATTCCTCACACCTCAATTCCTTAATGTTCATGTCCACGTATCATCAACTTTCCTTTCATAGCACTCATCACAATCAGGGCTGCCATCCTCTCACCTACTGAGGCATCACAGGATGTGAAACGTTGTTTAGCTTTTTTGAATAACAATTTATCTGCCACTTGTCTTAAACCAGGATGACTATGGCGATAAGAAGGGTAATGTTCTTTGCATGCTTGATCCAAAAGATTAATGGGTACATCACCACGCTGCAATCGTTTTTCAAGACGAGTTCCAGGGCCACAAAAACGATAACCTGGAAGATGGATTTCGAAAGGTAAGTATTGAATCACTTTGTCAATGACGCCACTGCCAGTACAGGTCTGGCATATCCTTTCCCATGGATGGTGAAAAGGTTTGGTCTTCCTCCTCCTCTGTGGACGATGTTTGTATTTGCTGTTGTTGTTGTTGCTTTTTCTCGCCATGACACCTATGGAATGATTCAACAAAGTCTTTACACGGACATTTATGTCCGTGATACAGTTTCACTAGCTGACAAGCTGCGCACTGAAGCATAGAATGTATTTTTGCCATGGCCACTTGCTTATGGTGATCGTAATCCGTACATGGTTGCAATTCACTCAACACAGGGTCTTGAGTCCATGATTTTGGTATATGTTGCCAGATTTCTTTCACCGCGTTGGCGACCACAATTTATCTGAACGACTTGGGCAGCGCCAATAGTTCCTCTTTGGCAAAACTGTCTAGTTTCTTTTTGCACTCAAAGAACTTGCCGATGGCTTTGTCCGTAGCATTGCCTTTCTCCATGGTATCACGTGCTGTAGATGTTTACACGTTGCTTGTAGAAATCTCACTGGCGTCATTCACAGGTAAATCTTGAGTTTGAATTTTGTTCAACAACTCCCAGCAGGCATTGGTGGTTAACCAATGAAAGAGATGCCACACATGCGCTAGGGCTGTATGGGTAACGTTGCCATAGGGACAAGTATCCATGAGCGTTTGCAGGGATGGGCAGCCCAAGTCCATGAGGTCGATACATTGCAAGTATGGCGCCCAAAATGGTTGCAACCATTCACGTTTTTCATTACCTTTCACAAATACCACATTGGCCGAGGACAAGTGTGCTTTCATGAACACGTCCAAATAGTTATAGGAAATGGTTCCTTGATTCCAGTCTAGTTGCCTATGATTTTCAATCCACTCGGTTTGTTTACGGTCTTTTTCACACATCAAATCAAAAGCATGGGGTGGTTTAAATAGCAAAGGCGTAGCTTGTGATATCCAAAAGGTGGTACAATCGATTATGGCCACTTGTTTAAATATAAATTCGTTGTCACCAATTTTAAACCCTTGGCAATCCACAATGAGTGTGCGCAACATGTTGACGCTTGCTTGGACCAAGTTCAACTGACGACTGACTGACCATTAGCCACTGAAGTGTACCCATGGCATGGACTTACCTGCCATGCTAGTTTGAAAAAAATGAGGTTTAGGGTAGGACAGGAGGGCATGAAAAAATAAGAATTTAAGAATTACATCATTTTATTATCATAACACGTCTTACAGGCTTTTGTCATTTTGGGATAAGGACGATACCAACTGATTCAACAATATAGTCTCTTGTGTTTGTAACGTCCATAACACCGATGATGTCCCAATGTCTCTAAACTAGGCGTTTTTGATGGTGAGCAGGTCACCGAAGCACCGTTGACACCATACGGTCCGCACTTATCGTAACTCGTTCTTTTTATCACACACAGGCACGAGTGAGGGTTAGCTTGAATGACAGGGTATATTTCCCACCTCCATTCTGCACAGATAGGGGCAGGAAGGTGACCAGCGCTGATGTTCCTGCATGGGTTCCTCACTCCCTTGCCATTGGTCTATGATGATGGGGCAAAAGGCACATCTCACTTCATCTCTTGTTTTTAAATAATAGAAGTCAGCGGCCGCCAGGGCTTGAGCGTTTATGAAAGGCACCGGCCACGTTGCAAAAGTCTTGAAACGTTGTTCCTCAGAGTTTAAATTCATGGATGTGACGTCTCTTGAGGCTTTAAAGCAAGGCATGACTGAGCGGCTTGACGTGGGTTGACTAGTGATTTATACACTCGTCACATGGTTGGACAGTGGATAATAGTTGACTTGTTTCTGATGAATAATCTAACAGTAGGCCGTCGTATTGGCTGGTACATTATCATGCGTTTCAAAATCTAGTCGAATGTCAATATTGGATGGCTTGACAGACTCTTCCAGGTAAGAACAGCCAAACACAATCAGTTGCGCCCTTGTCTTAAACGCTTGGGGTAGCAGCATGGGGCTGTTCTCTTTTTGATAATACGACCATCGAAATTTAGAAAACAAGTCGTACAGGGGACCAAACTTATTTTTTAACAAGAAGTTCCGTGAAGAACAGCCTACTTTTCATGCCAATGATTATTCTACAGAATATGAACCTATATTGAATAAAGACGAATTTAAGTTGGTAATATCGAAATGTCTAATTAGTTCAAAATATACCTGGTATAATGTAGCCTAATAGAGCACTACAGTTGGCAGCTCTGGTGACTGAATATATTCTTAGTTCCATTTCTTAAGGTACAGAATACAAAATTTGGTTGAAGTCCAATGGACGTTACATGCAGTTAGACACTGGATCAATCAGCACGCGTAAAAGCATGTTGCCAACAATGTCATGCGTGTGCTGGTCAGAAATAATCTGAAATATTATGATATCTTGTCGTGCCAATTTTGGATGAAATCAATTTGTTAGTATAGAAGTTACATGTACTTTAAAATTGGACATATCAGCAGGCATAGAATCATGTTGGCAGCACTGCCTTGTATTAATTACTCCAAATTAATCTAGAATGTCAGGTGCTATACGTGTGCTAAGTATAGAGCTGTTGGCTTGCATACTTTCTGATATATTGATATTAGGGTAAAAAAATTTAGACAGTATTTATTAACAGTTGGCAGCCCTGATTGCTCTTAACAATACTTATAGTCATATCTGTTATGGTACACATAGCACATACGAAATTTGGTTGAAATCCAACTGATAGTATAGAAGTTACATGTATTTAAAAATTGGTACTATCTGCAGGCTTATAATCATGTTGATAGAACTGACGTATATAAGTTTCCAAATTAACCTAAAATGTCAGAATATACGTGTGCATAGTTTAAAGCTGTTGGCTTGCATACTTTCTGATATATTGGTATTTGGATAAAATAAATAAATAAATAAATACAGAGAGCAATTATTAACAGTTGGCAGCCCTGGTGGCTCTTAAGAATACGAGCAGTCATATCTGTTTATGTACAGATATTACATACAAAATTAGGTTGAAATCCAATTGATAGTGTAGAAGTTATATACATTTAAACATTGGACCTATCAGAAGGCTTAAAATTATTTTGTCAACTCTGTCATGGTTGGACTCCTGGAAATTAAACTGAAATAGTCTTATCTACATGTGTGCTAATTTTGGAATAGCTCCCATGCATACCTTGCAAGATATCCAACATGGAGCTCACATTTCTAGTGCGTTTTTTCAGCAGTTGGTAGCACTGACATCATTTTCAAATATGGACGTGAGATATTCCGGTGCACATCTTTACTCATACTAAATTTGGTTTTGATTGCTGCAGCCGTTTAGGAGTTGATAGGGGGGTCACACACAGCCAGACAGACAGACAGACACACATTTTCCCGGATCGATCTCATAAGTCTACTTTTTCTTCATTTTTGCAAAATGTGAAAAGTAGGCTAAAAATCCAAATCCAGTCCTTCATAGGGAAACAGTGGATAAAAGTGGAGTAAAGACGTGCATTTCTCAATTGCAGGTGATCAATTGCGTGGCATCTTTGGTTTGTTGATACTTGGAATTCGTTTGAAAACCCACGATCATGTAGAGAGGTCTCTCTGTATAGCGGGCTGTTTTTACAGACCAACTGTGTGTGTTGGTGGTGGGCAATAACGGATACTCATGGAGTGCCCAGCTTCAAAATTCCATGGGTAGAGGCTTATCTCTTTTTACCATTTTGAGTATATTCAGTTTTTTGCTAATGTCAAGGGTCACATGGGGCATGCGTTGTATTTGAATTTTTGAATCTATGGGGGCATTGTCGGCTTCCTTGAGTGCATTATTATCACTCCTGTCTCTCACCAAATAACGCACTTGCCTTGCGTTGACTACAATGCGCTAGTGATATACAGCAAAGCCTAAAATCAGTTTAAGAGGTAAATATCCAGTAAAGGTCCCATTGGTGTGTACCATCCAGTCATTGGTCGAGTCAGGACACCAACCGGCCATGCAAAGTGTTTTAGCTTCTTCCCCACTATAAGAGGGATATAGTTTCATGACACTGGAAATACCCACATTTCGAGTGCTATCCACCACGAACTCGTTAATCACGTAACGCACTTCAGAAAACAGAAAGGCAAAAGCATGGTTGGCTAACTTGGATGTGGTGGGTGTAGAGCCAGCGGCTTTGGTGAGCCGGCCTTCTATCTGAATGACACTTTCATGCGGTAGGGTGTAAATATCTTGGTTGTTGATAACAAATTGAATTTCATCATTGTTATTGAGTCCAGGTGTTTGAGCTTGATAGGAATGGAGATCAATTCTTACCACCCCTGGTTGCTCCTCGATGTGGCTCGCTATCTCTAGGATAGAATTCATCATCAGGGTTGACGTGGTAACCCAAATTCTGTAAAATCTGATTGTCCTTAGATGTTACCGTGTATTCACGTGGCAAGCAACTAACACCATTCCTAGACGGTGTTGTTGTTATATACACAAACTTCATAGTGGCTTTAGCACCAACTAGTAGGTCACTGGTGTGGTAGAATCTAGATCAATGAGTTGTTGATCTCTATTGATCAGTCTTAATGTTATATTACTAATACCATCGACAGCCACAGAATGAAAAAGCACCACTGGAGGGTTTTCACGAATAATATAGCCATTGGGCGATGTCACAATAAAGTCATAAAGCGAATGCGATGGTTCTTGATTGGTGTACACTTTGCTAATAATATTACACGCCACCGACACATGATGATCCTCAATGAATTTCACTTCGTGGTCTGATTCATGTTTTTGTCGGGCTCCAACACACGTGGTTTAAATCCTAGTAATGGACCAATGGAATCGGGGCGTGTTTTAAAGTCAATTTTGTATGTAGAGAAAATACTGCAGCGATGAGTGTTGGTATTTCCTACAAGTTCAAACTTGCGCGTTCCATCGATAAATGACTTTAAACCATATTCATTGATCAACACTACATAAATGTGTTCATAAATGTCATCAATCGTGTATCCACCAGAGTTCAGGGTGAGCACAGAATCATCATAGTAAAACTTGTTGTTCACATTTTCACGTATGTTGTGTATTCGATTGTACGCTTCAAGAGAAACAAGTCCCAAACCATAGGGTTTTTCACTCAATTCGATAGGCGGGTAAAAGTCTGGGCTGACTTCGGGTCCACGTCCATGCAGTGTAAAAGTCTTACTTTCTGCCGACATACTGTTCACGTTTTTGCTTATGCTGTGTCTTATATAAAAAAATAAATACAAACGTCCACACTGTTGGCTGTTAAACGTTTGCGCACGTTTCACATTATAATATATCTTGATCCTGTTTCCAAAATAGGTCACTAGTTCCATGGACGGGGGCAAATTCACAAAACTGTCAAAGTACCATACGGTGGATCCCTCTTTGACATAAGCTACATAATGCGTTCCTGGTTCTCGGTGATCATCCAAATTGACAACAGCACATTCCTGTTTCCAGGGTCTTGGGGGTAATTGGTTTCGCATAAACACACCTCGAAAATGAGAAAGCTTTAGTTGTTAGCATAGCTTTCCACTTGTTCATGCGTCAAGGCATGTCTTGCTATGGCTGAGGTTATTTTTTTGTAACATCTTTCCGCTTGGTTGCTGGATAGTTTTGTGGGAGTGATTTTGAAAATTGGGGACGGAAGTGGATCGGAACGATCGAGCTGGCAGTGGTGGATCAAACGGAAGTTTGCACTGCCCGCTCGATCGATCAAACGGAAGTGTACTAGCTGGCAGTGGTGGACAACGGAAGTATGCACTGCCCGCTCGATCGATCGAATTGATGTGTGCCCAAGCTGGCATTGGTGGATCGAACGGAAGTATAAGACGCACTGCCAACCCGATCGATCGATCCAGCTGGCACTGGTAAGAGAAACAATCAGCGAGCGGTGTCGAAAATTGATACTATGACGCACTCTCGGCCATGTGGAATGTATATGACATACTGAACGGAAAACATTCATGCAAACTCTGGTGTCAAGTGATTTAAACAAATGACATGGTACATGTTCGAAGTCTTCGTAACAGTATTTAAATGGTAAAATGCCATAATATCAAACATTGTAAGTAGTCGGCATTGCATTGGCATAAGGCATTTTATACTCAATGTCACTCGGGAACATTATCGAAACAAGCAAAATATAAATGAAACTTAATTCCGTAATGCAGTATTATTGGAACGTGGAAATAAGTCACCATCTTGCTCACAATATTTGCGTAGTCAAAATAGCCGTGGGGTTATTGCGCATGACTGTGAATCTAGAGATCTTGGGTTCGAATCCTGGGCGGAGTAGATATTTTTGCAACCAGATTATCATTTTAAACGATATTTATCATATCAATATGACTCATTTTAACAGAATCCATATGAAATTACGTGTTGGTCTGTGAATCAAGAGGACCTGTTTATAAGGAATTTAAGGTTTGAGCGGTGTCGCGTCTATTAATCTAGTTGATCCATATCGTATTCATTATTTAGGCTAGTGCTGGTGGAAGCTACAAATCATCTAATAAAATGAGTTCCGTATTATAAACTACAATATCTGTAAAACACTCCCTTTTAAAATAGATTAATATTTGTGCCAATAATACTATAAAATACCGGTGTATCAACAATTTCACGTGAGGTTTCTTATATGTCAGATGTTACACATCATATGCGACTACTGTAAGGCTCGTAATTTTCTTTTTTAATATTTCGAAATGTTGAAATCCCAAATCCTTGTTGATAAAAGGCTTGCTTTAAATTAGCATTTCTAGCCCCCATAGCAATGGCTTCCATAGTTTCATTGTGTCGCTGACTTTCTTTTAGTTGTTGCTTGCCCTGCTGTGTGGCTTTGATGGTTTTCGCCACTGCACTGGCACCGCCCAAAAGTGAACCCAGAGAAGCCAAACCGCCAAACAATGCAGGAAAAAATCCCGCTCGTTTGGGGACGGGAATCACTCGCCCTTGGTTTGAACCCTGTCGTCGACGTTTCGGAATAACATGTCTCTGTGCTGCTCGAAGGGCCTTTCTTATGGTCTACACATTATTTTTTTTCTTTCGCAAGAGCTTGTCCACGAATGTCTTAAGACCAGGCTTCGCCAAGGAGAGGCTCTTATTTTTAGTCTTTTTAGTCTTTTTTTTACCACATATCTCTGTTTCACCATGATGATGACCAACAACCTTTCACGAGAAAGTTTAAGTCACGACAAACGACAGATTGTTATTTCATGGCTGTATATTCCAATTCCACATAAAGTGGGAAATCGTTTATGTTTTTCCCGCTTGCTTTTCATGCCATTTCAACATGAGATGAAAGGATAATTCGTCTCCTTCATTGACCATTTCATGGTTATGGACCAACATCCTTTGACCATTTATCTTTATTTGTAAATGGTTCTCATCGGGCATCGCGTATTTCATGGTTCCATCATAGTGTAATAAATAGTGGCTTAAACCCGAAGCAAGCACATAGGTCAAGTGCTGGTCATGGACTAGCGGTAAATGGTTTCTGTCATTCACAGGTTTTTCATTTGTCAGATACACTAAAAATACAGATGGGATAAATTTATAAAGCCTTTTCATTTCATAGGTCACGTAACGTTTGGTACAGACATCGTCTTCGTCTTGTGGGTCTTCCAGGTGAATAATGCGGTGATGATTAGCTCTATAGCCATTCACCGTAAGCTGGGGCACTTTGTCATCCACATACTTTTTGTAGTAACGGCTGTAGACACTTGAGGATGTTTTACATGGGTTAACCGCTTTCCCTTAAATTCATAATCTCCTTGTTTTGTGCGTGGTACAACAGACCTATCCACATAGTGTTTATTAGCAGGATCTGTTTCTTGTTTAGGATCATGTATGGGGACAGACCAAGCTTTGGACATCAACGCACGTCCAAAGATATCCATCGTCAACCTGTAGTATGAGTCTATTGTTTCTACGACAAGGATCGGTGTCCTGTATATAGACAGCCTGCTAGTCTCTCTAAGCCTTAGTTGAAATGAAGATTATTAAGCAGCAAGAGTCATTCCCCGTGGGGGACATGGTTTCCCATCTCTGTCCCACATCACGTGAACAACTCCATCTTTCACTGTTTCCATCTTCCATACGCTGCATCATTGTGGGGCCTTCCGGCTGTGGAAAGACCAATCTTTTGCTGACGCTCATCACAGCACCCAATGGTCTGCGTTTAACAATATTTATATTTTTGCAAAATCTCTCTACTAACCCCTCTACGTGTTTCTGGATCAAGTCATGCCTGGATTACAAGATGAGAATATGGGTTATTTCACATTTTCCATGCAAGAAAATGCTATTTCACCGGATGAGATAAAGCCAGATTCACTCATGAGTTTCGATTATGCATCCACTGAACGACAAGGCATCATTCAAAGCTATTTCAGCATGGGTCGTCACAAACATATCGGTTGCTTCTATCTTGGACAAACGTATTCTAAAATGTCCAAACAGTTGATTCGTGACAACGCCAATGTCATTGTTTTATTTCGCCAGGACGAGGGGAACAGTCGTAACATTTATAATGAACATGTGAATCCGGATATGACCTATCAAATGTTTACTGAATTGTGTGCCAAGTGTTGGAACACTCATCGGCATGCCTGTGTAGTGATTGACAAACAAAGTGAACTCAACCAAGGATGGTATCGCTTAGGGTTTGATCATTTTATTGCTATTTAAGGTACTGTCGCATTCCCTCTCAAGTCATTTGTCAAGACACCATGGCGTTAGCAGAGAGTCAATTGAAAAAGGAAATTATTAGGGCAAAAAATACTATTCGCCAAAAGTTTCGTCAATTGAAACGATCACGTGGGGATCATGCGTTGTTTATTCAACAACATTTAGCACCTCCGCTAAAAGCCATGTTCACACCCTCTTTCAAGCCAACAGAAACGCTATCCACCGTTTCACAAGCCACTCAGACGCTACAAGAGGACCCTCAGGAAGAGGAAGAGGAACAGGAACAGGAAGATTTGACTAGTGTTAGCGAAGTTGAGGATGAGGAGGAACAAGTGTTTACGCCTCAAAAAATGTCCTCACCCCTTGCAGAGTTTTTCAGAAAAAAGAAATCCTTGGCCATGGTTGAAACACCTTGCCCTTACTGATCGTCTCCGTCTCCACCCCTCAACATAAAGCTCAACTGAAAAACATTTTAATAAAATATTTTGGATCAACACTAGAACCCTATTTCACCGATCTATTTATTGGAAACACAGATACCACGTATGGTGCTCGCTATGAGGATGATAATTTTAAAATTGGGGATTCATCCATTAAATTTGCTCGTACTAAAGCTGTCACTAAGAATATCAATTATAAATTAACGCCAGGACTGTTAAAGCTGCTCTTCTCTCGAACACCCTCATTCCATGATTATACGACAGAGGATCTTGGCAAATATAAATCCATTTTATTGGACACCCATGCTCAAAAAAGACAATATTATCCAGCTCAACAAGTAAATGCCAATATATCTCAAAAATATAAAACCATCATTGCAAAATTGTTTCCCAACAGTCAAAGTACTCGTCGTAAAGCGTCCGCTTCGGGAGTGACATTTAAACCATTAAAACCCCTTGTGGATGTTACCTACTGGCACAATCCCAATAAGCTCGTCCAGCGACAACAGCTGTTGCATGCTTCACGTCAAGCTGGCCACACCGGTCACGATTGGGAAATTCAAGAAATTGAACAAGAACTTCGAAATCCCAAAATTATTGTTTAAGCCATCACCCATTAAAATGGGTATTGCTCACGAGTTGCATCGCTCAGCGAGGCGTCACTATCCGCGACTCAAGGTGATTTCACGAGGTGTGGATGAACTTTGGCAGGCTGAGTTGATTGAAATGATACTCTATGCTGGCGTTAGCGACGGTGTACGCTATACGTTGACCGTCATTGATGTATATTCCAAAATGGCCTTTGTTGAACCTGTGCGTCGCAAGTCTGGTCCACTAGTCACCAAGGCCTTTCAACATATTATTCAAAAATGCAAACGCCAACCTCAGTTACTATAAACTGACCAGGGAAAAGATTTTTTCAACAAGGATTCTCCAGTTTTCTCATATCTTTGGATACTCACCATTACACCACGTACAGCAATATCAAAGCCAGCGTGGTCGAGCGGTTTAACCGAACATTGAAAACCCGTATGTGGAAAGCGTTTACCGCTCAGGGCACTTATCGCTGGTTGGACAAGTTACAAGAGCTAGTGTCACGTTACAATGACACCAAACATAGAACCATTGGGACCAAGCCACGCCTCGTGACCAAAAATATTCAGCGACTGGATAAACTGTTTAACCCCATAAAAACAGCAGACCCTAAACGTCACTGACTGAAAATTGGGGTTTTGTTCGTGTGAGCAAATTTAAGTATGCCTTCAATAAGGGCTACACACCTCAGTGGGGGACCGAACTATTTCGAATTCGTCAAGTCAACTTGGACAGCCCAGTCACCTATTTACTCGAGGACCTCAACCATCAACCTATAAAAGGTAGATTTTATCTCCATGAACTTCAGAAAACAGCGTTTCCTAAACATTATCTTGTGGAAAATGTGTTGAAACAAAAAGGAAATAAACTATATGTCAAATGGTTAGGATTTAACTCTACCTTTACTTCTTGGATCTATAATTTACATGTTGTGTAAACCTGTGCACTTTTTTATTTATGTATTTATTTTATTGATTCATGTTGTACGAGAGCCCTGTGTGGCGCTCCGCGCTTCGTGCATGCCCATACATGTTTTTCTTTCTGTCTCCCCGCCTGCGTCTCACTCTTTTACTCCATGTTGACATACAACTCGTTCAGCTATTGGCTGTCATGTGTTCCCCACTCCTCTCCTCACCTCTCCCCGCACCTCTGGCCCCGCCTCTCACCGCTCTGCAGTGGACACGTGATTTCCTGTTTTCTCTTTGTGTCCACCCTTTCCCCTCTCCCCTTTCCTCACTGCTGCTCTGCTTGGGGCCTGGCTGGCTGACAGGATGTGAAATGCTATCTCCGTTACAGAGTTGCAACATTGTTCCAACCTGTAATTTCTACCCAATAGTGTTGTAAGCTTGACTGATATTCCATTCTCTTAACTGGCCAGCTTGAGACGGCCAGACCCCAAGCGGATTTCTATTTCTTGGCTGGTCATTCTAACATACAAAGCTTGTTCTTCAAGTTGTTGACAACTTCGCCTCATACCATTATTATTATTATTATTATTATTATTATTATTATTATTATTATTATTATTATTATTATTATTATTAATTATTATTATTATAATTATTATTATTATTATTATTTGTCAATTACCTTATTATTGACATGTTTAAAGATTATCATAATGTTTTTTCGAAATATTCACGCTTATTCTTTCGTCATAGCAAAATATCGGAAAGCGACCCCTCGCTTTGTCGGCCCCTCGAAATAGACATTTCCTGTATTCACCATGGCCAGTCATGGCCTCGTTGTAACATACGTCAAGCGCTACCAGCTCTCTGTCTACAAACACTCCTTATTTAAAAAAAATAAGAAACAATTTAAAAAAATTAAATGCATAGTTTTTGTCCTACAAACTTGACATTTATTTTTGTGGTAAAGGGGCTAGGGACCTCTCACTTATGTCAAACAAACTTTTTTGTAGAATTCCTTGTTTCCAAAATATAAAAATTCAAAATTTTGAGTGTTTTCAACAAATCTCAAAAATAAAAAGTTTTATTATAAAAAATAAAGGACATACAGACCATTCGTTTCAACTATTCGACAACGTTCCATCAAGTTTGGTTTTCAAACTATCACCTACTTTCAAAAACAAAAATTTTCAAACATTTTTAAGAATATAATACGTGGTTCAGTGCAAAGCGCCCGTCAGCTCGAGTCCAACGACACCTCATTTGTTAAAATCCGATCAGACGTTCGCCAATTATCGCCAATGTTCGCGAGAAAGTAGGCTATCATTTGTTCTCCTCCTACACACTTGAAGCTTGCTGTCCACCTAGAGGGCATAGCCGCCTTTCATTAACGTCAAACAAACTTTTTCCAAAATTCACCGTTTCCCAAATAGCGCCAATTTCAAAATCAAGAATTTTCAAAAATTAAAATACCAACACACTTTATTAGCAAAGAGGACGTCACCCCAACGTCAACAACACCTCATTCGTTAAAATACGATCATGCGTTCGGGAGATATCGACAAAGTTTATATTAAAGAAGGAGAGTAAGTAGAACCCCCATTGCAGCACTACTCTTTCCGCATTTTTACCCTAGAGACTTGAAATTTATTTTGGGGGTAGAGGGAGTAGGGACCTTTCATTTATGTCAAACAAACGTATTTGTAAAATTCCTAGTTTCCAAAATATAGGAATTTTAAAATTGGACTTTTTTCAAAAACGATAAAAAATACAAAGGTTTTAATATAATAAATAAAGGTCATAAAGACCATTCGTTTGAACCTTGGCACAACGTTCTATCATGTTTGGTTTTCAAACTATCGCCTACTTTCAAAAACAAAAATTTTCAAAACATTTTTGAAAAATATAATGAGTTGTCCATAGGAAAGGGGGCCACAGACCGATTCCTACGATACCTCATTCGTTAAAATCCGACCAAGCGTTCGAGAGATATCGGCTTGGACTCACGCGGCGGCCATGATACTCGTTTAAACTCTCCTTGCTCCCCTACTATTCTAGTTATTGTGTAAAATTAGAACAAGGAAATTTGAGTCTTTTGTTGCTGATGCCCCAATCTTGAACTATTCAAAGATTCGTGGGCAATGGATTGAATTCACCTGATTTAGTGAGTGCATTCCAAAGTAAATGAAAAAAGGAGAAAACGGATGCAGCTCAGGTATTCCTCAGAAATTCCAATTTTGAAAATTGCCAGACGCAATATCTTATGGGATAAGTTTTAAGTCCTCAGGAGAGAAAGCATCACTAAATAGGGTAATGCGTATAAAATAAAATGATTTTGAATATAAATGTGTGACTGGTTTACATTCTTTTTTTAAGTGTAATAATTTGCACACCTCTGAACTATACTTCGTTCCCCAGTGAGGCTTCATAATGCAATGAGGTGCATTAAACGGGAGCGCCGAGGAACATGTAGTGAGCGACTAGTTATCAGTAAATTGAACACATGTTGGACTGATAACAAAGACGTTGTTGTTGATTCTTTTAGGGATTCTGTAACATGGTGGGCATGTAGTCCCATGTAGGCTGCTTGGGTGTGTATAGAATTTGTCTGATAACCTGTGTCACTGTGAGGGCGGTACTAATGTGTGTATTTGTGTAACGCTTTGTCACCGATATCAAGTAAACGCCGGCTCTCAACCAGTGCCTGGCCAGGTACTCCACCGTTTACTACACATAATTATAAATCAAATAAATACCCGGCGAAACACCAAAACCAAGAGCTCAATTTCACCTGTTTCCACGACCAGATAACCGTGGAAAGTAAGGACCTCTCAGAGCTGAGACACCTGTCACATGTCAGGGAGGCGAGAGGATGGTGATTAAGGTTATTCGGGCACTAGCGGCTCCTAGGGCATTCACTATTTATTCACTCCGGCAAATTGAAATTATAATGCTAAAACACTTAAAATAGCGTGGATGCTACGTTTCCACTTTCTCACCTAAAACTATGCTTGAAAACAATATATCCTAATTTACATTAATATTAATAATAATAAACTTAATAATATGCCAGAGTGATGCTTTGTTAACAACAAAGCAGTAAAGCCTAATGTTAGGTTAAACAATTAGTGAACTTTATATAAGCATCTCACCTTAAACTGCTAAGTTTTGCAGTGTACAACTTTACACTGATCCTGCTGCCTTCTCGGGGAACGGACAGCTCGCACTTATCCCGATAGATGTACACGACAACAGGCCACGCGTAACATTATAAACGCTACTTGTCTCCACACCATTCCGAGTTTGATCCACACGTCATAATATCCTCTCGTTTTAATTGGTCAAATCTACTGGTACGGTATGAGAAGGGAGGTTCGCTGAGTCAACATGACCAACATGTATCAAATAACTCTTACGTAAGCTTATTGATACAATATACGTATAATGAAAATTAATGTAGCTCTAACGAGTAGCTTGAGGGTTTCGCATGCTGAGGTTTGGTTACACGATTCAACAAATTAGATTTGGGCGCTGACGGTGTGAAATAAAATATCAATAGGGCACTTAAACTAATGTGCCTCCTGCCATATTATGGTTATTGATACTGACAGGAAACTCTCCACAGGCTTAGCTACGCATATCCCCTTCTCTAGAGAGCATTGATGAAATTCACAAATATCCCATGCTTGTAATGGAACATGGTCTCAAACCCGGGAATTCCCACTTACAGCATAACGTGCGCGACCACTACATCACATTTGTAATTGAGGTAGAATGTTGGTAGGAAGTGGCCGTGGCCTTAAGTTAGGTATTATCCCAACATTCGCCTGGTGTAGAAGCAGTAATCCACGGAAAACCACTTCCAGGATGGCTCAGGTAAGAATCGAACCCGCCTCTTCTCAGTTTTGGATCATGTGGCTGAGTGAATTCCTTTTCATCTTTCAGACCACAAATTTTTGGCAGAGCTGGGAATCGAACCCGAGACTCCGCGGTGACAGCAAAATATGCTAGCCACTTTACGCCACGAGGGGGATCTAATTGAATACAACCATTTATCAGTGAGTAATATTAATGCATGCAATTGTTTGATATGTACAGTAGCCTATACAGTTGTTACCCTGCCTAATCTAGCTGAGCAATACGCGTGTTGACCGACTGAAAGATATAAATTGATAGCATAACCAACTTGTCACGTCATAAATGATTTGTTGTCCAGCTCAATTCACACCCTGCAATGCTACCATGATTCTTCTCGGAAATTTGAATTGTGACATGAATGGTTTCATCACAGTATCGGATGAAGAAAAGATATGACGATATTATGATATTTCTTGTTTTAAGGGGCCTAACATATAGGTTATCGGCCCCTAACGGTTTGAGTGATAGCGAAAATGGAAACTGTTACAGAGTTATCACCAATTCACACATTAGAAAAATAAATTAATAAACAAGATGTTCAGTAAAGAACATATAGCCTACTTTCTCCTAAATTCATGGGTATTGTTATAACTCTTTCTCCTTTTCAAGGAGTATAATTGAATGTTGGTTGTAGTAGATTGTTGAAATACAACGTGCTATAGGGATATTAAACATGAATATGAGGTGCCCTTTGCTAGTGCTGACTCTGTAAAAAAATCCATTCAATTCGGTTTCACCGAGTTTGAATTGATATGGGGATGGATTTGCACACATACATGGCCGCTATTTGCCAACTATTGGGCTGATGACCTTGTAGTCAGTCATCAGATGCTTTCCAAAAAAAGGCATGTTGTTGCATAATCTCGTAGAGATCAAATTATTAGGATGGTCGTAATTTGATTTAAGCTTTTAACATTTGGGTGACCGTCATTCCGGTTCCGTCAAGATGGCGGCGATATAAGATATGACACTGAGGTACCCTTTGCTAGTGCTACCTCTGTACCAAATTTCGTTCAATTCGGTTTCACCGTGTTTGAATTGATAGGAGGAATCGATTTGCACACATACTTGGCCACCATCTGCAAACTATTAGGCTGATGATCTTGCAGTTTGGTCA
The DNA here is from genome assembly GCA_946902985.2 of Meconema thalassinum. Lineage (NCBI taxonomy): Eukaryota > Metazoa > Arthropoda > Insecta > Orthoptera > Tettigoniidae > Meconema > Meconema thalassinum. Next base: position 1,480,456,848 of record OX336389.2, on the reverse strand, counting down.
GAATATGCTTCCCACATAAAGATATGTTGTTGCAAAATTTGGTAGAGACTAGATTATTAGGTTGGTCGTAATTACATTTTAGCTATTAACATTTGGGTCGATTACGTTTCCGTCAAGATTGTGGTGATATAAAACATGACACTGAGGTGCCCTTTGCTAGTGCTACCTCTGTACCAAATTTCGTTCCATTCGGTTTCACCGTGTTCGAATTAATAGGGGGAATCGATTTTCACACAAAGATGGCCGCCATCCGCAAACTATTAGGGTAATTACCTATTAGTTTGGTCAAAGGATTCTCCCTCCATAAAGGTATGTTGATGCAAAATTTGGTAGAGATCGGATGATTAAGTTAATCGTAATTTGATTTAAGCTTTGAACATTTGTGTGGCCAACATTAGGTTTCCATCAAGATGGCGGCGATATAAAACATGACACTGAGGTGCCCTTTGTTAGTGCTACCTCTGTACCAAATTTCGTTCCATTCGGTTTCACCGTGTTCGAATTAATAGTGGGAATCGATTTTGACTCAAAGATAGACGCCATCCGCAAACTATTAGGCTAATGACCTATTAGATTGGTCAAAGGATGCTCCCTCCATAAAGGTATGTTATTGCAAAATTTGATAGAGATCGGATGATTATGTTAGTCGTAATTTGATTTAAGCTTTGAACATTTGTGTGGCCTCCATTACGTTTCTGTCAAGATGGCGGCGATATAAAACATGACACTGAGGTGCCCTTGCTAGCGCTACCTCTGTACCAAATTTCGTTCCATTCGGTTTCAGCGTGCTTGAATTAATAGGGGGAACCGATTTTGACACAAAGATGTCCGCCATCCGCAAACTATTAGGCTAATGACCGATTAATTTGGTCAAAGGATGCTTCTTCCATTAAGGTATGTTGTTGCAAAATTTGGTAGAGATCGGATGATTAGGTTAGTCGTAATTTGATTTAAGCTTTGAACATTTGTGTGGCCGCCATTACGTTTCCGTCAAGATGGCGGCGATATAAAACATGACACTGAGGTGCCCTTTGCTAGTACTACCTCTGTACCAAATTTCGTTCCATTCGGTTTCAGCGTGCTTGAATTAATAGGGGAAACCGATTTTGACACAAAGATGTCCGCCATCCGCAAACTATTAGGCTAATGACCTATTAATTTGGTCAAAGGATGCTTCCTCCATAAAGGTATGTAGTTGCAAAATTTGGTAGATATCGAATGATAAGGTTAGTCATAATTTGATTTAAGTTTTGAACATTTGTGTGGCCGCCATTACGTTTCCGTCAAGATGGCGGAGATATAAAACATGACACTGAGGTGTCCTTTGCTAGTGCTACCTTTGTACCAAATTTTGTTCAATTCGGGTTCGCCGTGTTCGAATTGATAGGGGGGACAGACATTCAGAGTACACACATTCACACACACACAGACTCTCTCACACACACACACACACACAGACAGACACACAATTTTTCGCCCTGTGTTGATCTCATAAGTCTACTTTCATATTTTGCAAAAATCGAAAGTAGGCTAATAACAAATGAATAAGGGAAACATTTGATAGGAGGAATAGAAGTGCCCTTAATCCACGAAGAATGAACGTTGAGGGACTTGGAAGGAAGGAGAGCCATGAATGTCAGGTAGGTAGGGGAAAGAGGAGAGATTTCACCCCAAAATCAGTGGTTGAAGGGGAGAAACCGTTCCCAGCTCATGAATCCCCCGGGGCTGCCAACTCCCGAACTCACCAGCCGTGATTCCTCGATTGATGATTCTTCTTTTAGGGGCTTTGCGACATCGTGGTCATGTAGCTTCAGTGTGCCTGATAACCTGTGTCACTGTGACGTCTGTACTAGTGTGTGTATTTGTAATGGAGGTAGGATTTTGGTAGGGAGCGGCCGTGGCCTTGAGTTAGGTACTGCACCATTATTCCTAAAGGTCTTAAGTACAGTATTTTGGGAACGCCCTGTAACTTTCTAGCTAGCCTCTGAAGTCTATCATAACAGCTGGTCTACAGCGAGTAAAAGTTATGCTATCAAGAAGAGATCGGTAGAGCTCGTGTTTCCGACGAGAAGCCCGAAGGTCATCGATAATAATCATGTTGACTTTGTCTAACATTATATCGATCGATTCCCCTGAGAATGATTAATACAAATTAAAGTATATTTAGCGATATATGTAAGCAGTTACATATGTCTATATGTATATTTCCATGGCAGAAAGCTATCACTAAGCAAGTATGAAAAACAGAAGATGATCTGTTAAGTCACTGGTGATTACACTTCGACTGCGATATATTTTATATCGAGTCGTGACGTATAGAGGAGTGGGGAGAGGAGATGTCGTGCTCAAGCGACCTCGTGCGGAGAGCAGGTACGTGAGAAACCGACATCGTGCAGGTATAAGCCTGGCAATAGTGAAATTGAAATCGCAAGTTAACGGGATTTTCAAAACGTGTGAGTGTGCCTATGTATGTAATACGAGTTCGTTCGGCATTCTACGTGGAGTAGAAACTTGCTTTAATGGGGATTAGACATGGTTTTAAACATGTATTATAAGTTTATCCTTACGACCGTGTGTCCACAGCTACTAACGGACCATGCGGGAGAATACTTTCATAATCCCGACCGCCAGATCGGCTGTATTGTGTCGTAACACTCTGCATATAAACCTTCGTGGAAATGCAGCCTAGACTTGATTCAAACTTTTCACAGTGGCTATACTTCTTAAAAAAAGCACATTCTTAAGCAAGGTGTCAGAGGGAAGGAATACTATGAAGCGTATATCCATTACGATGGTAGGCTAGATTAAAATAGGAATACTGCATTAGCAGGGTGTAGCGGGGACACGTTGGCAGCAATTTTCATTTACCATGAGGTGTGCAAGCGAGTCTCGTAATGCAAGCGGACGCGTGGACTCTTGTGAACTTGCTCACATTCGCGTCCTTATATTGGAACTATTTAGCGGCTGTTCGAGTTCACCCTCGCTTCGTGACGAGTTGATAATCTGTTTGCGGTCCGGCCATCGGTATTCTAATGCGTGTGGGAAGATATCGCCAGGAGATATTGGGACCATTTCGACCGGCCGGGAGTTGTTCGAGCCTAGGAGGACTATGGTTCGTTCTCTGGAGACCCAGTTGGAGTCCGGCATGTTTTCTGTTGGTCTGGAGCCTAGTATGGCCAACGATATCCTTTTTTTCCTCATCCAGATTCGCCAAAGGTACAGATCACTTCAACTTGTTACAGTAGCGCAGCGTGGACATTTTGAACTACCACACAAAGCCATATTTGATTTTGTAGATTAAATGGTTGAGTAGAAAGTGCAGGTTCGATGCTATTTCGAAGCTGACCTTCTATGATGCCAGGATTTTGACTCATAAAAATGAGTGCATCCTTTGTGTATTTTGATGGATAAATTTAAAATTTCAGTAGTATTTTACAGTATTTAAACTGATATGCTCATCCTTATTTGTCGAGAAGTCAATGTAGGAGGAAGATATACAGATTTTTTCTGTAAGAACATTTTAGTAACACAATTTTTTGAGAACTCTGACTGAGTTTTACATATTCTAATGTATTGTTCTCTAAGCACTTTCGCGAGGATTATCGTATTCTTTGAGAAGAATTTTCCTTTCCGTATTATTATTACGATATTAGGAAGTTTTCGGACCCTGTTATTCTGAATGTTACTTCAAGTCCTTTGACTATTTTTCTTCAGTTTATTAACAGATTTAACTTGTATTTTCTGAGCGTGATTTTCGAAGTGGATTGACTAATGGGTCATTAGTCGCTTAGCCTTTGTTGCTAACCTAGATCCATTCTGTAGGACTAATCCATCGACATTATCGCGTTCGGGAAGTTCAGGGAAGATCTTATTTTGAGATTGGATTTATTTTTATAAATCGCTTTTACAACCTCAGTTTGAGTGGTTGGGAGTGTTATACTTTTCTTCTCTTATGAAGTTAGCACTGGATTAAATTGATATCATTGCATTTGGTGCAATAGTTTTTCTCTATTAAGAGGGTATTTGAACGACATCCAAATTTGCGAGGATAATCCCAGGAATGACTTACTATAAGTCATACGTTTAAGAATTATGAATAATATAATACATCAATGTAAGGCAAGTTTTCTAAAAATAGGTGGAGTATTTCTGGAATCCACTGGGCTTTATTAGTAATCTGTTACAGAATCAAATTATTTTTCTGAACACCAGTTCAGGCTTTTATTATAAACAGCTGATTTTCATAATTGTGGATTTATAACAGTAAGGCTCCTATTATAGGTGCATGTTCGATTTTAGAGAGGCATGTATTAGGAATAATGCTCTTGTATTTAAGTATTTTGATACAGTGCTTTGCGAAGCAAATTTTCTTGTTGAGGATTGAGCCACGTGTGCCAATCAGGAATAGATTGAATGGGGTTTCAACCCAGAGAGGCGTTGATTTTAACCTAGTATGGTTAATATTTGGTCATAGGTGACTTTATCGCTGTTGTTATCGTGAAAATGCCTGTGTGAAGATTAATATTTTTCTGAGCAGTATTATTGAGAATCTTGAGTGGATATCCAGTTCAATATTTCCAGTAAAATTAATATAACGACTTTGCCATAGCATGTATGTTTAACAAGGATCACCGATAACTATTTAATGCTGAATCTATGATTAATTTTTGCTTAACTTAACTGTTCGGCAGAAATATCCTGAAATTAGAAATGAAATAATTTTAAGCGGAAGTGAATGTCGTGACATTAAGTCAGTGGGAGGAGAATGATCGAAATTGTTCTAGAATTTTGTGTAAATTATATTCTGTAAATATGCCATATGAATTTTATCGTTAAATAACAAGACCATATAATGCTACTGAAAATGTCGTGTAAGATTATTGGTTATAATCAGGATATTTTTGTATAAGATGGTTTTCAGTTAATGAACCGAATTTAATTTAATTTATTCAATTCATATAATTTTTTTTGTGTGTGTGCTTATCCAATGGGATTGATCATTATTATTCTTATACTTTATTTTTGAAAGAACTAAAAGTTAGTTGAGATAATGGGTAATTCATTTTTGGAAGTCTTTCCCATATTTCTTAGGTGAAAGACAATCCAGTATAATCAATGAGATTTTTGATTGGTCGTGGTATCGACAAAAGTGATATTTCTTGTCATGTTTATTCTTGCAATAAACTAATTTATTATTTGGTTTTAATTATTGCGTGATGCTTTATAGAGGTGATGGAAGGGTGTATTAAGGGGGCCATCGCTAGGTATTTTAGTGTTTACCACACCTTTGAGATTCTTTCTTCCTCTTGAAGAATTCTTGTGTTTTGAGCTAGTCTTTTCTTTCTCTGAGCCTTGGTCAGTCTTAATACATCCTGTTAGGTATTCGAGTGGCCCTATTATCCCTGTGTCTGTTGGTTGAACTTGGGGGTCCTTAGAGCCGGGGAATTTTCAGGTTCTACGATCCAGCTGCTATCCAGGGATTCAATAGGTATTGGTAGGTAAAAGGCTACATTAGGTGGCGCCCAACGTGGGGATCGAAAAACTGGAATACCAGAGCGAATACCAGGGAGTTTAATGCCATAATTCTGCCAAAATTGAAACTGAAAGTACAAAGTGGAAATTAGTTTTATGATCATGTAACACAGATCGCGAATTGGAACACCGTGTTTCCTGTGTGACCATGAATCATGGCAATAAAATAATGGTGAACCAATATTTTGGCACGAACTATTGGAATTCCTATGGAACAATGCAATTACGAGGATACTCGAGCTACTTGACTTACAAGTGGTATTGCAACCATTTTTTTATTTTCTTATTTTATGTATTGGAGTGGTGCCACACGCTCTGTTAATAATTTGTTCTACTTGTTTCCGGCTGTTGATCATTGCTGACATCATTAAAAATAGAAGTGTTTGTAGCAAATTTAAAATTTGAGTAATGGTAGAATCATAGACCTTCACCGATATAAACCAACACGCACTTGTATATAGGCGATCCCAAATCAAATTGGGCACTTTGTGTTTAGACATAAGCTTATTTTAAGGTAATGCCAGACAATAAGGATGAGCATGTATGGTAAATGGTGGTTGTTTGTAGATGTTCTCGCTGTGCTTTGTTGGTGTGGTATTCTTATTTCTTGTGAAGTGTAGTGAAGCATGTCTGAAGGTAATATGGTGACTGTTGGTGACGTTAAGAAGATGTTTGAAATTATTCAAAATAAAATGGACAATTTGAATCAGGACATAGAAAATATTAAGGTCCAAACTAAATCTGCATTAGACCATATGTCCGAAACTGTTATTCAAAATCAGGGTGCAGTTGCTGAAGGTATCAGGGGGGAAATTGATACTATGCAATCCTCCTTGAAGGCTATCAAAGACAGTTCTAAAAGGGTAGAAAAGAAGGTTACCAGTGTAGAATCTAATATCGAAGATATCCAGGACGATAATAGAAAAACACAACTAGATATCAGTACACTACGGGCTAATGTTGGCTTGGTACAGGTTGGCCAAGAAAGAATGCAACTTGACATTAACAATATCCAAACTAGTCAAACATCAATGCAAAATAGTCAAACATCAATGCAAAATAGTCAAACTTCAATGCAAACAGACATTAACAATATCCAAACTAGTCAAACTTCAATGCAAACAGATCTTAACAATGTTCAGACTAGTCAAAGGGGAATTGAGGAAACAGTAAAGGATGTAAACTCTAATGTAAGGATTATGCAATCCCAAATCAATGATTTAAGAACAGATGTGGGATTAATAGAATCCAGTCAAAAAGAGATTCAGTCCCAAGTCAAAAATATTCAGAATGATGTAAATCAAATTGAATCCAGCCAAAATAAAATGGAGCTAGAGGTCCGAAAAATCAAATCTAGTCAAAATCAGACGGAGGTTAAGTTAATGGAGCTAGAAAAAATCTAGTAAAGAGTTTCAAGTTGAGATTAGACTAGACTTTGAAAAAAGTGTGAAGCTCAGTAAAAAAAATTAGAAGCACTTCAGCTACAGTTTTCCCATGACACTAATCAGACCCAGAATAGCCTGGAGCAGTTGAAATGTGAAATGGGGACACTCCGAGCTCAAGTCACAGATCATACGAAACTTCTCAGGGATGATTTTGACATAGATTTGAAAGGGATCATAAGAGATAATATTGTAACATTTCGTAAAGATATCATGAAAATTAATGAGGAATGTTTTAAAGTTGAGAAATCTAAGTTAGAATCCAAACTTGCCACTGGTCTTGCAACTAATAGCAAAGACATAATAAATGTTAGGGAAGATCTAAGCAAATGAATGGATGGAATTCAAAATACACAGGTTAATATCATATCCGATTTAGAGAAACGTATTAACAGTGTTGAAACTAAAGTCGACCAAAGTAAGATAGAGTTAAATGAGGTCAGGGAGAAGAAAACTTCCGAGATTAATGAAATTAGAAAGGGTCTCGAGCAAATTAATCTAGTGGGGCATATCAATTTAGATACGCTAAAAGATCAATTGCGATCACTTTTACAGTCCGATTTTAGAGTTGTAGTTGAACAACCTGAAGTGATAGTACCTGATAGTAGGGAAAGGATGATGCAGGAATCTCCCAATAACGAACCCAACGTTCGGCTCAGTCAAATGGAACATCCGAGTCCCATTCGAACAAGCAGGGAGACGTTTAGTTCTCCGAACCCCAACGTAGGCGTGGATGATTATACTTCGAAATCATTGGAAAGGACACCGAATGTAACCATAATAAGAAACTTTGATGACAAACCTAGGAAGTTTAGCAACATGGATGGAATGACACCAAAGGGCATTATGAGATTACTTTTTGGAGTCACATGTGCCACGTGAGGGTGAGCTACGTATGGTGGAAAGGTTTCTTACCGATGCTCCGTTACAATGGTTCAGGGCCTTTCGTTACACATTTGACAATTTTGTACAGTTTTCGGAGGCCTTCATACAAAGATTTTGGTCGATCGAGGTCCAACAAAATGTGAGATCGGAAGTCTATTCACGCAAGTACTCCAGTACAGAACCAACCAGCTATGCTGAGTACTTTGCGTGTCAGTTAGCAAAACTCCGTTTTCTCCAGCCGCCGTTAACCCAGGAAGAACTCCTTGAAGCTATCTCACGTCAATTGCCTGCGGAAGTAAGGAGATCATTTCTTCCGGAGTATCGTCTTTAACGTCGTTAGATGACTTGTTACGACGATTAGATCATATGAGTATGATGACGCAACCTACCATAGTCAAAAATGCCAGGCAGGAATCGAAAGTTGTAAACGCGGTAATGATGAACCGTACAGAGCAGACGGATCGTTTTGAGCAAAGAAGAGATGATAGAATGGGTCCTATTAGAAATACCCATCAGGAAGAGAGGAGATGGGAAAATCAACATAGGGACGCCCAGGAGAGGCCATGGCAACGTCGCTACGAGGAGAGAAATTTCTATCGAAGAGATAATGATCGAAACCGAAATGATCACCGAGAAACGCCTTATAACAAGAATTACAGATAAGAAAGTGCAACAGGAGATGCTCATGAGAGGGCGAGATAAGTCCACGGAGGTTGGACGAAGAAAATCGAAGGAAAGAAAGGATGAAAATACAGATAAGTCACGACCCAGCACTAGCAGAGAAGGTCGGAGTTCAGAAAGAGCTCCGGATCTAGAAAAAAATGCCTATTTCCAGGCGAAATTAATGACTGACGTTGCCGCGCATTCCTCTGTTATCACGATTTTTGAAATATTTGAAGCTACTGACGAAGATCTTCTATTTGAACCAGAAACGAAACCGAGAGGAAGGGTAGTTGAACTTCCCGTTATTAATATACTAATTGGTCTACAACACTGTAAAGCTTTGATGGACACAGGTGCTATGATCTCAATAGTTGATGAGGACTGTTTTGAGAAATTGAAACCAGAAAACCAATTTACCATTCTTCCAGCATCTCCAACAAAAATTCGTGGGATATTTAAGTATAAAAATATGAAATGCAAAGTGCAGATTCTAATGAAATTCTGGATCAATCAGAGAAGTTATGAACATATTTTCATAGTCGTTAAGAATATTAATTTTGACGTCATACTAGGGATCGATTTTATTACACAAGCTAGGGCAATCATCGACATGGACAAAGGAATAATAAGATTCAAGGAAGAAAGTACAGAGGATGTGGTGATGGAAGAAATGGATGGAAACGAAATTAATAGAGATATCCCTAGAATAGAAATCCTGGATCACGTAGTTGAAGAAACCGAGCAAGAGAGGGAACAATATACCTTGAAAGCCGAGGGATTTAAAAACGTGAAAGAATAATTTGACGACTTGATTTGTCAATTTGCGGACATCTTCGATGATAAACCTGGCTTGATTAGAGACTTCAAGTACCAGATTAGGCTAATAGATGAATCCCCTTACCAAGCCAAGCTGTATCCTATCCCAGAAAAATACCATGATGAGGTCAAAGAGATTATAAATGGAAATGGACAGAGGATACGAATAGGGAATTTGAAGAGGCCAAGCTCATGCTCCAAAATTGTATTAAGCTGGAATATCCCGAGTTTGATCGGTTATTTTACATCGAGTCTGATGCTTCAAAAATTGGTATTAGTGCTGTCCTCTATCAAAAGGACGAGGAGGGGAGGAAGAACTACTTGGACTTCCACAGCAGAAAGCTGCAGGAACACGAAAAGAATTATTTCACCTCTGAGCTCGAAGCTTAGGCATTCATATCTGCTCTTCAAAAGTGGAAGAAACTTCTGATAGGACATCGAGTGGTCATTATCACGGATCACAGAGCGCTTCAGTTTATGACGCAAACCGACCTTTCCAGTGACAGATTGACGAGGTGGACATTGTTTCTCCAGCAGTTCAATGCCACCATCGTGCATCAGCCTGGAAAGGATAATCTGCTCGCGGATGCACTCTCAAGAAATCCAGTTAGTAAGATCGAGATTAACACTGTACAGTTGGAGAGGGAACACGAACTCACCCTGGAGAAGCTAAAGAAGATAGCGGTGTCACAGAAGAGACACACCCCAACTAGACATATGTACAGGTTTTTGAGAGGTGCAATGGACCATACCGATCTTGACTACGAGCAGACTAGGAAGCGATCTGAGAAATTCCTGGTGTGTGATGACGTCGTTTGTAAATACATTGACCGAGAGAGGACGAAAATTAGAATTGTAGTCCCTCCTAAACTGATTAATGGGTTGGTGTGGCTAGCTCACTGCACCATTGGCCATGGGGGTGTCGACAAAACGTTCAGAACGTTATTGGAGACATTCACCTGGACCAAGATGCGGGGCACTATAGCAGCCATTTTCAGATCATGCCAGGAGTGCCAACGAGGGAAACACCCGCCGCCGTTATCAAAAGAGAGACCTCGAGCCATTATTCCAGAAAGGCCGAGAGAGCTAATGGCTTGCGATATCTTCGGTCCTTACCCGAAGGGGGCTAGGGGAAACCAGTTTCTCCTAGTCACGATCGATGTATTCTCAAAATACGTGACCCTCGACCCTATGCAGAGGGCCACTACAGCCCAAGTCCTTAGCCGTCTTGAAAACAGTGTGTTTTCAAAGGCGGGAAAACCTGTAACTCTCCTATCGGATCACGGAGCTCAATTCACTTCGATGGATTTTGAGAATGCCATGATTAGGCTTGGTGTCAAGCACGTGTTTTCTAGCGTTAGATATCCGGAATCTAACGTCTCGGAACGTGTTATGGCAGAAATTAGCAAGTTCGCGAGAATTTACTGTCCTGAGGATCATGCGAGCTGGGTCAAGTTCATCCCACTCATGGAAAGGTGCATGAATTCCACATTCCATGAGAGCTTATCAGACATACCCATGGTTGTACACCATAATAAGAGGCCAGAAAGAGCCTGGACAGAGATCGTGAGATTTCTGCCTAAGGACGGGGAGCCTACAGTCCAAGAAAGAATTAATTCAGCTAGAGAAAGCTTGATGGATGCAGCCGAGAAGCGGCATAAACGGATCAGAAATTAAAGATATCGGCCACCGATGAGAGTAGACGAGATGATTCTCGTCAAGAAACCGATGAAAGCAGATGTGGCTAAGAAGCAATTCACCAAGTTCTCCTATGTCTTCCACGGTCCCTATAAAATCGCTAGGTCGTTCGGAAATAATTTTTATGAGGAAGTAAGCCTAAATGGAAGAGAAACGATAGGTCGTTTCAATGCAAAAAAAACCTGGAAAGATATGTGAAGAAGATAGTCTGAGTGTTGACTGAATAATGCTACATATGCCGAGATTACCTGGAATGGTGTAAATAAAAGCTGAGGAGACTTTTATTTAAGGTATCAAAGGGAAAATGCACCATTATTCCTAAAGGTCTAAAATACAGATATGGATACAGTATTTTGGGAACGCCCTGTAACTTTCAAGCTAGCCTCTGAAGTCTATCATAACAGCTGGTCTACAGCGAGTAAAAGTTATGCTATCAAGAAGAGATCGGTAGAGCTCGTGTTTCTGACGAGAAGCCCGAAAGTCATCGATAATAATCATGTTGACTTTGTCTAACATTATATCGATCGATTCACCTGAGAATGATTAATACAAATTAAAGTATATTTAGCGATATATGTAAGCAGTTACATACGTCTGTATGTATATTTCCATGGCATAAAGCTATCACTAAGCAAGTATGAAAAACAGAAGATGATCTGTTAAGTCACTGGTGATTACACTTCGACTGCGATATATTTTATATCAAGTCGTGACGTATAGAGGAGTGGGGAGAGGGGATGTCGTGCTCAAGCGACCTCGTGCGGAGAGCAGGTACTTGAGAAACCGACATCGTGCAGGTATAAGCCTGGCAATAGTGAAATTGAAATCGCAAGTTAACGGGATTTTCAAAACGTGTGAGTGTGCCTATGTATGTAAGCGAGTTCGTTCGGCATTCTACGTGGAGTAGAAACTTGCTTAATGGGGATTAGACATGGTTTTAAACATGTATTATAAGTTTATCCTTACGACCGTGTGTCCACAGCTACTAACGGACCATGCGGGAGAATACTTTCATAATCCCGACCGCCAGCTCGGCTGTATTGTGTCGTAACACTCTGCATATAAACCTTCGTGGAAATGCAGCCTAGACTTGATTCAAACTTTTCACAGTGGCTATACTTCTTTAAAAAAAGCACATTCTTAAGCAAGGTGTCAGAGGGAAGGAATACTATGAAGCGTATATCCATTACGATGGTAGGCTAGATTAAAATAGGAATACTGCATTAGCAGGCTGTAGCGGGGACACGTTGGCAGCAATTTTCATTTACCATGAGGTGTGCAAGCGAGTCTCGTAATGCAAGGGGACGCGTGGACTCTTGTGAACTTGCTCACATTCGCGTCCTTATATTGGAACTATTTAGCGGCTGTTCGAGTTCACCCTCGCTTCGTGACGAGTTGATAATCTGTTTGCGGTCCGGCCATCGGTATTCTAATGCGTGTGGGAAGATATCGCCAGGAGATATTGGGACCATTTCGACCGGCCGGGAGTTGTTCGAGCCTAGGAGGACTATGGTTCGTTCTCTGGAGACCCAGTTGGAGTCCGGCATGTTTTCTGTTGGTCTGGAGCCTAGTGAGGCCAACGATATCCTTTTTTTCCTCATCCAGATTCGTCAAAGGTACAGATCACTTCAACTTGTTACAGTAGCGTAGCGTGGACATTTTGCACTACCACACATTGCCATATTTGATTTTGTAGATTAAATGGTTGAGTAGAAAGTGCAGGTTCGATGCTTATTTCGAAGCTGACCTTCTATGATGCCAGGATATTGACTCATAAAAATGAGTGCATCCTTTGTGTATTTTGATGGATAAATTTAAAATTTCAGTAGTATTTTACAGTATTTAAACTGATATGCTCATCCTTATTTGTCGAGAAGTCAATGTAGGAGGAAGATCTACAGATTTTTTCTGTAAGAACATTTTAGTAACACAAATTTTTGAGAACTCTGACTGAGTTTTACATATTCTAGTGTATTGTTCTTTAAGCACTTTCGCGAGGATTATCGTATTCTTTGAGAAGAATTTTCCTTTCCGAATTATTATTACGATATTAGGAAGTTTTGGGACCCTGTTATTCTGAATGTTACTTCGAGTCCTTTGACTATTTTTCTTCAGTTTATTAACAGATTTAACTTGTATTTTCTGAGCGTGATTTTTGAAGTGGATTGACTAATGGGTCATTAGTCGCTTAGCCTTTGTTGCTAACCTAGATCCATTCTGTAGGACTAATCCATCGACATTTTCGCGTTCGGGAAGTTCAGGGAAGATCTTATTTTGAGATTGGATTTATTTTTATAAATCGCTGTTACAACCTCAGTTTGAGTGGTTGGGAGTGTTATACTTTTCTTCTCTTATGAAGTTAGCACTGGATTAAATTGATATCATTGCATTTGGTGCAATAGTTTTTCTCTATTAAGAGGGTATTTGAACGACATCCAAATTTGCGAGGATAATCCCAGGAATGACTTACTATAAGTCATACGTTTAAGAATTATGAATAATATAATACATCAATGTAAGGCAAGTTTTCTAAAAATAGGTGGAGTATTTCTGGAATCCACTGGGCTTTTTTAGTAATCTGTTACAGAATCAAATTATTTTTCTGAACACCAGTTCAGGCTTTTATTATAAACAGCTGATTTTCATAATTGTGGATTTATAACAGTAAGGCTCCTATTATAGGTGCATGTTCGATTTTAGAGAGGCATGTATTAGGAATAATGCTCTTGTATTTAAGTATTTTGATACAGTGCTTTGCGAAGCAAATTTTCTTGTTGAGGATTGAGCCACGTGTGCCAATCAGGAATAGATTGAATGGGGTTTCAACCCAGAGAGGCGTTGATTTTAACCTAGTATGGTTAATATTTGGTCATAGGTGACTTTATCGCTGTTGTTATCGTGAAAATGCCTGTGTGAAGATTAATATTTTTCTGAGCAGTATTATTGAGAATCTTGAGTGGATATCCAGTTCAATATTTCCAGTAAAATTAATATAACGACTTTGCCATAGCATGTATGTTTAACAAGGATCACCGATAACTATTTAATGCTGAATCTATGATTAATTTTTGCTTAACTTAACTGTTCGGCAGAAATACCCTGAAATTAGAAATTAAATAATTTTAAGCAGAAGTGAATGTCGTGACATTAAGTCAGTGGGAGGAGAATAATCGAAATTGTTCTAGAATTTTGTGTAAATTATATTCTGTAAATATGCCATATGAATTTCATCGTTAAATAACAAGACCATATGCTACTGAAAATGTCGTGTAAGATTATTGGTTATAATCAGATGTTCTTTCAGTTAATGAACCGAAATGAATTTAATTTATTCAATTCATATAATATTTTTTTTGTGGGTTCTTATCCTATGGGATTGATCATTATTATTATTATACTTTATTTTGAAAGAACTAAAAGTTAGTTGAGATAATGGGTAATTCATTTTTGGAAGTCTTTCCCATATTTCATAGGTGAAAGACAATCCAGTATAATCAATGAGATTTTTGATTGGTCGTGGTATCGACAAAAGTGATATTTCTTGTCATGTTTATTCTTGCAATAAACTAATTTATTATTTGGTTTTAATTATTGCGTGATGTTTTATAGAGGTGATGGAAGGGTGTATTAAGGGGGCCATCGCTAGGTATTTTAGGGTTTACCACACCTTTGAGATTCTTTCTTCCTCTTGAAGAATTCTTGTGTTTTGAGCTAGTCTTTTCTTTCTCTGAGCCTTGGCCAGTCTTAATACACCCTGTTAGGTATTCGAGTGGCCCTATTATCCCTGTGTCTGTTGGTAGAACTTGGGGGTCTTTAGAGCCGGGGAATTTTCAGGTTCTACGATCCAGCTGCTATCCAGGGATTCAACAGGTATTGGTAGGTAAAAGGGTACAGTATCATCCCGGCATATGCCTGCAGTAGAAGCAGAAAACCATGGAAAATCACTTCCAGGATGGCTGAGGTAGAAATCGAACCCACATATTCTCAGTTTTGCATCACCAGGCTGAGTGTACCCCGTTCCAGCCCTCAGACCAGAGATACATTTCTTGGGAGAGCCGTGAATCGAACCCGGGCCTCCGCATGTGAGCCCTTGAGGGTGCAGCACACTAAAGGGTTCACCATAAATGGTAGGGCTACAAACAGCCTACCTCCTTTAAGGCCTTGCGCAAAAGGCAGGAGATATCATGAAAAGAAAAGAAGAGGTCTGACTCCTCGAAGAATGAAGGATCCAGGAGGATGGGACAAGGGCCAATAAAGGCGGGAAATTGAAAGACTCCCTCGGCCTCGGATACCGTTATACCGTCGGGCTCAGAAGAGAACAAGAATTGACCAAGGGAGTTTAACAAGAAGATGATAGAGAGGAGTCCGGCAAATGTAAGGGGAAGCAATGTCGGACTCAGCTGGGGTCCCGTCGTCACCAACCCAAGTCCCACTAGTCGTGAGCCCCTGGGGGAGGAGAAATGAGCACCAATGAGTATCGTGATGAATGAGTGTATATCAACTGGACTGTTGACTGACTGAACAGTAGAATTTATTTAGGAGTAATTGTGCCCTGGTCTCCCTAGGTGTTCAAACACGAGAAAATATCGCAGCCTAAGGCATGAATATTCGATACTACCTTCAGGAATTGGCGATGCGGCTGGGCATCGGTGTCTGACTGAAACCTAATTTTAGGAATTTTAATGTTCACAGTAGGATAGCTAACATCGTCAGTAATAAGATTTTGTGTGGAGGTTGGTAATGGACTTGCTGATCATTGGACGGTAAACTGGGGCAGAAGCCAGTTAATGAACAATTATTTTTAAACGATCCATCATGTGACATTTTCAGCAAATATGGCCAGAGGTTAAAAGTCAATTTGGTTGAATTATCGGTGATGGGCAGAGGAAGTGCTGAAGCGTATGATAGAATGTGGGAGAGATACATGACATTTGACTGGTTATTTTAATGAGTGGGGAAGTTTGTCCAACCCACACGCTTTCTGCTGCTGTTTTATTTAATTTGAGGGGCTTGGATAACGTGTTCATTTAGCTCCAAGTACCTGGGTGTGTATAGAATTTGCGTGATAATGTATTTATCGTAGGTTGAATATATGTACAATATATACAAAAAATTGTGCACACACAAGTTCATGAAATCCCATAGTTCTAGGTCAAGGTCTCTGACCCATTCAACTGCTTCAACTAATGCTTGCTGGACATCCATCAACGTTCCATGGCAAGCTCGGAGAGGGCAGTTAGCGTCAATGTGATGGAGGCAGCACAGTCACAATCTGCAGAGTTAGACCAGCCCCATTTATGCAGTCAATACTCACATCTGCCATGTCCTGTGCATATCCGACTTATGACCCTCCATTGCACAGTGGGTCAAAATCGAAATCTAGGAGGACAAAATTATTTATTTTCATGATTAAAAAATCAAAATGTATTACTTCTACAGCATTCTCATAAAATTGCCGCTCACTATTCTGGGATATAAACGCATCTTAGTGTAAATCTGTCACCACAGTTCGAGCAGTCTGAATTGGAGGGTGAATGTAAGTGGCTGAGGTTTGGTTGTCTTTGTGGTTAGTGTGATGCTTTAAAATGGAACATACTGCTGAAGGTATGATCCTTGTAACGTGTTTCAGTTATTAATGGGCATAATTGTTACGTAATTTTAGCTATATTTGCATTATATATTTTTTCACTATCATTTTTAAAATTATATTTTCACTTAGATTTTTAGTATATCGCGTCACTCTGCGTCACTTTCTACTTAATGTTAAAATGTAGATAAATTCTTGTAGTTTACGCCTGTTATAAGATTTGTTGCGTCTCTTTGCAACTTACTTAGTTATTTTTCGTTTTAGAAGATGCCGCGCAACCAGCACTCACACGTTTACAACTGTTTGAAGCACTGGATTCGACGATTATGCCAAAAGTGGAACTTTGTGACTTTGTTGAAAGTAAATTAGGGGTAGAAAATTGTTCTGAAGAGATAACTAAATGTTCTATCCTACTCCTAGTCATAGAAAATTTCTTGCATGTGTAGACGTAACTTAAGAAATGTCTTAACTCATGTTTATTATGAAGTAAACAAATTATATACGATTCTTTCACTCTAATTCATGATTAAAACGTAAAAATAATTTTGTCCCCCTAGATTTCGATTTTGACCCACTGTGCATTGGCGTCTGGGAAGATCATATCCATGTAGCCGTTCAAAGGGGATCCTAACTAGGTGTTTGTTGGTTACTGAGGAATGCTCCCACTGGAATTTCGATGAGTTATTTACATTAAAAGGAGGATCCTTCAAGGTTAATTGCTGTGTGCCATGGTGGTTTCTTTGACTTCAGACGTTGGTATACTATTTGTGTAATATTCTGATGAATGGACAAATAGGGATTCTGCTGGATTTTCTTCCATGTTTTTGAGACTGCCTCTGATCTTCTCAAGGCTGAAGGAGGAATGTTGCAGAGGACAGGCAGCCCAAGTGTGTTCGTGCTCCGAATACTTCCTGTAATTATACGCATTGCTTGGTTGAGCTGGACATCTATTTTCCCTGCGTGAGCACGATTAATCCAGGTTGAACACCAGTATTCAGCAAAAGAATACGATAGGGCCTAAAGCAGTGGTTCTTAGGATTTGAGCGTTTGCACCCTATGTTGTGCTAGCAAGTTTCTGCAGGATATTATTTCTAGTTTTGATTTTAGCAGCCACATTTGGGAGATGTTGTTTGAATGTCAGGGATCTAACCAATGTTATTCCCAAATATTTGGGCGATCTACTCTATGGCAATAAACGGCCTCTGGCTCTGACTTCTGGTTTATAATTAGAATGCATGTTGCGTAGATGGAATGCCGATATGACTGTTTTCTTAGGATTTAAATTGAGGCACCATTTCTCGAAGTATATATCCAAGGTTTCCAGATCAGTTAATAAAATAGTTTTTGCGTCCAAAAAGGTAGAACGTTGAGACACCATACAAATGTCATCAGCATAAATGAATATCCTTGAAGATTAAGTGTCTGTAGTTGTCATTCAGGTGAAGATTTGGTGGGAAGTGGCCATGCCCCGTGATATTTGCCTGGGGGGTAGAAGAGGGAAACCATGGTGTTGGGGTAGCGTGCCTTGCTCTCACCCGGAGGCCCCGGGTTCGATTCTTGGCTCCGTAAGGAATTTTAGAAACTGACGTGAGGGCTGTAACGGGTTGTACTCAGCCACGTGAGGGCAATTGATTAGCTGCCTGACAGTGAGGCAGATCCCCGGTCATGAAAACCAAGATTAATGGCCGAGGGGACCCGATGCGCTGACCACGCACAACCCCAATATCTGCAGGCCAAATGGCTGGGCAGCGGTCGCTTGGTAGGCCTAGGCCCTTCATGGGCTGTAGTGCCAGGGGTTATTGTTATTATATTATTATTCGAAGAGGGAAACCACGGAAAACCACTTCTTGGATGTCTGAGGTGGGTATGGAACGCACCACTTCTCAGTTTTGACTCGCGAGGCTGAGTGTACCTCGTCCCAGTCCTCAGACCAGGATTGCATTTCTGTATTAGCTCAGGAACTAAAGGTTTATACCGGAAATAATTAGGAAAATCTATCTTTTGGATGCTTTTTAGACCTCTGGTAGAGGTATTCGTTTTTCCAAAAGAGTCCACCTCCACCTCCACAATCTCCTCCACCTCCACATCCACCTCCACCTCCACCTCCACCTCCACCTCCACCTCCACCTCCACCTCCACGTCCACCTCCACCTCCAACTCCATCTCCACCTCCATAATCACCTCCACCTCTACCTCTACCTCTACCCCCACCTTCAAAACCACCCCCACCTCCACCACCTTTTCCTAGTGCTCGTGAACGCCACATACTACTTATTTTCAGTGAAACAAAATGCAGCCCGGAGTTTGTTATTAAGAACAAGAGTATAACTGTGACTTCAACTGCCCCGTTGTTGTTTGAGTCTTCAGCCTTTTGACTGGTTTGATGCAGCCTTCCAGGCCTCCCTGTCCTGAGCTAATCGTTTCATCTCGACATAGCTACCACATCCTACATCCGAGGCAATCTGCTTAACATATTCTAACCTTGGTGTACCCCTACAGTTCTTGTCCTCGACCCTTCCTTCCATAACTAAGCTTGCTATTCCTGGGTGTCTTAGTATGTGTCCTCTTCATCAGCAGTCGCCAGAAACATCTCTCCTCTCCCACTCGTCTTAATATCTTTGCGTTTGTAACCCTATCTACCCATCTGATCTTCATCATTCTCCTGTAACACCACATTTCAAACGCTTCAAATCTCCCCTTTCTTTGTGGTGTTTGAAGCCATATTTTCAGTGTTGCCTTAGTAAACAAGAGTTTAGTGCTTTTCAGTCGGTCAACACGAATGTGTTGACCGACTGAAAAGCACTAAACTCTTGTTCTCCCCTTTCTGCTCCATCAACAATCCAATTTTCACTTCCATAGAGCCCCACGCTCCAGACAAAGGCTTTCAAAAATCACTTCCTACCACCAAAATCTATATTGGATGTCAACATATTCCTTATTTGTAGAAATGCTTTCCTTGCCTGAGCCAACCTACTTTTTATGTTCTCTTTGCTCCGTCCATCACTAGTTATTTTGCTTCCTAAGTAACAGAAGTCTCCTACTCGCTTTAGCTGTTCACCTGCCAATTTGATGTCCATAGAGGTTTCTGATTTATTATTGCTGCATTCCAATATTTTTGTTTTACTTTTATTAATTTTCATCATGAATTCATTCCTCAAGACGAAGTCCATACCATTCAAAAGCTCATTCAAATCCTCAGGCGTGTTGGCCAAGATGACGATGTCATCAGCAAATCTCAGGGTTGAAATTATTTCTCCTTGAATCTACTGTCCCAAAATTTATTAATCCAATTTCTTTAACGCCAATTTTTTTAGAAACCCAGTTTAAAAAATGATTTTAACTACTGTTTATGTGCAGCCACGATCATGATTGCACTGGACAGCTGCTTCTCTTTCCAGTTTCGCTTCACGAGGCTGAGAGTACCTTTCTTCAAAGCCTCTCACCAGAGCAGAGAATCGATCCCGGGGCTTTGGGACTCCGAAACCTTTGACTCATGGTCCCCACTTGATGAATTCCCTGTCTTAAACAACGGAAAACGACTTCGAAGGATGGCTGAGGTGGGAATCGAGCCCCGAGGCTGAGTAGACCCCGCTCCAGTCCTCATACCACTTTTCGAATTTCGTGGCAGAGCTGGGAATCGAACCTTGGACCTCCGGGGTGGCAGCTAAGCACGCTGACCACTACACCACGGAGGTGGCATGCAATATTAATAATGATAGGAAATTACCAACTAACTGTGTGGACGTAGCGGATTGAATTGTTAGCAAATTGCCGGCAACTATTCGACAACAAATTCCATCGTATAATGCATATATAGCCACGTGTTCAGTTAAAGGCGACTGTGTGGAATTAATTGCGAAGTAACACATTCCAGTGTCATTGTGTACACAGTCGCGGGGAACGATCGGTCGATTTGGAGCAAATATTGGCTGCACCCAGCGAACACCTGAGCCAGTCTCTGTGTTAACCTGTAGCCGTGGCCTCAACAGAACTGTGTTAGAGATCTAAATCTTTTCAAGTGGTTTATACTAGTCTAGTCCTCGAAATTACAGTTTGTCAATATTATCAAGAATATGGTGTATTGGCTTTCACGAGCAGTGAGTTAAAACTCAGGAACACCTAGAAAAATTGCTGACTTTTAATTCACTGGCCGTGAAAGCCAATATAGGCTACCATCATTTTGGAAGCCCTCATAGGGAAGTTATGGATGCTTGAGCTTGTAGTTCTCGCAGTGAAGAGGCGCAGGTGCGCTTCATAAAAAGGGAGGTAGCACGCAGTTCGCTACTCCTGTAGGGTTCCGGGCGGGGTCACCAAGAGCCCGCTGATGAGCCAGCTTGGTGTCCTAGGCGAAACCCCACACAAGATACGGCACAAACCTAGAAACATTGCTGAGTTTTAATTATCAAGAATGACCGGCTAAGTGGCTGAATGAGTTGAACGCTAGCTTTTGAACACATGGGCCCCGGGTTCGATTCCCGGCCTGGCCGTGATATTTTAAATTCGGAGGGTTAATTCCCCTGGTAGATTTTGGCGACTAGATTGCTGTTGTTGTTGTTGTTTGTTGATTCTTTTAGGGATTTTGCGACATCGTGGTCATGTAGCACCGTGTACTAAGGTGTGTGAAAATTTTGTCTTGTAACCTGTGCCACTGTGCTGTCTGTACTATTGTGTGTATTTGTAATTGAAGTAGGATTTGCGTAGGAAGCGACCGTGGCCTTAATTTAGGTACCATCCCGGCATTTGTCTGGAGTAGAAGTGGTAAACCACGGAAAATCACTTCCAGGATGGTTGAGGTAGGAATCGAACCCTCCTCTTCCCAGTTTTGCCTCACGAAGCCAAGTGTACCTCGTTCCAGCCCTCAGACCAGAATTAAATTTCTTGGCAGAGCCGGCAATCGAACCTGGGCCTTCGCGGTGACACCCGACAATGCTAGCCACAGCGCTACGTGGCAGACGTCTTCTTCTTCTCCTTCAAGACGTGCGGATTGCCTAGAGACCTGCACCAGGCCTCTGTCGAGTCCACCCGTCATTATTTCCAAGGATCACCCCAGTCAATGGCGGCTAGCAGTTACATTATGAGAGGGACACTCCAAACCATAGAAATTTGAAATATTCCTTCCCGCCCAGTGCAGTGGTTCCGATTTCATGGAAGGTGGCAAAGCATACGATCGTGAGATTTTAAACCGCTTAGGACCAATGTGTTTCCTTGAAACACTTCAACTGCGAAAACTAAAATGATAATAATTAACGCAATATTCCAGCAGGCAGCAATATCGTACAATCTAAATTTCAATGTGGTCATTCCTTCGGTTCTTGTTGAAAACTGTGAGCCGAATCGCGTGATGTTCAGATTCTCAGCGCCATAGCATGCAAGATGAGCTCTCTGTTACCAGGGATCCCCAGGCCCTTTGCCGAAATGCGACTCGTTCGCTTGTTTACGAGACATCGTGCTTCATTGATGACCCAAATCAGTGAACAGTGTATTAGACGAGTGTGTGGATGAGTAAGAAAGCAGCTATATGTCACAATGCTGTGCTTTTAGTTGCTGCATAAGGCAGAAGAAAGAAGGAAAACACTTTGTAATCCCCCAAAGCGTGATACAGAATAAAAGAGGAAGCATTCTGCTAGTGAGGAGAAACCATGACAGGTGGACATCGTCCATCATCATTTATACACACTCTTCATAAGTCAAACGAGATAAAGTATATGTACAAATACACACATCAAAAAAAGTTTTGCATCACCTCGGTTCCAAGAGTTCCGGAACCGTTAAATACAAAGGGAATAGAGATCAACACAAACAACATTTCAGCTCGTTTTATTGCTCATGAGACCCACACATTGCATGTTGTACCATCATACAGCTAGACTTTCAGCATTTGTGGTCCAGATTGCAGTACACACCACTACCTCTAATACCCAGTAGCACGTCCTCTTGCATTGATGCATGCCTGTATTCGCCGTGGCATACTATCCACAAGTTCATCAAGACACTGTTGGTCCAAATTGTCCCACTCCTCAACGACAATTCGGCGTAAATCTCTCAGAGTGGTTGGTGGGTCAAGACGTCCATAAACAGCCCTTTTCAACATATCCCAGGCATGTTCGATAGGGTTCATGTCTGGCGAACATGCTGGCCACTGTAGTCGAGCGATGTCGTTATCTTGAAGGAACGCATTCACAAGATGTGCACGATGAGGTCGAGAATTGTCGTCCATGAAGACAAATGCCTCTCCAATATTCTGCCGATATGGTTGCACTATGGGTCGGAGGATGTCATTCAGGTATCGTAAAGCCGTTTCGGAGCCTTCCATGACCACCAGTGGCGTACGTCGGCCCCACATAATGCCACCCCAAAACATCAGGGAACCACCACCTTGCTGCACTCGCTGGACAGTGTGTCTAAGACGTTCAGCCTGACCAGGGTGCCTCCAAACACGTCTCCGACGATTGTCTGGTTGAAGGCATATGCGACACTCATCGGTGAAGAGAACGTGATGCCAATTCCGTGGGGTCCATTCAGCATGTTGTTGGGCCCATCTGTACCGCGCTGCATGGTGTCGGGGTTGCAAAGCTGGACCTCGCCATGGACGTCGGGAGTGAAGTTGCGCATCATGCAGCCTATTGCGCACAGTTTGAGTTGAAACACGACGTCCTGTGGCTGAACGAAACGCATTATTCAACATGGTGGCATTGCTGTCAGGGTTCCTCCGAGCGGCAATCCGGAAGTAGCGGTCATCCACTACAGTAGTAGCCCTTGGGCGGCCTGAGCGAGGCCTGTCATCGACAGTTCCTGTATCTCTGTACCTCCTCCATGTCCGAACAACATCGCTTTGGTTCACTCTGAGACGCCTGGAAACTTCCCTTGTTGAGAGCCCTTCTTGACACAAAGTAACAATGCGGACGCGATCGAACTGCGGTATTGACCTTCTAGGCATGGTAGAACTACAGACAACATGAGCAGCGTACCTTCGTCCTGGTGGAATGACTGGAACTGATCGGCTGTCGTACCCCCTCCGTCTAATAGGCCCTGCTCATGCATGGTTGTTTACATCTTTGAGCAGTTTTAGTGACATCTATGAACAGTCAAAGGGACTGTATCTTGGATACAATATACACAGTCAACGTCTATATGCCGGAGATCTGGGAACCGAGGTGATGCAAAACTTTTTTTGATGTGTGTAGTTCTCCAGTCGTCCAACACGTACAGGGGAGCGATTAAACTTTCCAAATACTAAATATACTCACCTAAAATAAATAATGCAGTTTCAAAACGTGTCCAGACGCTACTAAACAATTTACCAGTAACTATATATGCAAATTATAATGTGTAATAATGATAAACCCTGATCAGTTCCTACGCTGTTAAACAACTTACCAGGAATTATATCTACAAGTTATAATGTGGAATAATTATAGACCATGGGCAGTTCCTATGAAAATGTGCACACGCTATTACACAATTTACCAGTAACTACCGAGAGTTTAGTTTGTATGTAACGAAGACCCTCGCTTGCCCGATCGCCCGCGTTGCGCGCCTGTCTCCCGCCAGGCACTTTGCCGTTATGTGGCACTGAGTCATTGAGTATGGGATTTTGTACTGAAATTTGTACTTCAATGTGATCCTTGACCAATTTTTTTGACGAACTGACTTACGGAGAGCGATTGTCAAATTACTTTCAACAAGATTCTGCCACTGCTCACACTGCCGAAGCATCCATGACAGAATTTCCTCGCATTTTCTGTACGAGGATTTTAAGTCGGAACGTGTGGCCCCCGCGAAGCCCGGACTTATCACCATGTGACTTTTATTTGTGGGGGACGCTTAAAAATAGAGTGCATGTGAGAAACCCTCACACTATAAATGAGCTTAAAGACTATATTACAGCTGAAATACAGTCAATCGATGCTGAGGAACTTCAGAGAGTAAATGCCAGTTTCATAAAAAAAAAAGGTGCCAGCGATGTGTAGCAGTGAATGGCGAACATTTTCAGCACCAGCTGTGAACTAGGTAAGTACAAATTCCTATACTCAATGACTCAGTACCGCGCCGGCGCCGTATAACGGCAAAGTGCGTGGCGGGAGACAGGCTCGCGCCACGGGCGAGCGTGCAAGAGAGGGTCTCCGTTACATACAAACTAAACTCTCTATATATCTGCAAGATATAATGTGGAATAATGATAGACCCTGGGTAGTTCCTACGCTATTAAAGAACTTACCAGGAATTATATCTGCAAGATGTAATGTGGAATAATGATAGACCCTGGGCAATTCCCACGCAAATGTGCAGATACTATTAATCAATTCACCAGTAACTATACCCAAGTTGAATAATTATAGACCATGGGAAGTTCCTACGCTATTTCACAATTTACCCGTAACTATATCTGCAAGATATAATGAGGAATAATGCTAGACCCCGGGCAAATGTACAGACGCTATTAAACAATTTACCAGTGCCTATACACATGTTGAATAATTATAGACCATGGGCAGTACTGTTACACTGGGATTTCGTGTCATGAACTCACGGACATCTGTATCAAAACCCTCTTCCGTACACCCTAACAGGAACCAGAGTACAATATGTGATATCTTCAGTAGAATCTATCATGTTAGTTAAAGAGCATCTAGCCCATGTTCCTTTTTATGTCTTTCATTTATGACATTTCCTTCTTGCAGACAACGAACGTCTCACAAGATTGATGACCTTCTCCTCTCTCGGGAGTAGCTGCGAGATGCACCTTGACGTCTCCATGACGACTGAAGGTACACTGTAAAGAGAACCGTCCATTTATGATTATACTGTATCTGGATACCGTAAACAACACCCGAAGTATAGCCTACTGACCGCAAATCAGTGAGCGCAGATACCATTCCCTGAGTATGCACGTATTATTGGTAAGTACTGTCTGTTCTGTGAGACTTAAATGTAACCACAGTCGAAATTCGAACTCAAAACTCCTGCTGTCCGGGCTGATGCGTTTATTCACTTACACCAATGTGGCTGCGCTCCTATCGTGGCATTTATCCGAATCATAAGATGGAAAGGCCCAATCGCGGTGGCTTCTGGAATGATATCGAGATATCTTTGATTGCCTTATTTTAAACGAAGACGCTCTGTTGCGGCGGCTTCTGGATTGAAGTGGATTTATCTTAAAATGCCTTATCTTAGACGCGAGGCACTGTTGCGGCGACTTCTGGAATGACGTAGCGATATCTTTGATTGCCTTGTCTTAAATGAAGAGACGCTTTGGCGGCCGCTTCAGATATTACGTGGAGATATCTTTGATAACCTAATCTTAGATGGAGAGGCGCTGTTGCTGCGTCTCGTGCAATGACGTGGAGATATCATTGATTGTATAATCATAGTTGGAGAGGCAATGATGCGAGGGATTTTAGGATGACGTGAAGATAACTTAGATGGAGAGGCTCTGTTGTAGCACTGTCTGGAATGATATCTTTGAGTGCCTAATCTTATAGGTGATTTATTGTAGTGGCTTCTGGAATAACGTTGAGATATCTAAGATGAGGAGGCGTTGTTGCGATGGCTTCTGGAATGACGTGGAGATATCTAAGATCAGGATGCGTTGTTGCGACGGCTTCTGGAATTAAATGCAGATACAGTAGGTTATTTGAGATGGATTGGCGCTGTTCGTCAGACCTTCAGTGCATAGCCTAATTTAGAGCCAAGAGATAAGCTCAACAAACACCACGCTGATAGTAGCATAACGTAACGGCACCGAGACCAAACGAAAGCAGATGCAAAGTCTCGATCTCGATCCCGATTCGGAACGAATTCCATCAAATGACGTAACTGAACTTGCAGGACGTCCTGCATACATATTCTTAGGATACACACATGGGGTAAGACCTATTTCCAAGATTGTGAGAATGTGTGCCGAGTGGGTCACAAGCATCACAAAATCAAATCGAGTAGGTACAGCCCTGAGTGTTCAGCATGCTCCACACATTAACCAGCCTGCAGTATCTTATTAGGTTATTTAACGTAATAAATGATAAACGGGTGGACATTTATCATCTGTTTCGTCCTTCACGATAAAGCCCGGCCACCCATTTCCGCTACGAATCAAAAGCTCATCAAGATATTCGGAAATTTGACTTCTCATCCTGTCTGGAGCCCAGACTTTGTACGAAGTGACTTTCACGTGTTCCCTCATGTAAGCAGTTCTTGGACGATGGCGTTTTAACGGGATGACGATTTCAACAAAACCGTGTACCCGTGGCTTTTATAAGGGGTGGGATCATTCTTTGAAACGGGGATACACAAGATAATACCCCTTCATGGCTAGTGCTTTAACAATGGTAGAAAATAAGTTGAAGGCAAGTGGTAATCTGTGAACATGAAACAATCTGAAAGGTTCATTTCATTTGATTTCTTCTTTAATATGTAATCGAAGTCAACTCGTATATTGTAAATAAAGTTTCACAACAATTAAATAATGTTCTCCCCAATTGATTTTAAGAGGCCTGCCACTGTAGTGGGTAAAATATTGGTCCTCAATTCGTTAAAGGCCTTCCCCGTATTCATCAGGAGAGGACATAGATTTTATCGATTTGCAACAGAGTACTGTATTTTGTCCGCTCTAAGGACGGTTGGTATCCATCGAGCTATAGTGCGGGGTACGCACTCTGGGGAGGGGGTGAGACGTGAAGAAAGGCGATCAGGTCGTAAAACCAAACCTGTATGCCACACAGCGCACCTCATAGTTTACTGCTGTTCGTGCTACGGCATTAGAAGGAGGGTTGCTGCAACTTTTAAAGCGCCACTCTCATGAAAGGGGATATTCGAAGAAGCTCTTGTTTATACTTCACCAGTAATATCCTTGGGCGTTTTAGCAGCAGTATGAACGTCCCATTATACTATGCTGAGGAATACTCCAAGCAATTCATTCTAGGAAACACTGCTTCAAGTGCGACTCACTTAAAAAAGACATGATCGCGAAGTTTAGTTTAAGTGTCTGCTTTCTTCACAGATCCAAAATAATAGATCATCAGTCCGATTTGACATTCAAACCACCTTCGGGACTCCCCTATATTCTGAGATGGTGTATATCTCGTTTGCAGCACAACAGTCTTCTCCCGTGGAAAGGTAATCATGAACTCTTTAGATCAATGGTTCCAAAACAGTGGTCCGCGAGAGCGCCGGGGGTGGTCGGCAGGTCAAGAGGCTCGGATTGTGCCAATAAATGGGGATGTGCTTTGAACGAGAATGGCCCAAACTTATCACTAACGATGACTATCAGCTGTTGAATTAAAATATCTTTAAAATAATAAGTATCAGGATATGTTTAAAAGTGGCAAATTAACTTTCTCGGCATGGAGCAGGGATTCTCGACTTTATTTTTGATTAAAACAAACAACGAAATCAGCTAAGTGCAAACAGTGATTTGAGATTAGCTCCAAGCCAGAGTGTAACTCCTCGAATTCCTCAGCCTGTCAAAGAAATTCGTGTACAAAAGTCAAACTGACAAGTTTATTGAGGTTTTTATTAAATCCAACGTCCTTTTAAAGCAAAATTGTTTTTTCAACTTAAATTTGTAATTAAAACTTTCTATATTGCGTTATACTTCGTTATGAGATGCATGAAGGGGTGCAGTATTCAGGCCAAAGAATTGGCTTACAAAATAATGTCTTGCGAGTCCTATTTTGGAATACGCCACGAGTGTGTGGGAGCCCTTCCAATTAACTCTAACGAACAAATTGGTAATGGTGAAAAGGAAAGCTGTAAGATTCGTTCTTAGCAAATTCTCCCAAACTGACAGTGTCTCTGGCATGTTAAGCCATTGAGATAAGAATCCCTACACAACAGGAGACATAAAAGAGGACTCCAGGAGATGTACAACGCATACACAGGGGAGCTGGCCTGGAATGAATTACGAAACAGAATGCATGAGCCAGACTACATGGGTAGGAGAGGTCAGGCTTACAAAATTAGGCCCTAAACAGACAAATTTTGCCAAGTATTATATTATTTTATAAATCGGAGTATTGAAACATGGAATGAGTTGCCTGAAGTGTTAGTGCTAATAACACTGCGCCAATTATCGACTCAGTGAGTCCTTATATCCACCGCCAGTCTTTGTGTGTTCCATGCTAAAATCCCGCGAAGTTTGACCACATTCAAAAACGTGCTTGTATGAGCTCCGTATATAAACTCGATATAGAATTAACCACCAAATCACCAGAACTAACATGAAGAAGTCATAGAACATTTCAGTAACAGTTTAAGAGTTTTCAATAAGAGAATGAATGCTCTATTCCGGGAACACAAATACATTATGGAGGGAAATTGAGATACCCGTAAATATCTTGTTACCACCAGGTCTTGTCTAACTGTAACATTAGCATACCTCTTAATAATAACATTATGCAGACTGTACATTATAAAAAGTAAATTCGATTTATTAAATAACATGTAATGAAGGTGTGCTGTACACTATAATAATGTGTTCAAAACGCTGTTCTACTTAATCATATTTGATTTTTATAATGGGGAAGGCGCTGAGGAAGGGTTACAGTTGATGGGGTGGGGGTGGGGTGGGAAAGGGAGTGCGGGTGGACGAAAACTAGTATGGGTTGGGAACCAGTGCTTCAGATGATAGGGTCTGCTGGAATACCCGTGATAAGAGTCTTGTTGCAATCTGCCAAGAGAGTGTTCCCATTTTGAAATATGCATCACCGAATTTACAGAATAATTCTCTATAATTGGTCCGCCTCGTTGCGCAGTGGCTAGCATTGTACACGGAGGCCCTTTTTCTTCCAAAGGAATTGATTGTCACATTAGAAAATTACGCTTATCCGCCATCTAGAATCTATGGAATCGTACGACTTGCTTCTTCTGCAGAGAAAACCTTTTATGTCAGACCACATATTTTCTGCATTTCGTCATTGTAACTGTAATAAATAATGGATTGTCAATATATTCAATATGGCAGCTACATGCTATATGCAGTGGGATTATCGTGTGACTATTGCAAGAGAGGTAACTTATGTGTTTCTCCCCTCTAACAAAGTTTCGTGTTAATTTATGTTCAGTTTTACAGTAATAGTGGCCTATACCGACAGCGGTATCTACGCTCGCTAACGTACAGTGCTTGGCCTTGGGGGCAAGCTACCTGTGGACTCGGTATGCGTGGGTTCGAGTCCCACCGTCGGCCGTCCTTAAAATGGTTTTCCGTGGTTTTCCATTTTCCCATTTTCAACTCCAGGCAAATGCTGGGACGGTACCTTCTAACAGGCCACGGCCGCTTCCTTCCTCATCCTTGTCCAGTTTCAGTCATCTTCATTCATTTCATCTCTCATTAACTCCTCTCATGAGGTTGGCGTCAGGAAAGGCATCCGGCCGTAAAAACACCCGCCACATAGACTTTCATCGCATGTCATCCCCGACCCCGTTGGAAATGGGAATAATTAGGGGTTTCTGCCTTACCACTAATGTTCGAAATTGTAGTTCTAAAACAAAGAAAGCTATTTATTTTAAATTATAAAAATTCAGGATGGCCACTGCGTCCTATATTCAGTGTGATAAATGTATCACTAACGATACTGACGCCTCTTATATAATGCGCTTCTTCTGCCAAGTTTCGCCTCATTTCTGCAATAGCATCCTGAGTATTCAATAGTAAGCCTAGCCACCATCTTGAATCTATGGAGTCACTGGTCTTTTGCTTTGGGCAAACAATGCGACTGATGATGTTCTATTTCATTACTAAATTTCGTTATTATTGCTCTAGAATACCGCACGTTATTAATTTATTTTTACATTTCAATATGGCGACTGGTCGCTTTACTCAGTGTGATAATCTTCTGACCAACGCGTGTAAGAGCTCTAATATGATTCTAACCTGCTGGCAAGAATCGTCTTCATTACCCAATTTCACTCGGAATTGTTGATTTCAATGTTCTAATATTTCCCACTGCCGCCATATTTTATGTATGGAGAGTCTGTTCTTTTGCCGTATGCATACAAGGCCACATATACGGTCCTGCTTTGTCACTGATATTCCTTACAGTAGCTCTTAAGTGTTGAGAGTTATTTATTTGTATATTTAATAATTTCATAGAGTCTTACGATATTATCGCGTTGACAACAGAAGTTCCTTACCGGTATATAAAACTATATGAATGCCAAAATCCGTAAACATTGATTCATTGGATATAGATTATAATGTTAACATCATTAACACGACCACCGTATTGAAATTATTTGGCTGATGGCTTTCTAGTTTGAGCAACAGACGCTTCCCACATGAAGGTACATTTTTCCAAAATTTGGCAGATGTGTTATGATAAGTTCAGTCGTAATTTGATTTAAGCTTTAAACATTTGTGTGACCACCATTTTGTTTTGGTTAACATGGTGGCGATATAAATCATGACACTGAGGTGTCCTTTGCTAGTGCTACCTCTGTACAAAATTTGGTTCAATTCGGTTTCATCGTGTTTGAATGGATAGGGGAAGGGGGGGGGGGACACATGCACACACGTACATAAACAGACACGCGGACATTTGTGCAAGGCTAATAGAATGATTTACTTAGACTGAGTCCCACTATTGTCTTCCAGAACGAAGAAACAGTGCTTATGGAGTAGCTTACACTAAATCAGGCAAAATTTCATATCGTTCCTCTGAAGCAGTCCATACATTGACTATTGTGAGAAGTAGGCTATACGATGGCAAAAGAAAACATACTGTCAGAGGTGGTTGTTGTTGTTGTTGCTATTTTTGTAATTCTTGTTGTCGTCGACTCTATTAGTGGCTTGGACAGCGTGGTCATTTGGCCCGTGTACTTCAGCATGTGTAGGATTTGTCCCATAACCTGTGCTATTGTGATGTCCTTAGTAGTATATGTATTTTAGGATAAGTTCGGGAAGAAAGCGGCCCTGGTCTTAATTTAGGAGCCACCCAGGCATTCGTCTGGTCAAGAAGTGGGTAACCGCGGAAATCCATTTATATGATGGCTGATGTGGAAATCGATCCCAACTCTACTCAGGGATGACAGCCAAGAATTCTAGCCACTATACCACAAGGTGATATTATCACAAGATTCGACTCAGAAATATGAAAAAAACATGTAGTTAAAATCACTATTGAAAGGAGAAAGAAACAGTAAGGTAATGAGGCTACTTTTCAGACCACACATTTTAAGTATTTCTTTTGTAGTTATAAGCCCTACATATTGCTTTATGTGTACTGCTATAAGCTAAGGTGTAGAATTGCAGACAACTAAAAACTTGACCGTACTCACAGCTGGTCAAACTTTTTGTTTTTTTCATTCAGTCAAGACAAAGTACTGGTATAAACACAAAATTCAAGGAAGAAATTTCATGGTATGTAATTTATGACGGATAGAAAAAGTCCATACTTTTACGACCATTTGTTACGGAAATATAGGCTGATTCTTAATGTCTGCTGACATAGGTATGTATGGTCTTGAGGCACAGGGTGAAACATAACTCTACTAGTGGTACAATAACTGACCGGAATTAATACTGCAACTCTGCTAATATAATTTTATGTATCAAACCTGTGTTGTTGATGTTTTGTGTTGTTGTTGTTGTTGTTGTTGTTGTTGTTGTTGTTGTTGTTCGTTATAGTGTGTAATTTGTCACCTTGCCGGAGGGACCACTGTACCGCATGTTGTGGCAATATATGTAGTACAAACCAAAAACCAATTTTAAAGCATGTACCAACGTTCATTCGAACAACTTTCGTTTATTTTTTAAAGTTTAAATTTATATTAAAACTAAGACAAAAGTATTGGTATTAGCAAATGATTGACAGATTTACTTTTGTATGACGTAATATAGATTTTAACAGGGTATGATTTACACCACAACGACCATTCAGCTGTTCCCTTCGTTACTTCCTACATTTACCAAAGTTTCCTCTTTATTT
Organism: Meconema thalassinum; assembly: GCA_946902985.2. Lineage (NCBI taxonomy): Eukaryota > Metazoa > Arthropoda > Insecta > Orthoptera > Tettigoniidae > Meconema > Meconema thalassinum. Next base: position 1,480,424,305 of record OX336389.2, on the reverse strand, counting down.
ACTGGCAATACAGTATCTTGCTTATTGATAAAACTATTTAGTCAAGAGAGCAAATGGGTTTGCAAAAACAAAGAATGGTGTAAATAAATCAGTGAAATAATTATTTGATTAGCACAGCAGTGCCTAGTCATCTCCCATAATCCGTAAACAAATTAATAACAAGAATGATAATAATTCGTGTAGCAAACTGGCCTGTTTAAGCCATCAGAATTTACGCCTCTTAGAAGACTTACATGTGAACTATACCGTTCCAGAACCTCTAATCACAATTAAATATCTTGGCAGGCCCGGGAATCAAACCGGACCTCCGGAGTGGTAGCCAACAATGTAAACCTCTACACTACCAGCCATACATATAATAATTATTATTATTAATAATGAAATTGACGGTCCTTACAATTGATGTGCTTTCAAAAATGATGGATGCCTGAATGTAACCCAGAATGGCTTTATGGCTTTATTGTGCCACTGAATCTATTGAATCGTGTGTCCCATATTTATAACACAGTCTCGAAGCTTGGCTCACTCCACAGTGTTCTCACGCGGCCAGCAAGTAAGTACCGGCATTGGGCGGCAAGATCGACTGTGTTGTATTGGAGTACTGCTCGAGTCCAAGCTCTGTTGACTTGCGGAGTGAGGTGACGCGGCAGGCGGGAAGGGAAGGGCCTGTCAACAGCCCGCCGTGTTATCTGAAATTTCTGTATATTCCATTACTGCTGACATAGGGCCGTTGCCTTATTTTAATTTAACCTGGGTTTTACAAGAGGAGACATGTGTCGTGTAATAAACTGTTCAAATATCAAGAAGAAGGTTTACAAAGACCTTAAAAGGTAAGAGTTGAGCTACCGTATGGGTTTTACGCTAATATAATGAAGCTCTTCAAATAAACAACGGAACGATGTCTTCATCCTTCTGTCGGGCGCAGCCGATCTGACAGCCACACGTGTTTATTCGTATCTTCCATTCGTCATTCGCGGGGGCGGAACTACCTCCACCTCACGGTAGCTGCCTATTTCCGCGTTACCTTCAAACCCATATCGGCCAGTTTGTCAATGACACGAGCTGTTGTTGAAAAAGTTATCTGTCAGGCACATTGCGCCTGATCGTGCACCATCACGTAAAGTGCAGAGAATGAATGAGTGTAGATTATTCGCTGTTGTACCAAAACTGATTGTTGTGATGACCGTTGATAGGTTTTAACTACCGAATGGGTTATCTGGGGGGGGGGGGGGGAAGTTGGTGTTTTAACTAAGAAACTGAGATGGAATAGTGAAAAACAGTATTTCTGAAGGAGAAATATTATTACACATAAAACTCGTCCTTCTTATGATAATCTGTATATAAACATATGTGTTATGTATAGGAGGGTATTAATAGAATATTGTGATCTCTAAAGTGTGTGTCTGACCAGCTCATTGCGCCCACTGTCGCTATACTGGGCCCGGAGGAATGTTAATCCAGGAGCGTATCTCAGTAGAATATCTATGCATTTAGAGAATTGAGATATAGCCCTTGCATCAATGTGTGCTAATCCTCGATATGTTGATGGAATTTAACTTCATACTGCCGTTGAGCCGAAGAAGAATAAATCGTCAATGTTGCTGCGAACATTGAGAGAAGAGATAGGATGGTAGGACACATCCTTAGACACCCAGGAATAGCATACTAAGTTACGGAAGGGTCGACAACATGAACTGTTGTGGTAGACCAAGGTTGGAATAAGTTATGTTAAACAGATTTCCTCGGATGTAAGGTTTGGTAGCTATGTACTATAGAGATGAAACTATTAGCTTAGGACAGGGGGACAAACCAGTCAAAAGGTTGAAGACTCAAGCAATAGGTTAACTACCGTCATTTGTGCCGTTGAGATGTCTTCACAAATCCACCTCTTATGTTTGTCAGAGAATCCCACATGCTCTCATCCTTCTTCCCTTTTATATGTTTCCGATCTAACAGTCAGTTTTTAATATTCTTCTATAAATACAGATTTCAAAATAATGTTACACCATTCTTCTTCCTGCTGCACCAAAGGTCCAAGTTACTCTTTATTAGACTGCCACATTCCAAACGAATACTTTCTAAATTACTCGTTAACTCATAAAACTGTATTTGATATCAACAAAGCAATAAGAAATATTTCCTTTCCTTTGCTAACTTACTCTTTATGTCTCCTGGTTATATTACATCACCATGACAATAATCCTCCCAAATCATTCAGTAATTTTGCTTGACATTTTATGACTAATGGTTCACTGATTTCTTCTAGCTGCATTTCACTGATTTGGTTTAGCACCTACCCGGACCATCCAGAAGATTGATATTATTTAACCGTTGATCGCGACTGCTTGCTGAAGCTCTTGTCTTTGCTTCAGAATTCCAGTTTTCGCCTTTCTCCGTTTCGTAGAATATTTTGAGTTTGACTATCACAAATTTCGTAAAATATACACTTTCATCGTTAGTCCCTCATAGACTTAAATTTCATTCATTTCTCGGTTTATCTTTCACAGAAATAAAGGAGCAGAGATAACCTGCGCTCTTTAGTTCTGTAAGCAACAAGCGGGATGTTACAACAAAGGACGGGTTAGCTTTAAGGACGCTGTGGAAATTTGTTCAAAAGAAGTTTGCTAGACAGCTTCACAGTAGGTTGCTCCGTACAGTACTGAAGAAGACGCGATAAGTGTAGCGTTGCTAACCGCGACCATTACGCGAGACAGAGGCTCTCTCATAAACAAGCATTAAAATGCTCACCACAAAGCTCTTTCTCTGTGTAATTCGATTCGCCCCAGCCCGTCTCCATTTAGCACGTGACACAGCGCAGCGTCACTAGTGTCGCTACACCAGAATAATGAAAGGAAATTGCTGCAGTTGTTATCCCAGATTGCTTGCTACCACCTATCGATTCACTGCCACTTCTCGCAAATCCGTTCTTCCCTCGCTAGAGACAGCAGCTCCAACCATCAAGTTCTCCCAACATTTCTGACAGCACTGCAGTCTCTCATTTCCGTTGTGGAAACCGAGGTAGTACGCACTTCTTGCAATTGATATCGAAACATGGCACCAAACTATGACATACAGTACAAACCGAATTAGTTTATAAGCATAGTGATTTGTGGGTTAAAAAAAAATTGAGGCATGGTGGCACAGTGGTCAAGCTGCTTGTCTTTCAACAAGATGAACAGGGTTTGATTCCTAGTTGATGGATGTGAGACTTTTAGGTAAAATACCAGACCCTGAGTTTCGGATTCCAGTGACTTATGATCGTGCAATCATGTTTCCGGTGAATCTACAAACTTCCTTCAAACACTGGAAGTATAATTATCAATTTATGTAATATAAAAGTTTATGCAAGAATCCATGTTCTATACAGTATCGTATCCAGGTTTATAAAAAAAATAAGCAAACATTAACCGAATAGCCAATATCTAGTTATTTGAGATGTGATGTTTTGAAGGCATTTTCAGTGTTGCCTGTTCAAGCTATCAATTGATACTTTTCAGTGATCAGGATATGTAATCCTAAATTGCCCCTTATTTATGTGAATAATAAGTAATACATGTCATTTTAAGGACTCGTGTTATATACTGTAAATTGTACTGTACTCCAATTTGCCAAGTGAAAGATTTCATTATTTGAATGTTTTCAAACAAAGCCCATAGTATAAAAATCTGAGTCTGCAAACGGAACACAAACCAGTTTTTAGAGCTCACGTAGCACCAAGCTTCCAGCCAATAGCAATATTAGCTCATTTAATTCGGTGAGAGAGGCAAGAAACCTGTTTGGCTTTGTTGGCTAGCCGAAATTGCCCGAGAGGTGGGGGCAGCGCGCGACAAAGGAATGTGCACGCGCCAAGAAGCGTGACCAAACCAGTGTCACGTAACTGAAGCAAGCCAATGAAATACGAAGATGAGAGTATTACTCATTACGAGAGTTATTAAAACAACTTACACTGTCAGAACACCTGTCAAATCTTATATTAAAATTATGAAGATATTTATGAAGGTAATTGAACTCATAATTGCAAAGTAATGAGTATAATGGACAAACGCGCAATTTCAGATGAGTTTTTTTTAATACAGGAGACGCTATCTTTCCACTCTAGTGGGAGGACGCGATCTAGACTCGTGGTATTTTCATCAGAGCTTTGAACGAGGACGGAAGTGTCTCTCGTGAGTGTAACAATTAGTAGTGTAATTGAGAATTTCAACTAGAGCATCGCAGAATATTATAGCAACGAATTGCATCAAGTAAAGTCTAAGGAATTACGGCAAGCTCAATTGAGTAATTATCTACGACAACAATTGAAGTCTGAAGAAAGCACACTAACTTCGTTAACGTGAATACAGAGGCAGTCGAGGTGATAGAATGTTTTGCAGTCACATCATCTCATCATCATGTTAACCAACGGAAGTTGGGTGGGATATCTACAATTATCATCGAAGAGAGTGTAATGCAGTACTAAAATGTTGATGGGAACATAATCTACGGACGACATCGAGAATATCTGAAATGACGTGACAAATACTAATGCGAGGAGACCAACATCTTTCTTTCCTGCATATCAATAGTCTATTCAAGTCACAAAGCACCATTACTAAATAAGGAGACAATTATCAAGTCGATTCTACACGGAAGAGAAGAAGAGAGAAGAATTCCAGAACGCGCGAACTAGGGTGGACCCAGTTCTATTCCAGAGTAAGGGTGGACCCAACTCATAAAAATTCTGATGCAGGACGGACGCAGATATGTCACCACGGTGATGCATGGAGTACGAGTCCCATTCCTAGGAAATGGCGACTTCATATGGCGATCCAGGATGATCCAGCAGAGCGGTCATGAAAAGAGGTACCCAAAAACCCTGTTTGTGAAATTCAGCGAGAGAAAACCAATTCTAGACATTCTAGACATATTTATGCTTCTCAAGGTAGAATCAAGACCGACATTTACGTATCCCATATTTCTTTAGATTGGTTACATTAGAGAATATCCGACCATTTTTCTATTAGTGTCATTTTTGCCAATTTTGATATTTTTCTAAATTTGTTGGATATTTATTTTTATCGTAATGCCAATTAGGATTTTTATTATCGATTTTCATCGAAGTTTAGGATTTTTACGATGTGATTTGGCCATTAATATTCATTATTTTAGTTTAGAATATTTCTCTATTGCGATTTCGAATTTATCTAGGAGATATCGGAGATTTTGATGTCTTGCGTTCGATTGTTATTTCTGGAACTTGGAACTTTGAATTGACGAGTTTGTTCAGGAATTACGATCTTTTAGCGATCTATTTTGCAGACTCAATTTAGTTATCTTGTTTATAACTTATTATCAGATCTGGTTGTGAATGTTGCTCACATGATAAGGAGGAATGCATTTTATTGGAGAGAAATGAGTGAGATAATCGAAACATTGTAATATCGTCGAATAGGCAGAGTGAACTGCGATAACGTAATGATTTGGAAATACTGTGAAGTTTTAATAAATACTCATGAAGAGTATATCAGCAGATAGAAGCAAGTATCAGAACGGTAATGAAAGTAAAGCTATAATGTAAAAGATATTATTATATTACCAGTTATTATGTGGCATCGAAGGAACCAATATTTTATCTAAGTATATATTTTTATTAAAGTTGTATTACCTGCGAATTAGGATTTTTGCAATACTATGTTGTTTGAAAGATACAGTTGTGATGTACTGTATTTCAGAGAAGGAAACTGCGAGTATATCTATGAGAGATTTTTTAAAGTATTCCTGCGTGGCGGTTGATTTTATTGAAGATATGGCAATGGGCATTATGACATTGTTGCATTATTATTGATGGGACGTCTGTGTGGACAGATTTGCAAGTTACATATGGTTTTTGAGGAAGGATTATTAGCAGGAATGAAAGGAATATTGTTAAAGTTATTAGTGGAGTTACAGACAGTAGGAACAGCTGATCTCTATAAAGTTGAGTTAAATTGTACTCTATTTAAATGGTTCTGAGTAGAAGGAATATAGACGTAATGGTAATTATTCAGCGTGGAAAAGTTATTTTTATTAATATTTTTATTAAGATGACGGACCAGTAGAAGTTTATAGACTATGTCTTTACTTAACTGTACGGATTATGGAATCCCGAATTGTCAATTTTACTAGACAAGACATAGCGAAGTGGAGATTCATAAGATTTCTAAGATTGAAGTGAAGAAATATTTGTTGTAGAGGATTTATGTAAATATTGGAAGTTTAAACTCAACGATTTGCTATTTTGAGTAATCTCAGAGTGGAGATAGTGTTTAAAGGAGTTATACGTAATATTATGTTGTAAATAGAACTTGTTTATTAAGTACAGGAATTTTTCGTAATATTAATTTAAGGCAATTTATTTAAATGAGGAATTATTTAGAGAGATTTTAAGTGTTCAAAGCGGAATTATTTAACCGCATTTAAGAAGTATATAAAGAAAGATAGGAGGCAGGAGTTATTACCGTATAGAGTAATAAATAGTTATTGTAATAGCGGAGGCCTACCTCATGAGTAAATTCATTTATATTTGCGGATTAATATAACGGCATAATTATTTTTTGTTGTTAACTCCCGTTATTTAGGGAACAGCAGTTAGTTGCCAAGATTTTATTGTTTTAAATTGGTTGAGCTTTTATAAGCGACTGTAATTTTATTATTGTTTCCAAGGGAAACTATTCCATTTAATTTGTTTTATTGTGAAGATTTTTGCGTGAGATTAATTTTATTTTACATTTAAACTATTTTCAACGTGTATTCGTGTCTTCTGAATAAATAGGAAGGCACGTGTGACACGAATCCCTGATATTTTATAGAAATTGGCATTATCTTTTGTAGTTTATTTGTAGGGGAATGTGTTATAGGGTGGAGGTATTACCATTGAACTGATCATTATCATAACGCCCGAAATGTTTGATTCTCGTATTCCCGAGTAGTAAGTGGTACCCTTTGTTTTTGTAGTTAGTTTCTGTAATACATTCGGATGTGTCCTCTGTACTTTATACGGAGTGTGTTTGCCAGTAGCTCTATGCAGTTTTTCAAGATGCTACGATCCTTTTACCATCTGTGGATATTGGTGGATCATTCCAGGAATACGGGTACAGTACCAAATAGCGTGTTCACCGACGGAAATATAATAGACAGATAATTTCAATACTGAGATTATCCATAATAACAATTGAATAGACAGCATGAAACATAATCAATCCCCATTAACAATAATAGTAATAACGCAACAACCATTGAAGTGTTACTGTATATACCGTTTGTTAATCGTCGACACGTTAAAGACGTTTTTACAAACGTATGTAATATAAATAGTTTACATATTTATTTGTGTTTAATTGTGATTCATAAACATCATATACTAGTTCAGCCTAAGTGAACAAGATCTGAGGATGAACGCGGGACGTTCGAAACATTGTATCCAATTCAGTTGGTATTTGTGCATAAAGAGTGTGTTAGCTTGTAGGGTATGTAAACACTTGTTTCCCGCCTAATATAATTGGCACAATTCGTGTTGACCGACTGAAAGCTTTCTTTATTAGAATTAGGCAACACTGAAAAATAGCTTCTATCACTACAATATACAAACAGATTGAAGTTCAGGTACTGGAAGGGGCATAACTGAATATAACTGCACAAGAATCATAAACATAACTCTATGTATGATGTTTCCCGTACCCTGTTGTTTTATGAACAAAATGTATATTCTTTAACAGTGTAAGTGATTTTGAACATTTTGAGATACTTTTCACCTTAATTAGTATGCGTGTGTTATGATGAAATTACAGAAAGCTTTCAACATTTACGAATATAACATTTTCACCCTTTGACAATAAAAGTTCAGCAACAACAGCAAGTCCTGCTTCGCTGCAACAGTGTGACTACACGAACACTTCCCGACTCATTGGATACCTCATTCTGAGTGTTTAATAACAAACAAACCAGAGCTTGTCACAAACCAACACCAGATGTTGGTCTATGAATACGTTCCTCATTGATCAACCACTTATTTTCGACATCACACAATAGATTTTACTATTGACCGTTAACTGCATAACCACTCATCTACTGTATGTAAAACATCTCAATATCTTAAACAATAGCTGACTTCAACCTTCATGTCCCTATAATTGTTTTAAGAAGTGTATTATACACCACCTACATCCCTAACTGGTGGTTTGATGTAAAACGAACACTTTCATTAAGTTCGGAAGATTTCATCTGATATTCACCATATTTTGCGAGTTAATGTATGTTAGAAAAATTAATCATAAATTTCTAACAACTTGGTAATACAATTTCTGATGTATAACATATTTTAGGAAAATAATTTGCATGATTTCAAAACTTCCCTTATGTACCAGTTTTAGAGTTTTTAATTTCAAACTTTTATGTGATAGTTATTAGGCCCATGTGAATAATTAGTACTATTATTTGAAAATGTGAAATATTGATAAAATTAAAGTATTATTTCTCTCGCTCTTACCATTTATTTTTAGAAACTCTCAAATGTCCATATTTGACTCAACATATACCAACTTGTATGCATCTCTCAGGGTCCTGTAGGCAAGCTAAGCTTGAAGACAATCAGGCATAAACTGTAGCACTAACAAAATTTTGAATACAAAAATATGAAGATTTGAGAATTTTGTTTAAAAGTATATTTTAAGGCAAATATCTCAATTTCGATTTTCGGACCATTTTGGCTTGAAAACTAAGTAGGATCTCCCTTTAAATGCACCTACAGTAGTTTGTCAACAATTCTTCCATACTCAATATAGTGTATCACATTGTGTGATATACCACTGTTGTACAACATCAATCAATTAATTTTGAAATTCTAAAAAAGACAAGTCACTGTGGATACATAGAAGCAATTAATGTTCAATGAACAAAGAAGTCGAATGTCAGGTATGTAATGGTTTGTACTTGAAATATTATTAGTGTACTGCATCTGCATTATCAAGTATTATAACGATGCCTGCCTAAAGGCCAAGTACACTAACACAATTTCTTACCCGTCGATTTCCCCTGCTTTATGTGCCAACTGATCGGTTGAACTCAGGACATCTAGCCAAATGATCTAAAAGGCTAACTCAGAATTCCACGATTTTTGACAACCAGTCAATGTTTAATAAACAATAAAAGTCCTGAATTTATAAAAATTCTGTGTCACACAGCAAGTGGCCAGCAAGGCCTTGAATTATGACAGTAGTCAATATTAAGTGCATTTCCATTTACAGCTTGGGATCTCTTGAACTCCTTTCCTTCTCCTTCCCTTCGATCAAAAGATTCGAAGTGGACTTACAAGTTCAATGGAAATAAGAAATAGAAATAGTGGAATAGAAACAGTGGGCAAAAGGACTCGTGCGTTGAAAGTTGTGGTGGCAGTGATCATTGTTTTGATGGGATGGAAAATCGAGGTTATCTTCATGTGGCGTGTGAACATGATGTTCATCTCCACACTCTCCTTCAGTTCTTTATTTCTTTCTTTCTTTCTTTCTTTCGTTCTTTCTTTCTTTATTTATTTCTTTATTGTCACTCTCTCTTCTCTCCTCATAATAATAGTTTCTGCCTCTTCCGTACTATATTTATCAATAGTGACACTGTACTTCGCCTCACCTCCTATTAGCTACTACTGTACCCACTCCATCTTATACTCTTCCTCTTTCTGTCAACTAAGCTTCCATCTCCTCTAACAAATTAATTTCCTTCCCATCTTTCTTTCTACTTTTAAGATTCCTACCCCCCTGCCTCTCCTCAACTTCTATACTACTGTCACCTAACATCTTCCTTAACTGCTGTTTATTGTTTCTGCTCTCATCTATCTTCATCCTCCTCTCAACTTCTATTCTACCTCCCTCCACCATTTCTTCTAACTGAGTTCTCTGCTTCTGCTATTTCGTTCTATGCTTAGGATTCCTAATGTCAGCCTTCTGCTTTCCTCGTTTATTAAAGACATCTTTCTAACTGTGACATAAAGCACGCTTCTCTAGCTCAGCTAATTTACCATTAACTTCATCTATGCTAGCTTTGAATTGTTCTCTAATCTGCCTATTCTCTTCATCTATGACTTTCTGCATCTTAATCTCCCGAGTGCTAAGTACTTTCTGTAATTTTACCTACTTCTACTGTAATCTATTCAAAATGACGGCTTCATAATGATATGATACGCCGTGGGAGTTATTATTATTATTATTTATATCCTGTGTAACCTTGGGCAATATTGTAGCCTCACATTTTATTTATTCATATTATTATTATTATTATTATTATTATTATTATTATTATTACCATTAATTTTCGTCATATGGATGCGTATGCACAAGGAAGTTCAGTTTCAATTTCAAATAATCAGTTATCGTATAAAGTATAAAGGTTATAATCGTATTTCATTTATTAACATGGGGGCTTGAAAGCCGTGTAGATAAAGTCGTTTCATAAAGGCAGTAAGGTTTCACAATTCTAGGCGACTGTAGTGTATTTGTGGTCGAGAGCATTGCGGGAGCTTTTCCATGAATCTTTACCAAGAGGGACGCTACTCGGAAGCATTTCCAGCAACCGAGATCAGCAGCGGTCAAGTCCGCGCAGACAATGAATTTGTAGCCTCGCACAGCGTGTTGGAAACTGGTGCACACTCGCAAGTCTTCATTCTTGGAAATTTATGTCACATGAAGAGAATGTCGTTTCATAGGCCCTGAAGGCTGCCAATTTGAACAAGACAAGTGTTGTCATGGCAACCGGTGATCTGATTGGAAGAATTATTGGGGAAGATTTCTTGGAGGTAGAATCGAGAGGGGAGCTGTCTAAAGTGATAAATAGGCTGACACGGTGGAACTCGAGGTATATTAGTATCGTCTAGTTGTATCGTCTATTAGGCTGTGTCCCAATACTCAAGTTGTCTGCTATTGACTAGCTGCTAGCTACTATGTGCTATGTGCTATGCACTACGGAGATTTGGGACATGTCTGCTTGATCACAGCCTCCTTCATAGACTGTGGTGTGAAACGCACTGGACTTACATGCTGGTGCCAAACCAACACTCAAGATGGCGGTGATCTGCTACTCCTTGTAAGCTCTTTGCGCTTTCATCAGCTGCTTTAAATAAACAATACCTGAACGATACGATCATGTATGCGCCAAGATGATCACTTTTTAGCCGAGCCCTAATTATGGTTTGTGTTTGGCTTAAGTCAAAGATAACCTACAATTTACATAACATACAATACCGATAAGCTACAATTTCTATAACTTCCTTGACGTAGTCGGCCAATCTAGCAAGCACTTTCGTTCACTAGCAACTACAGACTTGATTGCTATGTGCTAAGCAGTATTGGAACACGACTTCTGACGTCACATCCGGTAAAGTAGTCGACTATCTAGTTCACTACGGCTGAAATTGTACTATTGGGACACAGCCTTAGTATCGTCTGTAAGCATCGTATTTGAACTTGGTCCATAAGCTCAGTCTACATCTTCTACACCTAGCTCCAAGAAATTCGTCCATGGGCTAGAAACTTATCTCTTTGCTTCGGCAAAGTTAGTAAATTGCTACTTCGAGCGTATGTTAGACATCCTGTCTAGTCATACAATGACTTTGGTCGTGTTCTTGGCCTCAGTCACTAATGTGATTTATGAAGTCAGTAATTCATCACTCTCAATTAAATTTAAAATCTATGACACCAACGCGGCTTCACGTCTCCGAGGGGAAATATGATTCCAACCAGCTGGGAACTATAAGTTTACTCAGCTTTCAGTAAAGTGAATCTGCACGATGGCATCTGCGGTGAACGAACTTACAAGATTACACAAGTCTCTCTTTCACGTAAATCATTTTTGGGCAATGAACTTAAATTCTTAGCTTTGGTAATAAATGTATTCTTAAAATTGCACCTCCTCATTTTCTAGGCCAACACGTTGAAAGTAACTACCGCATACCATTATTATAATTACTATTATCACGTCTAGCTTTTCGTTCTAACAGAATCTTTTTTATCTTGAAATTCATGCACGGTGTTTCCTTTTCAGTAGTTAGAAATAACTATAAGTCAAACCTATTCCCTGAAACGAGTATTATCCTGATACCGTAGAGCTCGGTCATTGTCTCGCTGGCCAGACAAGTTTCAGAGAATTCTTCCAAGTTTTCCCTGTGTGAGGCTAAGTTGGGACCATTCCCGCTGTGAATCGTCGCTCCAGTAACCTTCTCGGCGCCAAACTCTCAGCCCTAAGTCATGAAATATACTACACTATCCAATGCCTTTGTTCCTCGAGCTAATGCAAACTGAATTGAATAAATTGAGAAAATAAGTCTGATATCTAGTACTAATAGTAATAATAATAATAATTGAATCGAGATATAGAATAAAATATCATCAGGCTCCATAGTCAATAGTTAGATGCAATAGTCACGTAGATATACGTAAACTAAAATAATAAGCAATTATTATTATTATTAATAATAAAAATAACAATAATAATCAAAATCAAATACCACGCATGAATTATAATAATAATAAAAAGTTACAAAGATATATACAGTACATACGGCGAATTGTTTGCCGATAAATGGACAATTAATATTGTACCCGATATCTACTTGAGGCTATCGGCTACGCTAGCTTGAGTTAGAATTTATTGCTTGGAAATTAAAGATTGCGCTGAGATCAAGCCGGTGACGACATGGGAAATGACGTAGGAGGATAAGGGAGAAGATAGCGTTACCCCTCCAACGCGCGGCATCACGGGTAGAATGCAAGAAATTTATGGAATTAACTTAGAGATGAAGCCGTATTTAATATCAGAAAAGAAAGGAATAATGTTGAATATTTATTATAATAATAATAATTGAGATGGTGGATAACCCCATAATAGAGAATAATGCCTTTATTACAGCAGATATTGACCATGGTTGAATAGCTGACGTCAGTAGTACAGCGGCAAGCAGTCTACCCTTCCATAATCAGGGGAAAGAGAAGTCACATGTGCAGCGGGGTGGACAGTTGCAGCACGGTGTGGAGAGGAATTCATTCTAGTCTATTCTGTTACAGTATACATTTCAGAACAGTGCGCATTGCTTGACCAGCAGAGTAAAAGCTAGCGAAGTTAAAATTGTGTGAATAAATAGCGCGACGAAGTCATGTAGTATGCGGGAAGCAGGATCGCTACGGCCGTGGATAGAACAGAAACAGCCGGTGATGAGAATCACATTAGTTTCGCAGTGAAGTTGCTTCAGTACATTTTAATCTACAATACTTTCACAGTTTATAACTTGTAACGCAGGCAAGCGATATGTTTCACTTTGTGAAAGCGGACAGTATGATTTTAGACTTTGCGATGAATATTCTCGCGCAGCATTGGTTGAATGAGGCTAGTAAATCACTTCATGTGGCGAGGCCAGAATTTTAATGCAGTGGTCGACATTTTGTGTGAATTTAGAAGTCGTATTACGGAACATTGCAGCCGGCATTCTTATTTCACTGATAGTTGGACATAGACTTTCAATGATCCAAATAGTTGCTACAATTCACAGCTTATGCATTTCCAATGTGAATGCTTGCGACCAGATGACCTTTAAAATATTTTCACCAGCATAATGGATAGCAAAGCTGATGTGTTTTAATATAGCACATGCTAGGCAACCATGGGGTTTTTCATCTGTAACTCGAATGTTCAAATGGAACAATGGACTTCACATATTTTCTGAAACGGTGAAGTGTTCGATAAATGACTTGGATTTATGAACAGTTATGGACATGCTTATCACATCACTGACAAACTTGCATACAATTTAAACATTTTTATTCGTCAATGCAAATCAACAGTACTTCACAAGAACTTTATCAGTGTGTGTCCATCGGCATTTTTCTCATGGAACAGTGGCGTAACATAACCTAGGACAGAATGGGGTACCCATTTGAGTGGAACATTTCGTTGGATTATTGGACAATATCCGTGGTGGATATCTTCTACTTTACGATGTGTGGCTAGGCACAACGAGAGACGGGATGGCGGAACATAGTGACGGGGTTAGATTCGTACCGAGGTGAATGACTACATCGTGACATGCATTAGAATGGGGAAAATGCATTCCAAATGGCACAGGACGAATATTTCGCTGATCTTTCGAGAAATCAATCGTAAATACTTGGATTATCGCCGATCTTGGAATAAATATTTTTTTAAACATCTGGAATATTGAAAGGTAATGTGAGCGTTTATGGATTTACTGATATGATTTTAATATCACCCTGGGCACACTTGTATATCATTAGGAGCGTTATTTGAGACATTGCTTGATATTTTCTACATTTCATCCTGATTAATTCGCTAAGATATGGTGGATTCCATGTGAGATGGCAGGCGCATTTCACCGACCTTTGCTATTTACCGACGTTATTAGGCAGGGTTTTTGATCATGCTTTTTCTTGAGTAATAGTGCATTCTGAGCACGGTAGTTTTTTCTATCGAGTATTTCGAGACTCGAGACCTGCAGTCGGTTATATTTTTTGACAACTTATCGCATACTAGCGAGTATGTGGGATTTATTATCAGGGATTTTCGTTTTATTGGATCTGTTTTGAGCTATGGAATTTAATTCGCTCTAGCGAAGCAGTATCACTTTTATCTGAGAGTATAATAATTGTTGATTCCAGTGCATTCACTCATTAGCCGCCGAAGACAGGGCATGTTGCTATACGCAATTGTGTGGTGTTAAACGCTTTACCTGTCGTCTAGGGACTAATCATCTGAGCCGTCGAAGGTGGGGCCTTTTGCTCTGAGCAATTGTGTGGTGTTAAACGCTATTCCCATCCGTAGGTAATATCATCTTAACATCCGAATGCAATGGTGACTAAGCGAATCAAGCAATAATTTAATGGTCATTTATTAGTTGATCTTCATTAAGTAATTTAAAGATAAATGTCAATAGGATTACATTTCGTGATTCTTGTGTGGTAGATACAATAGTTTTCTGTTGCATTGCTCTATTTAAGAGTACAGTAATTTAATGTTGTGTTGTTTGAGTCTTCAGTCTTTTGACTGGTTTGATGCAGCTCTCCATACCTCCCTGTCCTGAGCTAATCGTTTCATCTCTACATAGCTCCGACACCCTACATCCGAGGCAATCTGTTTAACATATTCTAACCTTGGTCTACCCCTACAGTTCTTGTCGTCGACCCTTCCTTCCATAACTAAGCTTGCTATTCCTGGGTGTCTTAGTATGTGTCCTACCAACCTATCTCTTCTCTTCATTAGCAGTCGCCAGAAACATCTCTCCTCTCCCACTCGTCTTAATACCTCATCGTTTGTAACCCTATCTACCCATCTGATCTTCATCATTCTCCTGTAACACCACATTTCAAATGCTTCAATTCTCCTCTTTTCTGCTGCACCAATAGTCCAAGTTTCACTTCCATAGAGCGCCACGCTCCAGACAAAGGCTTTCAAAAATGACTTCCTAATACCTAAATCTATATTCGATGTCAGCAGATTCCTTTTTTGTAGAAATGCTTTCTTTGCCTGAGCCAACCTACTTCTTATATCCTCTTTGCTTCGCCCATCACTGGTTATTCTGCTTCCTAAGTAACAGAAGTCTCCTACTTCCTTTAGCTTTTCACCTGCCAATTTGATCTCCATAGAGGTTTCTGATTTATTTCGGCTGCATTCCAGTATTTTTGTTTTACATTTATTAATTTTCATCATGAATTCTTTCCGTAAGACGGAGTCCATACCATTCAAAAACTCATTCAAATCCTCAGGCTTGTCGGCCAAGATGACGATGTCATCAGCAAATCTCAGAGTTGAAATTATTTCTCCTTGAATCTTCACTCCCACTTTAAAATTTTCTCTAATTTCCTTCATTGCTTGTTCAATGTAAAGATTGAAAAGTATGGGTGATAAGTTGCAGCCTTGCCTTACACCTTTCTGAATACCAGCTTCTCTCTCATGTCCTTCAACTCGAATGACTGCTGTCTGGTTTCTGTACAGATTGTATATCACCCTCCTATCCCTGTACTTTATTCCAATCGATTTCAAAATGTCAAACAATTTAGTCCAATCAACGTTATCAAAAGCCTTTTCTAAGTCTACAAATGCCATGAACGTTTTCTCATCTTTCCTTATTCTACCTTCCAAAATCAGCCTAAGACTTAGTACAGCTTCCCTTGTTCCTACATTTCTCCTGAAACCAAACTGGTCTTCACCCAACTCCGTTTCTATCTGGCTTTCAATCCTCTTGTAAATTATTCTAGACAGGATCTTTGAAGCATGAGTAATCAAGCTGATTGTACGGTAATCTTCACATCTGTCAGCTCCCACTTTCTTTGGTATAGGGATGATAACATTCTTCTTGAAATCAGGGGGTACCTCACCTGTCTCATAAATCCTACACACCAAGTGAAATAACCTGATCAGACCTTCATCTCCTATGCAGCGAAGCAACTCAATCGGTATATCATCTATGCCTGGTGCTTTGTTCCTGCTTAAGTCTTCCAAAGCTCTATCAAATTCTGATCTCAATATTAGATCTCCTTTCGCATCCTCATCAATTTCCTCCTCCCTTTCCATTACATGATTCTCAATCTCCTTTCCCTTATACAAACTCTCTATGTAAGCTTTCCATCTCTCAACCTTTTCTTCCCTATCTGTTAGAGGCTTTCCATTTGTGTCCTTAATATTACAGCACTTAGTCTTCTTTTCCCCAAAAGTATTCTTAATCCTTCGATAAGCTGTGTCTACTTTTCCTAATTTCAGACAATTTTCTATACCTGCACATTTCTCTTTCAACCATTCTTCTTTCGCTTCCTTGCACTTCTTGTTAACCTCATTTCTCAGACGTCTGTATTCTGCTTTCCCCTTTTCATCTCTTAGATTCTTGTGTTTCCGCCTTTCATCCATCAATTCTAGTATATCCTGAGTGATCCACGGTTTTCTACCTATTCTTTCTTTCCTACCAATGTTTTCTTCTGCGGATTTTGTTATTTCATTCTTCAAAAGTGCCCATTCGTCTGCAATTGAAGTTTGTTTAGGGTTTTTCATTAGTCCTTAGTAATTTAATATCTGTTATAAATTTTTGATGAGTTGATGTAAACCTTTGACAAGGATTTTGGGAGCGATTCTTTCTTTTATGACGAGTTCTTCCTTTTTTTGAATTTATCACAGGCAGATTATGAACAGCTACGATGATTATTATTAAATACGACACAGTTGGTGTCCTTTTGAAATAAATTTCAATGATCTTCATGGAGATTTTGCACTTCTAGGTTGATTAAACTTGAATTGGATTACAATTACTTTAGTAATTTTTCATGGTATTTGAGAAGTTGTCTAAACATGATAATAGTGACCAGAGTTTTCATAGATAAAATTTTAGAATATCTAAATCCAGTCTAATAATAAATTTGTGGATTATTGAATACATTGAAGTGAGATATTTTTGCCAAACGTTATGTGTTATTGCCAAGTTTTGTAATATTACCACTTTGATATTAATGATGCAGACTAGAGGTCGTCAGCGCCCAGTCTTATATTTTGAAATTCATGCTGTGCGCTGAATATTTGTAGTGAAATGTGGTGAAATGATAGTGTTCAAATGTGATATTTGATGAAGTGGTTTATGTGGTAATTGAATCAAGTGGTCATTTGTGGATGATAACGTCCAGTGTGGTGTAGTGGAGGCAATGAATTTTTGGCATGGCAATCGAGTATAGTAAACGTTAATTATGACATGTAACATGTGTGATTTAATGTGGCAATATAATTTCGCTGAAGTGATAGATTTTGATGACAACTTTCTTTAACCGATCTTAAATACTTTCTAGAAATATATCCAAGTTTCTCTAATAATAATTTGTGGAATTCTAATCTATAATTTAAATAAATTAAATGATAATAAATATAATAATAAATTTAAATGATCTGACCTGATAATAGTAAATAAAATAATAAATGATCTGACCTGATAATAATGAATAAAATAGTAAATTAAATGAAATAATAATTAATAATATAATAAATTAAATAAGCTGATAATTAATATAATAAATTCAATGAGCTGATAATTAGTCTGATAATAATCTAAATGAGCTGATGGTTAATATAATAATAATTTAACTGGAACAGCTGATTTTAGCTGAGTGGAATATAATGATTTGAGTAGACAGCTGACTGAATAACAGCTTATGTGGTGACATTTAATGATTTTTATATACATCATGAGCATGATACCAGATAATTATAACGATGATAATTAATGATCGAGACTTCGACAGGATGAATGTAAATAGTTTGTATAAATTTGTTGTTAGTTATATAAGTGGTGATAATTATTCCAACATTTGGAATATGAACATTCAGTGAAATTACGAATGGTTGAATATGTTATTGATATGAATTTAATTGTTGTTGTGTGTTAGATCAGTGTAAAATTTAACTAGTTCACGTGCCATGATGTTATATTTAATGAAGATAGGTCTCAGGGCTCACAAAGAAATCAGTGACGAGTGATACAGTGCTACGGTGACCCTGAGAGCACAAGATAACTTTTAGTTTATTTTTCCTCTCACGTGAGCAAATTTATTTGAGATAGTGCGAAGATGGTCGTACTCTACCATACTCCTAGGCAGGAATTTTTGATTTGTTTGTCTTGTCATTCAAGTTGAATAAATTTTCTTTTGATTTTAATTGACGTGATCTCACGATGGTGTATTTTCCCAGTCCTTTCCTGTGTCATAATTAAGGCTTCACCAGGAAGGATGTGGTTTGCTAGGAATTCAGTTGATGGCGCCATTTTATTTGCTATTTAATTAAATTTATACCCGTCAACGACCCAGAGATACTTTGTCTCGTGTTACCCACTGCTTTTGTTCTATTTTTCAACTGAATCTCCGACACATTCCTTGTTTTATTTTGTGTTTATTTCGATCCACTCTGGCCTGGGATGCCGGGTATGCGGTGTTATGGCAGTTAGGTCATCGCATACCTCGGACGAACGGGTGCAATATATAGAATTAAAATATGCACTATACGTGCGTCAGTGGCGTAGGTGCCTCCTTGAAAATGTTACAGAACTTGCCGCCTTTTATTTTGGCTTTGATCACTCAAAATTACTTCATGAAAATGGAATCAATTAACCCAATGTATGATTAGAATTAAAACTAACGAAAGTAGGATAAGGTTTTTATTATCATGAGAAATGTGATTTACGAAGATTAATATGTTTTAGGAATTTGGGGATTTTCATTTGAAGATATTGGCCTAATTAGTTTCTTTACGAGATTTAATTTGATGAGACCCGCCTACCTTATTCCAGTCAAACCCCTGAGATACATAGATCTCAGCTACCGAGTTACTTGTTTTCATTTGTTCCAAACTAAATTGTAACCTTTCTTTTTAGTTGTGTTCCTTTCTTTGGCAGTGGTGTGATGTTTTTAGCTGGTCTATCGTATCTAATCCGACGATCGGGTGCAGTACACAGAAAGAGAGGGAGAAGGAAATTTGTGAGTTCAAGGAGAATGTTACTTAGAAGATAATTCTATCATCATTTATGAACGTTAGATCCTGTTAGTCTGCCATACTGTGCCCATTATGCAAGTAGGTAAACAAGTTACGGAACATCAAGTTGGTCACGATTGGTTTAGACTAGGGCCGGTACTTTTGGTGGATTAATTTCAGTTATTGAATAATCGATTAACTGTCACAGAAAAATCGATTAATTGCTACAAATAATGATTAATTGATTAATTGTTTTGTCGATTAATCTATGTACGTCGCTCCTTTCACTACGCTCTCACAGAAGAAGACATTTAAATAGTTAAAATACTGTATATTGTATCATATACTTTTTTATATTCGACGTTGTCGAAATATAAATATTATACCTCAGAAGACTGTATCATAATGATTGTCATTATAGTACTGTTTTTCATTATGAGACCGTTTCTCCAGCCAATCAGAACTCATTCATTGACCAATTAGTTAAGGATACCTTCGCGCATGCGCTCAAAATCCAACATGTCCGACATGAATTACATGATTTTAAAGTTCAAATTGGATATCGGATCAACCATTGTAATTACAATCCCAAACACAAAGACAAAATCAGCACGAACCTTTACTGTAACAAGAAAATACTATGACATAATTGCAAGAAATGTATGAATCTACGTCCAGAAGTTAGCAACACAGCATCCTTCTATATAAATTACCGACATGGAAAGTGCTCCGTCCATATGTTCGCGTAAATAGAACGGTTGCATCCTACTGCGGACCGCACTCCATGTGCTCTTTTCTTGGCGTTCAGACAAAGCCTATTTCTGATAATCTTGTCATTTCAAGTTTGAACCACAACTTGAATCTGAATGTTCGTGACATGGTCTAGCCGGGTCAGCACAAGTGACCAGCGAAAGATGCGCATCTCCATGATAATTATGTAATATGGGATTACAATACATTTTAAGAAGGTAAATGGTTCATCGATAAGGGGTTCGTATTTAGACTCCGGTCCTAAAGGTCCTGGATTTGATTCTCTGCTCTGCCAAGAAATTTGATACTGGTTTTGAGGGTTGTAAAGTGGGGGTTAAGAATTCTCAGAAAGTTAGAAGGTTTTGAGCAATGAAGCTCATTAAGTTACAGTACAAAGGAAGAATTTAAGAACCTACCACTTCGTCTCGAAGAATGCAATTTCTCATTTCTCGCTAAACAACGCACCCGGCTATGAATGCGTCATGAGGAGTTCCCGGATTTCTTCATATCTGCATTACTTCACTGCTGTTACTTGCGGCGCTCGAATTTTTATAATAGAAGAGTGACATACGCTATGCATTCTAATGCTCAAACTTTAATCCATATCTTTCTTCATCATGCATGGTACCATTTTTCGATAAACATAGAATTGTATTTCTGTCTGTACCTTTGGAATTTTCTTCTCTTGTTCTGTTTCTAACGCTGACTAGGAGGGTAATTATTCTAGATAATCACTACATTTCAAGACTTTTAAACTTATGCTTTGATTATCATCATCATCATCATCATCTTATTAGTGTTTAAATCATTGCCTCTTCCCAAACACCAAGCTTGAGTTTGTTATGTTTAAATTGATATTTCTGTGTCATTAAATTTGTTGGACAAAGAATTCTGAATATTTCGTGAGGTTGGTACTATGGTATTTACGTGAATATAATTCCATCCTTAAGCTTTGCTGGTACGAGGGACTCCAAAACTTCCTTAAAAACGCCTCCTTGAATTTGTCCATCGTTACACCAAAGAAGTATTTTCTATCTAAATTGCATTTTGTAAATATTGTCAATTCAAATAACAGTACAGTAAGTATGTAGTTAGTTTTAGTTGTAAGTAGGTAGTTAGTTTGTCTATTAGATATATGTCATTGTTCTATTAGACTGTGGTGTGTGAGTGTGTCTGGTAGCAGTTGCATTGTTTATTAGTTATAGTTCATTGTTTCAGTAGACTGTGATGTGTGAGGGTGCATGTGAGTGTGCCTGGTGACAGACTGTTTCAGTGGTAGTATTTGTTGTTGGTGGAACTTTAGTATTTTTTGTTTTTTTGTTAGTAGAATTTTGGTATTTAATTGTTAGTACGGTAGAAGGTTAGTATTTTTGATAGTAGAATTGCTCTTTACTTATTCTGAAAGGGAGTAGCAGCCTTCCAGAATAAATCAAATCTTTACTAGTCTTATAGACGGTTAAGATATTGATAATATAAGCCAAATAATAGCTACACTGCGTCCTGCTGCACGGCTGAAAGCAACGGGAAACTACAGCCGTATGCTATTCCCGAGGATATGCACCTCTCTATGCATAATTATATGTGATGATGGCCTCCTCCCTTGTAAAATTTCAATCCGGAGGTAAACTAGTCCCCCGTTCGGATCTCCGGGTGGGGACTACTCGAGAGGGGGTTAATATCACAGAAGTGACAAAGAGGAAATCTGACATTCTACGGATCGGAGCGTGGAATGTTAGAAGTCTGCTAGGAAGTGGAAGGTTAGAAAACTTAGAAAGGGAAATGGATAGGTTGAGGTTGGATTTGGTTGGGATTCGTGAAATGCGCTGGCAGGAAGAACAGGACTTTTGGTCAGGTGACTATAGGGTCATTAGCACTAAATCAAACAATGGCCAAGCAGGGGTTGGCCTCATATTGAGTAGGAAACTTGGACAGCGGGTGGAATATTATGAGCAATATAGTGAACGGATTATTGTAGCAAAAATCAATACTAAACCTACCTGCACCACAGTGGTACAAGTCTATATGCCTACCAGTCAAGCTGATGATGAGGATGTTGAAAAGGTCTACGAAGAAATAGACGAAATTCTGAGGTATATCAAGGGTGATGAAAATGTTATAGTAATGGGAGATTGGAATGCTGTGGTAGGAAAAGGGAGAGAAGGGAAGATAGTAGGAGATTTCGGATTAGGTGAAAGGAATGATCGAGGAAGCAGGCTGGTAGAATTCTGCACCGAGCATGAATTGGTCATAGCTAACACCTTATTCAATAACCACAATAGAAGAATATACACATGGATGAGACCAGGAGATACAGGGCGTTACCAAATCGATTTCATTATGGTCAAGCAG
Source organism: Meconema thalassinum (assembly GCA_946902985.2). Taxonomy (NCBI): domain Eukaryota; kingdom Metazoa; phylum Arthropoda; class Insecta; order Orthoptera; family Tettigoniidae; genus Meconema; species Meconema thalassinum. Next base: position 1,480,401,700 of record OX336389.2, on the reverse strand, counting down.
AGGTTTCGAAACCAGATTTTGGATTGTAAAACATATCCTGGTGCTGACATAAACTCTGACCACAATCTGGTTGTAATGAAATGCAGATTAAAGTTGAAGAAACTGAAGAAAAGTCAAAAGCCAAAAAGGTGGGCAATAGACAGACTGAAAGAGAAGGATGTAAACGAAAGATTCAAGAAGAGTATAAAGGAAGGACTAATGAAAAACCCTAAACAAACTTCAATTGCAGACGAATGGGCACTTTTGAAGAATGAAATAACAAAATCCGCAGAAGAAAACATTGGTAGGAAAGAAAGAATAGGTAGAAAACCGTGGATCACTCAGGATATACTAGAATTGATGGATGAAAGGCGGAAACACAAGAATCTAAGAGATGAAAAGGGGAAAGCAGAATACAGACGTCTGAGAAATGAGGTTAACAAGAAGTGCAAGGAAGCGAAAGAAGAATGGTTGAAAGAGAAATGTGCAGGTATAGAAAATTGTCTGAAATTAGGAAAAGTAGACACAGCTTATCGAAGGATTAAGAATACTTTTGGGGAAAAGAAGACAAAGTGCTGTAATATTAAGGACACAAATGGAAAGCCTCTAACAGATAGGGAAGAAAATTTTGAGAGATGGAAAGCTTACATAGAGAGTTTGTATAAGGGAAAGGAGATTGAGAATCATGTAATGGAAAGGGAGGAGGAAATTGATGAGGATGCGAAAGGAGATTTAATATTGAGATCAGAATTTGATAGAGCTTTGGAAGACTTAAGCAGGAACAAAGCACCAGGCATAGATGATATACCGATTGAGTTGCTATGCTGCATAGGAGATGAAGGTCTGATCAGGTTATTTCACTTGGTGTGTAGGATTTATGAGGCAGGTGAGGTACCCCCTGATTTCAAGAAGAATGTAATCATCCCTATACCAATGAAAGGGGGAGCTGACAGATGTGAAGATTACCGTACAATCAGCTTGATTACTCATGCTTCAAAGATCCTGTCTAGAATAATTTACTAGAGGATTGAAAGCCAGATAGAAACGGAGTTGGGTGAAGACCAGTTTGGTTTCAGGAGAAATGTAGGAACAAGGGAAGCTGTACTAAGTCTTAGGTTGATTTTGGAAAGTAGAATAAGGAAAGATAAGAGAACGTTCATGGCTTTTGTAGACATAGAAAAGGCTTTTGATAACGTTGATTGGACTAAATTGTTTGACATTTTGAAATCGATTGGAATAAAGTGCAGGGATAGGAGGGTGATATACAATCTGTACAGAAACCAGACAGCAGTCATTCGAGTTGAAGGACATGAGAGAGAAGCTGGTATTCAGAAAGGTGTAAGGCAAGGCTGCAACTTATCACCCATACTTTTCAATCTTTACATTGAACAAGCAATGAAGGAAATTAGAGAAAAATTTAAAGTGGGAGTGAAGATTCAAGGAGAAATAATTTCAACTCTGAGATTTGCTGATGACATCGTCATCTTGGCCGACAAGCCTGAGGATTTGAATGAGTTTTTGAATGGTATGGACTCCGTCTTACGGAAAGAATTCATGATGAAAATTAATAAAGGTAAAACAAAAATACTGGAATGCAGCCGAAATAAATCAGAAACCTCTATGGAGATCAAATTGGCAGGTGAAAAGCTAAAGGAAGTAGGAGACTTCTGTTACTTAGGAAGCAGAATAACCAGTGATGGACGAAGCAAAGAGGATATAAAAAGTAGGTTGGCTCAGGCAAAGAAAGCATTTCTACAAAAAAGGAATCTGCTGACATCGAATATAGATTTAGGTATTAGGAAGTCATTTTTGAAAGCCTTTGTCTGGAGCGTGGCGCTCTATGGAAGTGAAACTTGGACTATTGGTGCAACAGAAAAGAGGAGAATTGAAGCATTTGAAATGTGGTGTTACAGGAGAATGATGAAGATCAGATGGGTAGATAGGGTTACAAACGAAGAGGTATTAAGACGAGTGGGGGAGGAGAGAGATATTTCTGGCGACTGCTAATGAAGAGAAGAGATAGGTTGGTAGGACACATACTAAGACACCCAGGAATAGCAAGCTTAGTTATGGAAGGAAGAGTCGAGGACAAGAACTGTAGGGGTAGACCAAGGTTAGAATATGTTAAACAGATTGCCTCGGATGTAGGGTGTGGTAGCTATGTAGAGATGAAACGATTAGCTCAGGACAGGGAGGCATGGAGAGCTGCATCAAACCAGTCAAAAGACTGAAGACTCAAACAACAACAACAAATAAACTGGCTAATATGGGACAAGAAATACCACTATGCCTTAATATCCCCAACTCCAATTTCTACACAGCGCATTGCTTTCAAATGACTTCGGTGACAATATTAGTGAATGCTAGTTCTGATCTACACTAGACGTCATGCAGGCTGTAAACAATAGCATTGCCAAGCAAAGTAAATGGTCTCTGCTTTCGAAGATCTTTGACCCACGCATGCGCTCTGTTCAGTCAGCAAAGCCAGCGCGCCCTGTTCACTAACTGAAGTAACTGAATCCCACAGATATTTATGAATATTTATGTTAAAACATATAATGAAGTTATAATTATCGTCGAACATAAACAGTCTTATGGAACTCGCCTATAATGGTAATTAAGACACTCGTATGGAAATTATAAAACTCGCTACGCTCGTTTTACAAGCATACTCGTGTCTAATTATTGCCATTATAGGCTCGTTGCATAATGTACTAAAGTAATGTTCCTTCTTGGTGAAAACAAAAATGATCCTGTCCTAAATTGTTGACATTGAATATACCGGGTGAGTTAGCCGTGGTCGTTACGGCGTGGCTGCAGGAGGCGCTCACATCCGGGAGGCGAGGAGGTTCGAATCCCCCCACCGGCAACCTTGAAGATTGTTTTCTGTGGTTTGCCATCTTCCTTCCAGGCAAATGCCGGGGTTGGTCCCTAACTATAGGGCACAGCCGCTACCTTCCAACTCCTCGTCCTTACAAACACTCTTTCCTGCCCAGACAACACTCCACACCTGACGGTACTTTAGCTCACCCAATGGGTGTCCGTAAAGAAGCAGATACAAAACTCTTGCGAGCAGAACATGTCCTCGGACACTCCCGGCACTAAAAGCCATACGCTAAAAAATACAATTCAAAATCATAGCAGAAATCTCTTCGTTATCTGTTTTCGAAACACTTCCCAATTTGATTTATGTATGACCTTCCACTGTCACTGACTCTCATTTGGTTATTGTTAACGTAAACAATTGAGGAAACTTTGTATATTTACGCAAAAAGTAACTTTTATAGATTTCTATACATCATTCCAAAAACAAGCGTAACTCAACTTAAGCGATGACCTCTCATTTAAACTTATTTTCTGATCTCGTGTCCCTAATCAATCAATAGATTCTTCGGTTAGTCAATTATTTTATTATTCGGTTAATTGACGAAACGATTGAATGGTTAGTCGATTAAGCGTCCAGTCGAGTAATAGTTTGCTATTAATTTCAAATTATACAATTAATCGACTATTAATTGTTAAACCGAACATCGATTATGACATGATCTAATGTAGACAGCGCAGCGTGACAGTGGGAAGATACGGGAACGATCGACCGAACCCCAGTCCGTCCCCTCACATTTCTCTCTGACAATTCCATGAGTAATGATGATGATGATGATGATAATTGTTGTTTTAAGGGGCCTAACATCTAGGTTATCGGCCCCTAATGGTATGGGTGATCGTGAAGATGATAATGAAATGTAAACTATAACTAAAGCTAACTACTAACTTATATACTAGAAGAAGAAATGGAACACAAAAGGAGAATAAGGCATATAAAGGACAGAAGGAAAAGAAATGCCCTCAACCCTCGAAGAATGCGGATTGAGGGACTTGGAAAGAAGGAGACCCATAAAAGGCAGATAGGAAAGTGAAAGAGGAGAGGGTCCGCCCCACATGTAATGGATAAAAGGGGGAAAACCGGACCCAGCCCAGGAATTCCTCGGGGTCACCAACTCCCGAACTCACCAGCCGTGAGCCCATGAGGGTGTAGCAATATCTAGGATGCACCAGAAGTGGTGGGGCTACATACACCCTGCCTCCTTGAGGGCCTTGAGCAGAAGGCAGGAGATAACAGGAAAAGAAAAAGAAGGCTGACCCCTCGCAGAAGGAGGATAATCTGAAAAGATGAGACAAGGGCCAATTAAGCCGGGAAAGGAAGAGACTCCCTAGGCCTCGGATACCCTAATACCGTCGGTGTCGGAAGAGAACAAGAGTTGACCAAGTGAGGTCGATAGGAAAGAAGACGGCGAGGAGTCCGGCACAAGTAAGTGGAAGCAATGCCGGACTCAGCTGGGACCCCGTGGTCGCCAACCCTCGTCCGAATAGATGTGAGCCCCTGGGGGCAATTGCATGAGTAAGTACAGGGTCATTATCTATGTGCGCCCCGATAAACACGGCAAGCTATTCTGGCTGTGACTGGCGCAGATCGCGGGCAGGCGCTCCTAGTCCAGCCATCGGTCGGTGCCCACTATCACATTTTTACAAAACATATTCAATAATGTGTACTTACAGAGCTCATAGGCAATGCTGAAAATGCCCTTCCTCTTTTGTAACACACACCTGATGAAGGAATGTCTGTCAACTCTTTTATTATTTACGGAGCCTGTTTCCTTGAATCGTTCAGCGAGCCTCCTAATTGTACTGGCATTAGGCACAGGTCTTCCTGGAAACTTGATTTGAAATTTTCGTCTCGTTTCGGAACAAGATTTTCTGCTTTTCATATACGAGTTATGGATATACACGCGTTCGCGCAATGTGAATTGGTGTCTAGGCATGACCAACAATCACAGTAATCACAATACTCACTAAACGTGCAACACTAACGTCCAAGCTTTGCAGATACACGTCCATATGAATGACAAAACACGTGTGAACTAACGATATGAGTCAGCGGTGCGCACCAACCACCAGCTGAACAGGGTACGCGCGTTCGCGATCTGCGCCAGTCATAGCCGGCTTAGCTTGCCGTGTTTATCGGGGCGCACATAGATAATGACCCTGTAGTTATCTTCAGGAGAAGGTTTGAGAGTTTGAATGTAGCAAATATAACTGATTTCCACTTATTTCTTGCCAGTATACCTATGCTTATGTTGTCATAATTATCCATGATGTAAAGAAAATGAAATGTGCTATATGGAATTACCAATGCACTTTCAGCAGGCTTACAAAATTATCTGACAGACTGCTGAAACGGGAATCGATGAGCACACTGGCAAGGTTGCAACAAGCTCATAATTTTAGTTTAACCCAGCCCGAGCAATAATTAACTTCCTGAGTCTGCGCGTGGAATGTGGGCGAAAAGTACTCCACTTCATCCACCAGACTGCGATTCAATCACGAACGTTTCAGAGTCATTTACAGCGGATAAAACTTCTGGTCTCTCCTCTTTGTTCACGTGATGAGCAATCTACTGGTGGCCTAAATTACGTAGTCATTACAGTGGCGATTAAATGAATTTATAAATAGATGCACACAAGTCAACAAATACACCAGAAGTGTAAATTGTATGCATTCATTTCAGTAAGCCACAATATTGGCTGTCTGTTAGGTAGTCAGCCCGAAGGATGGTTGGATCCTCAAAAGGTACCGTCGTTAGGTTACGTGGGTAGATACCCACAAAAACCCAAGGTAGCGGTGTATTGAGGCGTACTAGGCAAGAAGAGGAGTGATGTATTTTGCCATTGCTTTCCTCACTGAGTCAGAACAGCAGTACTAATCCTATGAGGAGAACCTTTCACAGCATCTACAGGCACTGACTGTGCCCTGAGTGTCATTAAAAAAGCACCACCCATACCTCAGTAGCTTCCATATAATCACAGCCATGAGTGAGACGGAGACTTCGGTGGAAAGCCACATTTTACTCTAGCCTGTGCCAACTGACAAATGCAAATGTACTGCATTCATTAAGAGATGGCAAACAGGCCACAATATGGGCTAAATACTAACAATCTGTTTCATAAAAGTTGGTACATGATAATACGAGTAATAAAGCAGCCTAGCTAAAAGTTTACATTTGTTTTGTTGATGTCATTGATTCATTTTTGGGGCTTTTTGCCATCGTTGTCATGTAGCCCCTTGTACTTGGGTGTGTGTGTGATTATCTGTAACTGGGGCTGGGATGGGGAAGAAGGCAGCCGTGGCCTTAAGCTAGCTAGAAGTGAGGAAACCACGGAAAACAGTTCTATAGTAGCTGAGGTAGGAATCGAACCCACTTCCTCTCAGTCTTGCCTCACTAGACCCTCGTTCCAGTTCTCAGACCAGAATTATATGCCTTAGCAGAGCCGGGAATCGAACCCGGACCTTAGAAGTGGTAGCCATGAATGCTAGCCACTGTGCCACAAGGTGGTATTTAACATTTGTTGCCCACAAAAGTAAATGGGCACAGAAGTGCTCACAGAAGAACAACATGTGTAAACGAACGAGGAAATTTTAATAATAATAATAACAATAATAATGTTATTGGTTTATATGGGTTTTGAAGCCATTTTTCAATGTTGCCTTAGTAAATAAAAGTTTGGTGCTTTTCAGTCGGTCAACACGAATGTACCCAAAAGGGTTGGGTTATACCCTAATCCTGAAAAATATTACATGAGATTATTTATTAATCCCATGTAATTTTTTCAAGATTATGGTATAACCCAGCCCTTTTGGGTACATTCGTGTTGACGGACTGAAAAGCACCAAACTTTTGTTTTTGGTTTTACGTCCCTTTTAACTGCTGCGGCTTTTAGAGACGCCGGGGTGCAGGAATTTTGCCCCATAGGGGATTTTAACGTGCCAGTAAATATACCGACACGGCTCCCTCGCAATTGCGCCCCTTAAAATGCCAGCTAGCTGCACCAGGATTCGATCCTGCAATCTTGTGAACAGCAGGCGAGAACGTTACCGCTGATCCACGCAGCCAGTCCAACAAGGAAAGGGACCCACCCAGTGGAATATGTCTAGAAGTACACCCTAAATGATCAAGTGAGGTTGGAAACAACATAATGTATTCAACAAAGCACAAGAAAATCCCCGTTGGCTAATGGCCAAGCAAACACAGCTTACCCTCAAGATAAGATAAATGCTATCCAATGTGTATCGTGAGACACTCAAATGTACGCACAACATAATACAATAAAGCAATACCATTCCCAAAGAATCACGAGGAAGCACAAGCCACAATAAAAGAGGTGATAACGCTCATGTCTAAGCGAAACTCGGCTCGTTAACCTAACACATGTGCATACGCCAGAAACAAACATCGCCAGCAGTCCCGCTGAAAAATAAATACAAACCCAAAATTTTAGAAGGAACAACCTAATCAGGTCGCGCTTTGACAGTGCTCAGTAAACCCATCACACAGGACTGATACTCTCAATGAACTCTCAGAGGCTTTGTTTGATCAAAATCATATGCATATGCCAAATAATGTAGCCTCATAATACGTAAGCTTCCTCAAGTTCAGCATGACAACCTTGTTCATTCTGTGTTATTATTCGTTCCACATTCACGTATATAGTGTTTTAGATCCCTTATTTGGGGGTGGATCTAAAAGGGAGAGTTGCTGTACTAATTTATGAGTTTGTGCCTAAAGAAGGGTAGCTCCCCTTGACAGGGCAAGCTGACCAGTGTAGTGTGTTGTGGTGTGCTAGGAACTAGGGGGCGTTCCTATAAATAATGTGGTAGTGTTTGAGGGGATGGGACCCACTGCAAAGGGTCGCTGTACTAGTCGCTCAGCTGACTGCTTGTTATATAATCGACTCTGCTCGTATCAGCCGGGTGGCACGCGCTTCACTTGAGCACGCGAGCCGCTGTGAGGAATACAATGACGTCTGAGTTGGCGTTATTACTACGGTGTGTCACGTCTGACTGTGACGGGAGTAAGGAAGGGCGTTGGGATGTAAAGAGGCGTATAACAGTAATGCTAGTGTAGAGTGTGGACCAAGTGTTTTATTGGTCTGTGATATTCTTTGTGTGAGTCCCTTGTAGGGAATGAAATTATGTTTATAATGTGATACAAGTTGTGGGTTGCAGGTTACATAAATAGGAACTCTGAACACGATTGACTGACTCACCTCGGTTGACACCAGCGTAGCTTCGGCCGTCTTGATGGAGCACTGACAATGGAGAGAGAGTTTGACCTCATTAGGACGTCGTTTTATACCTTCTGACGCCCTCCTGTCAGCAATGTATTGGCCCAGTTAGTACTATGTCGCTGAGTGTAATGATTACGTAAGGCTTGAGCTGCTTTATGGAATAGCAAGCTGTCCTTACAGTATTAATGGATGTTGCCCCGGCTTTCCAAGGGTTGCCATTTTAGGGGATTTAGCCAGATGTTGGGGGGATGGTCTCCAAGGGGTGCATACCCCTGGGATGCTGTACAATAGGGCAAAGTGCGTAATGTAGTTAGCAGGTTAGGGAGGTCCTTCACTCTATCTGAGGACCTTGAAGCTAAATAGTGTATTTTGACTATGCCGCACACAACTTTCGGCAGCTGTTTCTCCACAGGTACTGTAAATGCTGGGCTGGGACTTCTAGTTATAGGGCATATTACCCAATCTTAGCTCCCCATTACCTCAGTCCCAGAATGAATTGACACAACACACAAAATTGTAACTTTGGGCAAAATAGCAATGGCTTTGGACTTAAGATTAACACAGTGGCATCTCGCCTCGTTAGATGGTCCTATGACATACTGGAATATTTTCCATAATGAGAAGGCTGTCCAGATAAAATTATTACCATTTTGGTCTAGAAACAGAGGATTCGGGTTCAAGTTCCGAGGGCATACATATTATTTAGATCTGATTAGTTAGTAGAGAGAGAGACGTATTTTATAATTTGTCTTCACGAGTAAAACGCACTGAATATTTTGATCGCGACCCTGAGTACTGACTTAATTCTTGCATACAGTTATCCTTGTTCCTCATCCAGTGACTTTCAGCGAGCTTTGGAGACGTAGGTTTATGTTTCAAAGTTGCCAAACTAGTTACTACGTACTGTAGACTATGTGATGTGAAACCTTCCGCGGCTAATGTATCAACGGGATCTACATTACATTGAGCGCTGAATATAGTCTAATCTAGAAACAAACACGTACTCGTACTCGTGCACTGAGGAAAATACATTCACATGCTCACTACACTAACGTGAGCCAGGAACTACCTAATTGGTCCCAGGCAGTCAGTCACATGCTCACTACACTAACGTGAGCCAGGAACTACCTAATTGGTCCCAGGCAGTCAGTCACATGCTCACTACACTAACGTGAGCCAGGAACTACCCAATTGGTCCCAGGCAGTCAGTCACATGCTCACTACACTAACGTGAGCCAGGAACTACCCAATTGGTCCCAGGCAGTCAGTCACATGCTCACTACACTAACGTGAGCCAGGAACTACCTAATTGGTCCCAGGCAGTCAGTCACATGCTCACTACACTAACGTGAGCCAGGAACTACCTAATTGGTCCCGGGCAGTCAGTCACATGCTCACTACACTAACGTGAGCCAGGAACTACCCAATTGGTCCCGGGCAGTCAGTCACATGCTCACTACACTAACGTGAGCCAGGAACTACCTAATTGGTCCCGGGCTGTCAGTCACATGCTCACTACACTAACGTGAGCCAGGAACTACCTAATTGGTCCCAGGCAGTCAGTCACATGCTCACTACACTAACGTGAGCCAGGAACTACCTAATTGGTCCCAGGCAGTCAGTCACATGCTCACTACACTAACGTGAGCCAGGAACTACCTAATTGGTCCCAGGCTGTCAGTCACATGCTCACTACACTAACGTGAGCCAGGAACTACCTAATTGGTCCCAGGCAGTCAGTCACATGCTCACTACACTAACGTGAGCCAGGAACTACCTAATTGGTCCCAGGCAGTCAGTCACATGCTCACTACACTAACGTGAGCCAGGAACTACCTAATTGGTCCCAGGCAGTCAGTCACATGCTCACTACACTGACGTGAGCCAGGAACTACCTAATTGGTCCCAGGCAGTCAGTCACATGCTCACTACACTGACGTGAGCCAGGAACTACCCAGGCAGTCAGTCACATGCTCACTACACTGACGTGAGCCAGGAACTACCCAGGCAGTCAGTCGAATAGAACCGTACATTAAGTTACTTTTAATTTAGTCTGCAGTAGTTCTTCAAACAAGCATCAGATCTCTAACAATGTTGTCAGTCGATTCGCATTATACGTCCCGCATAAATGTCCTTAGCGTTCCGTACTGCAAACACAGGGCCCCCTTGATGAAGGGAACACTAAAATGTGCCTTATCACAAATGAAATCTCGGCAAGTGACAGGCACAGACACTGGGCTGCATGACCACGATGTCGCGAAGCACCTAAAGGATCAACAACAACATCAACCTGACTTGTTCATGGATTCTTTTGGAGTTTTGTTTCTGAGTTATTGCAAAACGTGTCATCAAAAGAACTGTTCTCTTGCCTTCGAAAATTGGGTGATGTAGAAGACGCAACTCGACTCTCACTGGAAATCACACTTCAGTATGTATGGTGTATCGTTGTTCAGAAACTATTATTCTGTAGCTTAGGCGGTATGTGGTGAAACCTCAAGGCTCTGGGCAGCCAGGTTTCTAGCCACGTGTCACTGGTGGGGTAACAGCGACCGCAGTCACTCTACGTCCACCGTGCTGTCGACATATTGCTTAAAATCTGTGAATGCAATCGTCTTGAGCTCGGCGCAGCTACGTGAGAGCGGTGTCTCCTCCAGTTCTCTAGCTCCTCACCACTCACACTTCACCACATATTGCCCAAGCTAGAACACGTCACTGGGCTACACCAACGTCTATAGGCTGTGGCAGCTCGTGGTATCCCATGACATGGAAATCAATCCGAGGCAACAGCGTCAATCCGTGTATTACCAGCGCATATGTAATCACTGTTGCGTGTACATCTACTAGATGTCAGCACAGAGTTCTAGGCAAGGTGGGGCAATTAGTACAGCTGGACTCAGCTAATCTGCTACAGCGCAGCGGCTCGGTGACCAAGCAGCGCTCGATAAGGGAATGTGGCAAATGCGACAGAGAGCAGGTGGAGCCCCAAGCGAGCTTGCACAGTACAAAGTTCAAGCGAAACTTAACGCAAAGTTAGAAAACCGCACGCAAGAAGCATTGCATTATACAAATTGTAGATATATGCTCCGCAACATTCTGCACATTAAAACCTCAATTTATATCGCAAGTTGGAAGCCTCGAAGCCCGCAGACTTAACTATGTGCAAGAGTTTAGCCAGAGACAGCTACCCGCAGGCCCATTACAATCAACTCCAACACGTCTGCGTATAACGCGCTGTGCTGGCAGGCCTCATCCATACTATACAGCATTATCAGCTTAGGGATAATGCCTCATCTATAGAGCATCCAGCATTGAGAAAAGACTATGGGTCTTATGGACTTTTACTTTTAACGGAAACCCCCCCTACACTAGCTTTCTTACCACACCTTTTGTCATGTAGGAACTCTGAACATATATATTTTTCGTCATAATAGCTTCCTACAATTATCTGCCAATCGATTACCTTTGTTATTGCATACAAGTATCGCATATATTACGTCTTACTAATTTAAAAAATGGAGCACGTGCTCAGTTCCACCGGCAACATGAGTCCTGAAGCACTATCCGTCATGGGCGTTATTGTTGTGTGTCTGTTTTATTTTCTGTTCGATCAAATCAGGGCTGCCGACAGTAGGGTTCAAACCCACTATCTCCCGAATGCAAGCTCACAGCTTGTTAGCAAATTGTTAACATCATCAGCATACAGTACATCCGAGTACTGTACTGTCAATCAGTAATGCGTCATATCACAACTAAATGAATGTCGATATCGGTTCACTTCACGTACGGTATCCCTTTACTGGTCCAATCCGTTAACACCTCAAAAACTGCTCCTTCCTGGGCGTGTTCCATATCAGGTAGCTGCTGGGCTGGTGTTGCCTCACTAACTTATGAAAGGGCAGTACTCGAAGGGGGTGAACATAACCTATGACGTCAGCGCTACCTCTGCCTAGAGTTGATAACACTGTCGCCATAAGTCTCCACAGTCTTTACTCAACGCTGGAAGCTCAATAGTATCGAAGAATTGAGAGGAACCGTCGCGTCGAGCTATGAAAACTGACAGTGCGTTTTGCCATCGATCTTTCCATCCCATATTTCACTTGGGTCTTGTTGCTATTGTTGTTGATTGAGTTAGAGGCTTTGCGACATCGTGGTCATGTATCTCCGTATACTTAGGTATGTGTGGAATCTGTCTGATGACCTGTGTCATTGTGATGGCTGTAGTGGAGTGTGTATTTGTAATTGAGGCTAGGATTTGGAAGGAGGTGGCCGTGGCTATCCGTCAGGAACCATCCCGGAATTTGCCCTTGGTAGAAGTGGGAAACCACGGAAAATCGTTCTAAACCCACCTCTTCTAAGTTCTGTGGGGGCGTGGTGGCGCAGCGGTCAAGCTATTTTCCTCTCACCGAGGTAGACCGGGTTCAATTCCCGGTGAATACATGTGAGATTTTCGAAGTGAATGCCAGTGTGGTTCAGATTTCCCGTGGCTCATGTTCGCGAGATTAACGGTCACGTAAACCTACAAGCCTCCTTTTTTCTCACAGTAGTTCTGGCTCATGAGGCTGCTTGTACCCCGTTCCAGCCCTCAAACCAGAAAAAAATTATTTTCAGAGCTGGAATTCGAACTCGGGCTCCCGTGATGAAAGCAAAGTATGCTCATCACTACGCCACGAGACGGAACAACCGATGTTTAATTCCATTTCGTGGCGTAGCTTGGCAGTCACCGCGGAGGTCTCACAGAAGCAATGGCCCATTTAAGTTGCACCCGGCATCTTGAGATGAAAACATCTTAAGTCTAAGGTCTCTTTTCCTTTCAAACATATTACTCTATTCTTTGTATTCCATACAATTGTTTGTAAATAGTATTGTTAAATAATTAACACCAACGTGTGAGTAATACCTACTAATTATTTTGCATGTAATGAAACTTTACCTGAAAATGTCTGCTTGATGAACGAAAACACGCGATTCCCTAACCACTTTTCTAAGATATTCACGATGTTATTATAGGTGAAAGAAACATTTTTTTTTTTTTAACATTTCACGAGGCTGAGTGTACCCCATTCCAGCCCTCAGATCGGAATTACATTCCTTGTGAGCGCTGCTCCTCCTAACACCTCTTCCTTTGTTCCTCTATCTACTGTGCTTATAAATGTGATTGGTTTACTGGAATAGTTTGTCATTTTTGTAGTTCAGGGATAAAATGGACAGCATCCATGAGGGTAGGCGTTTTCTAGGCTAGAGACATCTGTGGAATGGAGTCACAACTTGGGTCTAGAGATACCTGTGACAAGAACTGCGTAATTTGTTCACCCCGGTAAACACGGCAAACTTAGTCGGCTTTGACTGGCGCTGATCGCGGGTGCGCGTACCCGGTTCAGCGGGTGGTGGCGCGCACTTTTACAATTTTACCGATCATGTTCAATAATGTGTACTTACAGTGCTCATAGCCGATGCTGAAAATGCCCTCACTCTCTTGTAACACGCACCTGACGTCTTCTGATGAAAGAATTAACAACAAACTTATCTAATGTTTGTTCTCTTAGAACACAACGTTGTCTGTTAACTTTTTATTATTTACGGAGCCTGTTTTCTTGATTCGTTTAGCGAGCCTCCTAATTGTACTGGTATTAGGCACAGGTCTTCCTGGTAATTTGATTCAAAATGTTCATCTTGTTTCAGAAAAAGACTTTCTGCATTTCATATACGAATTATGGATATACACACGTTCGTGCAATGTGAATCGGTGTCTAGGCATGACCAATAATCGTAGTAATCACAATACTCACTAAACGTGCAACACTTTGCAGATACACATGCATATGAATGACAAAACACGTGTGAACTAACGATATGAGTCAGCGGAGCGGGGCATTGCGAGGTCCACTCGCTCCGCACCTGGCCAGCCAAATGACGCCATAGTTAGCCGCGATTACCGGGGCGCACAAATAACTAATTTTACTGAATGGTAGTCCAACTCATCCACGAAAGTGAAAATCTTGTGTTCGGTACGTTAGCATAATGTTAATTTATACACCAACTAGCAACACGATCCGGCTTCGCCCGGGAACAGTTATGAATGCATTACGTGATAAGCGCTTTTTTTTCCTATGTCAATGAACAACGACCAATATCTGTTTCACGTCTCGGCATGATGGGTTAAAATCACTGACTGGACTATTAGTTATATTATCATGGAGATGCATGTGCAACAAATTCTTGTCGGACGTAATTTAAGAATGGCGAGGTGCATGAAACACAAATCCCCCTTCCGTCCAATCTTAACTTGACTGTGAATTTTTAACAACTCTTCTCTAAAGTATTTAACTCAACACGACTCGACAGTTTGCTCCTGACTGTATCTAGGGCAATAGGTTCGCCCGCTAGCTACGCTGTAACAGGGATGATAGGCTCGCCCTTAGCTAGCTCGTAAACTGTCGCCTCAGTAGTTGAATGGACATGGTTGGAAGAAATTAAAACGTAAAAACACTTAGTGGGCGATATATATAAGATAGGCATCTCCCTGACTTTTTTGTAGAACTTTTCATGCTGAACAATTCGTATTTAGATATTGTTAACGGTTTGCCCAGCGAAAGCTTACAAAGCACTCGGACGCCAGGTTTTTTTTGTCGACTTTTCCACTGAAATCGATTCTGCTCGGCTTCCTTTGATCATAAATAAATTATGTTCTACAGAAATCATCCTCGAGATATCCTTTATAGAATGGTGAAAACCGCATCAAAATCCATCCAGTGGTTCTCGAGTTTACCCGTAACATCCAAGAATCGGGCATTTTGTTTTATACTAAGTAGAGATAATTATTGGCAAACAATTAGACATGTAGGCCTATTATAGTCTATTTGTTTGTCTCCTTTTACAAATTATATCGCTGGCCGTGTCTTCTTTTTTCAAACTTCTCCTTGGTGCTTAATGTGTGCCTTACCAACCTATCCTGCCTTTTAATTAGCACCTGCTCCTCCCCCACTCGTCCTAACACCTCTTGATTTGTTACTCTATCTAATCTTCAACATTTCCTTCTGTTACCCTCATATCTATTGCATCTAAACTTCACTTCCATAGCGCATCTCGCTCTAGACTAAGGCTTTGGAAAATTAATTTCTAATACTTGATGTCAACTTATTTCTGTTGATAAGCTTTCCTTCGCTGTGTTCACCTGTTTTTTACATCCTATTTGCTTCGTCCATTACTGCTTATTAGCCTACTTACAATTTATGAAGAAAAAAAAAGTTGACTTATGAGGTCTACACGAGCGAAATGTCCGTGTGACTAGGTGTCTCTGTGTGTATGTCGCCCCCGCCCCCCATCAATTGAAACACGACGAAACAGAATTGAACCAAATTTGGTACAGAGGTAGCACTAGCACGGGAGACGTTGATGTCAGGTTTTATATTGCCGCCATCTTAAAGAAAACAAAATGGCGGCCACCCAAATGTTAAAAACTTAAATGAAATTACGACTAAACTAATCATCGGAGCTCCACAATATTATGGAAGAATATATGTTCACGAGGGGAGGATTCTGTTCCCAAACCAGAAAGTCATCAACCCAAAACTTTCAAGATGCCGGTCGTGTGAATCATGCAAGCATTATAATCCATAACTTATTATCCAATGAATCAATATTCACAGTACTTGTCATTCAGATAGTTTTAAATAAGGGCTATCTGTTGTCAAAATAAAAAACAACACTAGACTATATTATGTGAAGCCGCCATTTTGATATTATAAGATATAAAAATGAACAACTCTTAACACTTAAGAGCTACAGTAACAAAAACTAGTGGCAAAGTAGGACCGTATATGTGGCTTTGTTTGGTCAAGGCAAAAGATTAGACTCTTCATACATTCAAGATGGTGGCTGTGCGAACTTTTATAACATTAAAATTGACACCTCTGAATGAAATCCGGCAATAAAGACGAATCTTGCCAAGATGTGAGAATCATATTAGAACTCTCACATGAGTTAGTCAGAAGACTATCACACTGCACATAACGCACAGCGGATATCTTGAAATTTCACAATAAATTACAAACTTTCGGTAACCTAGAGCTATAATGATGAAATGTAGTAAAGAAACAGAACCTTATAAGTCGCTTCGTTTGCTTAAAGCAGAAGAACAGTGACTCGAAAGATTCATGATGGCGGTTAGGCCTATTATTAAAGGATACGCGTTAGTAACTCAGGATATTATTGCACAATTAATTCGAAACTTGGTAGAAGAGGAGTGTTATATAAGGCGCATTAGTGACTTTAGTGATAAATTTATCGAACGGAATATAGTGCACAGCGGCCATCCTGAAAATTCATAATTAAAAAATAAATAGTTTTCTATGATGCGGAACTACATCATTTGTGACAAGATGGTAGAAACCTAATGGAGTAACGTATACTCAAAGGAAAATTTAAATTTTCAAGTTGGTGGCCGGATGTAATAATAAAACATAATAGTGAATCACTAAAAGCCTCCGTGGCTTAGGCGGCAGCACGCCGGCCTCTCACCGCTGGGTCCATGGTTCAAATCCCGGTCACTCCATGTGAGATATGTGCTGGACAAAACGGAGGCAGACAGGTTGTTCTCCGGGTACTCCGGTTTTCCCTGTCAAAATTTCATTCCAGCAACACTCTCCACTATCATTTCATTTCATCTGTCATTCATTTAATCATTTCCCCAGAGGAGTGCGTCAGGCCTCGGCAGCCGGTACAGTTCATATCGTCGCCGTTAGATGGGGGCTTCATTCATTCCATTCCTGACCCGGTCGGAGACTGGAAGCAGGCTGTGGATTTTCAATAGTGAATCACTCCGAATGTACTGGTAGACAAATAGTAGTGAGCGTCCCTTGTGTATTTAAATTTGCGCCTGCATTCAAATGATCATGGAAATAAATACCTCCATAGCTACATTCTCAATTTGGTCTATATTCCAAAGGAGGCTTATGGGTATAAATTACCATATTCAAAACTCGAAATTTGAATTGGATGAAGACAAACAGATGTTTTCAATTGCGAAACTTCTCTCCATTACAATTTGGTGAAGAATGATTTAAACTATCAAGACCCTTATACAACAACCTTCAAACGATTGACGTTAATAGTGAATCTTTTACATTATTTTCAAATAAGTCATTTTAATTTAATTAACCGACAATAACACATTGAAGATCATTTTTACAGAAGGTTGTATTTTATTAGTTTTGAACTGTTAAGTTTTTACTAGCGATATTTTTATAATGTTTTTTTAATTTAATTTTCATTAATTACCCAATGTATCACATCTGGTTTTTAAACAATTTACAATATTTTGCCATGATTTTAACCATTCCTCAAAAAGTATCAAGATAGACGTTGTTTTGTTTTTGATTCTAACATTATTTCAAGCAGATTTCATTTTATATTTGGAAGGTTAGTCCAAGGATACTAATATTTTATAGAGAATATTTTTATTTTAGCGCTTAATTTTGATTTGTAAATTGTTAGTGTTCTAGATCATATTATGCTCTTAGTTTAATGTTATTACACATTGATATTACCTGAGGATGGTTACAAGTTAACCGAAACTAGAATACATGTATATACAGTATGTTATTCAGTTTCAATATAGTACTGACTTAGGCCTAGCCTAGGTGGAATAATAATATTTTACCTATTCATAGGTTATCAATCCGGATAACTTCTAAGAGGTGTGATGCGCTTCACTCAATGAATACAAATATGTGTTAGCTAAATAGCAAAGCTGTAAATAATGGGTGTTAAGCTATTGATTGGATCTAAAGATATTCGCTTGACGAACAAAGCATGGCATCCCTCTATTTTATACAGTGTATGTTATTCTAATTACTAACGAAATGTTTTCGTTTCTTTATAGCAATGTTATAAATGTACCATCATTTATAATACAGTAACTTGAGTGCTTGTTCATGAACCGTATTTTATAAGTGTGTATGTTGTGTTAATATTTTCCGCCCAATATAATTGGCCTCTTGTTGACCTGTCGGCCGAATGAAGAGCAACCTCACCAAAGTGCACATATTTAGTGTTCAGCGCTATGCAATACGCATGCTCCTCTATCTATTGTATTGAGGATTTATCACCTGCTGTTACGAAGTTTTGAACAATATCAGTGCAAAATCAATTATGTAATTTGAAGTGAAAGTGAGGAGCGAAGAAGAACGGAATAATAATAATAATAATTATGAAAATGAAAATTCACAGCCTGCTTCCAGTCTCCGACCGGGTCAGGGAATGGAATGAATGAAGCCCCCATCTAGCGGCGAGGATATGAATTGTGCCGGCTGCCGAAGCCTGTCGCACTCCCCGGGGCAATGATTAAATGAATGACAGATGAAATGAAATGATAGTGGAGAGTGTTGCTGGAATGAAATTATGACAGGAAAGCCGGAGTACCCGGAGAAAAACCTGTCTGCCTCCGTTTTGTCCAGCACAAATCTCACATGGAGTGACCGGGATTTGAACCACGGACCCAGTGGTGAGAGGCCGGCGTGCTGCCGCCTAACCCACGGAGGCTCAATAATAATAATAATAATAATAATAATAATAATAATGTCCATAGGTGCAGAAATGCTGCCCCAAAGGGGATCCTAAACGTGTCGTTAACACTGCTGCCACGTTGTTTTGCATGCTTCCATGAATGCAGGCTGACTGTTCTGGGATTCGATCGCACAAACCTGGACACAGGAGGCCCTATTTACTGCTCCACACAGCTGGCGATGATTTTGTTGTGGAGGAAATATTAAGGTCCCAAAGGTGTAAAATATTCTTACGCCACTAATATTGCTGCTGAGCCATAATAATAATTATTATTATTATTCTGCTTTTATAAGTTCGTTTAACGACCATCCCCTGTTTCTGCACTGATTGAAGTGCTAAAGTTCGCACTTTATGCCACATATCTTGCACACACATTGTTCATTTGCTCGATATTTTGTATCTACACACATTTTATGGTGGAATCCGTGAATCACGAGTCCTATGATTGCGTACCTTTGTGTTTGATTACTGTTGGTCCATTGTCTATTTATCATGGCATCCGTTCCGAAGAAGTTGATGTCGCTTTCTCCTTCTGCTTACTTCAATCTATTACTTCTTTGTAAGAGTCTGTATTTGGTAGTGATTCCTTGAGCCTTATGTCTTCCAGGAACAAGGTTTCTCTTGCTAGGATATATGCTATTCTGTTTGGTGCATACTTGCTTGCGCCTATGGTCCCTTTGATATATCTACTTTCTCATTTTCCAGTGTTTCCAGGTCACTGATATTCAGTTTATCCTATATGAGTTCAATCCCGTACCGTATGTAGCGATTGCTGTTTCGAACAGTCTCATTGATGCTCCTAGTTTTAGTGATGTGATGTTCCTGATGTTACACATCGCTCTTATAGCTGCTGCTGCTCTCTCCTGTACTTGGATGCTAATTGATAACGCGGTTGTCTGCATTGTAATGCCAAAGATGTGTTGATTACTTTAGTGTTTTGTTTCTGCGCCATAATGCCAATAGGTGACATAGTAAAATATAATGTTACAAAAAGAATATTTTGTGCATTAGTGTTTGGCAGGTTATTTCTCAAAACTCATAAGCTAAAAATAGTAGCAAACCTCACGACTACAAACTAGTAGCTAAATTATTAGCATTCTAATGAGTCTCAAAATTTACGACTCCGAAGAGCACGTGCCTGCGATGACCGCACGGTGACCCACACTGCTCTCCGCCCATGTTTGTCCAGCCAGTCTTAGAATTTCCAATGTGTTGTCCACAGGAATTATCACCCTACTACAGACCAAAATCTCCAAGTATAACGCTGATCTTTACACAGTTATTCTGCTTGGTGTCATCGAGGAGTGCACATCACGGAATTGATTACTTCGCAAAAGGGAAAACTAAATTTAGTGTACAATGGTTATAGGTTTTATAAGCAGCGAGAAAACAAGTCGGGTGAAACAGTATGGTTGTGTCATCGAAGTGTGCCGGTAAAGTTATAATTGAAAGTGACAATAGCGTTTTAAGTGGAACTCCCGCCAGTGTGTACCTGATGAAGCCTCGATGTGAACAAAGCTATCAGCCACGACAAGAAACGGGTTAGCGAAGAATATAGAGCAGTTACAGAGGTAAGTAAACATTTATTTTATTAGGGTCCGCAGACAAAAATCACGCGCGTTTCTGTCCGTGCATTTCAGTGTTGCCACTTCAGTAGAAAATGAGGCGTGACCTAGATGTTAGGCCCCTTTAAACAAGCCTGAATAGAAGTTGCTTATAAATCACATTTGTTCTGAATCAGTGAGTACTTACGGCATGTTGGTACATGTTTTTAGCGTATGGCTTTAGTGCCGGGAGTGTCCGAGGACATGTTCGGCTCGCCAGTTTTGTAGCTGCTTCGAGGCGGACACCCAATGGGTGAGCTACAAGTACCGTCGCGTGTGGAGTGTTGTCTGGTGAGGAAAGTTTGAATATAAGGATGAGGAGTTGGAAGGTAGCGGCTGTGGCCTATAGTTAGGGACCAACACCGGCATTTGCCTGGAAGGAAGATGGGAAACCACAGAAGACCATCTTCAAGGTTGCCGGCGGGGGCATTCGAACCTCCTCGCCTCCCGGATGTGAGCGACTGCCTGTAGCCATGCCGCAACGACCACGGCTAACTCACCCGGTATGTTGGTACTATTGGTTAGGTATGAGATGGTAACGCTAGTCTTGTCTGTTTCAGGCTTTTTAGTGGCGCTGTGGTCAAGCTGCTGGCCTCTCACCAAGTCGGACCAGGTTCGATTCCCGGTTAATGCATATGAGATTTAGACAGTGAAATGTCACCTTTTGTGGTTTGGATTCCCCGTTAAAAAGGAAGTCCCATGGCTCATGATCGCGAGGTTAACGGTCATGTATAACTACAAGCTTCTTGTTTGTTTCAGGTTTGCACAGAAAAATGTGGATCCTTGCAGCAAAGAGGATATGAATTGATCACTAGTGTAGCCGATCTCAGTTAAGTAGTTTTCATTAGAAAGCTAGGCTACCTATTGCAATGGACGCCATATTCACATCCAACAGACCCCGAAACCACCGTCAGTTCAAAAGTTTATATATAATTTACCTATACTAATACATAAAAGTGGAATGGTGTGTGTCTGTGTGTATATGTATTACTCAATCACGCAAGAACCACTGGTCTGATTTACATCAAATGTTACATGGAAGTAGCTCATTTACCTGGTTAACATATAGGCTACTCTTTATTTCGATACTTTGCACTATTTAAAGATGGCGACCATTTCAGTGACGTCACTACACCCTTTGGTTTCAAACTTTCATATTTCAAATAAAAAGCGAACGCTAAGAAATAGCAAGCTTTTGATGGCATATAGGCTACGAGGTTCAAAAATATCATTTTCTATCCGAAAGGCCCTTATCACTTTTCGTGTATCTCCAACGGTTAGCGAGTAAAACCTAAATTTGTGCTGTAAAACACGGTAAACGCCGAGCGGTGTAGTTGGACAAAATGTTCCATCCTTACTCTCCCTCCGCGCAGCACCTCGCCTATCCCCTGTTTTAACTGTCACCTTCACATTTTAATTTATTTATGACCCGTAGTGAAGCACAGGTACTTCAACTAGTATATCTAGGCTATATATATATATATATATATATATATATGTGTCTCTTTCTTGTGGACACATTCTCAGTCATGTTCGTTATTTGATACAATCGGGATCAAGGGTGTGGAAATGAGGGTCCTTTTTCGAGAAAATGAAATATCGCTAAACCTTTCTTAATACCGTATGTGAAAATTCAAATCCGTTCAAAGTTCATACATTTCTTCGGGTAAGGGTCTAAAACTTACCTTAGTATTGAGCCCGTTAGAGGGGATTACCCGGGTACCATCCGCCGAAAGAATGGCACTTCGAATAACCCCATCCTTCGAACCCACAACCTGAGAGGATCTGATGCATTTCTTCAGGGCTAGTGTAGCACGAGAGTCTTGGTCCCAGAGATCTGGTCCATTTGCACGGATAAAGTCAAAGACACCCGAAAAAATACACCCCCAAAACACAAAGCTAAAAATGAAAAGATCCAGACTTCAGTAAAATTTCGTGAATGATTTATTCCATATTGAGACCCCTATCCTACTTCGGAGGGTTAAAAATCGGCTAATCCGCAAAGTTAGTTACAATGATAAGTCACAAAAAACAAACTGAAATGAACTAACCCTCGCGTAAGTCCTTAATTACAATCGAAAGCAAAAGCAACAAAAAATCTAGGTACGTGGCACGTGAAATGAATTTTACGCGGTAGCAAAGTTACAAGCAACTGACTCGGTAGAATTTACATTTAACATCCAGCCAACACAAATCCCTAAGTTAGGATGGTACCACGCCCACATTTACAATTACATTTAAAGAGCTATCTAATTCCTGACGTGAATGAAAATATTACGACGAGACGCGTCGTATACAAAGAATGAAGGCAAAGCTAATGATAGCAAACCCGAGACTATAAAAAATACAGAATATAACACACTCTTACATCTAACAGGGATACAATCAGGTCATGCACTCAGAATGAAGACAATAAACACGCACACATGTTCTTATTATAAGCCTACTTACGCTGATCAGGAAGGCTGTTTGCCCCCAATCGTCATCTCAAGAATGTAAGTAAGGTTGGCAATTGCGTTATCATCATTACGACTAACATCGCATAGAATCTTGAGGACCATTCGTTACGAACTCTTGGTTCCAGTGATTCTCGTCGTCAAAAAAGTAGTGTCAGCTCAGTTAAGATCTCACTTCCATAAGGAAATGAAGCAGCACATGGTGTCGGAGTAGAACAACAAGACAAGGGTACCAAAATTAAGATGCTCAGTTTATCAATCATTAATCACGTAGGTTTAGATCAGTGAGAAATATGATGTAATTCAGGTTTATAACGTTGGTTTAGAATCCCTAGTATGGTTTAAATGTAGACACCAGATGCAGGCTGCATAGCGAAAAGAATAAATCTCCTCAGAGGTTACCTCGAAGAAATGACTCTAATAGTCACCACAACATTCTGAGCTACTAACGGCTCGAACAATAACAGGCGCGATTTACCCAAATGGCACGCATTAACATTCATCGGTCGATCTGGCTCTCAGCTCAGTATCGCCGGCATACAATAACAAGAGGAGATTTCATCAACCCTAACACATGTGTTCTGAGACACAACAAATACATGAGTTGCTAGCCTGAAAGAATTATATTGGGTCAATTACAATCTGGGATAAACCTTCCTTACACGAGCTAAATGATCAACGTCATTAGCGTGAAAACAGTTGCTCCAATACTCGAGTCAACCTCGCATATAGCATGCGGTCATTTGCAGTTATACATAGTTATCAGCTGTGGTCCCTAACCTCGTACAAAATACTACCACAAACATGGCCTCGACATTCAACAAATGTTTGTGATGTCACAAGTTGTCATAAAAATAAAATCAATACCTGTCGGTCTCGCGTAGAATGCTGGGAATTAACCAGTTCCTTGGCCTTGCCTAAGCGTCGCATCACGCTTAGCTTACAGTTCACTGAATGCAGCATACAACTCGCTCGTTTAACTGTGCACTTGTAATCGAAAGGATATCACCTGTTGCAGTCCTAAAGTGATCCATTGATTTATAAGATATCGTTCTCTATTCACACTAGAGTGTCCTTCGCATAAACCTGCCCTGTACAAGAATATAACTTCATACATTTTCCAAACACACTTAAATGAAAGATGAAACACGTGCAGTCTAACTGCTTTGAAATGGGAGATATTCCAGTCGCTCCCTACTTCTAATAATCATTCTCATTAACGTGCTTATATCTTAGCACAGTTCCGAAAATAATAGACAACGCCTAACTCCTCTGTGTCGTATAAACTGATACGATGCGATACTTCTGGGTTCATGAGCAGGTTAAGTCATTCTTACAATACTTGTATTTGTTCCCACCTGGAACTCCTGTGGTATAATGGATCCACAAATAATGCTAACTAAACCTTACAAAAAATCTGGTAGTGACTGTCGACTAACCAACTGATACGAAAATATGAAAATGAATCAAAGATAATGGCTCCTACACTGGGTGTTCCCTAAACTTGAAGATCAAGTCTTCATGACTAAACTGTCCGTTATCTGACAGGAAGATGCAGCTTTTTACATAGCTGAGCTCCATAACTGGAATACACTGAAATTACAAAATATACAGGCGCACCCCCGTATGAATACGGTACCGGGTGACTAACAAAGATTGCCCAGTTCCAAGAAAGAAAAAATATTCTACAACAGACCTGCCTGAGTGGTTGCTATCAGCTTCGGCTTGTATTACTAGTTAAATCTACTTCCACCCGAACAAACCTTGTACAATAATGAGGATACAAGACTCACAGTGACATTACTCCGTTGTTCACCTCGTGGTCTCTCGGATCAGAGGGGTTATACTTCTCCTTTCCAAAGGAGGGATTATTAGGCTACATAATCAGGTTCCATAGTCCTGGCCTATATTCCTCTTCAAAGTCCTCATCACGTGGTCTGCCCATCGGAATTCTTCTGGACTTCTTTTCATGGTATCGTCATTTCTTCGGCGTTTCCCCCATTATGGAACTTACAACATAATGATCATCACGTGTACGGGATGAAACATGTTGAACACGTGGACGACGTTATCTCGAAGCATGGTGTAATAAAATATACTTTTTTCACAGATTCTACAGTACTTGTTATATACAGAATGAAGGACTGAGTTTACACAGTTGCAGGTTATAATAAATTGGCTCTGATTATCTGCCACAGACTCTATTAGATACAACAGGCGGTATCTTATCTCACAGAATTTACTACTGGTTTCATACAAATAACTGTAAATCACGGTAATCGTGCATAAATACACGTGATGCACAATATTGCCGGTGATGCCTTTCACTGTAGCGTTTAGCTCGCTTTAATAATTTTTCGTACCGTGAATATTTCTTGTCTTATCGCACAAGCCAAATGTACATGCTTATAGCAGTGTGGTAGAAAGTCAAAGTCCCCACGTAAAGAATCGTGAAATTACCAATTTCACTTTCATACAATTTTTTCACAAAACATATCGTAGCACTTGCCTTACACGGCATCTAACTGTAAATATTGGTAGAATTATACGGTTCGCACAGCACTATGGATCCGGATATTCTTGCACTGTGGATTACCATCAGAACGTGCACTTGCAATGTGACCGATCACGCCTGGGTACGGCGGATTCACGAATACGTGCGTCTACATCAGACTCACTAAGCGGTGTGTCTTGGTCGGAAACTCCTTCCCGGGTTCCAAGGTACTTCAAAGTCGTGCAGCGTTTACTTACATATGTTTCGCATATCTGCGGTGCAAATACCTTTACCAAAATAGTAAATTACCACTTCTGAAGCCATAATAAAGTGGTAAATGAAACGGAATTACGTGTTATAAGTTTCTGGGATATGCAGTTGTAAAATGGTTAATAAAATATATCCAGGAAGAAAATATGCTGCCCTCTTCAAAGTCAAAATGAAAGCTTGAATCACGAGGAAGCTTTAGAGTGCGTTCTATGCAAGTGAGCATAAAGAGTAAGGATACTCTCAAAGAAATATTGAAGATATGAGCAAATGCGGGCTCAGTATGGTATTTTGATAGCACCAACCTTTGGCCAAAGGGGTGGGATAATGGAGGTTTGAAGAAATAAATCATATCTCCCTTAAAAGGCGCAATATCAAAACTGTTTAAAATGGTCAATAGTCCTCAAAAGATTACTTTGAACTTTTGTCTGAAAGAATTTTTGATATGGCCCACCTTTACGCCAAGGGATGAGAAAAATATTCTCGAAATTATAAGAAAATGGGGCTTTATGGTGTTTGAAGCCATTCTTCAGTGTTGCCATAATAAATAAAAGTTTGGTGCTTTTCAGTCGGTGATGGTGTTTGAAGCCATTCTTCAGTGTTGCCATAATAAATAAAAGTTTGGTGCTTTTCAGTCGGTGAACCCAAATGAGATTGGTTATTCCCTAAACCTGGAAAATATTACATGAGATTAATAAATACACTTCGATGACCAGTTTCGATCGTCAAGCAATCATTATCAGATCCATTACACTTAGGCTATAAAATCTATGTCTGAAAGTATGGGTGAAAATATTTACAATATTTACGAGGGCAATACGTGACCAAGTGAACTGCTCTCAACAGGACTACGCAAGACTCAACCAGATAAGTAGCCTGTACAATACAATCTGAATTGACCATTTACAACAACCACATATTCACTCCAAACAGGCAAAAATCCAGTTGTCAATCACCACTTCCAGTATCACAACAAAACATCACATAGAGTGGCGTAACTAGAGGGGGGGGGCTGGGTTGCGGTCCTCCTCGGGCCTCCGCTGTGTAGGGGGCCTCCAAATTGGCATAAAAATTACAAAATGAAAATTAAGAAATAACGTAGAAACAAAATTAAAATATATAAAGCTATAATCCGGTATATAACATATATTTTATTGTTTAATTTATATTATGTTTTCTTTTATAAACAATTAGTAGCTATCGTAATATACGCTGCAGCTAGATAAAAAGCTAGGGCTCTAAGGGGTAGGGAATTTTTAGTTCGCTAGAAAGTAGCATGTGGCTACACTGCGATTTTGCAGTTGCCACCCGGCAGACGGGTGTTCTCAGCTGTAATTGTCAGTGTCAGGGACTGTCAGTGACTCAATAGTGTGCGGTATGAGTTGCCAGTTCGCCACCATCTCTGTCAGTGCGTTTGGAATTCAATATAATAAATGGTGATACATTTCGTTGAAGTAAGTTACGGTAATAGTTTTTATTTTCTTATTTGTTATGTTACACGGGTCCTTTGCTAACTAGCCCGACAAGCCTAGCGCCTAGGCTACTCCAATTATCCCAATCCCGCAACTATTTTTTAAATTTTACTGTTTTATGATATGTGAATGTTATGGGAATGTTATTGGAATGTTATGTTCTGTGTTTTCTAAGCTTTGTAATTTCTAAGATCGACAATATCACGAACCCATCAACCATATGACAATTTATTATGAGAAAACCAAACACTGCACGGATCAGAGGTTCTTAGTCTTGAAGTATTATATAACATAGACACAACCCCAAAGGAAGTAGTGCCGTCAACATCCACCGAGAGACAGCTTGATGTGTACGCTGATAGTTCACACAAGAATGAGTTAGATGGTGTTTTAACAGAGAGCTCCATTGTATTAATCTCAAATTGAAGACCAAGGAGTTCAGGAATCACCAAAACGTCAGGATCAGACGAAACCTTTGGAAACAATGATATCATGAACTACTAAACAAAACCATTTCATTTTTGGAAAATAACACTGATGTTTTAAAGACAACTAATGAACATAATATTTATACTGACGTGGGATACTGGCCAGCTCCAGTGCCAGGCAGCTTAAGAATTAATATAATAAAAAATGGAAGTGAGTGCGTGCAACATAAGGACGGCCCATTTTACTCAGTTGAAAGATCAGGAGATAAATCAAAAGGCCTGACTCGACAGTTAAGCACAAACTGGTTTTTAAGGTGCTTCCTGATAAAGGAAAAGTTTTACGTAAATGGATGGTTTATTCTCCATCGAAGGAAAGCTTGTTCTGTTTATGCTGTAAACTTTTTACAAAGGATGAAAATAAAACAGGGCTCTCTAAGTTTGTCTCAGGATTCCAGGCCTGGTGGAAATTAAATCAAAAGGTGTACCAACATGAAAACTCTGAGGAACACCTGGAAAACCTAGAAAAATGGAAAACGCTTGCCTTACATTTGAAACTGAATACAACGATCGATGCTAGCAATCAAAAAATGATTGAAGAGGAAAAGAAAAAATGGAACAATCTTTTACATCGTCATTTAGATATAACTCTGTTCCTAGCTAAGCAAAACCTATCTTTCCGAGGTCACAGGGAAGGCGTGACCCCGGAAAATAGAGGCAAATTCCTTGAACTTTTTCACCTACTTTCAAATTATGATTCTGTTCTGAAAGAACATGTTTTGCGGAAACAGTCTGCTTCAAACACCTCAACTTACCTGTCTCCAATGATACAAAATGAATTTATCGATTTGCTGGGCAAGAGTGTCAAGCAGAAAATCATTACCGACATCAAAAACTCAACATTTTTGGGATTCATTTTGACAGCACTCCTGATGTTTCCCATTTAGACCAAATGAGTGAGGTTGTGAGATACGTGCATGTTACCGAGAATGGTAAAATTGAAGTAAGAGAAACTTTTTTAGGATTTTTTATTCTTACTGGGAAAAAGCAGAAGACATAACCAATGATATTATGAATGCACTAGAAAATGATGGATTGGATCTACAATTGTGTAGGAGTCAAGGCTGTGATAATGAAGTCACTATGTCTGGCATCCATACGGGTGTCCAAGCAAGGATCAAGAAAAAAGTAGCAAAATCATATTTGTACCTTGTGCAAACCATTCTCTCAATTTGTGTGGAGGTCATGCATTTGCAATCAGCCCTTGTTGTATAACGTCTTTGCAACTTTAGAAAGTATATATAATTTCTTCTCGTCCTCTTCACATAGATGGGGGATTATAATGGAAGTTATAGGTGTATCTGTGAAAAAGCTATCTGACGAAGCTGTCAAACCCATTTTGAAACATTTTGACAAATTAGTTCAAGCTACAGAAAAGGAAAATATTGACACACGGGGCTCTGCTGAAATTTTACTCTCGAACATTTGTAAATTCAATTTTTTGGGGTTTCTTCATTTATGGGGGTACATTTTGCAAAAAAATAAACACTGCCCAGAAGTATTTACAGACGGAGGGCTTAAGCATTGAAAATGTCGTAATAAAACTCCGAAGTTTGAAAATCTTTTTGGAAGACAGACTATATGACTTGGTCACGAAGGCTCTCCAGTTTGCTTCGGAGAAATGTGATGAAATGGGAATCTCTCTTGAAAAAAAAGTAGGATACGTTTAAAAAAGATGATGCCTGGGGAAAAAGCCGAAGATGCCGGACTATCACTCGAAGATGAAACTAAAAGATGTATGCTTGAGTGTTTTGACAAGCTACACCAAGAGCTACTAAAAACTAGAATGTAAAGAATGGAAACTGTATTCGAAAAATTCAAAATCGTTCAGATCGAGCATTTACTCAATGATTGTGACACAGAACTTTGAATTTCGGCAGAGAAATTTTGTGAATATTACGAGGAATTCGATAAGCAAGAAATTGTTAGTGAAATCAAAAGAATTCGCCACCATATAAAAGTTGCAAGAATAAATGAAGAGGACAGAAAGTGGACCACATTGAAGATGGCACAGTTTATTCTTCATATGAACCTGATGGAATCTGTTCCAAATATCGTCGTTGCCGTAAAACTGTTTTTAACAGTATGTGTCTTCATTGCTTCTAATGAGAGGAGTTTCTCAAAAATGAAACTCATAAAAAGCTATCTACGATCCACCATGAGCCAGACCCGGCTAAATGGTTTGACAATGCTCTCCATTGAACGTGAAGTAGCGAACACCATCAACTTTGACAGTGTTATCAAGCAATTTTCAGAAATAAAATTAAGAAAAAAATCAAGTTAAAACTCTGAATTAAATTAAAGTTTGTGCTGTGTATAGAAAAAATTATCTGTGTTATCAATGTTAAAACCTTACTTTTGAAATAATAAACCAGTAATTGATAATAATGTTTGGATAATGAATAAAGTCAAAGAAGTTTAATTCGATTAAAATTAATTTGTACCATAGCATAGGTATAAAATATAAATTCAAAATATAAATATTTTGATTATAATATTTTATCTTTACGTTTTAAAAATATAGATTTTAGGTAGTTCCTATATGGATGTAAGCCTTGGCATTTTTTCATATATTGGGGGTCTCTTGGGTAACTTTCGCCTCGGGCCTCCTGATTTGTAGTTACGCCACTGATCACATAGACTACAATTAACAAATACTGACGAGTTGAACTATCGCAACTAATTCTGCAACTAAATAAGTGTGTATATTGTAAATAATTTCACCCATTCTTCCAGACATAGATTGTATAGTCTAAGAGTAGCGGGGTAAGGGGGGTTCTGCCCCACATGACGTAACTGTGCCCAACAAACCAACATGGACGCCGCGCGAAGTTGAAACATTTAAATAGACTTTTTCCCGAACCCGTGGTCGGTGAATCACGAATGAGGGGTCGTTGGACTCGGGATGACGGGGGCTTTGCTATGGTCCACGTATTATATTTTTCAAAAACATTTTGAAAATGTTTGTTTTCGAAAATAAGCGATAGTTTGAAAACCAAACATGATAGAACGTTGTGCCCTGGCTCAAACGAATGGCCTATATGACCTTTATTTTCAATAAAAAAAACTCTTTTATTTTTTATGTTTCTTTGAAAAGATTCGAATTTTGAAAATCCTATATTTTGGAAACTAGGAAGTTTACAAAAACATTTGTTTGACATACATGAAAGATCCCTACGCCCTCTACCAGCAAAATAAATTTCAAGTCTCTAAGATAAAAACCTGACAGTAGTGTGGTAACAGGGATTATGCTCCACTTAGGAAGCTGTGAGCCCCTGCCACCTTGGAATGGAAGGAGTCATGCTAGGAGGGCGTGATTGGATTGGATTTTTTCGTCTCGTTGCGCTCTTTACGGG
Source organism: Meconema thalassinum (assembly GCA_946902985.2). Lineage (NCBI taxonomy): Eukaryota > Metazoa > Arthropoda > Insecta > Orthoptera > Tettigoniidae > Meconema > Meconema thalassinum. The sequence continues at coordinate 1,480,370,901 of OX336389.2, read as the reverse complement.
AATGTCGGTGTCGAAAAGGTGAAAATTTGGAAACACGTTTTTTTTGGGGGGGGAGGGAGTAAAATCGTGATTTTAGACTTTTTGTTATATCTCGCGAACCAATCATGCTAGAGGCGTGTACCAGGGGTCCAAGGACTCGGGGTGACGTCCTCTTTACTATGGATTACTCGTTATATTAAAAATGTGGAAACTCGATTTTGGGGCAAACACGTGTTTTTTGTGATTTTTGCCGATATCTCACGAATCAATAAACCTAGAGACATGTACGAGGTGTCCTAGGAATCGGGGTAACGCCCCCTTTCGAGTGTGGTAGATATATTTTCCAAGAAATAAATCACAAAGGGCCTAACGCCATAAATGTTGAAAAAATAATATTTTTTCTTTGCCTGTTTAAAATGTCCATGAAACGTGGTGGTTGAGAGAGACGATACTGCTGAGTGTGTGTGTTTCAACGAACCTGTCGCTGATCACGGTGGCTGTGCTCAATAGAACAACCGATATTTCGACGAGTCGGTTTATGACAGAGCGAGGGTTCGTATTTCTGATATTTTACCCCCGAAGAGAGCCTTTAACGTGTAAACGGTGATGAGAACTTGGTTCTATGTTGGTTGAAGCGAGTACAAAAAACAAACTTGCAGAGGAGCAGGAGGTGAATGTCATTTGAGCTTATTGGAATGCGCTGATCTGACTTGACAACAGGTGCAATGGAAAATGACAAAGACACTAAAAGGTGAAATAATCCGGCCATCGTGGTAGCAGGGAAGAGCGAAATGCATGCATACTCATGTGAAACCACATGAGGGCTAAACAAGTCACATCCTGTTTGCTTCATACGTGACAAAATGCAAGTTCATGTGAAATTTGACCTGGGACAGGTGTTCACCTGGAACGTTAGCTGTCCACGTGCGCGATAACAGAATGTTCAAAGCGTGGGGAAAAAGATGATTATACATGCAACATAATATATATAAAGACATGTCGTTATCATTTCCACTCTCACTTAGGTGACTACCTTTGAACGCACTGCGTTGCGTGAAACTCACGGTCTTGTTTAACAGTTTTGGTGTTGGTGGAAAATACTTGACCTTGTTGTGGGGTAGGTATATATTGATATATTTATTGATTTATATATTTATTGATTTTTATATATTTACATGCAATTATTTATTGATTATTGAAGTTATAAATAAATGTTTATTTATTTGTTTGCAGATAACGTGTATAGCCTACCGGTTGTGTGTCTGTGGAAAAGAGATTGAAAAAGAGAGAAAGACGGACGCTAGAAAAGGAAACCATTACCAGACTAGTCCACGAGACGGGAATAAAGCAAAGCATTAAAAGTTAAGGTGGGATTTGTTTTTTTATATATATAACCTGTTTGATTATGTTTTGTATATGAAATGCATAAACTATATGGAATGGATATACTTATGGTGGTTTATTTTATTTCTTTATAGATATTTTCAGGAAAAAAAATCTACTGCTTTAGCCGCAACAGCTGAAAACCAAGTGGCTTTAGAGTGGAACCATTGTCACGCAGTCTACAGCTGAAAACTCAGGTAAGAGTGTTCTTTCAAAATAATGTTTTATGCCACTGCTACCGATTCGTTAACTTGTGAACCCCTAAACAGTTGTTTCAAATCTCGTGTGTGCTCTGGGCGTGTGGTCAATGTTAGAAAAAGTTTGATTCCCAAAGAATTTTTACAATCTTGTTTTGAAATTTTTAAAATTGAAATTTGTACAGCGCAAAGGTTGCATACAGGTTTAAAGGTGAATACAGAACTAGTGTGCGATTTCATATATAAAAAGAAGGACGTAGAGCCTAAAGAGACATTCTATATTTGCAGTAAAATGCAAGAGCTTTTGATAGCCGATAATCTGAACGAGTGGTATCAAAGCCATGTGGTGAATGCCTTGCTACCAAAATTGATAATCTGCAACAAGGACCGAGTGGCCTTGCCTTAGACAAAATTCTTCATCTACAAATCAACATTTGTCATTTCAATCCGTTGAATGCTGGGTCTAGCTATATTAAAACACCATCAGCAATAGCTATGAAAAAGGCTGTGGTGAATATTGAGAATCATGACAATGATTGCTTCCTGTGGGCTGTGGCTGCGTATTTGCAGCCAGCTCAAGACCGTCATGTTAACAGACCAGCAAAGTACAAGGTCAAGTTTGTTGAATTAAAACAAACTTTAAATTTAACTCGAGTGTCGTTCCCTATGGACTTAACCGAGATCCATAGGTTTGAACACGACAACTAGGACTTTTCGTTCATGGTGTATGGCCTTGATGGTGATGAGATTGTGGGTCCTCTTTATGCCACAAAAGAACCGAAACGACATCACATTCACCTTTTATATCTATCTTACGGAGAGGTGAATCACTATTGCCTGATTAAAAGCTTGAGTAGATTGCTAAGCAGTCAAATGTCCAAGAAAAAGTGTGCAAAACATATTATTGATCGTTGTCCGCAATATTTTACCACTCTTACGCTTTTGGAATGTCATAGGGTAGATTGTGTTACTCAGGAAGCGGTGAGATTGATATGGCCACAAGGGAACAAGGCTGTGTTAAAGTTTAAGGACATTCACAAGCGTGACACTGTCCCCTATGTGGTGTATGCAGATTTCGAAGCTCTCACTACACCCATGGCGGGATGTTAACCAGATCCCACCATCAGCTCAACCACACCCATTCAAAAACATGAACCCTTTGCCATAGGATTTAATGTGGTGTGTGCCTATGACCCCACACAATCCGTTTACAAATACCGTGAGGGGTCAGATTGTGCCAAATGGTTCTACGATGAACTTGTCAAGTTGGCTCATGATGTACAGGAATTACTGGACCACCCAGTACCCATGAGCCTATCTCCAGAACAGCAGCAGCAGTATGAGCATGCCACGACATGCCATATTTGCGAAAAGCTTATTTTAAATAGAGAGGAAAAAGTCAGAGACCACTCGCACTTTACGGGGGAATTTCGTGGAGCTGCGCATAGTAAATGCAATTAGAACTTTCCAGCACCTCGTTTCATCAGTGTCTTTTTCCACAATCTGGCGAATTATGACATTCAGTTTTTGATTCGTGAATTGGGTCATGTCAACAAGGGCTCGTTTACCATTATCCCCCAAGACCATGAGCGTTTTACAGCCCTGACATGGAGGTTGAGCGACTATAGCATTCGATTTTTGGATTCCTTTAAGTTTATGGCATCCTCGCTAGACAGCCTTGTGAATGGCTTGAATGAGGAGGAATTAAAAAATACTAGAATGCATTTTAATGATCCTGAGCGATTTCAATTGTGCATTCGGAAAGGTATATTCCCGTATGATTTCTGCAACACCTGGGACGTGTTAAAGCAAAGAAAACTCCCCCCACAAGAGAAATTTTACTCGAAACTAACACGCAGTACCGTTTCCGATGAAGACTATGCACATGCATGTCAAGTTTGGCGAGTGTTTGGCATGAACACGCTAAGTGAATATGCTATGCATTACCTAAAATTGGATGTATTGCTGCTCACCGATGTGTTTGAAAAATTCCGTGAGTTGTGTCTACACATTTACGGTATTGACCCGGCTCACTATTATACGAGTCCTGGGCTCTCGTTCGATGCCGCTTTGAAATACACTCAAGTGGAATTGGATTTACTCACTGATGTAGACATGGTTCTATTGTTTGAAAAAGGCATTCGTGGCGGCTTTGTGTCGCTTAACCAACGCCATGCCGAAGCAAACAATGTCTACATGCCGGATTATTCACCAGACAAACCAGAATTGTACTTAATGTACTATGAAGTGAATAATTTGTATGGTTACGCCATGAGTCAGCCTTTGCCCTTTGGGAAGTTTGCTTGGCTGACAGACAAACAAGTCTCAGAATTTGATGTGAACATGGCTAGCCAAGAAACAGGCCGTGGATATGTGCTAGAAGTGGATATTGAATATCCCTCATCCTTGTTTGATGAACATGCCAATTTCCCATTCTGCCTTGAGCAAATGGTTCCCCCTGACAGTAAAGTGAAAATTGATAAACTCATGGGCACACTTTACAACAAAAATCGGTATGTGCTACATATCCAAATGTTGGTGCAATGCCTCGCCCAAGGCTTGGTGTTAAAGAAAATACACAGGGGTATTTCCTTTGTTCAAAAAGCATGGCTTGAGCCATACATGCAACTCAACACAGAGCACCGACAAATGGCTACACAGCAGTTTGAAATTATTTTTTTAAAATTAATGAACAACTGCATTTATGACAAGTCCATGGAGAATGTCCGCAAATACCGTGACATTAAATTGGACAATGTCTGGGAGGGGCGGTGAGGTGCCCGGCGGTACATTGCCAAGCCAAATTTTAAATCGATCAACATTATTGATGAGGATTTGGCCACTATTGAATTGAGTAAGACCAGCGGGACCATGGATAAGCCCATTTACTTGGGCCAAGTCACTTTAGACTTTTCCAAATCGGTCATGTATCGATTCCACTATGAGTTTGCCAAACGCCATTTTGAGGACGTCTCTCTTTTGTATATGGATACGGACTCATTCATATACCACATTCGCCACTGCAACCCCTATGACGTTATGAGACGACATAGTGACTGGTTCGACACTTCTTCCTATAGCGCTGACAACATGTTTCAGCTGCCCATAAAAACAAGAAGGTAATGGGCGTTTTAATAGATGAATGCGGTGATTCCATTATGACGGAATTCGTAGGTTTGGCCTGAAAAATGTATGCTTATTGCACACTCGACTGTAAGGAAGCCAAAAGAGCAAAATGTGTAGGTAGGGCAGTGGTAAAATCGCTACGTGTAGACGATTACATAGCGGTTTTACGCACTGGCAAAGCTATGTCTCATACACAGTGCAGGATACAATCTAGCAACCATCATTTGTATCTTGTAGAACAGAGAAAACGCACCCTCGCCTCCATGGATAACAAACGTGTGTGGGCTGATGACCTGCTCACCAGCCTACCCTGGGGTTATGATTGCAAGGAGGAGGTGGTGTGATTTCACTGTATAATCGTTTAGGGACATAGCTTTATGTAACTTGTAGATTTAGTATTTTGTAAATATTGGTTTCTGCCATTGTAAATAGTAGATTTTGTAAATAGTGGCAACCCACTTGGACCTTTTGCTCTTTAAAAATGTTCTATGCAACCTTATTTTAAAAAAATTGACTTGATAATAGATTGATTCTTTTAAAGCTGTACAAAGGTAGAGTTTTTTTAATATTTAATGAGTAATAGTATTTTTAGTAACTTTAATGACTAGTATTTAATTATTTCTCGTAATGTAAATTATAAATGTTAAATTAAAAAGGTTCATTTGGGATGAGTGTGCATGTCGAGAATGTGCTTTTGGGAATAAATAAAGTGGTTGTGTTTGTTCCCAAAGACAGGTGTGAATGTATGAGTAGAGAGAGAAAGCTGGTGTGTATGTATGACCAGAGCAAACACGGTGAGGTAGAGTGGGTAGAGAGGGGGGGGGGGACATTGTTACTTATATACTCATTTTGTTTTCAATAGTTTTGTTTTCTTTGAAATGTGGCAGACAATATACATTATTTTTGTAAAAACAGTCATACCTGCAGTAGTCGTAGACCTCGACGTTTCCGCAATCCCATAAACTCACTGCAGCATCATCATGGTCAAGCACTTGCATCAACATCATTGACAAATCTCAACTTTCGACATACGCCAAAAGGAAAAATGTGAATACAGCAAAATGGAAAATCCATGTTTCGATATCACCAAAAACGCAAAACTTGAAAAGGACATTTTTAAAAACTGGAAATGGCCATGTGTGAAATATGAAAATTCAGAAAAACTTCAAACAGACATTGTTTAAAAAGTGTCATCAACAAAATGGAAAATCCATATCATCAAAAACGTAAAACTTGAAAGAGACATTTTTAAAAACTTTAAATTGCAAATTGACAAATGGCAATGTTTGAATTCATAATGTATGAAATGTGTAAAATGATAAATCAGCCATCAACATCATGATTTTTAAAATAAAAAAACATCGTGCTCTGGTAAACCTTTGTTTTTATTTCATAACCATAGTGAATTGACAAATGAAAATAGAATACAAACAAATCCCAATTCCTCACTCCTCAATGTTCATGTCCACGCATCATCAATTTTCCTTTCATAGCACTCATGACAATCAGGGCTGCCATTCTCTCACCCACTGAGGCATCACAGGATGTGAAACGTTGTTTAGCTTTTTTCAATAACAATTTATCTGCCACAGGTCTTGCACTCATGAAATTCACCACACGATACTTCATGACGCTTCTCATAATGGTCTCAAAGAAAAGTCTTTTCACTCTCTTCACACCTTTTTACTGCATATGACAAGGCTGTACACTGGTGGGTTAGACTTTTTTTGAGCTAAGAATCCCCTATATACCCTACACATGGCTATACATGTTAGTTCTGAACACTTAGTAGGTATTTGTATATCGAATTTATATACAGAGCTTATACGAACACATTTTACAGGCGTCGAACTTTGTGAGATAGTCACATGCAACATGCAAAGTATGTTTCCGCCTCCTAGCGGTGGATATAAGCACTAACTAAACAACTAACATGCTACCTAGCGGTGGATATGAGTACTAACTGAACTACTAGCATGCTATCTAACGGTGGATACGGGCACTCACTCAGGCTAGGTTATGTTAGGTTAGGTTCGGTTACATAAAATTAGGTTAGGTTATGTTCAATGAAGTGAGGTTAGCTAAAGTTAGGTTAGGTTAGGTTAGGTTGATTGAAGTGAGGTTTGGTAAAGATAGTTTAGATTATGCAAGGTTAGGTTTAGGTTAGGTTAGGTTAGGTTTGGGTTAGGTTAGGTTAGGTTAGCTGCCTTTATTACACTCTTAGTCAATCTTTAACCTTGTAATACTTTGGATTTTTTTGAGAATATTAGTTTGTTGTTGTTGCTTACAAATATTTTGGTAAGCATTATGCTGTCATAAAAAAGGGGCTCACATACTTTCCAAGACCAAATAAGCCTACAAGTAAGAGCAAATGTGAGAGAGCTAATACAAAAGCCAACATATGGGACCAATACAAAAGCCAATACAAAAAAGCCAACATATGGGACCAATACAAAAGCCAATACAAAAAGCCAACATAAAAAGCCAACACAAAAAGCCAACACAAAAAAGCCAACACAAAAAGCCAACACAAAAGACAACACAAAAAGTCAACACAAAAAACAACACAAAAGCTAACACAAAAAAGCCAACACAGAAAGCCAACACAAAAGCCAATATATAAGCTTGCACAACCTCCATGTTAGGACTGTAAAACGCTCATGGTTTTGGGGGATAATGGTAAACGAGCCCTTGTTGACGTGACCCAATTCACGAATCAAAAACTGAATGTCATAATTCGCCAGATTGTGGAAAAAGACACTGATGAAACGAGGTGCTGGAAAGTTCAAATTGCATTTACTATGCGCAGCTCCACGAAATTCCCCCGTAAAGTGCGAGTGGTCTCTGACTTTTTCCTCTCTATTTTAAAGAAGCTTTTCGCAAATATGGCATGTCGTGGCATGCTCATAATGCTGCTGCTGTTCTGGAGATAGGCTCATGGGTACTGGGTGGTCCAGTAATTCCTGTACATCTTGAGCCAACTTGACAAGTTCATCGAATAACCATTTGGCACAATCTGGCCCCTCACGGTATTTGTAAACGGATTGTGTGGGGTCATAGGCACACACCACATTAAATCCTATGGCAAAGGGTTCATGTTTTTGAATGGGTGTGGTTGAGCTGATGGTGGGATCTGGTTCACATCCCGTCATGGGTGTAGTGAGAGCTTCGAAATCTGCATACACCACATAGGGGACAGTGTCACGCTTGTGAATGTCCTTAAACTTTAACACAGCCTTGTTCCCTTGTGGCCATATCAATCTCACCGCTTCCTGAGTAACACAATCTACCCTATGACATTCCAAAAGCGTAAGAGTGGTAAAATATTGCGGACAACGATCAATAATATGTTTTGCACACTTTTTCTTGGACATTTGACTGCTTAGCAATCTACTCAAGCTTTTAATCAGGCAATAGTGATTCACCTCTCCGTAAGACAGATATAAAAGGTGAATGTGATGTCGTTTCGGTTCTTTTGTGGCATAAAGAGGACCCACAATCTCATCACCATCATGGCCATACACCATGAACGAAAAGTCCTAGTTGTCGTGTTCAAACCTATGGATCTCGGTTAAGTCCATAGGGAACGACACTCGAGTTAAATTTAAAGTTTGTTTTAATTCAACAAACTTGACCTTGTACTTTGCTGGTCTGTTAACATGACGGTCTTGAGCTGGCTGCAAATACGCAGCCACAGCCCACAGGAAGCAATCATTGTCATGATTCTCAATATTCACCACAGCCTTTTTCATAGCTATTGCTGATGGTGTTTTAATATAGCTAGACCCAGCATTCAACGGATTGAAATGACAAATGTTGATTTGTAGATGAAGAATTTTGTCTAAGGCAAGGCAACTCGGTCCTTGTTGCAGATTATCAATTTTGGTAGCAAGGCATTCACCACATGGCTTTGATACCACTCGTTCAGATTATTGGCTATCAAAAGCTCTTGCATTTTACTGCAAATATAGAATGTCTCTTTATGCTCTACGGCCTTCTTTTGATATATGAAATCGCACACTAGTTCTGTATTCACCTTTAAACCTGTATGCAACCTTTGCGCTGTACAAATTTCAATTTTAAAAATTTCAAAACAAGATTGTAAAAATTCTTTGGGAATCAAACTTTTTCTAACATTGACCACACGACCAGATCACACATGCGATTTGAAACAACTGTTTAGGGGTTCCCAAGTTAACGTATCGGTAGCAGTGGCAAAAAACATTATTTTGAAAGAACACTCTCACCTGAGTTTTCAGCTGTAGACTGCTTGACAATGGTTCCACTCTAAAGCCACTTGGTTTTCAGCTGTAGTGGCTAAAGCAGTAGAGTTTCTTTTTCTCCAAATATCTATAAAGAAATAAAATAAACCACCATAAGCATATCCATTCCATATAGTTTATGCATTTCATAAACAAAACAAAATCAAACAGGTTATATATATAAAAAAACAAATCCCACCTTGACTTTTAATGCTTTGCTTTATTCCCGTCTCGTGGACTAGTCTGGTAATGGTTTCCTTTTCTAGCGTCCGTCTTTCTCTCTTTTTCAATCTCTTTCCCACAGACACACAACAGGTAGGCTATATACGTTATCTGCAAACAAATAAATAAACATTTATTTGTAACTTCAACAATCAATAAATAATTGCATGTAAATATATAAAAATCAATAAATATATAAATCAATAAATATATAAATATATACCTACCCCACATCAAGGTCAAGTATTTTCCACCAACACCAAAACTGTTAAACAAGACCGTGTGTTTCACGCAACGCAGTGTGTTCAAATGTAGTCACCTAAGTGAGAGTGGAAATGATAACGACATGTCTTTATATATGTTACGTTGCATGTATTATCATTTTTTCCCCACGCTTTGAACATTCTGTTATCGCGCACGTGGACAGCTAACGTTCCAGGTGAACACCTGTCCCAGGTCAAATTTCATATGAACTTGCATTTTGTCACGTACGAAGCAAACAGGATGTAACTTGTTTAGCCCTCATGTGGTTTCACATGTGTATGCATGCATTTCGCTCTTCCCTGCCACCACGATGGTCGGATTATTTCACCTTCTAGTGTCTTTGTCATTTTCCATTGCACCTGTTGTCAAGTCAGATCAGCGCATTCCAATAAGCTCAAATGACATTCACCTCCTGCTCCTCTGCAAGTTTGTTTTCTGTACTCGCTTCAACCAACATAGAACCAAGTTCTCATCACCGTTTACACGTTAAAGGCTCTCTTCGGGGGTAAAATATCAGAAAAACTAACCCTCGCTCTGTCATAAACCGACTCGTCGAAATATTGATTGCTCTATTGAGCACAGCCAACGGGGTCAGCGACAGGTTCGTTGAAACCCACACACTCAGCAGTAACGTCTCTCTCAACCACCACGTTTCATGGACATTTTAAACAGGTAAAGAAGAATTATTATTTTTTCAACATTTATGGCGTTAGGCCCTTTGTGAATTATTGTTTGGAAAACATATCTACCACACTCAAAATGGGGCGTTAGCCCGAGTCCTAGGACACCTCGTACACGTCTCTAGGTTTATTGATTCGTGAGATATCGGCAAAAATCACAAAAAAAGTGTTTACCCCAAAATCGAGTTTCCACATTTTTTTTATTTAACGAGTAATCCATAGCAAAGAGGACGTCGTCCCGAGTCCTTGGACCCCTCATACACGCCTCTAGCATGATTGGTTCGCGAGATATAACAAACAAAAGTCCAAAATCACGTTTTTACCCCAAAAAAACGGTGTTTCCAGATTTTCACCTTTTCGACACCGACATTCCCGTAATGAGCGCAAAGAGACAAAAAAAACAATCCAAGCACGCCCTCCTAGCATGACTCCTTCCATTCCAAGGTCGCGGGGGCTCACAATTTCCTAAGTGGAGCAGAACCCCTGTTACCACTCTACTGTCAGGTTTTTATCTTAGAGACTTGAACATTATTTTGCTGGTAGAGGGCGTAGGGACCTTTCATTTATGTCAAACAACCCTTTTTTGTAAACTTCCTAGTTTCCAAAATATAGGATTTTCAAAATTCGAGTTTTTTTAAAGAAACATAAAAAAAAAAGTTTTTATAGAAAATAAAGGTCATAACGAACATTCGTTTGAGCCATGGCACAACGTTCTATCATGTCTGGTTTTCAAACCTTCGCCTATTTTCGAAAACAAACATTTTCATAAAATTTTTGAAAAATATAATACGTCGTCCATAGCAAAGCCCCCGTCATCCCGAGTCCAACGATATCTCATTCGTGAATCTCCGACCACGGGTTCTGGAGAAAAGTCTATTTAAATGTTTCAACTTCGCGCGGCGGCCATGTTGGTTTGTTGGGCACAGCCACGTCAATTGGGGCAGAAACCCACCTTACCCCACCCCAACTTCTAAGTGTAATTGATCCGATGATGATCGCTCTCATTTGGGTACAATCGTGTTGACCAACTGAAAAGAAACCAAACTTTTATTTTTCTGAGATGGGGCTTCTCGTTTGCTGAACATGGGAATGTTTGTAGCTATATAACAATAGGCAAATTTAGTGAATTAAAAATATGTTTCTTTGACCGGTGAAATCTACCTCCACCTTCCGGCGTGCCAAGAGGGACCTACCTCCGCCTTCCGGCGTGCCAAGAGGGACTTATCTCCGCCTTCCGGCGTGCCCAGAGGGACTTACCTCGGCTTTCCGGCGTGCCAAGAGGAACCTAACTCCGCCTTCCGGCGTGCCGAGAGGGACTTACCTCCGCCTTCCGGCGTGCCGAGATGGACTTACCTCCGCCTTCCGGTGTGCGGAGAGGGACTTACCTCCGCCTTCCGGCGTGCCAAGAGGGACTTACCTCCGCCTTCCGGCATGCCGAGAGGCACATACCTTCGCCTACGGGCGTGCCAAGAGGGACCTACCTCCGCCTTCCTGCGTGCCAAGAGGGACTTACCTCCGTCTTCCGGCGTGCCAAGAGGGACTTACATCCGCCTTCCGGCGTGCCAAGAGGGACTTACCTCCGCCTTCCGGCATGCCGAGAGGGACTTACCTCCGCCTTCCGGCGTGCCAAGAGGGACTTACCTCCGCCTTCCGGCGTGCCGAGAGGGACTTACCTCCGCCTTCCGGCGTGCCAAGAGGGACCTATCTCCGCCTTCCGGCGTGCCGAGAGGGATCTACCTCCGCTTTCCGGCGTGCCAAGAGGGACTTCCCTCCACCATCCGGCGTGCCGAGAGGGACATACCTCTGCCTTCCGGCGTGCCGAGAGGGACTTACCTCCGCCTTCCGGCGTGCCAAGAGGGACTTACTCCGCCTTCCGGTGTGCCGAGAGGGACTTACCTCCGCCTTCCGGCGTACCGAGATGGACTTACCTCTGCCTTCCGGCGTGCCAAGAGGGACCTACCTCCGCCTTCCTGCGTGCCACGAGGGACTTACCTCCGCCTTCCGGCGTGCCAAGAGGGACTTACATCCGCCTTCCGGCGTGCCAAGAGGGACTTACCTCCGCCTTCCGGCAAGCCGAGAGGGACTTACCTCCGCCTTCCGGCGTGCCAAGAGGGACTTACCTCCGCCTTCCGGCGTGCCGAGAGGGACTTATCTCCGCCTTCCGGCGTGCCAAGAGGGACCTACCTCCGCTTTCCGGCGTGCCGAGAGGGATCTACCTCCGCCTTCGGGCGTGCCATGAGGGACCTAACCTAGCCTTCCGGCGTGCCGAGAGGGACTTACCTCCGCCTTCCGGCGTGCCGAGATGGACTTAACTCCGCCTTCCGGCGTGCGGAGAAGGACTTACCTCCGCCTTCCGGCGTGGCAAGAGGGACCTACCTCCGCCTTCCTGCGTGCCAAGAGGGACTTACCTCCGCCTTCCGGCGTGCCAAGAGGGACTTACCTCCGCCTTCCGGCATGACGAGAGGGACTTACCTCCGCCTTCCGGCGTGCCAAGAGGGACTTACCTCCGCCTTCCGGCGTGCCGAGAGGGACTTACCTCAGCCTTCCGGCGTGCCAAGAGGGACCTACCTCCGCCTTCCGGCGTGCCGAGATGGATCTACCTCCGCCTTTCACGTGCCATGAGGGACCTACCTCCGCCCTCCGGCGTGCCAAGAGGGACTTACCTCCGCCTTCCGGCGTGCCAAGAGGGACTTACCTCCACCATCCGGCGTGCCGAGAGGGACTTACCTCTGCCTTCCAGCGTGCCGAGAGGGACTTACCTCCGCCTTCCGGCGTGCCAAGAGGGACTTACCTCCGCCTTCCGGCGTGCCGAGAGGGACTTACCTCCGCCATCCGGCGTGCCAAGAGGGACTTACCTCTGCCTTCAGGCGTGCCAAGAGGGACCTACCTCCGCCTTCCTGCGTGCCAAGAGGGACTTACCTCCGCCTTCCGGCGTGCCAAGAGGGACTTACATCCGCCTTCCGGCGTGCCAAGAGGGACTTACCTCCGCCTTCCGGCATGCCGAGAGGGACTTACCTCCGCCTTCCGGCGTGCCAAGAGGGACTTACCTCCGCCTTCCGGCGTACCGAGAGGGACTTACCTCCGCCTTCCGGCGTGCCAAGAGGGACCTACCTCCCCTTTCCGGCGTGCCGAGAGGGATCTACCTCCGCCTTCCGGCGTGCCATGAGGGACCTAACCTAGCCTTCCGGCGTACCTAGAGGGACTTACCTCCTCCTTTCGGCGTGCCAAGAGGGACCTACCTCCGCCTTCCGGCGTGCCAAGAGGGACTTATCTCCGCCTTCCGGCGTGCCCAGAGGGAGTTACCTCCGCTTTCCGGCGTGCCAAGAGGAACCTATCTCCGCTTTCCGGCGTGCCGAGAGGGACTTACCTCCGCCTTCCGGCGTGCCGAGATGGACTTACCTCCGCCTTCCGGCGTGCGGAGAGGGACTTACCTCCGCCTTCCGGCGTGCAAAGAGGGACTTACCTCCGCCTTCCGGCGTGCCGAGAGGGACTTACCTCCGCCTTCCGGCGTGGCAAGAGGGACCTACCTCCGCCTTCCTGCGTGCCAAGAGGGACTTACCTCCGCCTTCCGGCGTGCCAAGAGGGACTTACCTCCGCCTTCCGGCATGCCGAGAGGGACTTACCTCCGCCTTCCGGCGTGCCAAGAGGGTCTTACCTCCGCCTTCCGGCGTGCCGAGAGGGACTTACCTCCGCCTTCCGGCGTGCCAAGAGGGACCTACCTCCGCCTACCGGCGGGCCGAGACGGATCTACCTCCGCCTTCCGCGTGCCATGAGGGACCTACCTCCACCTTCCGGCGTGCCAAGAGGGACTTACCTCCGCCTTCCGGCGTGCGAAGAGGGAATTACCTCCGCCTTCCGGCGTGCCAAGAGGGACTTACCTCCGCCTTCCGGCGTGCCAAGAGGGACTTACCTCCACCATCCGGCGTGCCAAGAGGGACATACCTCTGCCTTCCGGTGTGCCGAGAGGGACTTACCTCCACCTTCCGGCGTGCCAAGAGGAACTTACCTCCGCCTTCCGGCGTGCCGAGAGGGACCTACCTCTGCTTTCCGGCGTGCCGAGAGGGATCTACCTCCGCCTTCCGGCGTGCCATGAGGGACCTACCTCCGCCTTCCGGCGTGCCAAGAGGGACTTACCTCCTCCTTCCGGCGTGCCAAGAGGGACCTACCTCCGCCTACCGGCGAGCCGAGACGGATCTACCTCCGCCTTCCGCGTGCCATGAGGGACCTACCTCCACCTTCCGGCGTGCCAAGAGGGACTTACCTCCACCTTCCGGCGTGCCGAGAGGGACTTACCTCCGCCTTCCGGCGTGCCAAGAGGGACTTAACTCCACCTTCCGGCGTGCCAAGAGGGACTTACCTCCGCCTTCCGGCGTGCCAAGAGGGACTTACCTTTACCTTCCGGCGTGCCGAGAGGGACTTAGCTCCTCCTTCCGGCGTGCCAAGAGGGACTTACCTCCGCCTTCCGGCGTGCCCAGAGGGACTTACCTCCGCCTTCCGGCGTGCCGAGAGGAACTAACCTCGGCCTTCCGGCGTGCCAAGAGGGACTTACCTCCACCTTCCGGCGTGCCGAGAGGGACTTACCTCCACCTTCCGTCGTGCCGAGAGGGACTTATCTCCGCCTTCCGCCGTGCCAAGAGGGACCTACCTCCGCCTTCCGGCGTGCCAAGATGGACTTACCTCCGCCTTCCCGCGTGCCGAGAGGGACTTACCTCCGCCTTCCGGCGTGCCAAAAGCGACTTACCTCCGCCTTCCGGCGTGCAAAGAGGGACTTACCTCCACCTTCCGGCGTGCCAAGAGGGACTTACCTCCGCCTTCCGGCATGCTGAGAGGGACTTACCTCCGCCTTCCGGCGTGCCAAGAGGGACTTACCTCCTCCTTCCGGAGTGCCAAGAGGGGCCTACCTCCGCCTTCCGGCGTGCCGAGAGAGGCCTACCTCCACCTTCCGGCGTGCCAAGGGGGACCTACCTCCGCCTTCCGGCGTGCCAAGAGGGACCTACCTCCGCCTTCCGGCGTGCCAAGAGGGACTTACCTCCGCCTTCCGGCGTGCCTAGAGAGACTTACCTCCACCATCCGGCGTGCCGAGAGGGACTTACCTCCGCCTTCCGGCGTGCCGAGAGGGACTTACCTCCGCCTTCCGGCGTACCGAGATGGACTTACCTCTGCCTTCCGGCGTGCCAAGAGGGACCTACCTCCGCCTTCCTGCTTGCCACGAGGGACTTACCTCCGCCTTCCGGCGTTCCAAGAGGGACTTACATCCGCCTTCCGGCGTGCCAAGAGGGACTTACCTCCGCCTTCCGGCATGCCGAGAGGGACTTACCTCCGCCTTCCGGCGTGCCAAGAGGGACTTACCTCCGCCTTCCGGCGTGCCGAGAGGGACTTACCTCCGCCTTCCGGCGTGCCAAGAGGGACCTACCTCCGCCTTCCGGCGTGCCGAGAGGGATCTACCTCCGCCTTCCGGCGTGCCAAGAGGGACCTACCTCCGCCTTCCGGCGTGCCAAGAGGGACCTACCTCCGCCTTCTGGCGTGCCAAGAGGGACTTACCTCCACCATCCGGCGTGCCGAGAGGGACTTACCTCCGCCTTCCGGCGTGCCAAGAGGGACTTACATCCGCCTTCCGGCGTGCCAGGAGGGACTTACCTCCGCCTTCCAGCATGCCGAGAGGGACTTACCTCCGCCTTCCGGCGAGCCAAGAGGGACTTACCTCCGCCTTCCGGCGTGCCGAGAGGGTCTTACCTCCGCCTTCCGGCGTGCCAAGAGGGACCTACCTCCGCCTTCCGGCGTGCCGAGAGGGATCTACCTCCGCCTTCCGGCGTGCCATGAGGGACTTACCTCCGCCTTCCGGCGTGCCGAGAGGGATCTACCTCCGCCTTCCGTCATGCCATGAGGGACCTACATCCGCCTTCCGGCGTGCCAAGAGGGACTTACCTCCTCCTTCCGGCGTGCCAAGAGGGGCTTACCTCCGCCTTCCGGCGTGCCAAGAGGGAATTACCTCCGCCTTCCGGCGTGCCAAGAGGGACTTACCTCCACCTTCCGGAGTGCCGAGAGGGACTTACCTCCGCCTTCCGGCGTGCCAAGAGGGACTTACCTCCACCTTCCGGCGTGCCAAGAAGGACTTACCTCCCCCTTCCGGCGTGCCAAGAGGGACTTACCTCCACCTTCCGGCGTGCCGAGAGGGACTTAGCTCCACCTTCCGGCGTGCCAAGAGGGACATACCTCCGCCTTCCGGCGTGCCGATAGGGACTTACCTCCGCCTTCCGGCGTGCCGAGAGGGACTTACCTCCGCCTTCCGGCGTGCCAAGAGGGACTTACCTCCACCTTCCGGCGTGCCGAGAGGGACTTACCTCCACCTTCAGGCGTGCCAAGATGGACTTACCTCCGCCTTCCGGCGTGCCGAGAGGAACTTACCTCCGCTTTCCGGCGTGCCGAGAGGGACTTACCTCCGCCTTCCGGCGTGCCAAGAGGAACCTACCTCCGCCTTCCGGCGTGCCGAGATGGACTTACCTCCGCCTTCCGGCGTGCCGAGAGGGACTTACCTCCGCCTTCCGGCGTGCCAAGAGGGACTTACCTCCGCCTTCCGGCGTGCAAAGAGGTACTTACCTCCGCCTTCCGGCGTGCCCAGAGGGACTTACCTCCACCTTCCGGCGTGCCAAGAGGGGCCTACCTCCGCCTCCCGGCGTGCCGAGAGGGACCTACCTCCGTCTTCCGGCGTGCCAAGAGGGACCTACCTCCACCTTTCGGCGTGCCGAGAGGGGCCTACCTGCACCTTCCGGCGTGCCAAGAGGGACTTACCTCCACCTTCCGGCGTGCCAAGAGGGGCCTACCTCCACCTTCCGGCGTGCCGAGAGGGACCTACCTCCGCCTTCCGGCGTGCCAAGAGGGACCTACCTCCGCCTTCCGGCGTGCCGAGAGGGATTGTTTACAATGTAAAAACCACACTCTACAGGCACCGAAATAAAGCCAGGGAGTCCTAAAAGAACCAGCACACTACGCATCACCGATAGCGGAACATTTCTTCTTGGAGACAACCACAATGGAGGAACAATATTAGTATTTTCATGCGTAAAGGGGAGAGTATGTCTCAAAGCGCATTGGATATGTCTAATGGATGGTCCTGTCCAATGTTCCAGCAGCCAATTTCCACAGCTATATACGAAACATGCTGACTTGGGAAGCACAGTGAGGAAACAAATATAAGACCTGTGATAGTTGCCCTTCTCCATAATAAGACGACAGGATCGTTCACTAGGTTACTCAATATCATAAAAATTGTGATCACAGAATGGAACCCAAATGAAATAAACATCGACCCTGAGACAGCCGCTAATGAAGCAATAAAGGAAGTATTTACTTCCATTCCTGTGGAAGTCTCTGTCGAAAGGTTCAGGAAGCCTCACTGAAGCCAACAAAACAAATCAGGGAATCCGGCAAACAATTACAATGTGTGCAGCGCCTGCCTTCCAGCCGCCTGAAAAAATAGAAGGTCGAACATCAATTCCCCTCGATTTTTCTTAATTCCACTCGGTCCTCCAAGTGACCCAAAAATAAATTCTTCAACTCCGCTCAAGCTTTGACAAGGGGTCGGCAAATGGGTTATCCCCAATGACGTAAATAAATGTCATAACCCTCCTGCTCGCATACCAAGGGCCGGGTCAAACACCTTCTGCAGCGCATGAACAAAGACAAGAATAGCCGTGTGAGGAAAGAATTCATTGAAAACAAGCTCATGCAGTACGACAACCAAGCAATGAGTAGATTAGATCTTGTGAAGTGTGTTTCTCACAAAATATTTAGGGGATGAAAAGAGTTTCATCTAATGTTTTTTGTATAGTTTGAAATGAAGTAAAGATTTATGTGATTTTAAGATGCTGATTTTTCTTATTTTATTAAATTTCCTGCCCATATTAGTATTTAACAACAGTGATTAATATCTAGCTCTTTATGTATTATGTTTATATTTGATTTAACGAATGAGCGGACTTGACTTCAGAGCGTTTGACTGATGGCGTGGTGGTTTTCGCAAGACATTGTTGTGCCATTGGTCAACCGCTCTGATGTCAAGTCCGCTCATTCGTTATATCAGGTATAAAGTGTTTGGCACATTATAACTTAAATGGCAGAAAATACAAGTGACTTAATATTAATCATAATATTATATTAAATAAGACTGCCAAGTTTTCTATTTTTTTTCTACAAATTTTGTACATTGTTTTTAACATGTTCATAATTAAATGTTTGTATGTTTTGTAAACTAGTCAGACATTATTAAATTCAATTTAGATAATAATAGGTGTATAATTTGTACCTAAAATTACTTTCGATATCAGCTGCGGATGCTGAAAATACTGTTTCCCAGCCTAGAACAGAAAAATCAGCTGCATTCAAGAATTCACTCATGCGCTGCATAAGGTGTTTGACCCGGCCCTTGGTATGCGAGCAGGAGGGTTATGACATTTGTTTACGTCATTGGGGATAACCCCTTTGCCGACCCCTTGTCAAAGCCTGAGTGGAATTGAGGAACTTATTTTTGGGTCCCTTGGAGGACCGAGTGGAATTGAGGTAACCCTGGCTACCTAACTGGAATTCCCGAGCGGATTTGATGCCCGCCCACGTAGACGAGTGGTGGATCTACATTCATAGTAACGTCCCCGAGGGCCGAAAGTTTTTTTGACTATTTTGTAGATCATTGACTACAGAAACCACAAGCACTCCTGTAAATTTTGAACTGTCACAACGGAAGGCAGAACAAACAATACTGTGGAAGAGTGGAATCACCAAATCAACTATGTTGTGGGAAGGACTCACGTATCGAATAAAAACCTTATTAAAAAGGACTTAAACAAGAAGCTGAACACAGCATCCACAGGCAATGACTGTGCCCTGAATGCCATTACTATGCCCACCCACCTCAGCAGCTTCCATATAATCGCAGACAAGTGTGAGACTGAGATATCGGTGAATAGCCACATTTTACTCTAGCCTGTGCCAACAGACAAATGCAAATGTACTGCATTCATCAAGAATAAACGAAGAATATATTAAAAAAGGCGAAGCCTTACAGCTCCTCCAGGTAGTCATGCCATCTTCCTGCTCATACACTGGCCTGCTCTCTTCTGATATCAATCCATCGCACGTCATGTTTCAAACAACTCCACTGCTGGTTCTATTTTGCTGTCTTTGATAAGATCGTCAACATTTCTGTATCTTTCCCCTAAAGATACACACATCAAAAAAAGTTTTGCATCACCTCGGTTCCAAGAGTTCCGGAACCGATAAATACAAAGGGAATAGAGATCAACACAAACAACATTTCAGCTCGTTTTATTGCTCATGAGACCCACACATTGCATGTTGTACCATCATACAGCTAGACTTTTAGCATTTGTGGTCCAGATTGCAGTACACACCACTACCTCTAATACCCAGTAGCACGTCCTCTTGCATTGATGCATGCCTGTATTCGCCGTGGCATACTATCCACAAGTTCATCAAGACACTGTTGGTCCAAATTGTCCCACTCCTCAACGACAATTCGGCGTAAATCTCTCAGAGTGGTTGGTGGGTCAAGACGTCCATAAACAGCCCTTTTCAACATATCCCAGGCATGTTCGATAGGGTTCATGTCTGGCGAACATGCTGGCCACTGTAGTCGAGCGATGTCGTTATCTTGAAGGAACGCATTCACAAGATGTGCACGATGAGGTCGAGAATTGTCGTCCATGAAGACAAATGCCTCTCCAATATTCTGCCGATATGGTTGCACTATGGGTCGGAGGATGTCATTCAGGTATCGTAAAGCCGTTTCGGAGCCTTCCATGACCACCAGTGGCGTACATCGGCCCCACATAATGCCACCCCAAAACATCAGGGAACCACCACCTTGCTGCACTCGCTGGACAGTGTGTCTAAGACGTTCAGCCTGACCAGGGTGCCTCCAAACACGTCTCCGACGATTGTCTGGTTGAAGGCATATGCGACACTCATCGGTGAAGAGAACGTGATGCCAATTCCGTGGGGTCCATTCAGCATGTTGTTGGGCCCATCTGTACCGCGCTGCATGGTGTCGGGGTTGCAAAGCTGGACCTCGCCATGGACGTCGGGAGTGAAGTTGCGCATCATGCAGCCTATTGCGCACAGTTTGAGTTGAAACACGCCGTCCTGTGGCTGAACGAAACGCATTATTCAACATGGTGGCATTGCTGTCAGGGTTCCTCCGAGCGGCAATCCGTAAGTAGCGGTCATCCACTACAGTAGTAGCCCTTGGGCGGCCTGAGCGAGGCCTGTCATCGACAGTTCCTGTATCTCTGTACCTCCTCCATGTCCGAACAACATCGCTTTGGTTCACTCTGAGACGCCTGGAAACTTCCCTTGTTGAGAGCCCTTCTTGACACAAAGTAACAATGCGGACGCGATCGAACTGCGGTATTGACCTTCTAGGCATGGTAGAACTACAGACAACATGAGCAGCGTACCTTCGTCCTGGTGGAATGACTGGAACTGATCGGCTGTCGTACCCCCTCCGTCTAATAGGCCCTGCTCATGCATGGTTGTTTACATCTTTGAGCAGTTTTAGTGACATCTATGAACAGTCAAAGGGACTGTATCTTGGATACAATATACACAGTCAACGTCTATATGCCGGAGATCTGGGAACCGAGGTGATGCAAAACTTTTTTTGATGTGTGTACATCCATTTACCCACAACATTATTTTGCAGAATGCATATATGTAATTCGAAACATATCTGTCCTCAATGTTTGAATGTTTATTGTATTAGTTTCCGATACAGTCATGGATTCCAAGTATCGAGTGACCTCTACAAAGCATGAAAAGAAATGTGTTACTTCATTCCAAACTTTTTGTGTGGGACAGATGATATCACTACCACCACGCAATTGCTCTTACAATTTTTGAGCTCTAAGCCAAAATGCAATAATTGTTATTTTGTTATTATTATTGTGCTTCCCACGGTGGGTGAGTGGTTATCGTGTCAGACTACCAACCCCAAGCTTTCAGGTTCGCTCCTGGCCGCGGTAAGTGATTTTTGAAAGCGACAAAAATCACGACACGCATGTCATACGTTGTTGGCATGTTAAAGAACCTATTTGAATTCAGTAGGCCGTGTTCAAAATGGCAAAATTAATCCTGGGATTTTCCGTCAACACAAAGTTCTTCCATTCTCTACTAGAAAGCGATATAGTGTCAGGAGCTTAGATATCTAATCTCCTTGACTTTCATAGCGTTCCAAGGAACGACAATATTCGACATGCAAGCTGCCCTCTGGGCGCAAATAACAAAGCTTGCACCCGGCACCCGAGGCCATACGTTATTATAAGTATTATTTCTTTTCTCTGATAACTAAGATGCTCACAGATGCTGCTGTGGTGCACACTATTGCGACCTACATGCTGAATAGTGCTTCCGACGTGTGGTTAGGTATCCCGCGCTATTGCTTTGGCACAGTTTGCAGTGTGGTGATTATTTTGTCTCTAATTAGAACAAGATGGAGGGTGTGTGCTCTCTCTGCATTCACTACCAGGGAGGGAACTCTAGCTTTATAAATTCAATATTGCAATGGCCAACCCCCTCTGTGATAATATATCTCCCGTTTTTGTTAACTGCGTGATTACTGTAAAAGCATTTGGTGTGGCTGGCAGATGAATGGCCCGAACGCGCCAGAAAAATTAAATCTTAGTTAAGAGGCGCATTGATATATTGCTGCTGTATCTGTCCCTCAGATTTCCTACGAATCTATTAGGGCAATGAGAAACATTGATTGTCACGAACACAATCATAAACTGGTGTCAATATAACACGCAATGTGTACAGCTCTTCTCCTCAGACAAAGAAGACAAAATGCGAAATCCATTCCCTTCATAACAGCATTTCTGAACTCTCATTAGGCCGTGACTCAAAATTCTACGGACCAACCTACCACAAATACACAAACAGTATGTCCTCAACACTTGCGTTTGAGCCGTAGGCAAATTTTACGCGGGATATTAATGTTATTAATAGAACGATATACCGGATGAATCACTTGCCCCAAATAATATTGTTTTATGGAGCCCAACTAACGCATGTTGTCAGGAAGGTTGATATTTCTCTGCTTGCATCCCGTATGGTACTAATGCACTGCAAGCATACCCCGCAAACGATACTGACCCCTAGTATTTTTCCCTCGTTAACAGTCTGTAGTCGCATCGAGGGGAAAATAAAAGTGCTCAGTATCGTTTGCAGGATATGCTTGCAGTGCATTAGTACCATACGGGACGCAGGCAGAGAAATATTGACCTTCCTGACAACATGCGTTAGTTGGGCTGCATAAAACAATATTATTAGGGGCAGCTGATTCGCCTGGTATAATCAACAATATAAAATATTTTTTTAAATGCTGAACACAGTCATGATTATTCAAAAATGTCTAGCACTGTAATTAGTTGAATCAGCATCCTTGTGTATTATACAGTATGATATGTTCGATACATTTATTTTATTTTACTTTATGAAAAGCTACTATGTAAATATTTTGAACTAACGTGGGTTTGATCTTTGTACGAAATAATGAAGTGACATTCTTAATCATTTTAAAAATATTTACGACCTCCATTGAAGATTACGTTTATTGCCAGAACTTCCCACGGCCTGGTAGAATTCCATCCGGATCCCGGTGGTTGAGAGTAAATGCCGTAGTACTTGAGGACACGCCAAAACCAACGTCTCCAGAGGAACTCCAGCTGTTTTTGGGTAAAGCGACTGTTGGTAATTGACTTCCAACTTGGCCACAGATGGTGACACCTCCCAAGCTCCATAGCCATTAACATTATGTTGGACTGCAGTGTCTAAGTGTTTTATCTGTCGCTCATGCTCTTTATATTGTTACTCTTTTTATTCTGTGATATGTAATAAAAGGCTGAAGAGATTTAGAATAGTGACTAGTACGTGTTGTCAGTTTTATGCCTCCCTATCCCTCCACATTTGGTGCCGAAACACTCGGGAAGACAACGGATTAATTTCTACAAAGAAGTATCTACGGACGAGTTTCTATACTACAGGAAGCTCCACGAGACTAGCTTTCTACACTACAGGAAGTTCCACGACGAGGGAAAAAAGGATACTCCACAACACCACACCACGTCAGATGCTGAGGTGCCTCCATTAAGCCTACACTGCACTCTCAGATAAGTAAACTTAATACGAAAGTAAATCGCATATCGAAACTGTATTATGAATTGTCTGCATGAATTTGTGTGCATGAATTATTAAGGAATCCAGTGTACATTTAATCTATAAGTAGAATATCTTCCACCGCTGGACTTTGGATCCTACAACGCATGTGTAGTTCCTTTCGGCTCCGCACGATCTGAGCGCACAGGCCAACAGCAACACTAACGAACTGAGCGCACAGGCCTACACCAACATTACCGCGCACTCTATTAACAAGTTCTTAAGATCTTCCAAGGACCTAGCACGCCATCTGTCAGCTCTTAAAGATACTCCGGTCATCCTCTCCTCTCGCTACGTCACGTCTAGACTGAGAGGCCGATCAGTTAACCTTAAGATTTATTGCACCCAAAATGCCGACTGAGCAAGAGATCGCTGCTGCAGCGACCTTACACAATTTGAAAAGGAAAAGAACATGAGATAGGGCAAATGCCACACGCTTCATTACAGCCATTAACAGCCTTACAGAAGACACAGCACTAGAAGACTTTACTTTCCACAGCGACAGACTACAGGAAACACTCTCTAGCCTAACCCAACTGGACGATGCTATTCACGATCTACTATCTGATACAGAATACAATGTTGACATTACTGTATGTGACGAATATATTGACAATGCAAAGCGCGCCATACAGAAAGCTACCATTGGAGCGGACAAGAAGCTTTACTCTGTCACCCCTACTTTGTCCACTCCCACTGCCATGCCCACGTCACAACCAATTAAGTTACCCACCATAAAACTTAGCCCCTTCACGGGAGATATAGAAGAATGGTCTCGCTTTTGGGAGCAGTTCACTACTTCCATTGACCAGAATCCTACAGTATCGCAGGTCGACAAACACGTCTTTCTGAGAGGTTACTTAGAAGGGGAACCCAAGCATCTCTTCGACGGCATTGCCATCACAGCTGGCACTTATAATGACACAAAGAAAATTCTCATTTCCAAGTACGGAGATAAAAATAGAATTATCCAGGCGCACTTAGACTATCTGGAAAATATACCACCGATACACTCCACCACCCCAGAGTCCCTGAATCACACTTACGTTGAGTGTAACAGACGGATTCAAGCACTGCAGGCTCTGGGGGAAAATATTTCCAACTACGGTCGCGTGTTAGCCCCCAAGATACTAAGAGCGTTCCCAGACGATATCTGCCGGCGTTGGATCATCCACACGCGGAGAGACAACGTTAGTGAAGGTGACATCATCAAACGCATGTGTTTTTTGAACGAAGAGGTTGAAGGTGCCCTCATTAGTCAAAAGATTCGGGGGGAATCTTATCAGCACCCGGCTTCTATCTATCAGCACCCGGCTTCTGTCCCAGCAACAGCGGCGTTCCAGATTTACGCTCACGCGAAAAAAGGGAAGAAGAGAGAGAAGGAAAGACCACAGCCATTTTGCATCTTTTGTGAGGGAAGAGGACACTGGGCTCAGGATTGTACTAAGGTAACCGGGACTGACGCTCGAACTCAGAAATTGAAGCAGTCATCGCGTTGTTTCCTCTGTCTTAAACGAGGCCATCACACAAAGGACTGTAGCAGGAAAGGGAGAGCTTCGTGTTCCCAGTGTGGAAAAGGTCACCATAGAGCGATTTGCAACAACTTAAATCATTACCCTGTCGCGAATTGCACAGAAACAACCGCCGTTGGTAAAATAAACGTCACTACTCCGGGATTTACCCATCTCCAGACTGCTAGAATATGGATCTCGGGACCAACGGGTTCGAGTAAGCTGACGAGGTGCGTTCTCGACGGAGGTAGTCAATCAAGTTTCGTCAAAAGTTCTTTGGTCGATGAACTGGGTCTGGAAGTCATTGGAGACGCATCATTAAAGGTCCACACGTTTGAAACACCATCCAACACATCACATTCACGTAGGTTGGTTCGCCTGAAGACGAGAGGATTTTGGGACAGTTCCCAAGTAACCTTGACGGCATTTGAAACCACCCACTCCTTTTCTCACCACCCAGCAGTACCACGAGATATCACGACAAACGGACAAACGCGGAAACTGCAATTGGCTGACCCTACAGATGATTCAGCTGACCTTCCAATCGAGCTGTTAATCGGAGGAGATCAGTATTGGACAATCGTCAGTGACTCTGCCCCGATACGACTCTCCTCGTCAGTTCTGTTAATTCCATCGAAATTTGGATGGATATTCACCGGAAACCGCTCAGGTGTATCAGCTACTAACACGGTTGTAAACTTCATCGATGCATGTCACTCTATGCCCTGTGACGACTCTCTTCGACGTTTTTGGGATCTGGAGTCCGTTGGGATTGTAGCTGAACAAGACCGAGCAATGAGCGCTAAAGACACCTCACTTCTAACACAATTTCACGCGTCTTACTGTATTGAGGACCAAAGAAGAGTCGTACGATTGCCACGCAAGGAAACTATGGAACTTGCCAACAACTATCACGTTGCAGAAAAACGATTCCAATCACTGGAAACCCGATTCTGGAAGAACGAAGCCCTGAAACAAACATATACGAACCACATGATGGCCTACATAAGGAAAGGTCACGTGAAACTAGCGCCAAAGGAGACCCGTACGGATGAGTTTTATCTTCCTCATCACTTAGTAAAGAAAGAGAAACATGGAACCAGTAAATGGCGTATAGTCTTCGACGCATCGTCACACGAAGAAAACGCGCGCCCACTCAACAAGACCCTGGAAATGGGACCCAACCTACTCCCCGAACTGTTTGCAGTATTGTTGCGGTTCCGTTCATTCCTGTACGGTGTGATAGGAGACATCAGCCAAGCGTTTCTTCAGTTGTCCCTTCACGAAGAGGATAGGGACTTGACCAGATTCCTGTGGTACCGTGTTGTCGAAGATGAGAGTGGAGCTCAAGTGGCTTCTAATGAGAGAGCGATTTTCCGCTTCACAAGACTCCCATTCGGACTGACTTGCAGCCCATTTCTCCTTTCAGATACGCTGAGAGAACTAGCCACTAGAAACAGATCTCAGTTTCCTTCCGCGGCTTCACTCATAGATGAAAACACATTCATGGACGACATTATCGCAGGTGCCCGAGGAGAAAATGAAGCGATCGCAATTTACTATGAACTCACCTCTCTCATGAAGAAGATAAGTCTACCCATGTCGAAATGGGCCACGAGTTCCCAACAGCTGATCCAGATATGGAAGGCCGAAGGAAGAGAGATCACCACGGAAACACACGTTCTTGGCGTTCCATGGAACACAGTAACAGACTCGCTCACTATAGATGTTACAGAAATCACAACGAGACTGAAGGACCGCCCCGCTACGAAACGACACCTGCTCCAAGCGACTGCTAGTTTCTACGACCCATTGGGTTTAATGACGCCGGTATCAATACTGGGGAAAATCCTATTTCAGGACACATGGCATAGAGGACTAACATGGGATGAACTCCTACCGCAGGACCTTGCCAGTCACTGGCACAGCTGGACTTCAAGTCTACCCCAACTCTCGCAGATCACCGTCCCATGATGGGCAGGAATGCCCGAACGCGACATCACAGATGTCCATGTGTTCTGCGACGCCTCAGAGCGAGCGTATGGAGCTGTTTTGTATATACGATCTCTCTGCAATGGCACCACATCTGCCCACATGGTGTGCAGTAAAAGTAGACTTGCGCCAGTCAAGAAGGTGACACTACCACGTTTAGAGTTGCAAGCAGCGGTGATAGGCGTTCGACTCTTGAATTACTGCGCTAAGGCGCTGCCCTTCGACACAAGCGGAGGGACCCTGTGGACGGACTCAAGAGTAACCCTAGGATGGATTCAGAATGATCCGAGTCGTTGGAAGACGTTCGTCTGCAACCGCGTGACCGAGATTCAATCCTCTACCACTCCGTCACAGTGGAGACATTGTCCAGGCAAGGACAATCCAGCAGATCACTTGTCACGAGGATTGACGGCAGAGAAGATCAAAACTCTGCAGGCCTGGTGGAGAGGACCATCATGGCTATCTCTCGACCGATGCCATTGGCCACACAGCTCACCCATCTCTACGTCCCTCCCTGAAGCAAGAATTCCCACTCAGGATGTGCTCCAAATTGAATCACCAGACCCAGTAATTGAAGCTACCAGATACAGCTCCTATATCAAACTTCTTCGTGTAACCGCATGGGTTCTTCGCTTCGTACGCCTACTTAGACATGAGGACCAACCAACGGGGGAACTGACAGCAGAAGACATAAATGGAGCCCTCCGCTATTGGATAAAGGCAGTGCAAATGGAATGTTTCCCTGCCGAAATTGCAGCTCTCGAACGGAAGACCCCTCTGCCTGAGAAATCG
Organism: Meconema thalassinum; assembly: GCA_946902985.2. Lineage (NCBI taxonomy): Eukaryota > Metazoa > Arthropoda > Insecta > Orthoptera > Tettigoniidae > Meconema > Meconema thalassinum. Next base: position 1,480,343,269 of record OX336389.2, on the reverse strand, counting down.
AAGATCAAATGTTTCAATCCATTTCTCCACAATGGCATACTTCGCCTCGGTGGACGCCTACAATATGCTGCGGTTTCAGAGAGTGAACGGCATCCAATCATCATGGAAGGACGACATCACTTCACACAACTGCTAATAAGAGACAAGCACATACGGCTCCATCATCTCGGAGTACAGATTGTTCTCTCTGACCTCCGAAGCACCTACTGGATCCTTGGTGCTCGCCGTGCCATCAAACACGTCCTTCACCACTGTTTACCTGCAAGATGGTAAAAAATGTTGGCGGCCAGGCAATAGAGGCGCCACTGCCCTCACAACGAGTGACCCCAAGCAAGCCATTCGCTGTCACAGGTATCGACTTCGCGGGCCCGCTGTACGTCAGGGCAGGAACATCAGCCAAAAAGTGTTACATCACCCTCTTTACGTGTGCCACTACACGGGCCCTACATTTGGAGTTGAGTGGTGATATGAGCGCCGACAGATTCATGCAAGCACTACAGAGATTCGTCGGTAGGCGTGGCCTGCCACACACTATTTATTTGGACAACGCCCAGACCTTTCACGCGGCTAACAAGGAACTGAGTGGCATTTGGGCTTCACTGTCTGCGGCGAAGACTCACCGCTACCTCTCCGAGCACGGTGTAACTTGGAAATTCATCGCCCCACGCACGGCTTGGTGGGGAGGATGGTGGGAGAGGATGGTTGGATCGACGAAGCGGTGCCTACGGAAGGTACTTGGACGCTCCAGCATCGACGAAGAAGGACTTCAAACAGTACTGGTCAGCATCGAAGCCGCACTGAACTCTAGACCCTTGTCTCGCAATGGAGACACCGGCGATGTGTTGACTCCCGCACACTTTCTTGTGGGAGAGAAACTCACTACAGTTCCATCTGGGCCTGAACCACCAACGGGAGTTCCTGTTCGAGAATTCCGACTGCGTCAACAACTGGCAGACGACTTCTGGAAGCGCTGGAGTAAGGAGTACCTACTGTTGCTGCAGAGCTTCCATCAAGTCCAGCAGCCCAAGAAGAACTCCACGCTTAGGGTAGGCAACGTCGCGCTCCTTCAAAGTGACCTTCAGCCGAGACATCTCTGGTGAAAGGTCCGGATCCACGAGCTGCGTACTGGAAGGGACGGGATTGTAAGGACTGTAATCCTTTCCACAGCAGATGGAAAAGAGCTGGCCCGACCCGTTCAGCTGGTCGTACCTCTAGAGGTAGACCAGGGTGGGGAGGATGTTGGTAATTGACTTCCAACTTGGCCACAGATGATGCCACCTCCCAAGCTCCATAGCCATTAACATTATGTTGGACTGCAGTGTCTAAGTGTTTTATCTGTCGCTCATGCTCTTTATATTGTTACTCTTTTTATTCTGTGATATGTAATAAAAGGCTGAAGAGTTTTAGAATAGTGACTAGTGCGTGTTGTCAGTTTTATGCCTCCCTATCGCTCCACAGCGACTTAGTACAGTGCCTTCATCCACAACCTGTCAAAGAAAGATCGATCACTCAGAGACATGCTGTTGAAGGATCCTCTCGTATGGACACCAGACGACGACGGGGCCTATCAGGACATCAAGGATACTCTAACCTCACCGCAGGTCCTTATGCAGTGTGATCCAACACTACCACATTTGCTGGCAATGGACGCCAGCAAAACCAGTCTCGGCGCAGTACTGTCACACTGGTCAGCAACGGACTAGAACGGCCTATCGCATACGCTAGTCAGACAATGTCATGTATGGAGCAAATGTACCCCCAGATCGGCAAGGAAGCACTCGCCATCGTTTGGGCAGTACAGAAGTTTCTCAACTATCTGTACGCTCGACAATTGACGCTGAACACGGACCACAAACCCCTTACGCAGATCCTACATCCAGAGAAATCGCTACCGGTCCTGTGCATTAGTCGCATGAGCAATTATGCTGACTACCTTGCACACTTTAACTACACCGTGGTTTTTAAAACGTCGAAGCAAAACGCCAACGCTGACTACTGCTCCAGAGCACCGTCAGCAAGATCCGAAACTCAATCTCGCAACAGAGGGAAGAAACAGAGAATTACGACGACTTTGAAATTTTTACAGTTCACCGGACGCAGCAGTTACCCGTCAAATCCGATGCCATTGCACGAGAGACAAGGAAGGACCCTGATCTCGGCAGAATCATCAAACTTCTGGAAGGAGGCCAGGATCTCACCCGCCATGGCTTCAAGGCACCCGAGGTGAAATACACGCTCACCGCTAACTGCTTGATGTTTGAGCACAGAGTAGTGGTTCCACCTGCACTGCGAGATGCTATCCTCAACGACCTCCATGCAGCTCACCTGGGGATCGTCAAAATGAAGGGAATGGCACGTTCCTTTTTGTTTTGGCCAGGCATGGACTCCGACATCGAGAAGCTTGCAAAGTCCTGCACCACATGCGCTACCCATTCCCACGCTCCACCCAAGTTCCACGAGCATCACTGGGAGTTCCCGAAGGCACCGTGGGAACGCATTCACATCAACTACGCGAGCCCAGTAGCTGACAACATCCTTCTGATTGATGTAGACGCCTACAGCAAGTGGCTCGAGGTCAAGACGACAACCTCAACGACAGCTGCAGAAACCATCGCCCTGATGGATGACTTGTTCACAGCGCTCGGCACCCCAGTCACCGTCGTTTCAGACAAGGATAGGCAGTTCATCGCAGCAGAATTCAAGGCCTTCCTGCAGAACAGTGGTGTGAAGTACCACAAGCTTCCTGCGCCGTACCATTCATCAAATAATGGCCAAGCAGAACGGTATGTCCAAACGGTGAAGGATGCCCTCTAGGCGATGAAAACCACCAAAGGAACCTCACCAATTTCGGAAAACGTCTCACGTTCTGCTTCTTGGAGCATTATATCTCTCACATCTGATTACTGCATCATGTTAAAATACTATAGGTATTATTAGTTCAATTATAACATCGGGACAATAGCTGACAACCTGCCTACTTTAATAGCTCTTCTTGTATATGGTGTTTGTTTTACGGGCTGATAGTCTTTTGTATATAATTTTTCCATGATTATTATTATTATTATTATTATTATTACCGACAGTAGTGGCTACGCTGGCTAAAGCGCAGCATTAGGTCATGGGGCCCAAGCTCTCTGCTGACTCGGTAGACGCGTAGGTTCGAGCCCCACCGTCGGTCGTCCTAGAAATGGTTTTCCGTGGTTTCCCATTTTCAACACCAGGCAAATGCTGGGACGGTACCTTATGACAGGCCACGGCCGCTTCCTCCCACATCCTTGCCCAATTTAATTCACCATCATTCATTTCATCTCTCATTAACTCCTCTCATGAGGTTGGCGTCAGGAAGGGCATCCGGCCGTAAAAACCATCACCACAAAGACTTCCATCGCATCTCATCCCCGACCCCATTTGAAAAACGGGAATAATAAGGGGTAGACATACATTATTATTATTATTATTATTATTATTATTATTATTATTATTATTATTATTATTATTATTATTATTATTATTATTATTATTATTAATATTATTGTATTACTACTGTCTTTTTGTTACTCTAATTGTTAGACTATTTTTATTTTTATTGTGAATGTAGGTGAAATGTTTTATTTTTATAAGCTCTAATCTTATTTTATGTAGGACGCTACTATAAAGGAGCTCTTAAGCTCTAAGTGTAGCCGTGAAAATAAAATCAATCAATCAATCAATCTACCACTGGAAAATCTCCATCTCAACTATTTCTTGGACGAGAACTTCGGACACGTCTCAACCTGGAGAGACTCGAACATGTTCTAGTATGCCAATCACAGAAAGTCGAAATGGACTTGGCGTTATTCCGCACCTTCGAAGCGGGTGAGTCAGTTTACTTCCTGTCTGGCAACCCGAATCTGGACAAGTGGCTCCCGCGTACCATCGCAACCCGCATCGGAGATCTTCACTATGACACCAACTACCAGGAGAAACGAATAAAGCGCCACATCGACCAAATTAGGCCATTTCCAGGAATACGGCAAAACACAGAGAGCCAGGAACCGACCAGCGATGAATCTGCTGAAATTCCACCTTGGCCACGACGTGTTCGGTTCTTCCTAGCACCGGCTACCGCAGCACTGCCGAGAGGATGCCACAAATGATCCGTGGAGACCGAACACCAACACCAGCTACTCCAGTTATACCGCGGAGGTCTACACGCAAACGCCGCCCACCGTTAAGATTTTTACAGTAGACATAACAAGTAAAATTTAAAAGAGGTAGGAAATGTTGTGTATTTGAACTCACAGAAATGTTCCAAACAAACTTCACCCTCAACAGTTGGTAACTCATGGACACCACACTAGAGACTCAGTTATCGATTACTCGACCTCACCATATAAATTGTTGCGCACTGATCTCTACTTGGTTTGGTTTTCTCAAAATAAATTGCAATATGGTTGATCGGTTCGTGGTATTATTTATCAGCCTTGGAAAATACAAAGATTAGAAATCACGAAACTAATTTCTGTGGTGCAGGAATATTAATAATAAAACATAAACTATGATCTGTAAATCAATAGTGGAAAGTATAGTTTTATATGCAGCGGAATCTTGGACAATGGACAATAACTTACTCATATGATAAAGTTCATTGCAATTGAAAGGGATTTCTGGTGAAAATCACCCAGTAAATCAAAAAGCGAAAAGGCATGAAACCCAGAGATCCGTAGGATGATGCATGCAAATACATATATAGGGGAAAATATTGATCAAAAGAGATTGATATGGTATGGACATTTGAGAAGATTGGAAGTTACGTGGTTATCAAAACTGACACATGAATGGGAAGCCCCAGGAAGAAGAAGAAGAAGAAGAAGAAGGAGAAGTCGGCCGTCTACAGCCTCGACACAGAAAGTGATTTGCTCAAAGAAGAGATTTGGTTTGAGCACAGAGGATGCCGATGATAGGGATAAGTGGAAGAAGACTATAAAGGGAGGGAACCACCTCTAACATGGATGATAGTTAAAATTATTTGTACACACTGTATGTAAAATATGATAGTTTGCTTATTGTATTAAGAGCATATGTATCGTTTGGTGGATGAAGATCTCTGTATTGAGGAAAATTCTCAATTAAAAATATTATTATTATTATTATTATTTTAACGGTATCTCGTATGTGCTTCTATGAAATACTACAGTATTTTATGTCTGTATATAGGCTATAATATTATGAGAGTAATAACAAACAATAAGAACGTTCCATTCGGTGGTCGCACTGTCCCTCGCACTCGCTCAAGTTGGCGAGCCTGTAGTAACCTTATACTGTGCTGCATGCGCGTAAAGGTGCCATGCGAATATGACACCAATGTTGTGATCAATAGTTAAATAACTTGCACAATGGGATTATACTCTTTCAATTATAAAAATAAAACTCGATAAGCTGAATTTAAATTTAGTCGTCTGAGGCTTTTGGACGCATGGTAAGCGCTCTTGCTCATCGCCAACAGTGGTGGGTGAATACATTATAGCCCTTATGCAGTCATTTGGAAACACGGTGCTCGCAGCTACCGTGAACCGCGCCAAGTTACGAGCTCGTGCGACCCATCCATACACAGGACACCCCTCTACCCTCCGCCTCTTCTCCGCATGCTCTAACATCCCAATTTGTGAGGGCCTGATGTCAGGGATTATCTCGAAAATAAAGCGAACACGTGATATGAGCATTCCACACGAGTGCATGCTGAGTACATTCTCTGTGATAACAGAATATACAGTAGGCCTATCGCCATTCCAAAGGAACGTGGACGGTTCGTACCCACAGAGTTCAACTGTCTAATAGGTCAGGAATGTTACCTCCGGCTTTCAACCCTCACGTTAATGTTAGTGGTTGTAGCATCATCCAAGTTGTTAATATTAATATTATTATTATTCATTATTAGGGGCCGTATTTTTTGGTAGTAGCGATACCCGCAAACGTTTTTCATATTCATGCTTATATATGACCTTCTACGCACTTAAAGTACCATGTATTAGCAAAGTGAACTCGCGAAATATCACAAAATCTGATTTATTGCGTGAATTGCACAAATGATCACGAAATATACTCCACTTGGTACGAAATATGCTAAATATTATGGAAAAAATAAACGTTTAAATGCTTCTGAGGAATTGACGCCCTGGTCTCCTTCTCATTTGATTGATAGTGCTGCATATTCTCTACAAAAATGCCCACAAAGCCGGAAGTATGTGTATTCAGTTCCGCGATCTTTAAGGCTATCAATGAAAAACGATATCTGCTATCAATCACATCAAATGGCGTTGTGGCCGTAGATACAGCAGTGCGAGTTCGCGACTGATAAAACTTTATCGGAAAACATCCAGCATTTAAGTATAAAAATGCCGAAAACTAAAGTCACAACAGTTTTCTCGAGGGTCGAGGAATACAACAGTGAGGGGTTCTATGTATTTGGCGCTGCAAGAAAGGTTTTAATGTGTAAATACTGCAATGTTTGCATTCAGTGGGAACGAAAAGACACGTGCGATAAACACTGCAGGGATTCAGAAACTCAAAGAGGAAGAAAGAAGCAAATGAATATAATTCTAAGCGGCAAATAACATTCGGCGATACTCGACACATCGCAAAGAAGTTGAAAAGTCACATAATTTGTTACATTTACCTCATACTATAAGGAAGATTTCAGAAGAAACATCTATCATTATGACAATTTATTTCGTGAAATACCCACCGAAATAGTGTCAATTTTAATACCGCAATCAACAGTATTATTTCACCAAAAAATAAGGCCCTTATATATTATTGTTATTATTATATGTTGTTTTTATTGATGATGTAATTATGGATTCCCCTCGCGCCCGAGATGCCCACATCTGGGGAATTCGCAGGGGTGAAACCAAACGAAGCGCAATGCAAGGGGAACCACCTACGCCAGGTGAGTAAGTATGAACTACTATTCTCAAGATGTAGGAGTTTATCCTTATGGTGCCCTTAATGTGCTCCTGTTATCCTGTTTGCAGAGATAAGCACATTCTTCGCCCTAAGATTGTTGTTGGTAGTCACTTAGGTAGTTAGTTTATTGACGAAGGTATATTAATTTAACAACTTGAGGATAAAAAATCAATTCGTTCACAGACCTGATAGTTAATTTCGTCAGTTCATTTATTTGGATCACCAACATGTCCTGATAGCCATTGCTTCCCTGATGAAATTCTGGTCGATGTGTGCTATAATAGGAGATTCGGTATGGAAATATAAGTTGAATTGTATTAGCTAATTGTAGCGATCAATTAAATCCTATTTGCCCAATATAAGCGGCTTCGGTGGCGTAGTGGGTAGCATGCTGAACTGCTGTGCTCAATATCGCGGGTTCAAACCCAGCCGAAGTCGTCGGATTCCATAAGAGTGTTAAAATCCTTCAGTAGAGGAAAGTGACCAAAGTCGGACCCCCATTTTGTTTTTTACCTGTATTATTATTAATTTCATCTTTTTAAATTTGAATTTTAGCTAGATGAGTTCTTTGATATGTTTTATAACATTGTATCAGGTTCAGATTAACTTATAACAACCCAGTTTTTCCTATGAAATGTTTTCATTAAAAGTAACAAAAATGACGTCTTGGAAAAAGTATGCAAATGTCGGACCCCTCTTAAGAATAGACGTAAAATCACATAAAACCACTAGAAAAGTAATGAAGAACTTGAAAATACTTTATTTTTACATTATATAATGTCTTGTTAGGAGCATAACTTATTGTTATGACCACAAAATCCAGAAACCGACCACTTTGAGAATTTTCCCATTTTCTCACGCAAGGACTGATATTTTTTTGGGTCATGTGAAACAATATTTTGAATGGCTTAAATAAAACCCAAGAAATTTGAATTTGAATTTCAGGAGTCCAACTCAGGGTTATTAGGGGTCCGACTTAGGATTTTTAGGGGTCCGGCTTAGGATAGCCGCGGGGGTCCTACTTGGGACATCTTGTACTTGATATTTTCGAGGCTATGAAAAATAAATGAATAGGTATTTCGACAAGCAAATACAACATTTATCAAGTGTATCGCTTACTAAAGACAGTACTGTAAACACAATGTGACTTACCCTCTTTGAAATATAAAACAATCACTATTCCATGAGCACGTGTAAAACCATCCACTTACATGAAAACCAGTAATGGCGGAACTGACGGGATACTCCCTACAGTCCAGTGCTGCCACTTCCCCAACATAACATTTCCTTTCATATCTTCACATTCATTATCGTGCCACCATGCGGCAGCACTGTCGAAGCAAAATAATGCAGGGGTCCGACTTAGGGACTCGGGTCCGACTTTGGTCACATTCCTCTATGCCTTCCTTCGGAGGGGAAGTAATGCCGGCGATCCCATGTCATAGATTTATGGCATGTAAATGATCCTTCCACTAACTAAACTTGTGTGAAGCTAAATTTCTTGGATAGATCTCGTTGAAACGCTCTATCAATGTTCCAACTTTTACCACTAGCTGTCAGTGACATCTGGTAGCGAAAATTGGAACTACTTGAAATTGAACGAAACTTGTAGCTCACCCCATGGGTGTCTGCTTGAAGCAGCTACAGCCTCTGACGAGCCGAACATGTCCTTGGACACTCCCGACACTAAACGCCATACGCTAAATAAATATTTAAATAAATAAATAAATAAATAAATAGATAGATAAATAAATGCCCAATATAAATACAGTAATTATAATTTTATAGATGGGATTCGGTTGGATATTAAAGGAAATGAAATATACAGACATAGTGTAAGTAAAATAAAGTTATTTTTGCCTATTTATAGGATATTGATAGTTATGGTAAATACCTTTAGTAGCTTTCATTGAATCTGTAAAATGTATTCACTCGGTAGTTTAAGTGCATTGGAATGTGCAAGTGATGAACACTGTGTGGTCCAGAGAGGAAAGAATCAAGAGGAGTTGCGCAGAGCTCGTTTGAGCGAAGCCATGCACCAAGCCCTAAGTGGGCGTAACGAGGTGTAACGTGTATGCGGCAGAGCATTCGTTTTAACCCTTGTAAACTATCAGGATGAGAAGAATTCCCCTTTCACAAACAACATATTTGGCTACATTGATACTGCTGTGAGTGAAGTCAATCATGCCTAAAGTGAAGTGCCGTTCCTGTTAGGTAGCCTACTGTCTTCTAACTTACAGTACGCCAACAGATACCTAAAAGCATGCTAATACTTCGATATGGGGTTCTCTTTTCAGGAAAAGCGAAGGAGAATTGCGTCCCAAGGAAAAGCTACTACCATACTGAATGAATATTGAAAGGATAAATGTCGGTGTTGTAGCTCTATCAGTTTGTGTCCGCTGTATCATCGCGTTTTATGTTAGTAAAACTTCAATACTTGCTACGTATCCCTTAAGTGTATAGGTCTTATTCTTCCCTTTTGGGTCATATTCAGAGTATTTACATACATATTTTGTACTTCTTAGGTCTTAAACTAGCGAACCCTACTCATCATCCACAGAGGGGTAGTGGCCGTTACCAATTTGTAACAAAAATTCAGAGAATTCCATTTTTTATGGTTTTGACTTGATGTTTTTCATGTAAACTGCGTACTGCAGCAAGGGAAGTGTGTATATGTAGCGCTATAATTATTGCAACGAAAGCAGGTAGCAAGTAAATATGCATATACAGAACTTGAACGGTTAAGTCGTTCTACGGTTGCAACATTTGTCAGTGGCTCGTTAGCACTTTGTGGCAAGTAGAACAATGTACAATAATGTTGATGCTGCTTCTCATAACTTAGTGTTAAAGAGGAATATAGATTGATAGTTTTTAATTCCAAATTAATTCTTCAGGCGTGCATTGCTGATGGTTTACATCGTGTCACTGAAACTATTTGAAGCCAAGCGTGTATTATCTCCCAAGTGAGAAAACTATTTATGACGGCACTTAGCCTACAACAATTCAAACATTTCGTGAACTTCTTCCAACTATTGCTTTACCTCATCGTCCATAATCATCAATAAATAATCATTTAAAAAACCCGTCCTCTTACAAAAGCCGCAAGTGCACATGCATATAAAAAATATTACTATTTCACCCCCCGGTTAGGGGTAGTTTTTATTTTGGGGTGGAAATAAGTTGTTTATAGAAAAGGGGGCGTCACCCCAAGTCCTACAATACCTCATATGTCCATATTCCACCATGGGTTCAGGAAATATCAATATAAGTGTAGTTAGGCCCTTTTGACAAAAATTAAAAATAAATGGTAAATAAAAAATATACAAATAATGAATTGAAAATTAAATAAAATTAGAAAAGCTTAAAAACAAAATGTTCAAATAATATATTCAAAAAGGGGGCGTCACCCTGAGTCCAACAACATGTCGCATAGCAATATCCAATTATTGGTTTGCGAGATATCAACAAAAGTGTAGTTAGGCCCTTTGTTAAAATTTCAAAAATAAATTCAAAAAGAGGGCGTCACCCCAAGTCCTACGATACCTCATAAGTCAAAATCTGACCATGGATTCGCAAAATATCAAAAATCTTACTTGGTTAAAGGGTCAGCGTAGCCGTGCGTCCAGTTGCGACTCCTGCATCACGTAACGTCATACACTGCAAGAGTTGGCTTGTTGTAAATCATGTATCGCAAGCCCATAAGAACAGCATAGGGTAGTAGCGTCGGCCCCATATACTTGGGTGTGTGCATTAGCCCCAGCGCTAAAACATATCCAACCACCAAATTTGGCACTTAGGCCCTTTGGCATGTCCTCAAGGAGGTTTGGTTGTCGCGTAGACTGGGTTAGCTTAACTAGGATAGGCAAGGTTAAGCCATGCACACCATCTTTATTTGAAAAGCGCGCCATGTAAGTGGTTGCGCGCCGCCGCCATCTTGTGAGGAGGGTGAGGAGGTGGACGCTGTAGAACCCCTCAAAACAACTACTTATTACTGTCACCACTACGAACAGCCCTGATAGCCCTTTCTATTTATTCTTAGCTCCATTTACGGAGTGGCCCTTTTCTACATAAGATTGCAGCATCAGAAATAATTTAACAGACCTTCAGAATAACATTTCAGGTTGTTAGGCCAAGTTAAACCCTTCTGATATCTAATGTTTTTCCAGCAAGTGTGACTGGCATTTTCAAAGATTTACCTGAATGGTTTGAAGCGGCACTTGTCTGAGATTTATATTTAGTTTGATAGGCAGCACGAGGAGCGAACTGGATCATCGCCTTCACTTGATACTCAGACGCCAACTCAGTCACTATGACTGGCCAAATATACGTAGGAAAAACACGTACAGGGAATCGGAAATTAAACAAGGAAATAGCACACGCAGACAGAAAAATAAATTCAAGCGATTAATTAGTCAATGTTGTAAGCACCCCGTGATGGCCTTAAATTGTGAAGTCCGCGTGGTTGTGTGATAGTCAACCTCATGTGTGTACCTTATTAACAGATGAAAGCAACGTTTTGGCTAAGGAGGAAACTTCGCAGTCATTCCGAAACGTGCTCTAGTCAAGGATAATACCCATAACGTTAAGGCGGCCATTAGTAATCTATCAGTGGATATCGCCAAAGACATAAGAATTGAGACAGTTGGAATCCTGTGCCAGGGTAAGCCTCCTGCACGCAACCTTCCATACGCTGGGCGCATTTGGGATGGGAAAGTCTGGCTGGTAGACGTTCAAGAGCAAGACTAGGGGGTATTTTCTTAGCATACAAAGTGGAAATTGCATGGGAAGACATTCATGAGAGATTGAGAGAGGAAACTACATATGAGTCGTCCTTTTGCCAAACTCGTTTAATCCACTTGTGAATAAGGATCATGTCGTAAAATTAATTATTCAATTATTATATTTTATTTTATTTAATTTTATTTTATTTTATATTATTTTATTTTATTTTATTTTATTTTATTTTATTTTATTTTATTTTATTTTATTTTGTTTTCTTTTAATTTTGTTTTGTTTATTTTGTTTTGTTTTATTTTAGTTCGTTTGATTTTGTTTTAAATTGTTTTGTTTAATTTTTTGTATTATTTTTGTTTTGTTTTATTTTGTTATTTTTTATATTTCATTTTGTTTTATTTTGATTTTGTTTTGTTTATTTTTATTTTTATTTGTTTTATTTTGATTTTCCAGAAAACAAACACAAAAACAAAAACAGAAGACACGATGCTAAAAGCAAAATTCAAAAGCAAAAGCAGAAAACAAAAAACAAGAAACGTAAAGCAAAAAGCAAAATTCAAAAAAGCATAAGCAGAAAACAAACACAATACCAAAACCAAGAAAGAAAAGCAAAAAGTAAATTCAAAAGCAAAAGCACAAAGCAAACACAAAACCAAAAACCAAAAACATAAAGCAAAGAGAAAAAAGTAGAAAACAACGAACACAAAAGATACGTGAGTCGGAGTCCAGAGAAACGTTTCTCATGAAAAGGATTCTTATTCACAAGTGGATTAAACGAATTTTGCAACTGAACGACTTATATACGGGCAGATACAGTCATACAGTACTTGTAAATTAAAATTAAGTCAGTGGAACAGTAACTGGGTCAAATTTTCTTTTATTGGGAGGGGTAACAGTTTGCCAGAGAACATTTTCAGCTCTTTGCCTTCTGATGTTGATAAATTCAAGGAGTTGGTAAGAAAGCACGAGATCAGGAGACAGTGATGTGCGGCACATGACTTATCCTTATTTTATAAATGTATCTCTATTATAATAATTATTACTGTATTATTTACTTATAGAACTGAGCCTTTGCGTCATCATCAGAATCTAAGGTAGGAGCATAGGCCGAGATGAGTGTCATAAAGGAACCTCCTGAGAGTGGTATGCGGAGAGTCATGAACCTTTCGCTGATTGCAATGGTGATAATTTACCAGTTTGGTCTTCACAGCGAAGCCCACACCATGAATACGACATTCACTCTCCTCCTTTCCTTTCCAGAAGATGGTATATCCTGTTCCAGATTCAGTAATCTTGCCTTCAGAAGACAGCCTAGTTTCACTGAGAGCAGCAATGTCAACGTTGAGTCTTGATAATTCATGGGTTACGAGAGCTGACCTTCTCTCAGGTCAAACCTTATTGTCCAAATCAAGCAAAGTTCTGATGTTCCATGATTCAATAATCAATTTGTGATTCTTTACTGTTTTTTGAGTTTCAACCGCATGAGGGGTGACCTGCTGAGTGCGGTTGCCCATCATGACCAAGATTGTGACTTCCGATGTTCAGCCCACCTTTTCTAGGGTCTTCCCCATGTGGGGTGGCAGCGGTGATCCTAAATAGGCCTACCAAATCACAGATGCAGGACCAAATTCCTGAGTAGTCACAGAGTCTCCGGAAGACGACCATCACACACCTGGCCCAGATAACATCCCTCTGGAACTAATTCAAGCAGGAGGTCATTCCCTCAAAACAAGGATTTTCATCCTTATCCTCAGAATATGGGAAACAAGAATGGTACTTGGAGACCTAAAGAATGCCACTATCGTCACTTTCTTTAAAAAGGGTGATCACAGTGTTTGTGGCAACTACCGTGGTATATCACTGCTATCAATTGTGGGGAAGATTCTTGCAAGAATTCTACTTAACCGCCTCAAGGTTATCTCTGAGAAGATCCTCCCAGAGTCATAATGTGGATTTAGAGCTTCCAGAAGCACAATTGACTTGATTTTCTGTGTGAGACAGTTACAAGAAAAATGTAGAGAACAACAGAATCCACTCTTCTTAGTCTTTTATGACTTGGAAAAGGCATTTGATTCGGTTCCAAGACCAAGACCAGCGGTTTGGTTGCCCTCAGCGTTTTGTAGATCTAATCAAAGCTCTCCATGATGGCACGACAGGTCAGGTTTGCCATCAGAATAAGATGTCCGATGAATTTCCTATTACCCATGGACTGAAACAAGGATGTGTACTGGCTCCAACGCTTTTCGCGCTGTACTTGGCTACAATGCTTAATGATTCACCCACAAACATCCCAGGTGTGGAGGTCAAGTATCGTCTTGATGGAGGGCTTTTCAACCTAACTCGTCTCCGCTCCTTGAGGAAATCTCAGGTTACTAAGGTTACTAACATGTTGTATGCAGATGATGCTGCTTCGCCAACTCTCGCACCAGAAGAGCTGCAAGAGTCAGTTAATTGTTACAAAAGTGCATGTGATCGCTTTGGTCTTACCATAAATGTCTTGGCACAACCTTCACCAGGCACACCTCTTCCTCAGTTCAATATCTCCATCTCAAATTTGCCATTAGAACAGGTAGACCACTTCTCGTACCTGGGCAGTACCATTTCTGTGAGCTGTACCTGTGAGCAAGATGTGGATAAGAGAATTGGCGCAGCCCATGCAGCATATGGACGATTAGCGCACCGGGTCTTCATGAATAAAGATCTGTCCATGAGTACGAAGCTTATGGTGTACAAAGCAGTAGTCATTTCTACATTGTCGTATGGCTGTGAAACGTGGACCCTTTACCTACGTGATCTTAGGAAGCTTGAGTGTTTCCACCTGCAAAAAATTCGATCAATCCTGAGGATTAAATGGGAAGACCGCATTACCAATATTGCTGTTCTGGAAAAGGTTCAAATCAACAGCATAGAATCATCCATAATAGGTCACCAATTTAGATGGATTGGTCATGTCCATCGGATGGATGATGTGAGATTACCTCGTCAAATGCTATATGGTGAGTTATGCTATGGCACCAGACCTCATGGTGGTCCTAAGAGGCGCTACAAGGACCAATTTAAGCAGACCCTGAAATTGACAGGTCTTGATTCACAAACCTGGGACATGCTGGATGAAGACCGCTCAACTTGGCGCCGTACCATCTCGGATACTGTAAAGACGTTTGAAAGGGATCGACGCACACATGAAGAGGCCAAGCGTTAAGCTAGGAAACTTCGAGCAGCCCAACCACGTCCTCCTCCAGCAATACTATGTGACTTGTGTGGACGCTTGTTCCATGCCAGGATTGGACTCTTTAGTCACCGTAAACACATCCACAAACTGGACTGAAGGAAGAAGATTTATACTCGGATTCGAGTTAAAGCCGATGATGATTTACTTATACCAAATTAATGTTTAGTGTTGTATTGAATGATTTATTTTGCTTAGTAATTGTAATTTTCCACCATGAACAGCGTCCACATTTGCAAATAAATGTATTTATGTATGTAGGTATGTATTTATAAGGTGCGTTCGAAAAGTAACTAGCCGGAGGCATAATTACAGAAACCAGATATTTTAGAAGTATTGGCCCTGGCTGTTGAGGCACTTGTCCCACTGTGACACGAGGCGGTGAATGGCTGTCTCATAAAATTCCCTGGGCTGCGATGTGAACCAGTTCCGCACGTACAGCTGGACGTCGACGTCCGAGGTGAATCGTTGGCCCCGCAGAGCCCTTTTCAGGGGACCAAACATGGCGTAATCACAGGAAGAGAGGTCTGGACTGTATGGAGGATGGCCGAGAACCTCCCATTTGAATTTCTGCAGGAGTTTCGCGACTGTGTTGGCCGTATGAGGTCGTGCATTGTCGTGGAGTAGAATGGCCCACGGGTGAGATTGCCTGGTCGTTTTGTTTTGATCACTTGGCGAAGGGTGGTCAAGGTTTGCTAGTAACGCTGGGCATTCACTGTTGTCCCGTGCGGCATGAAGTGTATATGATGGGGGCCATCTTGTTCAAAGAAGAACGTCAGCATCACGTTTCCTGCACTCGTGTGGATGGCCTTGCCTTTGTTTGGGTGGTGATGACCCTGGATGTTTCCACTGGAGGCTTTGTCGTTTGGATTCTGGTTCGAAGTGATGACACCATGACTCATCTCCAGCCACCACTCGTGCCAGGAACCCATTACCATCCCTCGCATAGCGCTGCAGATGACAAAGACAGTGGGCCATTCGACATGCGTCCTAGTGTGGTTGAAGACTGTGGGGCACCCATTGGGCACACACTTTGCGCAAGTGCAGTCGTTCCTTCATGATGATGTGCACACTTCCGATGCTCAATCCGACCACGGCGGCTATGGCGTTCACTGTCACTCGGCGGTCCTGGGTAATGAGTGCATCAACCAGCTGGACGTTGTCATCGGTAATGCAGGGGGGTACCCCAGACAGGACATCAGCGGCTAAAGACACCCGTCCTTCCCTGGAGCGCTTGTGCCACGCCTTGACCCTTGCAAGGGACATGCAGTGTTCGCCGTACACTTGTGACATTCGGCGATGAATGTCCGTTCTCCCTACTCCTTCCGCTGTCAGAAACCGAACAACACCTCTTTGCTCTTCGTTTGACGCCTCCATGTGACTGATTGCAATGCGACTGGCAGCGTTGAACGATTGATGCATGCTGCTGCTCGCTTTGTATCGTCACGTGACGTGCACGCGTGCACTCTAGCGACGGACTGTGACCTTCCACGCTCTGGTCGGAACCACACCTCGTTACACACGCCACGATTAGCCGATGTCGTAACCAGTTTGCGCATTCCAGCCTTCAGCTCGTTACTTTTTGACGCACCTTATATGTCTGTAAAGCACAAAGGGACCCAAACGACGATCCTCAGACCCGGTATATCACTACCAGTGGACAAGGATGTTTAGACCGTCTTGTAGAAAACCAAGGCCTACAACAATAAAATAGCCCGGCGTAGCCGTAAAAGTTAAATCACGCACCATGGCCGTAGATCGGTGGTTTGATTCTCGGCGTTGGTAGCAGTTATCCTGAAAGTGTTTATTCCAGGGTTTGTCCACACTCTCTCCAGGCCTTATTTCAAGTCCTGGGGCACCTATCCCATTCTTGTCCCTAATACAGCTACACTATTGCAGTCATCAATGAGCAGGAGATGCTACTAAGGAAGGCTGCCAGGTTTGTGCTCAGCAATTTTAACCCTAGAAGTAGTGTAACTCGAATGATAGAAAAAATAGGGAGGGAATCTCTGGAAGATAGAAGGACGAAATCCAGACTATACGCTATGTTTAACACTTACATTAATTGGCTAGCATGGGGAGAACTAAGCAAACGTCAGGGAAATCCCACCTATCTGAGCAGGGCAGATCATCCACATAAAGTCAAGGTCCGGCCACAGCGTACAAATTATGGGAAATATTCTTCCATTAACCGTGGTATTGATAATTGTAACACATTACCTGCCTCAGTCTTAGAGCCTTTCCCCTAACATATTGACATTTTGTGTTAATACTACGATGTAATTACTCTAGTACCTAAATTGCGAATTGTGTTTGATGTTATTGTTGGTAATTTTCTGTATTTGTACAATTTGCCACCAGGGAATTGCCCATTTGCAAATATTATATATAACATATTAATAATCACATAAATACAGGTTATCAGACAAGTTCAACACATACTCAACTACATGGAGCTGATGACCAAGATTTCCCAAGCCCCTAAAATGAATTAACAACAATGAAATAGTTAGTCTTTGGAATCCTCAAACATACAGGGAGATCGCGAAGGTCCCTCCATCCTGAGTGTTGAGGGAAACGAAAATGTTGCTGGACAAGTCTTCTATTCCAGAGAACTGGAAAAGTCCCTTGCTTAAAACCGATGCAATTCCACCTGTACTCCAAAATTCATAGGCCGGGTATAGCTCTAAGCCCCGTAGTCAGCGCCTTTGATTCACTCTGTTTCAGTCTGGCAAAATATATCAAGAAATTATTACTGCCAAATGTACGTAGGTTAAACGTCTCACCACATAAAGAATAATAATCCAACCAGAAGACATCCTCGTCAGTTTAGACGTTGTGTCACTTTTCGCCATGGACCCGCTTAATGAAATCATTCGTCATATCAGCGCCAACATTCCGCTTGGTATTGCCACTCTATTCCACCACTATCTCACTACGATATATTGTCATGGAATAATCATATGTAATGAACAAATAGATGGAGTAGCTATGAACAGTTCTTTAAAGTCCGGTAGTCGCAAATATTTTTATGGAAGAAATTTAAGTGGAAGTTCTACAGAACCCAGTAAAAGAAAGTCCTCCACTTGGTTTCGTTATGAAGACGATCGTCGCCATCTGTAATTCACAAGCCGTGTCATTACGCTTGGCAACACCGCCCATCTGCCATTAGGTAGGCCTGGAGCAAGCACATGGTAATTGCTAACACTGCGTAAACACACAAATTTTGACGCTAAATGCTTCCGAATATACAACAGGACATAACGTCCGCTCAATCTGCACATAAACATCACAATAATAAATGATAAATATGATCATGCTATGTACTGTCAATTCGCGATAGTGTATCTCAAGGTCCCAATGTCTCAAGTTTTCTCTTCTTGCTGCTATGCTCACTGCCGTCAGGTACGCGCTCGGAAAAATGATTTAAAACTAATCTAACGAACTTAGAGACGGCCTTTGATGTTAAATCCTTCACTTCTTGTTCACAGATGCACTATTCATAGTCACAATAGGCCTCTAAGATTAACGTTGACAGCCTAAAAATAATGTTCCACTGATCTCTTAATTTAAAAATAAAACACTTGCCAACTGAGTACAGTTCATAATGTATAGACGCCACATGAAGATACAGTATATAACAAAACTAAATTACTAGGCACTGAAAGTCCTCCACGATGTAAGTGATCTAAAGGTACCGTAGTAACATAACATAACGTTATGGTAGTAATATAACCAGTCATTTTGTTTGTGCTGTCATAATGTGCTTTACAGCCAGGCACACAACACTTCTTAAGGCATCTGAAATATTTTAATGAATTTTTGGGTTAAATTCATTACCAATCATTACTCATACACACAACTTAATACTGGAAATACTCAATTCTACAACTTGCAGCAGGACTGAATTACCACGAGGAATTTCACAGGTGTTGAAATAGTAAATGCGAACTGAGTTTAATGCTGCCTTATCAAAACAAACTATATTTATTAACAAAAGTTGACAAGTGACCATAGTTTGTTTACACACCTTAGAGCCTCACGACAGTGTTGCCATTTCTACCAACAGCACGGAATGAGAATTATGATCGACAATGAGACGATACGTTTGTGATGTGGAAACACTGCAAAGAAGATTTTACAAAATTTCTCAGCCCCAATATTCAATGGAAAAAGAGTCTAGTCGTTGCCTTCCATTCCTTGATGTATTGGTGGGTATCACAGCTTGTCACCACACGAGGTCAATCGAAAAGCAACCCTCACTGACGGATATTTGCATCAGGACTCAAACCACTACCCCAGTCACAAGAGAGCTGAAATCAGCATAATAGACCAAGCTAAACACATATCGCAAGAAACCAACCCACGGGAGTAGATAGAACATGTTATATCCGCATTACTCACAAATAGCTACTTTAGCTCCGATATTAAGCAAGCAACACGCCATCCAAACAGCAACCACCTTGTGGAGGGAAAGCAAGTACTCTGCCTCACATCAAAACTGCCACGGGCAGAATAGGAAGAATACTGAAGCGTCATTGGATAGAAATTATTTACAAGCCAACACAAAAAATCAGTGATATTCTCAGAAACCCCAAAGACCCCACTGGCCCACTAACCTCTGATGGTGTACACAAGATCCCATGTCCATGTGCTCATGTATACAGGTGTTTAGAAATTGTGTCCGATATTGCAACGGGGGTTAGGATTGGTCAAAACGAGAAGAAATGTTCCTATAAACGTATGTCCGGAGACAAATACCTGTTGAGATATGAGCCATTTTACTTGTGTTGTGTATTTACACTTCAGACAATGACGTCTTCTTACCAGCTGCTTCTAATGAACACTTGACGGTCAGACACGTTTAACAGAACACACGTTGGTTAAACATCCAACCAGGAGCTGTGATGACTTTAGCCGGTCTGTCCGCGGATACCATCTGCACGTAGGCAGTTGGCAGTCAAAGTGAGAGGTCGTGTTTTTCCCGAGCTCTCAGGTGTGCTGAAATGGGTTGTTCTCTGGAGTGTTATCGCGCGAGGATCGTACTGTGCTATGTGAAGGGTAGTCGGGATTTCCGGTGTTTGTGTGTGCGTACGGGACCTAGTAACTTGTGGTTTATAGCCCTAGTGATAGCTGCGTTGTTAGTTATTGGTGGAGTGGAAGTGAATCCAGGCCCTGTTACTCCAAATGTGAATCAGGCAAATGATCCAGTGGCAGCATTAAAGTGTTCTACGTGCAGTAAAACATTTAAGAACGGTGTTCAGTGTGGACTATGTGAGAAATGGTTTCACTTCGGCTGTATTAAGGTCAAGAAGGAGGATTGTGATGTCGGGAATTGGTTTTGTAAAGTATGTGATACACCAGACTGTTTGAGGGTGCAAATCAAAGCAAGGGATCAAATAATACAGGAACTTAGATCAAAGCTTCGTGAATCAGAGGAAACGGTGAAGAATGTGACTGAACGACTTTCTACTGGGATCAGTTGTAACATTTATTAAAGTGCCTTACGATAAGGTTATTACTGTAATGGTTCAATTTAAACAAACAAGATCATAAGAATAAATATACACTGTGGTGTGACCTTACCTGTGATAGTATAATATAATAAGTTGTTGAGCGCCAGATTCCTATTTAAGATAGAGAATCGAAATTTAATTAATATATCCTCGGCAGTCAGCAGTAGAGTCGAGACCACCTACCTGGGCCGTAGTGTAACAGAGTTGACTAACCATTCAGTATTTATTTATAAGGAGTAGTTGAATTTGCCAATAATATGTGCTAACTACAAGAAAAGTTACAGTCATGAAGTTAAAGAAATAATTTATTGACTCAAGAACAAAATACTAATAGTTACAAAAAAGAATTTAATTTACCAACTGCGGTTTAATTATTTAAAAGAAAATGAACATTTAAAATACTTGAATAAAAAAATCTTGACTCTAAATTGCAAATGGAGACGGAAGTAATAATTGTTTATGCTCACCAACTTGCAGCTTTGTCATATTGAATGTTATAACAGATAACCTTGATGTTCCTTCTCATATTTCTAAAAAAATGTTGTAGTATGTCATTTGATACTGTTTAACATAACCAAGTCCGTTGCGACTTGTAGATTGATTGTAAAACTGATCTATAAGTCAGTGCGGGCTGATATGTATCTTGGGTAGACATCACGCTATATGGTTTGAAGTCGGAAGTCGAATATTGGCTCAGCTCATTAGCTAAGACCCTCAGTTGACGCTCTCCTCTTGTGGTCAGAACAATTGTTCCCTAATGACTTGTCGTTTCTTAATAATTTTGTAGGCGCGGGTTACATCTTATATCCTCCTTGTCACGTGGTGTCCCAACTTCCCTCTCTTCATAGTCAAGTCACCCCTTCTACCTGGGACTTGTCCATTCATAAACTCGTGACTCCCTCATGCCACCACAATTTTCAATATGTTGACGCGTACCTTGGCTCCAGTAGTGACGTATTGGTTGCACCATGAGTGAAATATAATGTTATAATCCATCTCGAAGGAACTCGATGGTCCGCACGTGATTCTTAGTCATTGTGGGTTTCTTAGCATCCCATGACAGTGACACTGCCTGCCGTGGTGAAATAACTACTACGTCGTTCTGTATGTGACACATAGGGTTGGTCCTTATTGCCAATCTTGTTGCAATATACAATACTTCGTCTCTTTACAAGTAAATGTTAATAAAAATCTGTCTGACTATAATAATAAAAACCGCTTACAAGTATCTGATATAAAAATCAACTCATCGATGTACTAATTAATAATAATAATAATAACATGATAAATGAATAACCCTATAAATACGAGGAACGTCCAGAAAGTAAGTTCCGTTTGGTAATAAAATTAAATTGTTTACAGATACAGAAAAAATATTTATTGCACAACTTTCTACACCTCTTAAACTACCTTTCCACATAACTGCCGAACTTTTGCAGGCATTTGTCATAGCGTGGCACAAGTTTTTGGACACCTTCATAGAAGCTTGCCGCCGACCCGTAAACGAGAGTGAAGACTCCCCTTAAGATATCCTACTGTTTGGCCATCACTGTTAGGCAAATTGCGTGCTTACCAGGAGAACTGCGTGTGTTTAGGAGTTCCCCTGACCACATACGCAATTTGCCTAACAGTGATGGCCAAACAGTAGGATATCTTAAGGGGATTCTTCACTCTCGTTTACGGGTCGGCGGCAAACTTCTATGAAGAAGGTATCCAAAAACTTGTGCCACGCTATGACAAATGCCTGCAAAAGTTCGGCAATTATGTGAAAATAAGTTTAAGAGGTGTAGAATGTTGTGCAATAAATATTTTTTCTGTATCTGTACACAATTTTATTTTATTACCAAACGGAACTTACTTTCTGGACGTGCCTAGTATAACAGCTATGGGATCGAATCGTTACACAGTGTGGAGGAGGGCGTGCAGGAGCAAACTGAGGATGACGTTATCATAATGGGTGATTCTATGATACGATGGAGTACGAATATATCGAGGAAATCAGGTGCGAAAGTGCGGTGTTATCCGGGGATTAAAATTGACCAGCTTGCCCAACAAGTGGAAGAAGCTAATGTAGAGGACTGTGACAAAGTTAAAGTGTTGTTGCTCCGTGTTGGGATGAACGATTTGAGGAAGAGGGCTACAGCTGATTACATCATGGGAGGAGCTCAACGAACTAGGCAGAAAAGCTAAAAGCAAGTTTAGTAATGCAAAAATTATAATGAGTGGCATTGTTCGGCGGGGAGATGTTCCGTTAAGGCGAGTTAAGACTGTAAATGACCGCATGGACTGGGTTTGTGCACAACTGGGATTAGTGTACGTAGATGCTGACTGCTGGATTGGTGGCCGTTACTTCGCCCGAGACGGGCTGCATTTAAATCGACGGGGCGCTTTCAACCTAGGGAGCCTAAATTACAGGGTCATCGGTTCGTGCCGGCCATTGTGAGGAGGAGCAGGTCCAGAGGTTGCCAGCCAATGGGAACAGAAGGAGCTACTTCGGGATATTTGTTGCGGAGGTAAGACTCTAAGATTACTGCAGGTTAATTTTCAGAGTTTAGGAAATAAATTAATTTAATTTTGGAATCTTGTAGAGACGTATTCTCCGGACATTGTCATTGCTACTGAATCTTGGTTATATGAGGCTATAAATAGTAATGAAATAATTCAAGGGACCTACGAAATGTACAGAAGGGATCGGGGGAAGCTAGGTGGTGGGCTATTTATTTGTGTGCGTAAAAATATAGCTAGTCTTTTAAAGTGGGCTGATAAGGATCATGAAATGTTATGTGTACAAATTTCGGATCAAGGGAATAAATTCCCTCTTCAGGTGATAGGGGCGTATAGAGCCCCGAAAGATAACTTTTCGCTTCTCGACACACTGTATGATAAAACTTGTACGGGTAATGCTATGAAAAAGAGCATAATAATTGCCGGAGATTTAAACCTCCCCAAAGTAGACTGGTCTGGTGAGTCAACTAGCTGTGGTCAAGCTCACAGCGCTGCAAACAAATTCTTAAGGGAGGGGGGATATTCCCAAGTAGTTGACATCCCAACTAGAGGCAATAATACCTTAGACGTTTATCTCGTAAGGCCTGTAGAGCTGTATATTACCTGTCTGAAAGTACCAGGAATTAGTGACCATTCTGGGGTTAAATTAAATATTAGATACGGTGACAGTACAAAATTAGACTCTGATGTAGCAAATAAGATCATATTTCAGTATCGCAGGGCGACCGACAGTAGTGGCTACGCGGGCTAAAGCGCAGCGTTATGTCAAGGGGCCAAGCTCTCTGCTGACTCGGTAGATGCGTGGGTTCGAGCCCCACCGTCGGCTGTCCTTGAAATGGTTTTCCGTGGTTTCCCATTTTCAACACCAGGCAAATGCTGGGACAGTACCTTCTGACAGGCCACGGCCGCTTCCTTCGACATACTTGCCCAGTTTCATTCATCTTCATCCATTCCATCTCTCATCCCGACGCGCAGGTCGCCCACGGGCGTCGACTAGAAAGACCTTCACTCGGCCTCTCAGGAGGCTACACGACAAAAAAGAAAATCGCAGGGTGGATCAGGGCAAATTTCAGGGGTATTTGAATGAGCTATTTGTAGGATGGGCATCGGAAGGAAATCACATTAATATCCTGTGGACTAACTTTTTGAAAATTTTAAATAGCGCTATTGATAAATTTGTTCCATTTAAATTACTGAAACAAAACCCATATCCTGAGTATTACACACGGGAAATCAGGAGTCTTAAACGAAAAATTAGGAAATTATACAATAAAAGACATGATAGTGACAAGTATGTTGAAATTTAAGTCCTTATCAAGAGAGCTCGTCTTAAAAAAAAGCGGGCTGTTCATGACAATTATATACAAGGTTTACTTGGTTCGGGAGGCGATGGATGGAAAAAAAATTACAGTTATGTTAGGAGAAGAAAGGGAAATTCAAATAATTTGTCGATGGTAATGTCCGGTGACGGTAAATTAATTACTGAGAAGCAGGCCATTGCTAATGAATTAATTGTCTTTTATGGTAGTGTGTTTAATAAATCCAATAGCTGTGTGTTGGACCTTAACGGTGAATCAGGGGCTCCACTTCTCCAAATAAACCAGTCAGCAATTGTAAAGATAATACAAAAATTACGTTACAATATATCGAAGGGTCCTGATAATATTGTTAGTGAAGTACTTAAACTAGGAGGTAGGGCCGTGGCACGATACTTAGAGGTGATGGTTAATGTGTCCATAAGCAAAGCGCAAATCCCGGATGACTGGAAAAGAGCTATGGTAGTCCCAATATTTAAGGGAGGGAGCAGACTTGAATTGGGCAACTACAGACCGATTAGTCTTACGTCCATCGTTTGTAAACAGATGGAGCATCTCATTTGCGACTACTTGAGGGAACAGTGGGAAACATTATCATGGTTTAATGATAGGCAACATGGATTTCGGAAAGGTTACTCATGCGAAAGTCAGATGCTATCACTTTTTCAAGATATTAGCAAATCGTTAGACGATGGAGTTTCAGTCGACGCCGAAGTTATAGATTTTGCTAAGGCATTTGATGTCGTGCCGCATGACATGCTTCGACGAAGATTGATAGAAGAGTAATTTTATGGATCCAAGAATTTTTGATGGGTCGTTCCCAGAAAGTGAAAGTTGAAGGCCGATTCTGGGATGAAATTACCGTAACGTCGGGTATCCCTCAGGGCAGCGTAATCGGAACTTTGTTATTTTTGGCTTTTATAAATGACTTACCAAATGGGATTCGCAGTGACTGCCGATTGTTTGCGTATGATTGTGTAATATATCGAAAGATACATGGCTCACAAGACAATGCAGTACTTCAAGATGACCTGAAGCTGGTCTATAAGTGGGCGATTGTAAATAAAATGAAAATAAACACAAGAAAATGTAGTCTCTTAAAAATAGGGAAAGTGCGAAGGCAGGATTTTCAATATAACATTGGCTCGGAAATACTTGTAGAAGAAGATTCTTGCAAATATTTGGGCGTTCACGTAAGGAATGATATGAAATGGAGTAGTCATGTAGGATGTGTAGTTTCAAAAGCTTACAAATCCCTGCACTTTGTAATGAGGGCATTAAAAGGAAGTAGTACCTCTGCTAAAGAATTAGGGTATTTGTCACTTGTAAGACCTATTCTGGAATATGCCTCGGCGGTTTGCGATCCATATCAAGTAGGGCTCATCAATGAGTTGGAAATGGTACAAAGAAAGGCCGCTAGATTTGTGCTCAGTGACTTTAATCCCAGGAGCAGTGTGAGCCGTATGTTAAAGAAACTTGGGTGGGAATCACTTGAGGCGATTGAAAATAAAACGAAAATAAACACAAGGAGATGTAGTCTAATAACAAGGAGTTCCGTGACGAACTAAAGAGCCTACTTTTTTAAAATTAAGTTTCATGTCAATGATTAATCTACAGATGAACCTATCTAGAATAATGACGAAATTAAGTTGGTAATATCGAAATGTCTAATTTGTTCGAAATATACCTGGTATAATGTAACCTAATAGAGCATTCCAGTTGGCAGCTCTGGTGACTGAATATATTCATAGTTCCATCTCTTAAGGTACAGAATAAAATTAAAAAATTGGTTGAAGTCCAATGGACGTTACATGCAGTTAGACATTGGATCTATCAGCACGCGTAAAAGCATGTTGGCAACAATGTCATGCGTGTGCTGGTCAGAAATAGCCTAATCTGAGATATTATGATATCTTGTTGTGCCAATTTTGGACGAAATCCATTTGTTAGTATAGAAGTTACATGTATTTTAAAATTGGACCTATCAGCAGGCATAGAATCATGTTGGCAGCACTGACTTATATTAATTATTCCAAATTAATCTAGAATGTCAGGTGCTGTACGTGTGCAAAGTATAGGGCTGTTAGCTTGCATACTTCCTGATATATTGATATTAGGTTAAAAACTATTGACAGCATTTATTAACAGTTGGCAGCCCTGAATGCTCTTAAGAATACTTATAGTCATATCTGTTATGTTACACATAGCACATACGAAATTTGGTTGAAATGCAACTGATAGTATTGAAGTACATGTATTTAAAAATTGGCCCTATCAGCAGGCTTAGAATCATGTTGGTAGAACTGAAGTATATAAGTTATTCCAAAATTAATCTAAAATGTCAGGTACTATACGAGTGCATAGTTTAAAGCTGTCGGCTTGCATACTTTCTGATATATTGGTATTTGGATAAAAGAATAGAGAGAGCAATTATTAACAGTTGGCAGCCCTGGTGGCTCTTAAGAATACGCTCAGTCATATCTATTTATGTACCCATATTTCATACAAAATGTGGTTGAAATCCAATTGATAGTGTAGAAGTTATAGGCATTTAAAAATTGGACTTATCAGAAGGCTTAAAATTATTTTGGTAACACTGTCATGTATGGCCTCCTGGAAATTAAACTGAAATAGTGTTATCTACATGTGTGCCAATTTTGGAATAGCTCCCATGCAAACTTTTCAAGATATCCAACATGGAGCTCAAATTTCTAGTGCGTTTTTTCAGTAGTTGGTAGCACTGACAACATTTCCAAATATGGACGTTAGATATTCCGATATACATCTTTACTCATACTAAATTTGGTTTTGATTTCTGCAACCGTTTAGGAGTTGATAGAATCCCGAACTCGTCCAATCACGTCTGGCAGGTCGCGTATGTGGGCACACTCATTGGTCACATGCTCTTGTAACATTTGCACATTGTCGATGGGTGTGGCATACACCAATGTCTTTAAATATCCCCATAGACAGAAATCCATAGCAAAAGACATGTCTGTCATTTCCCTCGATGAATACTCCACCGCACTGTTTACGTCATCCACACAGCACGGGACCACCAGTCTGGTGCGGGTACTGCACTGAACTGCCAGCACAACCGCACACTATGACTGAACATCCGACTCATGCAAAGACCATCAACGGAAGGACGCCTGCACCATCGAACACAACGCCTCCTCCATGCGGGTAAATGGTGCATATCTCAACAGGTATTTGTCTCCGGACATATGTTTGCAGGAACATTTCTTCTCGTTTTGACCAATCCCAATCCCTGTTGCAATATCGGACACTCTTTTCTAAACACCTTGTATATATTGACACGATTAAGCGAAGTGTAAAATCAAGAATGAATGAGCATTCTAAACAATGCAAATTCCAACAATTAGATGACTCTGCTGCAGTGAAACATGCCTCAGAAAGAGATCACGGCATCAGATTGGAAGACACAGAAATACTCTCCAGAACTACCACGCCTGTCTTTACAACGAAACAATCTACATTTATAAACACTCACAAAATATTAATAGAAAAATGGAGGCATTCTGTATGGATAAGATTTGCAAACCAGCGGTCAACCTCTTCCAAGACACAATTCCTGAAACAGTTGTCTCCACTCACTCCCGTATGCGATGGTAGAGCATCTCACCGCAGCTAGCCAGCCTCGTAGAGTAATATCAATGGCATCACCATGGGCGATCGAAATAAGGGAACTGTTAACATGAAACTACCAGAATCCGTTGACGTTTGGTGTTAATTCCAAAACATTCCACTTCAAAACATTCAGAAAAAAATCTTTAAAAATGCAGTTGTACTTAGTAGTTGAACGTCAGATATGGCCTAACAACCCGAAAAGTCGTTCAGAAGATTCTTTCAACTGTGAAATTCTACACTAGTATATCAATTAGATGTCAATTATTTCATATTCCTCATTATTGAAATTGCCTGTCGTGTTTACACCGAATTATATCACCCCGACTTCTAAAATTTATTTTAAACAGTTTGCACTACCATACACTCTCACTCTTAACGCCATCGTAGGATGAGATCCAAGACAGCGTGGTTGGTTTCGAAGTATATCCTACATTCATGAGAGTGTTTAATATTCGCAACAAATTTAAAATAAGTACAGAGAGAATCTTACAATACGTGAGTACTCGCGGAATAGGATGGAAGAAAACTGTGAAGTGGGCTGTCATGGCAAGTATAACACCTCCTCAATTCCCGCCAACCACTTTCAACGAAAAATTCAAATGCACCATGTGTGTTAATGCAAAGACATAAAATACTTCATATTCCTAAAATTAGCCCAATTTCTCTGGTTCTTTTTAGGCAGTTGTGAAATAACAAAATGTTGTCTGGTGAAAGAACTAGAAAATAAATTCACGAAGAAGAGTTGCATTTTTTATGTAAGAAGGACATTTTCCATAGTAGTGATTACCGTAGAAGCTTCATACAAGACAGCTGACACCAATAATAGAACATTTTCCAGGAAATAATTATTTTATTTTATCTTTGCACATGATTGTTGCATAAAATGGTGCTATTGTTAAAAACATATTTGAATGCATATATTAATAATTCATTTTGGACTAAGCTCAAGTTTGGTGAACAATAAGTTCAAAGTAATAACATAGCCACTCTTCTCCCACAAACTATGAACCCTGAAGACAAGTAGAAAGGTATTCTTAATGTCTCAGATTTCTAGATACTGTCAAAACAAACATTCCATGTTTCAAGCGTCCCATTAATGAGCTGGAAGTCATTCCTGTCAATTGAAGGAAATGTTTAAGTCCAAGAGTTTGAAGGACTATAGTAGGAATAAAAGAGCGGTTCTGGTGCAGGGGCTAATGGGCAAAATGGCCGCCGCGCCCAACCAGCCTTATGTTATTCTTATGGAGGGGTCATTCAGAGCTGGCGCAGGGGCTAATGGGCAATATGGCCACCACGCCCCGAGACCGTGGACGACGTCACAGGGAGAGGTTGGCCGTGTAGTTGATAAATAGAATATTTGTTGTTATTATTATTATTATTATTATTATTATTAGGTAATTATTGATTGATCATTTACAATCAAGTCCAGTCTTATATTATACACCCCTTGGTGTAGTGGCTAGCATTATTGGCTGTTACTGCGAAGGCCCGGGTTCGGTTCCTGGCTCTGCCAAGAAATTTAATTTCTGGTCTCACGAGTAGAACGGGGTACACTCAGCCTTGTAAGGCAAAAGTGAGTAAAGGCGGGTTTTAATTCATACCTCTGCCATTCAGCCTAACCCAACTTCATTTAATCTCACCTAACCTAACCAAACCTAGCCTAACCTAACCTAACCTAACTTCAAAGTGAGAGCAAATATGAGAGCAAATGTGACAGCACAAATAATAAACTTAGTTATAACCTAACCTTACCTAACCTAACCTAACCTAACCTAATTTCAAAATCAGAGCAAATATGAGAGCAAATGTGAGAGCACACATAATAAACTAAGTTATAACCTAACCTAACCTAACCTAACCTAACCTAACTTAACCTAACTTAACCTAACCTAACTTAAAAGTGCCAGCAAAAAAAATGAGAGCAAAAAGTGTGAGCAAAAAAGTAAGAGCAAATGTGAGAGCACAAATAATAAACTTAGTTATAACCTAACCTAACCCAACCTAACCTAACCTAACCTAACCCACAGAAACCACATTTAAATATTTTAGATTTTACATTTTAACATTTTACATTTTAACATTTTAGATTTTTGATTTTTTCATTTTACATTTTTTAGATTTTACATTTTACATTTTGGATTTTTTGTATTTTAGATTTTAGTTTTTTAGATTTTACATTTTAAATTTAAGATTTTTTGATTTTAGATTTTACATTTTACATTTTACATTTTCCGAAAAGAGTAAACTACAAGGTCACATACCTAACCTCACTAAACCTAACTTTACCAAACCTAACTTAAGCTCATCCAAAGGCTAATGCACATACACAAAGTATATAAGGGCACATGCAACTATCCTTATGCTAGTCTTATAGGCTACTGTACAACATGATCACTACCCCAACCGGGTAATTTTTTTTTTCATTTTGTTGTTTACGCATTTGTCAATTTTCCAATTTCCCATTTTCCGTTTTTTTTTAATGTCAGGTTTAAGTTTTACAATTTCATAATATGGAAACATGGATTTTGCATTTTGTTGTTTACACATTTATCAATTACACAATTTCCCATTTACAGTTTTTAAAATGTCAGTTTAAAGTTTTTTCTATTTTATCAATATGGAAACATGGATTTTCCAATTTGTGTTTTACATGTTTATTTTGCATTAGGAGAGGGGATAGGTGGGTAGTAATTAAAAAGGTATAAGCAGTGTCCATACAATATTTTTTTATTTTAAATACATGTACACTATTTACACATAATACATTTTTATATATAATCTTTTTTTGTTATAAATTGTACAGTTGTTTTTATTTTGTTTTCTATTTTATTTATTTTTTGATTATGAATACCATTTTTTTCTTTTTGTGTTTTTCTATTTTGCAGTGCTATTGTTTTAATTTTTTAAATTGATTTGTTTTATGTATTTGCTAGACTCATGCAGAGGATTTTGATATTCAAAACTTAACTCTTTAAGCATGGTCAATGATTGAGTAATGACCATAGGCATATGTACCTACACCATTAGCATCAATCACTCTTTTATCATCACTAGGACACAAAGCAATTTTGTTTAGTCTTATAGATGATATGTCATGTTGTTTAGAAGCGATAATGTTCATGGGTATTCTTTTCACATTGTTTTTCATGACACAATCCTTATAATCTTGAAAGCATATACAATTTTTGACAACACCTCTGCTAATACCTTTAATCTTTTGATTTCTTTACCATTTATGTCTAAAGCATACATTTTAGCTCTAAGTCAAACAAATGCTTTTATAATTTGTCCACAAGCCTCGTCTTTAAATTTCCCCAACGATTTCTTGTTTGATGTAGAGTAACATATGTGATTAGTACGATAATCTGATGTGTCCAGGTGTTCTAGGAAATCCAACTTGTCTTGATATACATCTGGGGTGTTAACCAAATAAATGAACGAGTCAGTATCCATATTCATGAGTTTAAGATTGTCCATGCCATAATAGGGTAGCAGGACATCGTAGTGGTGGGAATACATGAGAGTTTTAGAAATATCCAGTATACACATTCCAATATATATATAGGCTTATTGAATACAATGTTACGTTTAGCCATGTGGAAAGCAGCTAAGTTAGGAACATAAATTGTTCTGTCAATAAATGTCGGCTTTTCTATTAGCTTTTCTGCCTTTTTGCTGTCAGTCACAAGACGTATGTCTATTCTTTTACGGATATTTTCCATTGTTTTTCCAAAAATGGCGTTGTTGAATAATTTGTACAGATTTTTCTCAAAATCATTTTTGGCTTGTTTTCGAAGGTTGTTATTAAAATCAACGTATGCCTTTAACCAAGGTCTTTGCTTAAACTTTAACACACGATGGATTTTTATCAATTTTATTCCATGATCTAAAGCTGTTTTAATGCCATGTAGTGAACAACATATCGCCTTGGATTTCCATGATGAGGAATTCGTTTTTTCAGAGACGAATCATTAGGTTTTGTACACTCTGGTAGGAAAGGTAAATCGTTGTGTAGATCATGAAGGTCAGATGGGTAATCAACATCAACTTCTAGAATGTATCCCATAGTGCTAGATGAG
This sequence comes from Meconema thalassinum, assembly GCA_946902985.2. Classification (NCBI taxonomy): domain Eukaryota; kingdom Metazoa; phylum Arthropoda; class Insecta; order Orthoptera; family Tettigoniidae; genus Meconema; species Meconema thalassinum. The sequence goes on along the minus strand of OX336389.2, from coordinate 1,480,311,294 downwards.
GTAAAGACCATTGATTTATGTGAAACAAACTTTTTTGTAGAATTCCTAATTTTGGAAATATAGCCCATTTTCAAAATATTATTTTTGCTGACCTAGGGACCTGAGACTTGGTTTGGGGATAGAGGGAGTAAAGACCATTGATTTACGTCAGACAAACTTTTTTGTAGAATTCGTAATTTTGGAAATATAGTCCCATTTCCATTTTTTTAATTTTTGTAGTCCTAGAGACCTGGGACTTGGTACGGCGTTAGAGGGGGGTAAAGGCCATTCATTTATGTCAAACAAACATTTTTGTAAACTGTTTAATTTTGGAAATATAACCCATTTCGGAAATATGTTTTGGAAAATTTGAAAAATACACTATTTTTTGACTGAGAGTGGTATAGTGGTAGGTGATGGAGTTAACATATGTCTTTTTAGGATTTTTAGATTAATGACATAGCCTACTTTCCAAATATTTTTTGAAAAATTTGAAAAATACACTATTTTTTGACTAGGCATGGGATAGAGGTAAGTGTAAGAGTTGAGAGTCATTGATAAACCTTACAGTACTTTGGATTTTTAGGAATTTTGTGTGTTGTTGTTGTTGTTGTTGCTGCTTACAAACATGGCTGTAAGCACTATGCAGCCATAAAAAAAGGACTGACATACTTTCCAAGACCAAATAAGCCCCAACAAGCAAGAGCAAATATGAAAGAGCTAATACAAAAGCCAACAAAAGCCAACAAAAAAGCCAACAAAAAACTGACAAAACAAGCCATGTAGCATGCTGGTAGTTGAGTGAGTATTGATATCGACCGCTAGATAGCATGCTGTTCGTTCAGTGAGCGAGTGTTGAAATGGAGCGCTAGGTACCATGCTGGTCGTTCAAGTAGTTCTCATAGTCACCGCTAGATAGCGGCAACATATTTTGCGTGTCGCATTTGACTATTTGGTAAAGTTTTACCGAGTGAAAACGTGCTCGTATATGCTGTGTATTTAAATTTATTATACAATTAACCACTAAGTGTTTACAACTAACATGTATAGCCTTGTGTAGGGAATATAGAGGGCCTTTAGCAAAAAAGACTGTCTAACAAATGAGTGTACAGCCTTTTGATATGCAGTAAGTACCTGATTAACTTGAGTATGGTGTAAGAATATTTTCAGTTGACTACTACCTGTCGCAGTGTTTACATTGTGAAAGACCGTTGAAACAACCAGTCTTTAGCTTTGTCATAAGCAGTGAGCAGCTGTTACCCTTAACTAGGGGTATATTAGAGGACCCTTTGCAAGAATATCATCAGTTGACTACCACCACTCACAGTGACCACATCGTGAAAGATTGTCAATACAACTATTGTACAGCCTTGTACTTCACAGTAAGTAGCTGTTGGTCTTGACTATTGTATATTAGAGAACCCTTAGCAAGTATATAATCAGTTGACTACTACTTGTTACAGTGTTCACATCGTGAAAGACCGTCTCACTGTCCTGTCTACAGCCTTGTTATACGCTGTAAAGAGCTGTTGGTCTAGACTAGGGGTATATTAGAGGACCCTTAACAAGAATATCACCAGTTGACTACTACCTCTCATGGTGTTCACATCGTGAAAGACCGTCTCACCGACCAACCTCTAGCCCTGTGGTACGCAGTAAGCAGCTGTTTGCAGAAATCAACATTCGTAATGGAAGAACCCATTCTTAGCTATATGTGCAAAGAGTGTGGAAAAACTTTTCTTCGGGACTATCATAGGAAGCGTCATGAAGTTTCATGTGGGGAATTTCATGAGTGTAAAACGTGTGGCAATAAATTCAACAATGCCTACAATGGACGTCGTCATGAAGAATGTTGTAATGTTGTGTCGGCAGCTAAAAGACAAAAATCTGAGCCTACAAAACATTACCTACTGTCATTGGTCCCTGACAAAAATGGACTTATTGAATATGAGACATATTTTCAAGGTCGACTTAAATCGTATTTCATTCGTTGCGATACGTGCAAGGATTTAAATTCATACCTTAAAGAGTCCAAACAGCAAATAATACAAGCTATGCAGAAAGAACTAGCAATGCACAAGTCGATAAAAGTTAATCTTGTGGCTGAATGTAGATTCATTCATACATCTACCAATGAAATTACAGATCGTGCTTTTAAAACATGAAATCAGGCCCTATTTTTGAAAACAGACTTCAGTAGTTTCTTGGAAACACAATTTACAATGTTAACTACGGAGATGGAAGAATCTGAGCTAAAAGGCAGTAATTGGGCTTTGTTAGCAGTGGAAGGAGTACGATTGAAAATAAATAAGTACAATCCCTTGCGTGGCAGCACATATACTCCATTACCAGCAGCTATAAAAGCAAGAAAAGCCTGCATTAATCCTGAAAATTTGAATGATGAAAAGTGTTTTATGTATGCCATTTTAGCAACACTGGTTAAAAAAGATGCTCAACGCATTAGTAAATACAAGGACCTGGAAAACAAGTATGATTTTTCTGTAATATCATCTCCTATATTATTAGCTGACATTCCCAAATTTGATAAAGCCAACGATATATCCATTCATGTATTTGGATTGGAACAAGACAACAAATTATTCCCTCTGAAGGTTGTGGATCAAGAGCTGCAAGACCATCGCGACCTCCTTCTGCTAAGTTCATCATCCGGCCAGAACCACTACGTCTTTATCAAAGATTTTGATAAACTAGTAAGACATCAGATTACCCGCTGTGAACATAAGATATATATACGTTTAAACGGTGTTTTACACAATTTGATAATCGATATGGACAACAAGGAATGGAAAAATTGAAAGAACATAGAGCTTTGTGTGTCCAGCATGACATTGCTAGGGTTGAAATGCCTATTAAAAGCCCCATTGCCAATTCTTAAATGTTGAAAAAATGCTGAGAATACCTTACGTTATCTATGCAGATTTTGAAAGTATACTCTTACCCTATCAAACATGTCTACCTAATCCTGAGGCAAGTTATACAGTGCCATACCAGAGTCATGTTCCTATGAGTTTTGGTATATACGTTAAACCCTCACCTGCTGTGGAACTCATAAAGACAAATCTTTCAAGCCAACCTGTTATTTATCGTGGGCCTGACGCTGAAGAAAAGTTTATGGGCTGTTTGATCTCAATAGCTAATGAAATTGATCGCCTTTACAGCTTAAATGTTCCAAAGGTCTTAACTCAGGCTCAAGAAGCAGAGTTCCAATATTCTGAAACCTGTTATTTGTGTCAAAAACCATTTTCCCAACAGGACTGGAAGGTTCGAGACCACTGCCATATTACAGGGGAATACCGTGGAAGTGCTCACAATAACTGTAATTTCAGGTGTAAAACACGTAACCCCGTTCCTGTGTTTCTACATAATATGAGTGGCTACGACGCAAATTTCATTGTAAAGCAATTGGGGTGTACTACTGAGAGAGTGGATGTTATCGCTAACTCCAAAAAAAGTACATTTCCTTTACCAAATATGTAGGAAATGTTAAGCTTAGATTTGTGGATACGTTTCGGTTAGTGCCGAATAGTTTGGAAAACTTAGTTTCCAACTTAACATCATACCCTGAAACAGACAAGTACTTTGGAAAAGAAAATGCAATGCTCATGACTCACAAAGGGGTATTTTCTTATGACTACATTGACTCATGGGAAAAGTTAAGTGAAACATGTTTACCTCCAAAAGAGGCATTTTTTAACAAATTAAGTCAAGAAAATGTTAGTCAAGAAGACTATGAACATGCCAAAAATGTCTGGAAACAGTTCAACATTAAAACTTTAGGGGAATATAGTGACATCTACCTAACTTCAGATGTACTCCTTCTTGCAGACAGCTTTGAAACGTTTAGAAACAAAACTCTAGAAACACACCGATTGGATGCTGCACACTTTTTTACTTCGCCTGGTTTAAGTTTCCAGGCAATGCACTTTACACAGGAATTGAACTGGAATTGCTACAGGATTACGATCAGTTTCTTCTAATCGAGTATGGAATACGTGGAGGCATATGCCAAGTGTCTCATCGGTATGCTGAAGCTAACGATAAATATATGGAAACCTATGATTCTGAGAAACCATCGCAGTTTATTACCTTCGATGATGCCAACAACCAATACGGGTAGGCTATGTGCCACTCCCTTCCTTATGGTGGATTTCTGTGGGTTTCTCCAGATACTGTTGATCTAGAAAAACTAAAGGAAGACGATCCTGTGGGATACATTCTAGAAGTTGATGTTGATTACCCATTTGACCTTCATGATCTACACAACGATTTACCTTTCCTACCAGAGTGTACACAACCTAAGGATTCGTCTCTGAAGAAACTAATTCCCCATCTTGGAAATCGAAGGCGATATGTTGTTCACTACATGGCATTAAAACAGGATTTAGATCATGGAATAAAATTGATAAAAATCCATCGTGTGTTAAAGTTTAAGCAAAGACCTTGGTTAAAGGCATACGTTGATTTTAATAACAACCTTCGAAAACAAGCCGAAAATGATTTTGAGAAAAATCTGTACAAATTATTCAACAACGCCATTTTTGTAAAAACAATGGAAAATATCCGTAAAGGAATAGACATCCGTCTTGTGACTGACAGCAAAAAGGCAGAAAAGCTAATAGAAAAGCCGACATTTATTGACATAACAATTTATGTTCCTAACCTAGCTGCTTTCCACATGGCTAAACGTAATATTGTATTCAATAAGCCTATATATTGAACCCTTGCAAAGAAGCTTATGAGACTCAGTTTCGGGGGGTGTAACAGTCCATATCGTAAGTTGTTGTTAAAGCGCTTCATTAACATGCAGGGTAACATATAACAAAATAACATGCAGGAAAGAGTGAAACCAGGGTTATAACAAATGAATTTAATAACAGATCAGCTATTTACAAAAAGAATTAACAAACAAAACTCCCATAATGACTCCCACTGAATAAATTAAATTTGCCAAAATTAGGCCAAATCTCAGGAGAAATTATTACTCGGACTAAGTGTCCCAAAAATCAACAATAATGACAATGTATGCGCGAGTGCTGTTCTACATGCTTCACGATGAGTACAATTGAATGCATGTTTCGTCATCATCCGGAATAAACTTTCAGAAGACGAATCCGCATTACTTAGAGCTAGACAGACGCGGGGAACAACTATACAACACTTAAAACTAAACCGACACTTCCTATACTTAAAATAAACAACACAATAATTTCCGCATGAAATTGGAATCAAAACTGCCGTAGCAAAACATTACTGCTCAAAATTAGGACTTCTCACACAAATCAACACAAGTAAGTTAACACGTGACCAACAAAGAAATACACATATGACCGCCGTCATTTTTACAAGTATAATACCACTACGCCACACGGGCGTCACATACTAAATTACGTGAACTGAGTCATAGAACAAATCACTAGGCTCAAAGCCAACATTTACATCATTAACACAACATTCCACCCATACGACATGCAATAATCCGTCACAAACATGGCGAACTCCCCAATTAATTATGGTTCAAAATAACCATCACAAAGAACAGGTTTGCTAAATGAAAGCTTAAAGGGGCCAGTCGGAAAATAGGACTGCCTAACAAAAATAAGTCACCAGGCTAGACGAGTGATTCGTGGAAATCTGCATATCTGTCAACCCACGTGTCAAAATAACCTCGACCTCCCAAGGGACGGGATCGAGTCTCGAAGAAGCGTGCCCCAAAGCACAATAATACGTGTGTGTGTGTCAGAACCAAAAATATATCTCAGCATTTCCCCTAGGAAATCCAAGAATCAGCATATGGACAAGGAACAGCGGTATCCTCAGAGCACCCTGCCTTTCCATCAAAAATACAACAACAACAAAAATGAGGGCGGTAGGACCTCTACCCCTCTTCACGTAGAATCAAAACACACACCTGACACAATAACACACTCAGCATCACACGTATGGGTTTGACAGACCCTGAAATAAAATGACATAAATATTTTCCACCTGCTGGCGCCGCCGTCCTATGCCTGCGACTATCGAACCAGAAAAGGACTCAAAAAAAATCTAAAAAAAATTAGAACTAAGGTGTTCTACAATTACATCTTAATTTGTTGCGCTTGGCAACCCTAATATGAATAATAACCTGTTCAGCAAACCTCTTACAGTAATTACCTCCCTTTCCTATCAACAAAATATGAACTTTAACAAAGCACCACTTATCGAATGTAACGGGTTTCGCATTCGCATGGATCAAAATCACGTACACGCGCCGTGTACTTTAAATATGACTCCAAAGAAAAATAATACACAACAAACAACTTTGGCCACGCGGCAACGTACATTTAAAACATTTAGTGTCGGTACAGGAAAAACAATCTAAAACAAGAAAAAGACTAAAATGAACTATTTACAAAGTTCCCCCGCCAATCTAACTACATATTGAATAATCAATTTTTGTACATCACCGTATCAGCTTGTAGAACATATGACTTGCATCTCGGCTCATTTCCCTACGGGAAAATTAGCCTTCCATCGTTGTCTTCGTAGAAGCGTTGGACATCACTCCGGCTCTTGACCACACGTCGGACATTTTGGTGTAGTCTCTTTGGAAGAAAAGTTCAATTTTATTATAATATGACCTGGCTATAATCGCTTGAGAGTTACTAATTTCGCCCACGAATTGTCCTATGCGATTAATCAACGAAGACTTTCCCTAGCTCTCGCTTACACACGCACAATACAACACTTGAAAAAAAAAACAGTAAAATTTACATGAAATGTACACTTCGAACCCATCGTCACTGGCTTGACAATACAAGTTTTAAATCTGCCTGTCTCGCAGTCGTTATCTCGCTTGGTAATCTCTACTGCTCTGCGTGGACCTTCGGTCGGGTTGAGCGCTAATTGGAATGTTACTCAAGTCTTGCCCCTAAGAGCTGAAAATAGTTGTCTTCAAGATAATATTTAAGTACTAAAGTCGCCACGCAAACTGGCGTGAAGTTAGCTCACCAGAGCTCACAAAGTATTACTTCGAAACAATATTAAAGCGTTAAAATCACTACACAAACTGGAGTGTGAAGTTAGCTCACCAGAGCTCAAAACGAATAGATATCGAAACAGCGTCTCGTCGATCAATTTATTGGAAACTGACAGAGTGAGGTGGAGTGGGGTGAATTAAGAAAAATTTTCTAGAGTTTTCATCTCACACACACGGGACTAGTGTCAATCTTCATCATTTAATTCAAAGGTCTCAGCGCACTCACGCGGAGATAATTCGGATCGGCGGTTCTTTAGATAATCAATTCCGCGCGCTTTTTACCAGTGACGCCACCCATCGCGTGGTTTTGGCTTGGTCTCTCCTGATTGGGTGATTCAATCGTAGGTCGGTTGCAAGAAACTCGTGACCATCCCTTTATGACTCCAATTCTGGTGCATGTTGTTACACAATTTGGCCTTGAACTCAGCTTACCCGGCCGTTTTCAAGAATAGCTACCAAGCTCTGTTTCTGTGGCAATCATTGCAACACGCAAACTAGCCTTCCTCTTTGTCACCATCCATAAGTACTGCCTGGGCCGCAGTAATAATAATAATAAATCATGAATACTTATTTATCGCAGATTAATAAGGGTTCATTTATCCTCAGCAAGGTTTTGAAATTCGAAGCATGTGATTGATTTGGATTTCAAAAACAATATCCACAGTAGTAACAACAACATCTCTTTAATATCTCGCTCAGCTGCTTGAGTGTACACTCCACTGACCCAATTAGTGTGCGCGCTCCTTGCCGGAATGTCATTCATACGTCTCGCTAGACCTCCCCTTCTGCTCACGTGATTACCACTCCTGTCGTCTCAGCTGTCTTGTTGTTTACAAACAAAGCACGCTCTCTCCCCAGGTGCTCCACGGCCACGTACATTTGAGTGTTGGCTCTCAAAATAAAATCTGCAATAATTCTTCTGCACACATAATCCTGCTTATTCATCAAATGGTTCTCTTCTGTAATATGGTTATAAGTTGGCGCTATTGAAGACAGATTTAGCACCAGTGCTCACTTCTTCAAGCCTGTAAGCATTGTTACCCAGATTCTTAATGACACGGAACGGGCCAATAAATTTTGGACAGAATTGTGCAAATACTTTGTTTTTGGGATCAGATATCGGTAGTCTGCGGACAAGCACTAGCTCTTGTCCCTGTAATTCCCGGTGAAACTTCTTTCCTCTGTACCTTCTCAGTCTTCGGTCCGCTTGGTTCCTCATGTGCTCTCTCGTTCGCTGAATTCGCAACTCATGCGCTAATAGTGGATCCCTTGGACATGGAATAATCTTGTCCCAAGATCTCTCTGGCAACCTGTTGTGGTGTACAATTAGTGGGACTTGACCGGTCGACTCGTGCTTAGTGGTGTTCATGCACATCTCAATATCTCCTACTTTGTCAACCCACTTATTATGATCGTTAGGAATCATTACTCTGTAATACTTGGCAACACAGCGAATCGTTCTCTCGCTCGGATTCCCACAAGGGTGACGAATGCTCGAAAATATATTTTTATCCCCAGGTTCTCTAGACCTTGCCTAAAAACATTGCTCGTGAAATAAGTACCATGGTCTGATAAAATGGATTCCGGCTTCCCAAGCATCGGAATAACGTTGTTCTGAATTCTATTGAGGACTTGTTTTGATGTCGTCTTCTGGATTGGACATAACACTACCATCTTTGAAAATACATCGACACAAACCAGAAGGTGTCGGCATCCACGTTTCCCTTTAACCAGAGGGCCAAAACAGTCGATAGCGAGCATCTCGCATGGTTTTTGAGGTAATAGTGGTCTTGGAGGTTGTTTCATAATGAAGTTGTTTAGCTTAGTGCGCTGGCACGCGTCACACGTTCTTATTGCTTCCACAATGGTAAATCGCATCTTGGGCCAAGTAAAAGTCTCCCCTATCGTAGCTTCTGTCTTATCCGTGCCGATATGTGCTAGGCTCTCGTGGACATGCCACGTCAATCCTCTCTGTAGTGATGCTGGAACTAGGATTCGCAGTTTGGTATGATGCTCATCCACGTACTTATGCAAAAGGTTATTTAAGTAGTGAAATCTCGCTTCTTTAGCACGGGCTTCTCGGTATTCAGGTGAATCTGGTTGTAGTTCCTTCCTGTAGAACTTGATCATCATCATCATCCATGGGTCTGCTTCTTGCTCCTTCCGAATTTCCTTTAGTTTCTCCAAAAACTCACGAGCCTTAGGTGTTAGTGTTACATGGTGAACTTCCGCTGTTACCTCGTTCTCATCCTCAGGATTCCTGCTCAAAGCATCTGGTATGACGTTCATCCTTCCAGGGCAATGCTCTATTGTAATGTCAAACTGCTGTATGTAGATGGACCAACGCGTAACTTTCTCACTTGCCATCGTCGTCTTGAATAGAAATGTCAGTGCATGGTGGTCGGTTCTGACAATAATGGCATAACCGAAAATCATCTTGCGCCATTGTTGAAGAGAATATAAAATCGCTAGCAGCTCAAGCTCCGTCACAGTGTAGTTCCTCTCGTGCTTCCTCAATTTACGACTCGTAAATGCCAAATATGATCTCTTCTTGGGTTCTTCAGCGTCCTCTTGGTACAGCATAGCACCGATTCCAATCAATGAAGCAACTGCTTGAATAATAAATTTCTTCTCAAAGTCCGGATACCCTAGCTTCACACAGTTCTCCAGTAAGTCTTTCGTAGCTCTAAAGGACCTGTCGCACTCCTCATTCCACAACCATCGATTTGACTTCTTTAACATCTCTTGCATAGGTGCTACTGTTTCCGTGTATCCAGGACAATTCTCTTTGAAGAAACCTGTCACTCCCAAAAACGCTCTTACATGTTTGACTTTAGTTGGTGTGGGAAATTTCTTGATTGCATCAATTTTCGCTGGATTAGGTCTCACGCCCTCAACATCAATTATATGCCCCAAATACAGAATCTCTCTCTGGCAAAAGTGTGATTTCTTTAGATTAATTTTGAAGTTCATGGTTCTCAAGTTATCCAGAAGTTTGTTTATGTTTACCAAGTGTCCCTCCATTGTTTCAGATGCAATTAATATGTCGTCAACATATCTCGTAGTGAAGCTCTTGACCTCCTCAGTCAGATTCCTATCTAGTGCTCTTATCAGTGCACATCCAGCTGTTTTTACACCAAAGGGCATCCGAGACCAGATATAACTTTGGTTATCGAATAAAAATCCCGTCAATAGTTGGGATTTTTCTTCAAGTTCAAGATGGTGGAAACTATTTGTCAAGTCGACACTCGAATAAATCTTCTTCCCACGGAAGCCCTTCAAAACAACCTTGATCCTAGATGCTTGGTCATGCTCAACTAGCAGTTTACTGTTCAAAACTCGCGCGTCTAGGCATAAGCTAATTGATCCATTTGGCTTGGCCACAGCCAATATTGCGTTTAGGTACGGGGTTGCTGCTTTCCTTATCATGCCGGAATCTAATAAATTACTAATGATGTCCTTCACCTGAGCAAAATGTTTCTCTGGGATCGGGTACAATTACTTTTAAATGGGGTCCAGTCAGTAACTTGCATGGCATATTGGAAATTCAAAACTTTTCCAGGGATGGTGTCAAAAGCTCCTTTATGAAATCTCAAAATTTCTTCCAGTTCTCTTCTATCAGCTTCCCCTACTATTGCCTCCTTAAGCCGCTCCTGAAGTAGAATTTCAAATTTGGATCCGCTAATTTCTTCTTCCGCCAAATGTACCCAAAGTTCCTGCGAAATATCTCGGCTGTCAATTTCAACCACTGCTGTCTGGTTTACTCGTTCCTCCGTCAAGTTCTTATCTCTAATCGCCTCATTAGTGCATTCTTCAATGACCCAAGTATTCGCCTCTCTCTCTGGTGGACTCTCTTCCATGTTTAAACCCACATGATTCAACCCCTCAACTTGTTTGAAACTTACAGTGTTGTTATGTAAGTCAATTACAGCATGAAAATCACAGATAAAGTTGGCTCCCAAAATGATGTTATAATTCATCTTCGGTATGACAACGAATGTTTGCGAAAATGTGTGGTTCAATATTTCCAGATCTAAATATGCTTGCTGCTTACAACTTATGGTCTTGTCAGGAATGACCCCTCTGACTTTCATTAACGGGACAGGCATAATTGGAACAGTTTGTTTACTTCTGATTTCTTTTAACAATACCTCTGTGACTACGCTCACCTGGCTACCTGTGTCAATTAAGCATCTCACCCTCATACCTCCAATATGTGCGTAAATAATCGGCAATTGTCTGATGACTTTTTCTCGGTCCTTCACTACTTCCTCCAGGCAATCGTCCGGGAATGCTACCCACTCTTCTATATTAGCAACAATCAGCTCTTCCCACTCCCTGGCGTCCTCCATTTTCAGGCTATCAGGTTTTGGTTCATTTGAGTTTTTTTTTATCCCGCGACCCATTCGTTGAGTTCCGCCGGTTGTCATCGCACCTCTCCTGCTGCCGTAATAAACTTTCCGCCCCCTCTCCTTGGTGATTATCCGGGATCCGTCTATTCGCCATTGCACGCCCCCACTTCTCTTTCTTCGTCTCCTCGGCGTTTAACTGATCTAAATACTTCTGCGATTCAACGTACCGCTCATCCCAATTGTTGCGATAGTCTCCCCGATTATCTTGGCGATAGTTCCTCGTGTTCTTCCACTTGCCATCTCCATTCCTTTGGTAAGGTCTACCCTGCCTATGGTTTCCCCTCCAATTGGTGTATTCCCGCTGGTACGTCCATTGATTTTGCTGGTTCTGATTCTTTTGGTTATAGTTATCTCGGCGATTCTGAAAATTTCGACTATTCTGGTTGAATTGATTTCGGCCATCATAGCCTTGCCGTCTCGGTGTAAACTGCGTTCCCGTAGATTGGGTTTTTATTTGGTTCCCCTGGTTGTGACTAGTTTGGTGTCCCTGACCCACTTCTGCCGTGTTGACACATTCCATGTTTCTCCTCCCTGTCTGTGGACTAACCATACTTGTCTCGTCTAGATGGCGGAGTAAATCTTCAGCCTGCACTGCGGTCTTAATGTTTCCGGCTACTAACAGCTTTTTTTTTTGTCGTGTAGCCTCCTGAGAGGCCGAGTGCAGGTCTTTCTAGTCGACGCCCGTGGGCGACCTGCGCGTCGGGATGAGAGATGGAATGGATGAAGAGGAATGAAACTGGGCAAGGATGTGGAAGGAAGCGGCCGTGGCCTGTCAGAAGGTACTGTCCCAGCATTTGCCTGGTGTTTAAAATGGGAAACCACGGAAAACCATTTCAAGGACAGCCGACGGTGGGGCTCGAACCCACGCGTCTACCGAGTCAGCAGAGAGCCTGGCCCCTTGACCTAACGCAGCGCTTTAACCCATGTAGCCACTACTGTCGGTGCTACTAACAGCTGTTGAATGTTCATAGGAAGTTGTTTCCCGATGGTTAGAACCATGTTTTCTTCACTAGGGTGGTCGTCAAAATCGCGGAATTTAACCAGCTGTTGGCTAAAGAATTCTGAAAATCTGGTCGGATGCGTGCTGTGATATTTTCTAGTGTACAGATCCATTCTTAATCCCTGCTGCAAAGAAGGACTCCAGAACTTCTTTAAGAACGCTTCTCTGAATTGTGCCATGTCGGTGAATGTATATGTAAAGCTCAAGAACCAGATTAAGCTTGGGCCCTCTAAGAACTTTTCCACAAGTCCCAACTGTTTTGCGGGACTGATATGTTGATCATTAAAATAGTCATCCAACTGAAGTTAAAAAAGCTTTGGGAGTGGTTCCTGCGTGCTCCCTGAATTTATCGGGTTTGAAATCATTCCCCCTAATGACCTGAATTACTTGGGCTGGTGCCAAGTCTGGTTGCGGTGTGGACGTCTCTCCCCTGTACTGTTGGAATGCGTTGCTCGTTAATTTAGGACTTTGACCTCGGCTGTTATCCTCAGCCAACTTCAAGCCCCCGGGACTTCCAATGCTTCCCTGCTTGCCTACTACATTTTCTGCCGAAAATAATGTTGCGTTCTCTAATGATCTGATTTCATTTTTAATTATGAGATCTGTGTGTTCTTGGAGTTTGGATTTTACGTTTTCCTCTAAAGTCTGCATTCTCGAATTGTATTCACCTAAGCGCTTTAATATTGTCAGCCTGTCTTCTTTCGTTTCGTTGACCTGTTGCTCCCAATCTCTTCGGATCCTATTCTTCATACTGCTAATTTTCTCTTCGTTCCTTTCCTGACTCTTTTCTAGCTGTTCCCCTATTTCTTGTATCTGCTGCTGTGTTTTGACTAACTGTTCTCCGACCTCTTCTCTTATTACCTCTTGTGTTTTAACTAATTGTTCTCCGACCTCTTCTCTTATGACCTGCTGGGTTTTACTTAATTGGTCTTCCAAATTTTCACGCAAGTGCATACGTTCTGTTTCGTCTTAATCTCAAGTTTATCGATTTCCTTTATTAATTCAAGTACGTTGCTGTCGACTGAATTAATCTGTTGCTGTAATTTAATCTGTGTGCTCTTTATTCCCGCTGTGTTGTTGACGCATGCTGCCTCGATTTGCTTTAATTTATCGGCCACCATTTCATCAAATTGTATAAGTTTATTGTCAAATTTCGACTCCAACTTTTTAATTTCACCTAATTGTTTGGCGTTATTCTCCGCGACCTCATCTGCCAGTTTCTCTACTTCCCTAACACTTTGATTTATGTCGTGAGTGATCTTTTCTAATTGCTCTGTTTGTGTTACCACGTGTTCTGATAGTTTATGATTCAATTCGTTTAATTGTTTATCAGTGTCCAATTTCCGGACCTGTAATTGGACCGTAATTAATGTTACCGCTCATGTCTTGTAACTGTTTTTCACTATTCTCAGGCTGAATTTCTAACTGTTCTGTTTGTGTTTGCAATTGCATCGTAATGCTACTTAATTGTTTATTTAATTGTTTATCATTGTCTTCGCTTATTTCCTCCTTCATGTTCTTTAACTGTTCTTCCGTTTTCGCGGACATCTGCATCGACATCTGCTCTAACTGTTTTTCCGTTTTCGCGGACATCTGTTCTAACAATCCTTTGATTTCTTCAACACTCGCCATCGCACAATACACAAATATAACCAGAGAAAAACAGGGTCATGCACCGAGATTTCAGTCATACACACGCATACATGTCATAATATTTAAATATTACTGATTCAAATTTAATAAAATTTTCAGTAATCAAAATTTACTGCATAAATTACTCTTATTCCCAAACAACAAAGTAACTCCCTGGTGATCTGCTTTTAAATTCCATTCCAACAGAATTTACGAACAACACTAATTAACCGAAGTTAATTAAATGTCAATATAAGGCAACACCTTCCTGCTTTTACTGAGTTCAATAATATGCAAATTTTCTAATTTTAATGCCGGGCGCCAGAACATGTTTGTAACAAATACAATATCAAATTCTAACCTTGTTCAATATTTCTAACTTTAGGAACTCAGTGATTTTACTAATGCACATGGCGGTACAACATCGCCTCAATTTACTGAATTTACTTTGCCCGCTTGACCTGGCATCATTTCTCAGCGAAATAAATATGAGATCAGCGAAGCAACAACCACAACAATCCCCACTTGGGCAGCCATTTTTGTTTTATGAACCCTTGCAAAGAAGCTTATGAGACTCAGTTTCGGGGGGTGTAACAGTCCATACCGTAAGTTGTTGTTAAAGCGCTTCATTAACTTGCAGGGTAACATATAACAAAATAACATGCAGGAAAGAGTGAAGCAGGGTTATAACAAATGAATTTAATAACAGATCAGCTATTTACAAAAGGAATTAACAAACAAAACTCCCATAATGACTCCCACTGCATAAATTAAATTTGCCAAAATTAGGCCAAATCTCAGGAGAGATTATTACTCGGACTAAGTGTCCCAAAAATCAACAATAATGACAATGTATGCGCGAGTGCTGTTCTACATGCTTCACGATGAGTACAATTGAATGCATGATTCGTCATCATCCGGAATAAACTTTCAGAAGACGAATCCGCATTACTTAGAGCTAGACAGACGCGGGAAACAACTATACAACACTTAAAACTAAACCGACACTTCCTATACTTAAAATAAACAACTCAATAATTTCCGCATGAAATTGGAATCAAAACTGCCGTAGCAAAACATTACTGCCTAAAATTAGGACTTCTCACACAAATCAACACAAGTAAGTTAACACGTGACCAACAAAGAAATACACATATGACCGCCGTCATTTTTACAAGTATAATACCACTACGCCACACGGGCGTCACATACTAAATTACGAGAACTGAGTCATAGAACAAATCACTAGGCTCAAAGCCTACATTTACATCATTAACACATCATTCCACCCGTACGACATGGAATAATCCGTCACAAACATGGCGAACTCCCCAATTAATTATGGTTCAAAATAACCATCACAAAGAACAGGTTTGCTAAATGAAAGCTTAAAGGGGCCAGTCGGAAAATAGGACTGCCTAACAAAAATAAGTCACCAGGCTAGACGGGCGATTCGTGGAAATCTGCATATCTGTCAACCCACGTGTCAAAATAACCTCGACCTCCCAAGGGACGGGATCGAGTCTCGAAGAAGCGTGCCCCAAAGCACAATAATACGTGTGTGTGTGTCAGAACCAAAAATATATCTCAGCATTTCCCCTAGGAAATCCAAGAATCAGCATATGGACAAGGAACAGCGGTATCCTCAGAGCACCCTGCCTTTCCATCAAAAATACAACAACAACAAAAATGAGGGCGGTAGGACCTCTACCCCTCTTCACGTAGAATCAAAACACACACCTGACACAATAACACACTCAGCATCACACGTATGGGTTTGACAGACCCTGAAATAAAATGACATAAATATTTTCCACCTGCTGGCGCCGCCGCCCTATGCCTGTGACTATCGAACCTGAAAAGGACTCAATAAAATCTAAAAAAAGTTAGAACTAAGGTGTTCTACAATTACATCTTAATTTTTTGCGCTTGGCAACCCTAATATGAATAATAACCTGTTCAGCAAACCTTTTACAGCAATTACCTCCCTTTCCTATCAACAAAATATGAACTTTAATAAAGCACCACTTATCGAATGTAACGGGTTTCGCATTCGCATGGATCAAAATCAAGTACACGCACCGTGTACTTTAAATATGACTCCAAAGAAAATAATACACAACAAACAACTTTGGCCACGCGCCAACGTACATTTAAAACATTTAGTGTCGGTACAAGAAAAACAATCTAAAACAAGAAAAAGATTAAAATGAACTATTTACAAAGTTCCCCCGCCAATCTAACTACATATTGAATAATCAATTTTTGTACATCACCGTATCAGCTTTTAGAACATATGACTTGCATCTCGGCTCATTTCCCTACGGGGAAAATTAGCCTTCCATCGTTGTCTTCGTAGAAGCGTTGGACATCACTCCGGCTCCTGACCACACGTCGGACATCTTGGTGTAGTATCTTTGGAAGAAAAGTTCAATGTTATTATAATTTGACCTGGCTATAATCGCTTGTGAGTTACTAATTTCGCCCACGAATTGTCCTATGCGATTAATCAACGAAGACTTTCCCTAGCTCTCGCTTACACACGCACAATACAACACTTGAAAAAAACAGTAAAAATTTACATGAAATGTACACTTCAAACCCATCGTCACTGGCTTGACAATACAAATTTTTAAATCTGCCTGTCTCGCAGTCGTTATCTAGCTCGGTAATCTCTACTGCTCTGCGTGGACCTTCGGCCGGGTTGAGCGCTAATTGGAATGTTACTCAAGTCTTGCCCCTAAGAGCTGAAAATAGTTGTCTTCAAGATAATATTTAAGTACTAAAGTCGCCACGCAAACTGGCGTGAAGTTAGCTCACCAGAGCTCACAAAGTATTATTTAGAAACAATATTAAAGCGTTAAAATCACTACACAAACTGGCGTGAAGTTAGCTCACCAGAGCTCAAAACGAATAGACATCGAAACAGCGTCTCGTCGATCAATTTATTGGAAACTGACAGAGTGAGATGGAGTGGGGTGAATTAAGAAAAAAATTCTAGAGTTTTCATCTCACACACACGGGACTAGTGTCAATCTTCATCATTTAATTCAAACGTCTCAGCGCACTCACGCGGAGATAATTCGGATCGGCGGTTCTTTAGATAATCAATTCCGCGCGCTTTTTACCATTGACGCCACCCATCGCGTGGTTTTGGCTTGGTCTCTCCTGATTGGGTGATTCAATCGTAGGTCGGTTGCAAGAAACTCGTGACCATCCCTTTATGACTCCAATTCTGGTGCATGTTGTTACACAATTTGGCCTTGAACTCAGCTTACCCGGCCGTTTTCAAGAATAGCTACCAAGCTCTGTTTCTGTGGCAATCATTGCAACACGCTAACTTGCCTTCCTCTTTGTCACCATCCATAGGTACTGCCTGGGCCGCAGTAATAATAATAATAAATCATGAATACTTATTTATCGCAGATTAATAAGGGTTCATTTATCCTCAGCAAGGTTTTGAAATTCGAAGCATGTGATTGATTTGGATTTCAAAAACAATATCCACAGTAGTAACAACAACATCTCTTTAATATCTCGCTCAGCTGCTTGAGTGTACACTCCACTGACCCAATTAGTGTGCGCGCTCCTTGCCGGAATGTCATTCATACGTCTTGCTAGACCTCCCCTTCTGCTCACGTGATTACCACTCCTGTCGTCTCAGCTGTCTTGTTGTTTACAAACAAAGCACGCTCTCTCCCCAGGTGCTCCACGGCCACGTACATTTGAGTGTTGGCTCTCAAAATAAAATCTGCAATAATTCTTCTGCACACATAATCCTGCTTATTCATCAAATGGTTCTCTTCTGTAATAAGGTTATAAGTTGGCGCTATTGAAGACAGATTTAGCACCAGTGCTCACTTCTTCAAGCCTGTAAGCATTGTTAGCCAGATTCTTAATGACACGGAACGGGCCAATAAATTTTGGACAGAATTGTGCAAATACTTTGTTTTTGGGATCAGATATCGGTGGTCTGCGGACAAGCACTAGCTCTTGTCCCTGTAATTCCCGGTGAAACTTCTTTCCTCTGTACCTTCTCAGTCTTCGGTCCGATTGGTTCCTCATGTGCTCTCTCGTTCGCTGAATTCGCAACTCATGCGCTAATAGTGAATCCCTTGGACATGGAATAATCTTGTCCCAAGATCTCTCTGGCAACCTGTTGTGGTGTACAATTAGTGGGACTTGACCGGTCGACTCGTGCTTAGTGGTGTTCATGCACATCTCAATATCTCCTACTTTGTCAACCCACTTATTATGATCGTTAGGAATCATTACTCTGTAATACTTGGCAACACAGCGAATCGTTCTCTCGCTCGGATTCCCACAAGGATGACGAATGCTCGAAAATATATGTTTTATCCCCAGGTTCTCTAGACCTTGCCTAAAAACATTGCTCGTGAAATAAGTACCATGGTCTGATAAAATGGATTCCGGCTTCCCAAGCATCGGAATAACTTTGTTCTGAATTCTATTGAGGACTTGTTTTGATGTCGTCTTCTGGATTGGACATAACACTACCATCTTTGAAAATACATCGACACACACCAGAAGGTGTCGGCATCCACGTTTCCCTTTAACCAGAGGGCCAAAACAGTCGATAGCGAGCATCTCGCATGGTTTTTGAGGTAATAGTGGTCTTGGAGGTTGTTTCATAATGAAGTTGTTTGGCTTAGTGCGCTGGCACGCGTCACAAGTTCTTATTACTTCCACAATGGTAAATCGCATCTTGGGCCAAGTAAAAGTCTCCCCTATCGTAGCTTCTGTCTTGTCCGTGCCGATATGTGCTAGGCTCTCGTGGACATGCCACGTCAATCCTCTCTGTAGTGATGCTGGAACTAGGATTCGCAGTTTGGTATGATGCTCATCCACGTACTTATGCAAAAGGTTATTTAAGTAGTGAAATCTCGCTTCTTTAGCACGAGCTTCTCGGTATTCAGGTGAATCAGGTTGTAGTTCCTTCCTGTAGAACTTGATCATCATCATCATCCATGGGTCTGCTTCTTGCTCCTTCCGAATTTCCTTTAGTTTCTCCAAAAACTCACGAGCCTTAGGTGTTAGTGTTACATGGTGAACTTCCGCTGTTACCTCGTTCTCATCCTCAGGATTCCTGCTCAAAGCATCTGGTATGACGTTCATCCTTCCAGGGCAATGCTCTATTGTAATTACAAACTGCTGTATGTAGATGGACCAACGCGTAACTTTCTCACTTGCCATCGTCGTCTTGAATAGAAATGTCAGTGCATGGTGGTCGGTTCTGACAATAATGGCATAACCGAAAATCATCTTGCGCCATTGTTGAAGAGAATATAAAATCGCTAGCAGCTCAAGCTCCGTCACAGTGTAGTTCCTCTCGTGCTTCCACAATTTACGACTCGTAAATGCCAAATATGATCTCTTCTTGGGTTCTTCAGCGTCCTCTTGGTACAGCATAGCACCGATTCCAATCAATGAAGCAACTGCTTGAATAATAAATTTCTTCTCAAAGTCCGGATACCCTAGCTTCACACAGTTCTCCAGTAAGTCTTTCGTAGCTCTAAAGGACCTGTCGCACTCCTCATTCCACAACCATCGATTTGACTTCTTTAACATCTCTTGCATAGGTGCTACTGTTTCCGTGTATCCAGGACAATTCTCTTTGAAGAAACCTGTCACTCCCAAAAACGCTCTTACATGTTTGACTTTAGTTGGTGTGGGAAATTTCTTGATTGCATCAATTTTCGCTGGATTAGGTCTCACGCCCTCAACATCAATTATATGCCCCAAATACAGAATCTCTCTCTGGCAAAAGTGTGATTTCTTTAGATTAATTTTGAAGTTAATGGTTCTCAAGTTATCCAGAAGTTTGTTTAGGTTTACCAAGTGTTCCTCCATTGTTTCAGATGCAATTAATATGTCGTCAACATATCTCGTAGTGAAGCTCTTGACCTCCTCAGTCAGATTCCTATCTAGTGCTCTTATCAGTGCACATCCAGCTGTTTTTACACCAAAGGGCATCCGAGACCAGATATAACTTTGGTTATCGAATAAAAATCCCGTCAATAGTTGGGATTTTTCTTCAAGTTCAAGATGGTGGAAACTATTTGTCAAGTCGACACTCGAATAAATCTTCTTCCCACGGAAGCCCTTCAAAACATCCTTGATCCTAGATGCTTGGTCATGCTCAACTAGCAGTTTACTGTTCAAAACTCGCGCGTCTAGGCATAAGCTAATTGATCCATTTGGCTTGGCCACAGCCAATATTGCGTTTAGGTACGGGGTTGCTGCTTTCCTTATCATGCCGGAATCTAATAAATTACTAATGATGTCTTTCACCTGAGCAAAATGTTTCTCTGGGATCGGGTACAATTACTTTTAAATGGGGTCCAGTCAGTAACTTGCATGGCATATTGGAAATTCAAAACTTTTCCAGGGATGGTGTCAAATGCTCCTTTATGAAATCTCAAAATTTCTTCCAGTTCTCTTCTATCAGCTTCCCCTACTATTGCCTCCTTAAGCCGCTCCTGAAGTAGAATTTCAAATTTGGATCCGCTAATTTCTTCTTCCGCCAAATGTACCCAAAGTTCCTGCGAAATATCTCGGCTGTCAATTTCAACCACTGCTGTCTGGTTTACTCGTTCCTCCGTCAAGTTCTTATCTCTAATCGCCTCATTAGTGCATTCTTCAATGACCCAAGTATTCGCCTCTCTCTCTAGTGGGCTCTCTTCCATGATTAAACCCACATGATTCAACCCCTCAACTTGTTTGAAACTTACAGTGTTGTTATGTAAGTCAATTACAGCATGAAAATCACAGATAAAGTTGGCTCCCAAAATGATGTTATAATTCATCTTCGGTATGACAATGAATGTTTGCGAAAATGTGTGGTTCAATATTTCCAGATCTAAATAAGCTTGCTGCTTACAACTTATGGTCTTGTCAGAAATGACCCCTCTGACTTTCATTAACGGGACAGGCATAATTGGAACAGTTTGTTTACTTCGGATTTCTTTTAACAATACCTCTGTGACTAGGCTCACCTGGCTACCTTTGTCAATTAAGCATCTCACCCTCATACCTCCAATATGTGCGTAAATAATCGGCAATTGTCTGATGACATTTTGTCGGTCCTTCACCACTTCCTCCAGGCAATCGTCCGGGAATGCTACCCACTCTTCTATATTAGCAACAATCAGCTCTTCCCGCTCCCTGGCGTCCTCCATTTTCAGGCTATAAGGTTTTGGTTCATTTGAGGTTTTTTTTATCCCGGGACCCATTCGTTGAGTTCCGCCGGTTGTCATCGCGCCTCTCCTGCTGCCGTAATAAACTTTCCACCCCCTCTCCTTGGTGATTATCCGGGCTCTGTCTATTCGCCATTGCACGCCCCCACTTCTCTTTCTCCGTCTCCTCGGCGTTTAACTGATCTAAATACCTCTGCGATTCGACGTACCGCTCATCCCAATTGTTGCGATAGTCTCCCCGATTATCTTGGCGATAGTTCCTCGTGTTGTTCTACCTGCCATCTCCATTCCTTTGGTAAGGTCTACCCTGCCTTTGGTTTCCCCTCCAATTGGTGTATTCCCGCTGGTACGTCCATTGATTTTGCTGGTTCTGATTGTTTTGGTTATAGTTATATCGGCGATTCTGAAAATTTCGACTATTCTGGTTGAATTGATTTCGGCCATCATAGTCTTGCCGTCTCGGTGTAAACTGCGTTCCCGTAGATTGGGTTTTTATTTGGTTCCCCTGGTTGTGACTAGTTTGGTGTCCCTGAACCACTTCTGCCGTGTTGACACATTCCATGTTTCTCCTCCCTGTCTGTAGACTAACCATACTTGTCTCGTCTAGATGGCGGAGTAACTCTTCAGCCTGCACTGCTGTCTTAATGTTTCCGGCTACTAACAGCTGTTGAATGTTCATAGGAAGTTGTTTCCCGATGGTTAGAGCCATGTTTTCTTCACTAGGGTGGTCGTCAAAATCGCGGAATTTAACCAGCTGTTGGCTAAAGAATTCTGAAAATCTTGTCGGATGCGTGCTGTGATATTTTCTAGTGGACAGATCCATTCTTAATCCCTGCTGCAAAGAAGGACTCCAGAACATCTTTAAGAACGCTTCTCTGAATTGTGCCATGTCGGTGAATGTATATTTAAAGCTCAAGAACCAGATTAAGCTTGGGCCCTCTAAAAACTTTTCCACAAGTCGCAACTGTTTTGCGGGACTGATATGTTGATCATTAAAATAGTCATCCAACTGAAGTAAAAAAGCTTTGGGAGTGGTTCCTGCGTGCTCCCTGAATTTATCGGGTTTGAAATCATTCCCCCTAATGACCTGAATTACTTGGGCAGGTGCCAAGTCTGGTTGCGGTGTGGACGTCTCTCCCCTGTACTGTTGGAATGCGTTGCTCGTTAATTTAGGACTTTGACCTCGGCTGTTATCCTCAGCCAACTTCAAGCCCCCGGGACTTCCAATGCTTCCCTGCTTGCCTACTACATTTTCTGCCGAAAATAATGTTGCGTTCTCTAATGATCTGATTTCATTTTTAATTATGAGATCTGTGTGTTCTTGGAGTTTGGATTTTACGTTTTCCTCTAAAGTCTGCATTCTCGAATTGTATTCACCTAAGCGCTTTAAAAATGTCAGCCTGTCTTCTTTCGTTTCGTTGACCTGCTGCTCCCAATCTCTTCCGATCCTATTCTTCATACTGCTAATTTTCTCTTCGTTCCTTTCCTGACTCTTTTCTAGCTGTTCCCCTATTTCTTGTATCTGCTGCTGTGTTTTGACTAACTGTTCTCTGACCTCTTCTATATTACCTCTTGTGTTTTAACTAATTGTTCTCCGACCTCTTCTCTTATGACCTGCTGGGTTTTACTTAATTGGTCTTCCAAATTTTCACGCAAGTGCATACGTTCTGTTTCGGTCTTAATCTCAAGTTTATCGATTTCCTTTATTAATTCAAGTACGTTGCTGTCGACTGAATTAATCTGTTGCTGTAATTTAGCCTGTGTGCTCTTTATTCCCGCTGTGTTGTTGACGCATGCTGCCTCAATTTGCCTTAATTTATCGGCCACCATTTCATCAAATTGTATAAGTTTATTGTCAAATTTCGACTGCAACTTTTTAATTTCACCTAATTGTTTGGCGTTATTCTCCGCGACCTCATCTGCCAGTTTCTCTACTTCCCTAACACTTTGATTTATGTCGTGAGTGATCTTTTCTAATTGCTCTGTTTGTGTTACCGCCTGTTCTGATAGTTTATGATTCAATTCGTTTAATTGTTTATCAGTGTCCAATTTCTGGACCTGTAATTGGACCGTAATGTTACCGCTCATGTCTTGTAACTGTTTTTCACTATTCTCACGCTGAATTTCTAACTGTTCTGTTTGTGTTTGCAATTGCATCGTAATGCTACTTAATTGTTTATTTAATTGTTTATCATTGTCTTCGCTTATTTCCTCCTTCATGTTCTTTAACTGTTCTTCCGTTTTCGCGGACATCTGCATCGACATCTGCTCTAACTGTTTTTCCGTTTTCGCGGACATCTGTTCTAACAATCCTTTGATTTCTTCAACACTCGCCATCGCACAATACACAAATATAACCAGAGAAAAACAGGGTCATGCACCGAGATTTCAGTCATACACACGCATACATGTCATAATATTTAAATATTACTGATTCAAATTTAATAAAATTTTCAGTAATCAAAATTTACTGAATAAATTACTCTTATTTCCAAACAACAAAGTAACTCCCTGGTGATCTGCTTTTAAATTCCATTCCAACAGAATTTACGAACAACACTAATTAACCGAAGTTAATTAAATGTCAATATAAGGCAACACCTTCCTGCTTTTACTGAGTTCAATAA
Source organism: Meconema thalassinum (assembly GCA_946902985.2). NCBI lineage: Eukaryota > Metazoa > Arthropoda > Insecta > Orthoptera > Tettigoniidae > Meconema > Meconema thalassinum. The sequence continues at coordinate 1,480,287,388 of OX336389.2, read as the reverse complement.
TATGCAAATTTTCTAATTTTAATGCCGGGCGCCAGAACATGTTTGTAACAAATACAATATCAAATTCTAACCTTGTTCAATATTTCTAACTTTAGGAACTCAGTGATTTTACTAATGCACATGGCGGTACAACATCGCCTCAATTTACTGAATTTACTTTGCCCGCTTGACCTGGCATCATTTCTCAGCGAAATAAATATGAGATCAGCGAAGCAACAACAACAACAATCCCCACTTGGGCAGCCATTTTTGTTTTATGAACCCTTGCAAAGAAGCTTATGAGACTCAGTTTCGGGGGGTGTAACAGTCCATACCGTAAGTTGTTGTTAAAGCGCTTCATTAACTTGCAGGGTAACATATAACAAAATAACATGCAGGAAAGAGTGAAGCCAGGGTTATAACAAATGAATTTAATAACAGATCAGCTATTTACAAAAGGAATTAACAAACAAAACTCCCATAATGACTCCCACTGCATAAATTAAATTTGCCAAAATTAGGCCAAATCTCAGGAGAGATTATTACTCGGACTAAGTGTCCCAAAAATCAACAATAATGACAATGTATGCGCGAGTGCTGTTCTACATGCTTCACGATGAGTACAATTGAATGCATGATTCGTCATCATCCGGAATAAACTTTCAGAAGACGAATCCGCATTACTTAGAGCTAGACAGACGCGGGAAACAACTATACAACACTTAAAACTAAACCGACACTTCCTATACTTAAAATAAACAACTCAATAATTTCCGCATGAAATTGGAATCAAAACTGCCGTAGCAAAACATTACTGCCTAAAATTAGGACTTCTCACACAAATCAACACAAGTAAGTTAACACGTGACCAACAAAGAAATACACATATGACCGCCGTCATTTTTACAAGTATAATACCACTACGCCACACGGGCGTCACATACTAAATTACGTGAACTGAGTCATAGAACAAATCACTAGGCTCAAAGCCAACATTTACATCATTAACACAACATTCCACCCATACGACATGCAATAATCCGTCACAAACATGGCGAACTCCCCAATTAATTATGGTTCAAAATAACCATCACAAAGAACAGGTTTGCTAACTGAAAGCTTAAAGGGGCCAGTCGGAAAATAGGACTGCCTAACAAAAATAAGTCACCAGGCTAGACGGGCGATTCGTGGAAATCTGCATATCTGTCAACCCACGTGTCAAAATAACCTCGACCTCCCAAAGGACGGGATCGAGTCTCAAAGAAGCGTTCCCCAAAGCACAATAATACGTGTGTGTGTGTCAGAACCAAAAATATATCTCAGCATTTCCCCTAGGAAATCCAAAGAACAGGTTTGCTAAATGAAAGCTTAAAGGGGCCAGTCGGAAAATAGGACTGCCTAACAAAAATAAGTCACCAGGCTAGACGGGCGATTCGTGGAAATCTGCATATCTGTCAACCCACGTGTCAAAATAACCTCGACCTCCCAAAGGACGGGATCGAGTCTCAAAGAAGCGTTCCCCAAAGCACAATAATACGTGTGTGTGTGTCAGAACCAAAAATATATCTCAGCATTTCCCCTAGGAAATCCAAGAATCAGCATATGGACAAGGAACAGCGGTATCCTCAGAGCACCCTGCCTTTCCATCAAAAATACAACAACAACAAAAATGAGGGCGGTAGGACCTCTACCCCTCTTCACGTAGAATCAAAACACACACCTGACACAATAACACACTCAGCATCACACGTATGGGTTTGACAGACCCTGAAATAAAATGACATAAATATTTTCCACCTGCTGGCGCCGCCGTCCTATGCCAGTGACTATCGAACCTGAAAAGGACTCAAAAAAAATCTAAAAAAAATTAGAACTAAGGTGTTCTACAATTACATCTTATTTTGTTGCGCTTGGCAACCCTAATATGAATAATAACCTGTTCAGCAAACCTCTTACAGTAATTACCTCCCTTTCCTATCAACAAAATATGAACTTTAATAAAGCACCACTTATCGAATGTAACGTGTTTCGCATTCGCATGGATCAAAATCACGTACACGCGCCGTGTACTTTAAATATGACTCCAAAGAAAAATAATACACAACAAACAATTTTGGCCACGCGCCAACGTACATTTAAAACATTTAGTGTCGGTACAAGAAAAACAATCTAAAACAAGAAAAAGACTAAAATGAACTATTTACAAAGTTCCCCCGCCAATCTAACTACATATTGAATAATCAATTTTTGTACATCACCGTATCAGCTTGTAGAACATATGACTTGCATCTCGGCTCATTTCCCTACGGGAAAATTAGCCTTCCATCGTTGTCTTCGTAGAAGCGTTGGACATCACTCCGGCTCCTGACCACACGTCGGACATTTTGGTGTAGTCTCTTTGGAAGAAAAGTTCAATTTTATTATAATATGACCTGGCTATAATCGCTTGTGAGTTACTAATTTCGCCCACGAATTGTCCTATGCGATTAATCAACGAAGACTTTCCCTAGCTCTCGCTTACACACGCACAATACAACACTTGAAAAAAAAACAGTAAAATTTACATGAAATGTACACTTCGAACCCATCGTCACTGGCTTGACAATACAAGTTTTAAATCTGCCTGTCTCGCAGTCGTTATCTCGCTTGGTAATCTCTACTGCTCTGCGTGGACCTTCGGTCGGGTTGAGCGCTAATTGGAATGTTACTCAAGTCTTGCCCCTAAGAGCTGAATATAGTTGTCTTCAAGATAATATTTAAGTACTAAAGTCGCCACGCAAACTGGCGTGAAGTTAGCTCACCAGAGCTCACAAAGTATTACTTCGAAACAATATTAAAGCGTTAAAATCACTACACAAACTGGAGTGTGAAGTTAGCTCACCAGAGCTCAAAACGAATAGACATCGAAACAGCGTCTCGTCGATCAATTTATTGGAAACTGACAGAGTGAGGTGGAGTGGGGTGAATTAAGAAAAATTTTCTAGAGTTTTCATCTCACACACACGGGACTAGTGTCAATCTTCATCATTTAATTCAAACGTCTCAGCGCACTCGTGCGGAGATAATTCGGATCGGCGGTTCTTTAGATAATCAATTCCGCGCGCTTTTTACCAGTGACGCCACCCATCACGTGGTTTTGGCTTGGTCTCTCCTGAATGGGTGATTCAATCGTAGGTCACTTGCAAGAAACTCCTGACCATCCCTTTATGACTCCAATTCTGGTGCATGTTGTTACACAATTTGGCCTTGAACTCAGCTTACCCGGCCGTTTTCAAGAATAGCTATCAAGCTCTGTTTCTGTGGCAATCATTGCAACACGCTAACTTGCCTTCCTCTTTGTCACCATCCATAAGTACTGGCTGGGCCGCAGTAATAATAATAATAAATCATGAATACTTATTTATCGCAGATTAATAAGGGTTCAATATATATTGGAATGTGTATACTGGATATTTCTAAAACTCTCATGTATTCCCACCACTATGGTGTCCTGCTACCCAATTATGGCATGGACAATCTTAAACTCATGTATATGGATACTGACTCGTTCATTTATTTGGTTAACACCCCAGATGTATATCAAGACAAGTTGGATTTCCTAGAACACCTGGACGCATCAGATTATCCTACTAATCACATATGTTACTCTACATCAAACAAGAAATCGTTGGGGAATTTTAAAGACGAGGCTTGTGGACAAATTATAAAAGCATTTGTTGGACTTAGAGCTAAAATGTATGCTTTAGACATAAATGCTAAAGAAATCAAAAAGATTAAAGGTATTAGCAGAGGTGATGTCAAAAATTGTATAAGCTTTCAAGATTATAAGGATTGTGTCATGAAAAACAATGTAAAAAGAATACCCATGAACATTATCACTTCTAAACAACATGACATATCATCTATATGACTAAACAAAATTGCTTTGTGTCCTAGTGATGATAAAAGAGTGATTGATGCAAATGGTATTGGTACATATGCCTATGGTCATTACTCAATCATTGACCATGCTTAAAGAGTTAAGTTTTGAATATCAAAATCCTCTGCATGAGTCTAGCAAATACATAAAACAAATCAATTTAAAAAATTAAAACAATAGCACTGCAAAAATAGAAAATCACAAAACGAAAAAAAGGTATTCATATTCAAGAAATAAATAAAATAGAAAACAAAATAAAAACAACTGTACAATCTATAACAAAAAATATATATAAAAATATAATATGTGTAAATAGTGTACATGTATTTAAAATAAAAATATTGTATGGACACTGCTTGTACATTTTTAATTACTACCCACCTATCTCCACTCCTAATGCAAAATAAACATGTAAAACACAAATTGGAAAATCCATGTTTCCATATTGATAAAATAGAAAACACTTTAAACTGACATTTTAAAAACTGTAAATGGGAAATTGTGTAATTGATAAAAGTGTAAACAACAAAATACAAAATCCATGTTTCCATATTATGAAATTGAAAAACTTAAAACTGACATTTTAAAACAACTGAAATTGGAAAATTGGAAAATTGGAAAATTGACAAATGTGTGAACAACAAAATGCAAATTCCATGTTGCCATATTATGAAATTGTAAAAATTAAACCTGACATTTAAAAAAAACTGAAAATGGAAAATTGGAAAATTGACAAATGCGTAAACAACAAAATGAAAAAAAAATATGCCCGGTTGGGGTAGTGATCATGTTGTACCGTAGCCTATAAGACCAGCGTAAGGATAGTTGCATGTGCCCGTATATACTTTGTGTATGTGCATTAGCCTTTGGATTAGCTTAAGTTAGGTTTGGTAAAGTTAGGTTTAGTGAGGTTAGGTATGTGACCTTGTAGTTTACTCTTTTCGGAAAATGTAAAATGTAAAATGTAAAATCTAAAATCAAAAAATCTTAAATTTAAAATGTAAAATCTAAAAAAAAAACTAAAATCTAAAATGTAAAATTAATGTAAAATCTAAAAAATGTAAAATGAAAAAAATCAAAAATCTAAAATGTTAAAATGTAAAATGTTAAAATGTAAAATCTAAAATATTAAAATGTGGTTTCTGTGGTTTAGGTTAGGTTAGGTTAGGTTAGGTTAGGTTATAACTAAGTTTATTATTTGTGCTGTCACATTTGCTCTCATATTTGCTCTCACTTTGAAGTTATGTTAGGTTAGGTTAGGCTAGGTTAGGTTAGGTTAGGTGAGGTTAAATGAAGTTGGGTTAGGCTGAATGGCAGAGGTCTGAATTAAAACCCGCCTTTTCTCACTTTTGCCTTACAAGACTGAGTGTACCCCGTTCCACTCGTGAGACCAGACATTAAATTTCTTAGCAGAGCCAGGAATCGAACCCGGGCCTTCGCAGTAACAGCCAAGAATGCTAGCCACTACACCAAGGGGTGGATAATATAAGGCTGGTCTTGATTGTACATGATCAATCAATAATGACCTAATAATAATAATAATAATAATAATAATAATAATAATAATAATAAATATTCTATTTAGCAACTACACGGACAACCCCTCCCTGTGACGTCATCCACGGTCTCGGGGCGTGGTGGCCATATTGCCCATTAGCCCCTGCGCCAGCTCTGAATGACCCCTCCATAAGAATAACATAAGGCTGGTTGCGCGCGGCGGCCATTTTGCCCATTAGCCCCTGCGCCAGAACCGCTCTTTTATTCCTACTGACTATGTTTCTTCTAGCACAAGGAGTTTCGTTTCGAGTCCCGACTGCGAACTCAGTGTTAAGTAATGCTCAACAGATGTGTCCGCTATGAGAGGAGATGTTCTCAAAATTCATTTCTATGAATCTTGACTCCTGGGTAATACAAATGATTCTCATTCTGCCGATGCAAGTTGACAGAATATCAATGCCGGTTTTCAGAGTGACCTATGTATTGTGCAAACGTATTAAACGAATATGGGGAAAGTAATATGTTTTTACGATCTCTGGACTTTAAAGAAGGGAATTCATCGTACCACAAGGGAGTCGGTGCAGTTTGATCAAAAGTCACGTATAAGCATTCTCCTTCTCCCTACATTCTACTATCCTTTTATAGGATACAACAAGTAGAATCTTAAAAGGCTATTCACGAACTTCGAGGCTTTCCTGGCGTAGATGCGCTGCATCAAAATTGAAATAAATACAATCCCATTAGATTGGCAGCGATTTATTGCGAACTGGATAGCACTCCAATTCTGCTCGTGTTTATGGCGGAAAAGCCACTCATCCCTCCAAGAGTGTCCAAAGTTCTGCAACAACTTGCTTGAGGGACTTCATCCGAGTGAAGTTAACCATGCTCAAAGAGGTAGAACTTGGCGAATATTGGTATAGTCTGTGGTGAGTTCCATTTCAAACGACTAACCTCCATAGCAGTGCGTATTAATGATAGGATTCGAAACTCTAGGCTGAGTGGTTCGTACCTAGGCCAATATAACTTAGGGTGACCATTAACAGTATGCTTTCCCATACTCATCCAGGTATATGCGTGAATGATATCTTATTTCAAGTCCCAAAACTAAATTTTCCCGATCTACGTCCCGAATAATTACTCATTTGGCATAACAGAACAGACATTTCAATTACACTCTGTAGGACATCAGCCTGGGGCTTATGACTCCCTGGGCCCTAGTACTTGAAAACAACAACGAAAAACACAAACTCACTTATAAATATCACCGTTGGATGAAAAGTAAATGCACCAGAATGGGACTATTCACACAATAAGTCCTATATGTCTATACTTTAATCCCGTTTCTGGAAGGTTGCGAAGAGGTTAAAAGAATATTCATATAGTGGATGGTTTTAGGCTTGTTTTTCTTTACCTGGCACTAACCCTATGAGAGAGATTATCATTTACTTTTTGTCTTGACTCGTTTTATTTTATTTTCAGTATTTATTTCATGAAGATGTAACAAATTATCCACAGCCCAGCTGGGAATCGAACACGGGACCCTTGGGACGAAACACTATCATGTTAACCACTTAGTCACGGTGCTGGAAAAAGCTGTGTCCTTTAGTGATCTACGTTTCTTGGTCCTGAAGTAAGAAGCGAGCTAGGCCGATCGGTCATTATAACAATATGTCAGACCAAGGATATCGGTGTTTTGTTGGTGAAGTTCCTTGTCTCACACTGTAACCACCGCTCAGGATGTTTGATCTCAACATGTGCATTACTGGAGGACAGCGATGAGCAACAGACACACACAGTAACAATTTCAGAGAAACGGTGACATCCATCAGAAAAAAAAAGTGTTGGTCATAATGGAAATTTAAATAATAAGCTTGCAAATTGCATGTTTTATAATAAGTGGTGTCAATATTAGCAAATATATTGGTCAATAGTAAGCCTACGTGAAAGAGTCATTGGTAGTTTAATGTTGCTGATTCACTTTAGTGGCTAGCGGCACCGTGGTCATTTAGCCCCTTCTACTCAGGTGTGTGTATGATTGTGTCTGATAACCTGTGTTATTGATATTTATGCAGTAGTATGTATTTGTAATTGAGGCTACGATTGGGAAAGAGGCGGCGGTGGCTTTAAATTAGGAAACAACTCAGCATTTGTCTCGATCAGAAGTGGGAAACCAGGGAAAGCCGCTTCTTAGATGGTTGAAGTGGAAATCGAACCCACTCCTTCTCAGTTTTACCTCACAAAGATGAATGTACACTGATTCAAACCTCAGACCAGAATTAAATTTCTTGGCAGACCCGGGAATAACCCGGATCTGTGGGGTGAGTCAATTATACTACTCAATACGTCATGAGATAGTCCAAAACAAATGCGAACAAACTTGCAGTTTTGCGTGGCTCCTTATTCGTGATGATAAGCAATGGAATATTTTAGTCTACTTTTAAACTAAGCATAAAAATGAAAGTACACTTAAACCCCGTTTAGACGGCATAGTATAATCTGGATTTTCTCTGATCTGGATAATGACCAATGCGGATCGACTTCATTTGTCGACGATCGCAATGGCCAGGAACGAGATTATCTATTCGTGAGAATAGGATGGGCAGATCATATTTAGAGGACAGTTAATCTAAATAATTAAATCCCGTTGCGTTTACATGTACTGTGCCCTTATGTGACTTATGGGAAGGAGCGTAGAGGCTGGCGTGACTCAAGATTTTGAATCTAGCGCGCTGAGGCGAGGCAAGAGTCGCTACAAGATGTCACCCTGCTATGATTTGAAGTTGGTGCTTGGCACGAGGAACCGCCAGGAAACACTGAAGCATATATACTCGTCTCTTTCATATATAAGGAAATGGATTATATCATCTATCAATGCTGACATATATTTTTCAGGTCGTCATATGATTGTGCAATCTAGCCTGTGTAGAGTAAAAATTATTGCTGTTCAGCGTCTACCATAGTCAACCAAATGAACTCTATTAAGAACGGACTATGTTTTCAGTTAGTGATGTGCACAATCACGAGCCCCATTGCTAGCACCGCTGTGCATTGATTCCATAAGCACAGGGAAGTTATTATTAGGATTATCGTGTATTTCATGTGTTGTTGGAAGGAAGTGTTTTCTTTTTCTAAAATAAATTTTGAGAATTGATTTTATCTTATGGTCGAGTTCTCACTTCGTGTTTGTGTTGTCTCTTGTTCCAGTGTGTAGTAATCTAGCCAAACCCAGGACGCCCTGAGACCTGATCTCATGCTCACACTGTACTCATGTTTCCTCGCATGTGATCGCCCGTCCATCCCAGGTGGACAGACGGGCACAGTACTAACTAAATTTGGATTGGGGCCTAATCGGAATCACGACCGTGCCGTCTAAACGGGCTAGTACAAGATATACACGGTCAAAATGTCTGCCTGTGTGTGCGCATCTATCCCCTCGATCAATTTTCAGATGATGAAACCTCATTGAATAAAATTTGGTACAGGGGTAGCACTAGTAGGTGCTGCGCGAACAGTCAACGTTTCACTTCCATATAGTGCCACGCTCCAGAAAAAAGGCTTTCAAAAATGACTTTCAAATACCTAAATCTACATTTTATGTCGACAGATGTCTTTTCTGTAAAAATGATTTCCTTGCTTGAATCAAACTACTTTCTATATCCTTTTGCTTCTTCCATCACTAGTTATTTTGCATCCTAAGTAGCAGAAGTCTCTAACTTACTTTAGCTTTTCATCTGCCAATTTGACGTCAATAGAGGTATCTGATTTCTTTCAGCTGCATTCCATTATTAGCCTCTTTTTATTTTATGAAAAAGTAGGCTTATGAGATCACCTTTTGTCCGTGTGTGTGTCTGTGTGCGTATGTGTGTCGGTGTGATGTGTGTCAGTGTGATGTGTGTCTGTGTGATGTGTGTCCCCCCCAAAATAACTTCTAACTGGCTGGAGTGATTTTAATGAAACTCGGTGAAGTCATAGAACTATTCAGGCCGACCCCGGCCGTGACCTTCAAATTTTACTACGTCCCACAGTAGGGGAGCTGTGGCAATCTAAACCCACCCGGCGTTGCTCGGGCGGCGTCCATGTTAAATAATTAATATGTAGTGAACCTATAGTCGGATTTTAACATGCGGCATGTCGTAGGACTTGGGGTGAGGTCCTCTTTGCTATGGATCACTCGTTATATTTAAACAAAACTAATTTTTTGAAAGTAGGCGATATTTCCAAAACTAATCATTTTAGAAAGTCATATATAGGCTTAAACGAAAGGCCTTTATGCCCTTTATAGCTAGAACAAAACATGGAATGTTTTCCATTCTTTTGAAAACAGTTCAATTTTGAAATTGGCTATATTTTAGAAACTAAGAATTCTACAAAAATGTTTGTTTGACGTAAATGAATGGTCTCTACCCCCGCTACCCCCAAACCAAGCTTAATGTCTCTAGGACAAAACCTGTGTAGTAGTGTGGTAGTAAGAATTTTACCCATAATCGCGTGCGTGCTTTAATACGTATGGCTATGTTGGAAAAGTGTTAGGTGGGGAGGACTAGGGTCGAGTGAGGGGTCGTTTGAATGGTATTTTTCCGCTCTATCTAATGGTGAGGTTATTTTTTTAATCGGTGGATTAATGGAAGCGAAATTTGGGGTAAACATGTGTTTCTTGTGATCTTTGCTGATATGTCACGAACCCCTGAGGCTAAAACAAAGTTTGACATGTCATTTTTTTGCTGCACTGCTCTCTTGACGATGATGCCGGTGTCGAAAATGTGTGAAACCTATTTTGGGCTAAAAACGTGATTTTGGACTTTCTATTATATTTCGCAAACCAATCATGCTAGCGACTTGTATGAGCGGTCCTAGCACTTGGGGTGACGTCCCCTTTTGAATGTGGTATTTATTTATGAAAATTATTACAAAGGGCCTAAAGCCATACATATTGAAAAAACATTTTTTTACCTGTTCAAAATTTTAATGAAGAGTGGTCGTAGACAGAGAGACGGTACCGCTGGGCGTGTATTTCAGCAAGCTTTTCGCCGGCAACGGTCGGGGTATCCCAATAGAGCAATTGCTATTTCGACGAGACGACAGGGCGGCCTACGACAGGTTGTTTCTCTGATTTTTCCTATGGCGGATGGATAAGCGCTAATATTCCCAAAAATGTGTGAAGCATGCTAAGATTTTGTATCCCAAAAGAGGGTTTTTAACGTGTTTGAAAACTGTTATGAGTGACATGACAAATGATAATTCTATGATGCAGATGAAGCGGGCTTTATAGTTCACAATAGAACTTGGTTGTGTCCCGCTGGAAGCCAGACCAGCAAACAAATCTGCTCGAGGCAGCCTTGCCTGGCTGACAGGATGTGAATTTTATCGGGACCTGACTTGGCAACACGGCTAGCTTGCGATAAGAGGGTAGATCAAGGTTGAACGAGCCGGCAACCATGTGAGAGCGATAACAAATCGAGTAGCGGGGATGAGCGGGGACCACAGAGTTCTGGATTCCATAGCCAGACGAGTGCAATTTTGTACGGTGATAAAGGTAACTACTAGAAGTTTACCTATGAGACTTTCAAAAACCTGGTAACTACAAAACCAACATGGCGCCCAAGAGAATGTGTGTCTTTAAATAGACGTTTCTCGCGATGTAACCAACCAAACGCAATGAAACTTGGTGCAGTGTACGTTTATACACATTGTAATGCACAAACATCTAATTTCATTCAATTGGTTGCATAACCTAAAGAAGGCAGCTGTGCGAAATATTTCACAGGCATTCTATATCTCCGAAACTATTACTGATATCACCCTGAAATTTTGTACCGAGATAAAGGGCACTAAAAGTTCATCCATGAGACTTTCAAAAATCTGTTAACTACAAAACGAACATGGCGGCCAAGCGAAGTTGAAAGTTTTAAATAGACTTTTCTCACGATTTATTCATCCAAACGCAATGAAACTTGGTACAACAAATGTTTATACATATTCAAATATTTACATATTGTCAAGATGGCGGCTGTGCGAATTTTAAAATTATGTTTTTATTTCTTATATCGTAATCATGCGAACGAAGTGAAAGTTTGAATAATGAACCTACGCAATAGTTTTCCCTAATGGTACATAACTCCATGGCCTATACATATAACAATCCAACATGGTGACTAACCGATATATTTAGAGGGTTCTCAATATCAACGAATCTATTACAGCAATCAACCTGATTTTCTTTATGTTCATAGGGGCTATGAACAATAGTTCACCTGTAGGACTTTCAAGAACCTGGTGATCACAAATCCAACATGGCAGGACGCGAAGTATAAATATTTCAATGCACGTTTCTCGCAATTTGACCATTCGAGTGCAGTGAAACGTGGTACAGTAAATGCTTATTGAAATGTTAATCCACTGGCATCTAATTTATTTCAATTGTTTCCATAACCACAAGATGGCAGCTGTGCGAAATTGTAAAATCTCGTTTGTACTTCTAGTGTTCTAATCATGCGATTGAAGTTTGAATACTACAAGTACACAATAATCTTCATGTAACAGTACATAACTCTAAGACCTACATATATAAAAATCCAACATGGTGACCATCCGAAATATTTGACGGTTCTCAATATCTACAAATCTATTACAGCAATCAAAATGAAATTGTGTATGTTGATAGAGGCAATTAACATAAGTAGGATATATGAAAATAGGCTTTAGTTCTTCACGGAACTACTTGTTTTTATTTTACATTTATTGATTTTCATCATGAATTCTTTCCTCAAAGCAGAGTCCATGCCAATCAGAAATTCATTCAAATCCTCTGGTGAACCGGCTAAGATGACGATGTCATCAGCAAATCTCAGTGTTGAAATTATTTCTCCTTGAATCTATACTCCTACTGTACTTTGAATTTTTCTCTAATTTCCTTCATTGCTTGATCAATGTACTCAATTTATACCAAATATTAAAGATATTAAAATAAGTAACTGAGACCTTAATTGCAGGAGTTAACACGTAACTTGGTATAACAGGAGTAACCTCACAGCATTTGCCATAAGACTATCAAGGTGAATATATTTTTCAGTAGCTATCTTGATAAAACAATTCATTACTATTGTGACCGTTTCTCCCGGGATGATGTGGTAATTGCCCAAGTCACATGCCCCGAAATCCCGTTACAATTGTATACAACTTAACATGGATTTGAACTAGTCCTGTGGACTGAGGCTCATAATCATCTGGCGTGTCGAGTTTGTGTTGGATAGTTGGCATAGAACTAAGTCAAAATACATGCTCAAAGGAAAGAGAAGGAAATATTATAAAGCAAAATATAACTCCAGTTTAAGATTTAAAAAATCGTCTCGGTTTTATTGAGATCTAGAGGGCCTATCCTACTCTGATATTGGGAAATTGGTATTAATCTTATTGATATTCTGGCTAATAAATACCCTCCTGAAAGTCAAAATATCCCATATTTACGTCCCATAAATTCCCTCAAAAAAGTCATATCCATACAAGAAATAAAACAAAAATAGGTAGATGACTCTTCAGAAAATCCCCATCGAAATGCCGCGACAATGATGATTAATCGTGACGTTATTCCTACGTCAGGCACTATGGCCTGGTCCTAAATGTTGATTAATTAACAACCGGGCCAAATAAATAATAATAATATAATAAAAGTAACCCCATTAAATTAGGCAATTCTTCATCGCCACATTTACATTTACAATGTTCACAACATTACCGCCCTCGTCCGGCAGCTCCCGCCAGAAGCTGGTCCTTTGGAGGACAACCGAGATTGCAGTGGCTATAAAATGTTGTCCACGTGTTTCCAAACACTACCGGAGGTAAAACACTGTGGCCAACCTTATCACCACGACACCGGGTGAGTTAGCCGAGGTCGTTGCGGCATGACTGTTGGCAGTCGCTCCCATCCGGGAGGCGAGGAGGTTCGAATCCCCCCGCCGGCAACCTTGAAGATGGTCTTCTGTGGTTTCCCATCTTCCTTCCAGGCAAATGCCGGGGTTGGTCCCTAACTATAGGCCACAGCCGCTACCTGCCAACTCCTCGACCCTCCCATCCAACATTCCTCCCCAACGGTACTTGTAGCTCACCCATTGGGTGTCCGTCTCGAAGCAGCTACAAACCTGGCGAGCCGAACATGTCCTCGGACACTCCCGGCACTAAAAGCCATACGCTAAAAAAAAAAAAAAACACCACGACGCCACTTTCTTCTGTGTACCAACCCTTCGATTTCATTGCAGTCAATTGTTTCATGTTTCCCACAACACTATTCCTGCAATAATGCTGAAATTACATATGGTGACAAAGTCCTCTAAAGTAATTTCACGTATGTGGCTTTCAATAGCTACAAAACCAGCATGATGGTCACGCGAAGTTCAATTACTATCTAAATGAGATTTTCTCGCGACTTACTTATCCAAGCGCAGTTAAATGTGACCTAGTACGTGTTTAGTTGACGCTTAATATATTGATATCTAATGTATTAAATTGTCATGAGAAATTCAAGATGTTGGCTGTGGAAAATTTTAAAACCTTGTTTGTTTTCTTGTCTCCTACTTAAGCGAGCCAAGTGTATCTTTGTATAATGAACTACTGCTATAATGTATCTGCTGGAACATATCTCTAAGGCCTACATATAAAGCAATCCAATATGGTGGCCTCGTGAATTATTTCAGCAGTTCTCGCTATCTGCGACACTATTAAAATAATCGAACTGAAATTTCGTAATGTAATAGAGAACTATTAAGTAAGTACATATACTTTGAAACACCTGATTAGAACAAAACAACATGGCGGCCACGCCAATTCCAAATACTGAAGATGATCTTCTGGTGATGTAATCATCCGTGAGCAGTGAAACGTGACGCAGAAAATCTTTCCTGGTAGTGTAATCATCCGTGTGCAGTGAAACGTGACATAGCAAATCATTTCTGGTGATGTAATCTTCCGTGTGCAGTGAAACGTGACAAAGCAAATCATTTCTGGTGATGTAATCTTCCGTGTGCAGTGAAACGTGACACAGCAAATCTTTTCTTGTGATGTAATCATCCGTGTGCAGTGAAACGTGACAAAGCAAATCATTTCTGGTGATGTAATCTTCCGTGTGCAGTGAAACGTGACACAGCAAATCTTTTCTGGTGATGTAATCATCCGTGTGCAGTGAAACGTGACAAAGCAAATCATTTCTGGTGATGTAATCTTCCGTGTGCAGTGAAACGTGACACAGCAAATCTTTTCTGGTGATGTAATCATCCGTGTGCAGTGAAACGCGACGCAGCAAATCGTTTCTGGTGATGTAATCATCCATTTGCAGTGAAACGCGACGCAGCAAATCTTTTCTGGTGATGTAATCATCCGTGTGCAGTGAAACGCGACGCAGCAAATCGTTTCTGGTGATGTAATCTTCCGTGTGCAGTGAAACGTGTCACAGCAAATCTTTCTGGTGATGTAATCATCCGTGTGCAGTGAAACGTGACGCAGCAAATCGTTTCTGGTGATGTAATCATCCATTTGCAGTGAAACGCGACGCAGCAAATGTTTTCTGGTGATGGAATCATCCGTGTGCAGTGAAAATATGAGCATTTAATCTTGTTCAACTGTTTTCAAATATTCCGGATTGCGGCACTGTGAAATTTTTTATACACATGATTTTCTCGTGTCATATGGAAGCGATCGAATTGATATTTAGTATAATTAAACGCCATAATAATATTTATTTACTGGTACACGACTCTTTGGCTTATATTTCAATCAATCTGGCGATGCGGCCACGGTAAATATTTCACTAGTGCTCAATATCTCTGAATTTATTGCAGCAATCAAACTGAAATTTTATGGTAGTTGGTATTAATTAAGCACACGTACGTTACTTTTAAAAATCTGAGAAGCACAAAGATAACATGGTGGCCACGAAAATGTAAAATATTTAACCCCTATGCTGCCGAATTACATTTTGAACTTTACTCTCAAAAGCAGTGAATTAAGCAGTGAAAAATTAATTTTCATTCTTACCTCAAATAAATTTATTTTCGGATTACATATATACTCAAGACCACTGGAAAGTACTATTATGACATACATATTTCTAGTGGGTGCACATACACTGCAAAAAAGGCAAAATAAAAATGAAAAAGTGGAAGTGTTTTTAATGTCATGGCGTCTATGCGAAATATTTCACCGGCATTCGATATCTCCAAAACTATTGCCGATATCACCCTGAAATGTTGCACAGTGATAAAGGGCACTACAAGGTGTTCACCCATGACGTCAGAGGAACGTTGTAACAAGCGGTTATACAATTCTGAAGCCGTGGACTAAAGTCGAATACGGCAGCGGACGGAGTGGGATTGCAATTCGACTACAGTCGAACATGGCAGCCTAGGGATTAAAATGACCTTTCTGGTGATCCAATCATCCGATCGTACTGGCTCAAGGCTCAGTGAATTTTAATATTTACAGTAAAGGCTATAAGCATCCAATTTGTTCAATTGATTTTATATATTTAAGACGACTGCAGTTCAAAATTTTTAAATTATTTTTTTGTTTCTCAAATCCTGTTCAAGTGACTTACTTTTCGTAAATTATAGAAGCCGTGCACTTTACTTTTCTTAAAATTAACTTTTTGACTCATTACAGGAAGATACCGTCTCTACGGGAGGAGTCTTACTTAGCCGATGCAGGATGTTATATATTCTCTCACGGAATTTTTATTATAGGGATTGTGGTGAAATTTGTTTAAAGGGGGAGAAAATCGAGGACATCTCTCACATGTTTTCAGTGTAGGTATCGTAAAAGACTATAGGCAGTTTATTTTCTGAAAAATAAAATCTCTTGCTGATGTTCTATTGAACCGGCATTTCGGAAAGTCGTTTAACACAAATATTCTGGTACACAATTCTTTAGTGTTGTATTCATGTATTGTATCGTGTGACATCAAACACATGTTTTCCAGTGTTGATGGTGAGTTGATGTGAGTTGTCTTGAGAGACAATGAAAGGGCAAGCAGTAGCATCACAGTAATACCATTGTGCTATTTTACAATAATATTTTATATTTATTGCTTAAAATTACTACAAATTTTCGATAGTTTGAAATTGTTGCCCAATACTTTATTACAATGTAGGTCATGTACCAGGAGCTGTTTAGTCCATGCCATGGAAAATCTATTTAATTCGTAGGAGAAATGTGTAATGTTATGGACCAATAAAATATATGAAAATAGGCTATTTAGTTTTTCTCGGAACTGTCTGTTTTCTTTCGTGAAATATTTGGGGAGCGGGACCTATTTTCTTCACACTCTTTTCTTTCTCTATTTTACCGATTATTATTGAGCTCTTCGAATAAGGTCTTGAGTTGAAGTGCTAGAAGCCATCTTATTCGGTACTTGAGCCAAATAAGGCCAGGTTCTAAAGAAGGTCGATCTGTGATTTTATCAATAGAATATTCGAAATTTTACAAGTTTCTTAGTGTTTCTGATAGCTAGTTCGCCGGCTAGACTAGAAACTACAACTGCTGAACCAAACGATTCCGCAATATTTGCTTCAGTCGAGTAGTGAATGCCGTCTGAAGCCGTTATTGCTACTATTTCTAGGTATTTTGATTATCCTTCTTCAAGTTTTGGAAATTTAACATACATAAACCTGGTGTATATAATTTCAAATAATGTGATATTATCTTGATTAATATAATGTATTGAAAGGAAGAAAGCTTTTAGTTTTACGTGACAGGTAATCATTTCATCATGGAATACGAACCACAGGACATGGCATTTCACTTCGAAAACCTCACATGCATTGACCGAGAATCGGAATAATGTATTGATATTTTCCTCATAATGTGCATTTCTTTATCTCTTAGTAAACATATGATTGAAAACGTGGCTTGGCCGTGAGCTCCAAATAAGGTCCTCTGTAAATGAGCTAAACATGGCCCACATAAATTTCATTCAACGTTTTTCTTATTTTGAGCCTCACAAACGCATTGTATTTTGTAATAGTATTAATTTATAAGTTATTGATGACATTGCAAGTTATGATAAATAACAACGATCGATGTACACTATGACTTTGGTGCTTTTATTGTAAAATAACCTAATACGTAAGAAGAGGCAGACAGTGTGCATCTCAAATGGTGCCACGGCAGTCAATTCAAGTTGAAGCATTAACCCGAAACATTGTTTCAAAACCAATATTTTCAGGTGACTCTACAACAAGGGATAACTTCTCTCTTCATGATGAATCTAGTGATATTTCGCTTGGGTTTTGTGATGAGGGAAAATTAGAGGGGAGTTCTTCACTAGAATTGAGCGAGATTGGTGATGGAGGGAGGGAAGTTCTTCACTAGCTTTGAGCGAGTTTAGTGGTGGATGGATGGGAGTTCTTCACTAGCATTGAGCGAGATTAGTGGTGGAGGGAGGGGAGTTCTTCACTAGCATTGAGCGAGATTAGGGGTGGAGGGGTGGGAGTTCTTCACTAGCATTGAGCGAGATTAGTGGTGGAGGGAGGGGAGTTCATCACTAGCATTGAGCGAGATTAGTTGTGGAGGGGTGGGAGTTCTTCACTAGCATTGAGCGAGATTAGTGGTGGAGTGAGGGGAGTTCTTCACTAGCATTGAGCGAGATTAGTGGTGGAGGAGGGGAGTTCTTCACTAGCATTGAGCGAGATTAGTGGTGGAGGGAGGGGAGTTCTTCACTAGCATTGAGCGAGATTAGTGGTGGAGGGAGGGGAGTTCTTCACTAGCATTGAGCGAGATTAGTGGTGGAGGGAGGGGAGTTTTTCACTAGCATTGAGCGAGATTAGTGGTGGAGGGAGGGGAGTTCTTCTTCACTAACATTGAGCGAGATTAGTGGTGGAGGGAGGGGAGTTCTTTACTAGCATTGAGCGTGATTAGTGGTGGAGGGAAGGGAGTTCTTCACTAGCATTGAGTGAAATTAGTGGTGGAGGGAGGGGAGTTATTCACTATCATTGAGCGAGATTAGCGGTGGAGGGAGGCGACTTCTTCACTAGCATTGAGAGACATTAGTGGTGGAGGGAGGGGAGTTCTTCACTAGCATTGAGCGAGATTAGTGGTGGAGGGTGGGGAGTTCCTCACTAGCATTGAGCGAGATTAGTGGTGGAGGGAGGGGAGTTCTTCACTAGCATTGAGCGAGATTAGTGGTGGAGGGAGGCGACTTCTTCACTAGCATTGAGAGAGATTAGTGGTGGAGGGGGGGGAGTTCTTCACTAGCATTGAGCGAGATTAGTGGTGGAGGGAGGGGAGTTCTTCACTAGCATTGAGCGAGATTAGTGGTGGAGGGAGGGGAGTTCTTCACTAGCATTGAGCGAGATTAGTGGTGGAGGGAGGGGAGTTCTTCACTAGCATTGAGCGAGATTAGTGGTGGAGGGAGGGGAGTTCTTCACTAGCATTGAGCGAGATTAGTGGTGGAGGGAGGGGAGTTCTTCACTAGCATTGAGCGAGATTAGTGGTGGAGGGAGGGGAGTTCTTCACTAGCATTGAGCGAGATTAGGGGTGGAGGGGTGGGAGTTCTTCACTAGCATTGAGCGAGATTAGTGGTGGAGGGAGGGGAGTTCTTCACTACCATTGAGTGAGAATAGTGGTGGAGGGAGGGGAGTTCTTCACTAGCATTGAGCGAGATTAGTGGTGGAGGGAGGGGAGTTCTTCACTAGCATTGAGCGAGATTAGTTGTGGAGGGGTAGGAGTTCTTCACTAGCATTGAGCGAGATTAGTGGTGGAGTGAGGGGAGTTCTTCACTAGCATTGAGCGAGATTAGTGGTGGAGGAGGGGAGTTCTTCACTAGCATTGAGCGAGATTAGTGGTGGAGGGAGGGGAGTTCTTCACTAGCATTGAGCGAGATTAGTGGTGGAGGGAGGGGAGTTCTTCACTAGCATTGAGCGAGATTAGTGGTGGAGGGAGGGGAGTTCTTCACTAGCATTGAGCGAGATTAGTGGTGGAGGGAGGGGAGTTCTTCACTAGCATTGAGCGAGATTAGTTGTGGAGGGGTGGGAGTTCTTCACTAGCATTGAGCGAGATTAGTGGTGGAGGGAGGGGAGTTCTTCTTCACTAACATTGAGCGAGATTAGTGGTGGAGGGAGGGAGTTCTTTACTAGCATTGAGCGTGATTAGTGGTGGAGGGAAGGGAGTTCTTCACTAGCATTGAGCGAGATTAGTGGTGGAGTGAGGGGAGTTCTTCACTAGCATTGAGCGAGATTAGTGGTGGAGGAGGGGAGTTCTTCACTAGCATTGAGCGAGATTAGTGGTGGAGGGAGGGGAGTTCTTCACTATCATTGAGCGAGATTAGCGGTCGAGGGAGGCGACTTCTTCACTGGCATTGAGAGAGATTAGTGGTGGAGGGAGGGGATTTCTTCACTAGCATTGAGCGAGATTAGTGGTGGAGGGAGGGGAGTTCCTCACTAGCATTGAGCGAGATTAGTGGTGGAGGGAGGGGAGTTCTTCACTAGCATTGAGCGAGATTAGTGGTGGAGGGAGGCGACTTCTTCACTAGCATTGAGCGAGATTAGTGGTGGAGGGAGGGGAGTTCTTCACTAGCATTGAGCGAGATTAGTGGTGGGGGAGGGGAGTTCTTCACTAGCATTGAGCGAAATTAGTGGTAGAGGTAGGCGAGTTCTTCACTAGAATTGAGCGAGACTATTGGTGGAGGGAGGGGAGTTCTTCACTAGCATTGAGCGAGATTAGTGGTGGGGGGAGGGGAGTTCTTCACTAGCATTGAGCAAGATTAGTGGTGCAGGTCATCGTGTCCTGCTTCAACGTGAGCATTTCCTGCCTTTGGAGTTGAAACAATGCGAACATTCTTATAACCAATCAGTAATGAGCTACGCTATGACTTGCATATAGAGTCAGGTGTTCAGTCATTCCATTGTGTCTCAGCTGTTTGTCCCCCAAATTAATTACCTACTCGAGACGGCAGAAAGAGGGAATAAAATCTCTTTAAATAATTTGTTATTGTTGATTGTTTAAGGGCTTTGCGACCTAGTAATCATGTAGCCCCGAGTATTTGGGTGTGTAACCTGTGTTATTAAGATGGATGTAGTGTGTGCATTTGTAATTCTGATGAGGATTGGAAAGGAGGCGGTCATGGCCTTAAGTTAGGAACCATCCCGGCATTTGCCTGCAATAGGAGTGGGAAACCACGGAAACCACTTCCAGCATGGCTGAGTTGGGAATCGAACCTACCTCTTCTCAGTTTTGCCTAACGAGAGTGAGTGTACACCGTTTCAGTCCTCAGACAAAAAATAAATGTCTTGGTGGAGCCGGGAATCGAACCCAGGCCTCCGCGGTGACAGTCATCTATAAATAAAGTGAGCTTTCTGTCTGACCATTTTGAATTTTCTGCTTAAACTCTGTATTTAGCCCGGATGAGCAAATATACCCACAGTTCAGTTCGTATCCGTGTCTGTTTATCTGTTTGTCATGCGTTGGCGTCCAAACTACTGGATCGAATGGCAAGAAAATTCGTATGTAATTAGAAGACGCCCTACAACAAAACTAGGCTACAATTTATTCTTGTAATGCAAAGGGGCGGTGGTGAAATGTTGCCAATGAGGCAGTTGCGCAATCCATATCCATTTCTTCACATGCAGCTGTAGCCTCAATCACGATTTCGTGGAATGTACTCGAGACGGCTGCAAATCACTCATTGCTTCCACGATAAGGCGAGAAGCAAATTATTCTGACTTGCGTGTGTCTCAATCATGCATTTAAGAAGTCGCAAGCACGGACTCTAGGATGATATACATATTACAGTATTTACCTTGGTACAGTGAGTCCATTCACACGTTACTTTGACTGTCTACGGCCAGGAGTAAGGATAATAGATTCACTTAACATCTATTTTATGGTCTTCCCTCGACAAAGGATGTGCTCTCTTTGATTTCTTGCTAAAGATTCCAATGTTAGTAAGAACCTAAATTTTCAAGTACGTAGGTGGATCAAAAGGTTAGTTGCACTAACGCGCTGCAGCAGCGCGCTGTGTGTCGCAAACATGGGCACAGCGGAGAAAGGGACAGACACTTCCCACACGTCTGTTAGGCAGGTCGCTGTGGTGTCTCGTCTTGTATGGTGTGAATAGCGGCCAAATGCAATGGCGCGTCGAATGGACGTTCACTCCAAATATGAGTATTGTCAAACGTTGCACCGGTTGCGTAAAGCGATTAAAGAGAAGCGCCGGGGGAAATTGAGCGCCGGTGTGATTTTGATGCACGATAACGCAACACCTCACAAGGCCCGTCAAACGAGCGAACTGCTGCAGCGTTTCAAGTGGGAGGTCTGGCAATATCCACCCTACAGTCCCGACCTAGCGCCATGTGACTTTCATCTTTTCGGTAAGCTCAAAACGGAGCTCGGTGGTCGACGTTTCCAGACGATGAGGAGGTGAAGGCCGCTGTCTCCGTGTGGTTGCAGAACGTTGGAGGTACTTTCTATGCATCCGGCATCGACAAGTTGGTTGTGCGTTCGCAGAAACGTTTGGAGTCTCTTGGAAACTATGTGGAAAAGTGACGTTACATTGTATGTCGTTATAGGGGTTTTGCTGTTGTATATGTGGTGTAATAAATGGCCATAACTGGGAAGTGCAACTTATTTTTTTGATCTGACCTCGTAACATCGGGTCAGTGTAGTTTATTCCACTATTAGCTATTTAGAGGGCGAGGCTGTCCTCCATTTTCCTGTCACAGGACTTTTATTTATTTTCTGCGGTGACGGTATATGACTTTTACTCTATGTACCGGTTAATGACGGGCAAGGTAGGCTACACATGGGTTCATTGTGCAGAACTGGAGAATATCTTAGCGAGATGACTGCACGAGAGCGGTCAATATGCCCCGAAGCAGCAACACATTAAAAGTAATTGCAGCAGCATTGTCAGCTGTTCGCTCTAGTGCCTTCATTCGATTTGTCACGTCCCGTGATTATGTGGCCCATACTAATGCGGCGCCGGGTGTATTTCAATATTGATTGAAATAACTGTGTATCGGATGTTTGAACCGATACAGCCGACAGTGACGCCAGCCTCGTTGTAATGTAATTGTGTCAGCAATTCCTAAAAGGTTCGCTTAAGAGTCCTCCTTCAACACGAGCAATGAACCGCCACTCCGTCTGTTTTCACTACACATTACGCACCTAACCTTTTATTCATTTACCCATACTCAAGTTCTTACACCGTTTTCACAACAATGTGGTATGTACGGTATTTCGTTCTCTCAATTTCTAACTACAGGGCCGTATTAAAGAAGAAATTTGATGCGTGTCTGTAAAGGAAGACAATTTAATAAAGTCAAAAATATTTTCTGTAGTAAAAAATCGAAATTATAAGAAGAAATATTTCGTTCGCTAAGCGATATATTTCGAACTGGATTATAAAGTTATACTAATTTTGAAATCATACGCAGGATAGAACAACCCGTCGGTTTCATGTGTGCGATCCTGTGTATGTCAGTATTTTCTTATTATGTGGTCACATCGTATTACGTACAGTAGTATCCAAGGCATTTTTTCTGTCTTGCGTTGATAAATTCTATGCGTTTGTTGCTTTCTAGTCAGTCAACACACTCTATGGAAGAGCAATCTACAATACACAATCAGTGACCAGACACTCGTAGGAAATTGCTGAACTGGAAATTCTATGATGTCTGTATTGTGCCCGTTTGAGGAGATCCCCTGGTCACCACCAACCGTGTATGGCCTCCCAGATGACCTCTTCCTCCGAACACATACCGACGAAGAGGATTGGAGTGCAAATCAAAAGGGCTTCCCGGCTGTGAGACTCCCCTGTCCCATGGTTCCCAACATGATTTGCAAAGTCATAGACATCCTGGTAATTCACCCCCCCCCCCCCCAAAAAAAAACAAGCTACGAAAGAAAGTAGTCCAGTCTTAAGTAACGATCGTTGGAATTGTTTATTTATAAAATCCAACCCCTAGCCTAGGATCCGAGGGCATAAAATCGGCTAATCCGCTATCTAATCAAAACAAACAAAGAAAAAACTAATCCCTAAACTATAAAATTAAACCCTCGCGATCAGCTCTAATTACAAACAAATGTTGGGCAAAACTGGGGAAAATGGTACAAACCCCTAATTGAAATTACAATAGAAAAGGTAACGATGTTCTAGAAAGAATCATCGTGCCGTAAATAACTAGTCACATATGACTGCAAAAATCTAAATGATGCTAAAGACCATCCCGCATTTACATTTAATGTTTATCTGTCTGAGCTAAACCTTGAATTACAGCAACATCGGATCCAAATGTCCGTGTATAAATTAAACAAAACTAGTATAACTGTCACTTCATTACAATCATACACATAACAAAATAGTGATACGACAACACTACAAAAAAATAACAGTAGGGTTCACATAGGGAAAATACACTCAAATAAATTCAGAACACACAATAATTCTTCTTATTACCCTGCCTACTTCGAAATGGAGACTGTTTGTTCCACCCGTCATCTAAAGCGTATGCGAATTCAGACAAGGCATGCTTTTGAAGCATGTCAAAACAAACATGTGGTACACGATCCACTAGTTGACTACCCTTAGGTCAGCAACTGATTCCTGTCAAGTTTAACCATGTATTTCTCTAGAATTCCCCTCCTAGGGATATTTTATCTCAAGAACGTTGCATTGGTCCAAAATTTAAACAATCATGATCAAAGTTAAACAGTTGATTAAGATTTAAATGAAGTTTTAAACCCACGTTGATTTAAGTAAATAAAAATATATTTCACGATTTAGGTTTCTGATTATTACTATCATTGTTTAAGAGTATTATTGAATGACCAACAATGCAAGGCTAATGGACTGAAAACTAAACACAACAGAATGCACGTGGCATCTGTGTGTCAACAATAACACAAGTTATAATTCCTAATCGTAAGTATTTTACAGTTCCTTAAGAGATGCATGATTCGAATAATCATGGCAACATTGAGCACTAAGCGGCTCCAATATCATAAAGATACGATTTAGTCCACAATAACACATCTCCAGATGGACAAGCAAAGTTCCATCTAAATACCATTCCCAAATATCTAAACGTGTCCTCCACAGGATCACGCAAGATTTCACCTTAGCAGTCTTCTAGATGAGTCTGCTGGCATAAAATCTGAACGGGAAACCTCCCCAAATAAATTAACGTGTCAAAACACGGAAACAATCAATCACCTTAAGTGAGAAAATAAGCCTTCCAAAATAGCAAAAGTGTGGCTCCATTCATTAAGGAGTACTCTGATAGTATACAAATACCATGTCTATTCGCTTACAACATTTGCAAATTTAATTAAATAGTGGGAATGCAACTTCTTAAACACCCTATACTCAATAATAACAATGATGCAATTGTACATTTAAGACTGAGCTCCATGAACGGCTCGGTAAAAAAATCTGTCTAGCAAAACAAAGTATGCGGTCATGCGTCAACTCTCCCGCTTGAAAAATCTAGTGTGCTGCTCTGCAGGTGAAAGCAGATAACCTTGAGCGTCGAAAGCTGTCATCCTAACGGAGCTCAAGTGTTAACTTGCACGCTTCACTGCGTGTCAAAGTCTATCAACATGTAGAACAAACTGGTGTAATGCACTCAAAAATGTCTATTATTTCACTTTGTGCACACTATAATACAATGTCATTATCATTGGGATAACAAGGCTTCGAAACATGCCTTGAAAAATGAGGTCTAAACATAAGCTGCATCGCAGCTTGGTAAAGCATACGAAAAAAAAAGATATGTCACTTTTCAAAGAGATTGAAAAGAGGCTCCACTGTCACAAAGAAAAGAATTCTCCACAAAAGAACGTGCGCAATGCACTCAAAATAATTAAATGTTCTTACCAACGCCATTCTCCTGAGTTATTATTGCAAATGATACAATTTAATGTTGAATGGTTGGTTACAAGTGCTTTAACTATAGACACTCCCATTCTCTAAATTGATTCACCTTGAATCAAGGTTCTGAGACCTTAAAAATGTATTTTACAAAAATGGTAGATGCGTAACCTTTACGACAACGAAATGATACGACCAATAGTGGCGTATTTATTCCTTCAATAAAAGGGGCCTCAAAGTTATCAAAAGAAAATAACCTTACTTTGAGCTAGTTAAATCAAACAAAACATTGCTCCTTCTCAGCTGATGTCCATTCTAAGGACTATACAAAATTATGACACATTTGCACCCCTCTGAGGTGTCTAACTCCAAGGCATAAGCTATCTGCCAAAAATGCGGAAGCTTATGGAAATGAAAGTATTCCGTCAGCGGCATCTACAAAAATACAAGACGTACCTAAATGACTGTTATAAAACGGTTGACTACAACTAATCCACCCCCGAGACCAGAACCAAATACAAGTAGAAATTAACGTAAATTCACGGCAGCATGTTTCTCACAGAGAAACATCCCAGGCTTCAAATTCATGGATCAATCCTTGCGTTCCCAGGTGGTAATAATATTTCCTCGGCCATGGTTTGCCCAATTCTAGTGTCGGCTTCCATATTGCTGATGTTAGATGGTCAATGGCTCCTCCATTGGGATATTTACGGCATCATCTCGTTCGTCGTGGTACAGGCGTAAATCAGAATGTCGTCACCGGTAAACATTTCGACGTTCTCGTTGAAGTAATGTAATAGGTTGAAAAACACCGTTTTATCGCTGCTGATGATTGATTTAGCAACACTGGCTTTAAACGGTGCAGGCTTTATAGAATAGAAATGGCCATGTGTCTGCTTCACTGAAGCTATCTTTCACAGATTCTAATAGCACGTTATTAGCACCATCAGTAGGGGAGTAGTGGGTGTTCTGCCCCACCTGATTTTATTTGTACCCGACTGTACGTGTTAAACAAGTGGATATCTCGCGAAACCATGGTTGGATTTGGGCATATAAGGTGTCGTTGAATTCGGGTTGACGTCCTCTTTCCTATGGACCACTCGTTATATTTTTCATTTTTTTTTTAAATTTCGGTTTTTGAAAGTAGGCGATAGTTTGAAAACCAAACATGATAGAACGTTGTGCCATGGTTCAAACCAATGGTTTTTATGTCCTTTATATTTTGTAATAAAACTTTTTTATTTTAGATGTTTTTTGAAAACAGTCCAATTTTGAAATTCCTATACTTTGGAAACTAGGAACTTTACAAAAAAATGTTTGACGTAAATGAATGGTCCCTACCCCCTTTACCGCCAAAATAAATTTCAAGTATCTAGGATAAAAACTTGACAGTAGTGTGGTGGAGTTCTACCAATAATCGCGCGTGTGCTTGAATACGTATGGCTATCTTCGAAAAAGTTGGTGTTGGGGGAGGACTAGGGTCCAGTGAGGTGTCGTTTAGATGGTATTTTTCCGCTCTATTTGATGCTGAGGTTATTTTTTAAAATGGGTGAAATTCGGAAACGCAATTTGAGGTAAACGTGAGTTTTTAACATTTTGGTGATATCAATGAGCTTGTACGTCTAGAACGATGTGTTGTTTAGGAACGGGGTGACGTCCTCTTTGCTAAGAATGTGCGTTGATTTTTTTCTTAATTTTGAAAATTCTTGTTTCTGGTTTTTGATTATTTTGGAAATGGTGAAGAGAAGAAAAAAAAGTTTGTTTGACGTTAATAAAAGGTGGGTATGCCCTCTAGGTGGGCAGCAAGTTTCAAGGGTGTAGGAGGAAAAAATGATAGCCTACCTTCTCGCGAACATTGGCGATAATTGGCGAATGGATGGTCGAATTTTAACGAATAAGGTATTGTTGGTGGTGGGATGACATGCTCTTTGCTAAGAATGGGTGTTGGTATTTTTATAAAAAAAATGAATTTTTTTTTTAAATTGGACTATAGTTTGAAAACCAAACTTGATAGAACGTTGTTTAATAGTTCAAACAAATGGTCTCTGTGAGCTTTATTTTTTATAATAAAACTTTTTTATTTTTTGTGAATTGGTGAAAACAATTAAATTTTGAATTTTTCCTATTTTGCAAACTAACAAGTTTACAAATAAGTTTGTTTGACATAAATGAAAGGTCTCTACCCCCTCTACCATGAAAATATATGGCAAGTCTCTAGGACAAGAACTATGCATTTTAATTATTATTTTTTTAAATTTATTTTTAAATAAAAGAGTGTTTGTAGACAGAGAGCCGGTAGCGCTTGACGTATGTTACAACGAGGCTATGACAGGCCATGGTGGATACAGGAAATGGCTATTTCGAGGGGTAGCAGGGCGCGGGAGCGCTTTCTGATATTTTCCTATATGACGAACGAATGAAGGCGAATATTTTGAAAATCCCTCATGGCGATCTCGGTGACAGTGCCTGGAAGAAATTAATCGCTATTTTGGCTGGGGCTGCTTATTACGATTGGTTTTGTGACATTTCCTATGACGGATGGAGGCGAATATTTGAAAATGTGTTTAGTGTGCTAGGATTTTTTTTACCCTGAAGGGGATCTTTTACATGCTAGTAAACGGTAATAAGCGAGACTGCTCTCTGGCACAGTAAATGGTTTTAGAATATGGGAACCTATAACATTTGCTCGACCAAGTCATGTGCATGTACGCAAAGAGCCAAAACGGTAAGGTCATTAGCCTGAAATGTTATAAACTAAATATTGAACTGGGTAAAGTCATGTGTTTTAGGGTAAAAGTATGTGGTTAACATGATCATGTATTGAGGATGGCCGCTTGCTAGTAGTTATTATTACTGTAAAATGTTTAATAATAATAATAATTATAATAAAAGACACATATGTTTTAATGCTAACACACACACACAGTCCTGCTCACTGGAGACTGAATAATGTACCTAGCCAGAGGACTTGCGAGAGAGACTGCTGATAAGACAAAAATGTCTACGTCAGCAGGAAGTGTGATATCAGCTTACTTGCCTCGTGGTGGCTAGCAGGTGTGCTGTTTAAGCAGAGACCGCCATTTTGGTTCTGAGACGTTAGGACTACCGATGTATAAGAGGCAGCCATTTTGGTACGTTATTTATTTATTTAGCGTATGATGCTTCATGACAATCGTTTGAAATGTATTATATATAATTGCTATTAGTAAAATAAAAATTAATATATATTTATATACATGGATACCTCAGATTTCATCACAAGCTGATGTCTAGTCCTTCCAACCAAGTGAGTGCCACAGGGTAGTTCCTCCATAGGCCCAGTGAATGCTCGTAGAGGACATTCTTTCACGATGTGGCTGATGGTTTGCACTTCCGCACCACAGTTGCAGGAAGGTGACTCCAACCACCCCCATTGCTGTAGTGCAGAAGCAGTTTTTCCAACGCCGCAGCGTATCCTGTTTAGTCTGGTCCAGATGGTGCGCGGGAGGTTGAACCCAGGAGGTTTTGCTGTTGGGTCACCGATGTTGATTATTAAAAACTTGAAACTAGTATAAGGTACGCGAATCTTATCCCGTTTGAGGAATGTGGGGAGGCGTGGGAACACGTGTGAGAGAGACAACATTTCAAGGTCAAACCGCTGAGAAAATGCAACTTTTTCTGTTGCTAAGCAGACAGATAAGGTTTGTGTTAGTAATACACTGACAGGACCAGCAAATAGACGTAAACAGTAGAGCTCTGAACTGAACTTTGGAAGAAAAAGCCTCTTTGTTTTTGGTAAGTACCTATGAATGATTATTTTAATAATGTCATGCTAATGAACCTTAAATTTGTAGTTATTGATTAGGTAATTAATGATTTTTATTTATTGATTTGTTTGCAGATAACCGGTATACCTTACATGTCTGAGATACAAGACACCATTGCACTTTTGAGCTCACTAGAAGGAAACAGCAACAAACCAGTGCAAGTGAAGGTGAGATTAATTTTTAACTAACTTGTTTCATTTTTTGGTTTGATATTATTTTATTTTATTTTATGAAATGTATGTATTAATCTGAATTAAGGTATTTATAGCGGTTTATTTTACTTATTTTTAGAAACTTGGATCGAAAAGCCTTACCGCCATAGCAGTTGCTGAAACCCGAGATGAACTAGAGAAAAACCATTGCCAAAGAGTGAAGTATTTAAAACTGAGGTAAGCCTAACTTAAAATGCTATTCAATTTTACCACTATTGAAAACCACTAAACAAAAAAAAATTCATTACCTGTACATGACTGGGACGATGATTGCTTTATTGATTAATGGCTATGTATTGGCAAAAGGTACAAGACCATATTGGTTGTTGACCGGGAAAAGTACAAGGCCATATTGGATTTTGTAAAAACAAAAATTTAAATTTAATTTATGGGCGGTTCCCTATGAACTCAACGAATATCCACAAGTTTTAACATGATAATCTGGACAAAACGACATGACATTCATTCATTTTTGTTTATATATTGGTTTAAAGGGGGATGTAAACGACAGTAGCTTTATAAATAGAAAATAAGTACATGAGTTACTGTTAGCGCCGACATACAGTTTATTATTAAATATTTTTTGATGGTGTTTTCATATATTAATGCCAATTAACGTTAACGTTTTATTTACAAGTATTGATTGATTGATTGATTGAGTGATGTTTTTTTTAGGTGTGGTCATGCGCCATTAATATAGTGAACAGACAGTGAAAAAAGCATACATTGTGCTTTAAATACTCTGTGCAACGTTAATAACTTACAATAAGAAAAAGATTTATTATAACACATAGCGTTAGTACCAAATACAACAAGTGAGCAAGTTGGTTTACCACGTGGGTTAAATTTAAAATCAGAAAATAATCGTTGGTTAACATTTGAATCCTGACCTGTAGGCTTTTTGTCGACACATAAACTTGCAAAAGCCGGGTTGTTTTACCTGAACCGAGAATATGTGGTGCGCTGTGTGCTTTGTCGTGTTGAACTTTCACACTTGGAAGAAGGGGATGATCCCTTTAGAGACCATTTGCGATGGTCTCCTTGTTGTCCTTACATGCTTGGAAAACAAGTGGGTAACCTACACGTGTATCCATTTTACCGAACCACAAGGCCATTGGCCGCTACTTACGTTGCTGAATCACAAATAAATAATAATAATAATGATGATGTATTACCAGCCAACAACGGTAGTGTCGATATATGTGGTCCATATGCCATAGACAGTTTTGAATTGGCATGTTCTTTTGAAAAATTGGGAGTTTGCAAGACTAAAGCACTAGCACACCCAGAGTACAGCTCTGTTGAAAAACGTTTAGAATCTTATAAAAATGTTTGGCCATTAATATTAAAACACCTTACAAAACAGCTAACACCTTTTTATACTGGTGAAGGGGATAAAAAATATGTTTTTATTCTGGATTTGCTTTAAAGAATTGGCAAATGACTGGTGACCCTTTTTTGCAACACGCTCGTTGGTTACCTAACTGTAGATACATGGTGTTGCTTAAAGGTCAGGAATTTGTGAACACTATTCGTAAAGAAAACGTGATTGCGGTACAAGAGATAAAAGTGCCTTTAGAGTTAGAATACGCTGAGCAAATAGATTAGGCTGAAAAAAAAGATATGTCTGACCAACAAATACAAAAGTGTGACCGACAATTATGTAAAATTTGTTATCAAGATGATCTAGGTGTTGTATTTTTACCTTGTGGACACATGATAGCATGTGTCAAGTGTGCATTAAAACAAAACACTTGTGCTATATACAGAAAAGTAGTATCTGCTACAGTTAGGGCACTTCTTGCATAAATAATATAATTTATTAGCAATGCATAGTGCAAAATACCTATATGCACAATATTATTACAAGCTGTTGTAGAGTGTAATAGATATGCTTTTCATTTGTTTATAGACTATTACAATGGATGTTTTGAACGCTGTGGGGCAAGCTTGTGGCTTAGAGACAAAGAAGCTCAGCGAATTGCCAACGCATATTCCATTTCGGATTATCAAGATTCCGAAATTGAAAACAGCATATGGTGATCGTGTACTTTGTGTATGCGAAAATTTTGAGACATTTCTGCCTACACGGTTTAATGATAAGACGGAGAGTGTTTTTGATGAAGTGAATAATGCTGTGCAACCTGTACACTTAATTTATGAAGGTCTTAAAACAATAGGTGCATGGTCAGTTTTAATTAAATAAAAAAACAAATGTGAAATAATAATGGAAAAATATAAGTGATGACAATAGACTGAAAGAAAAAAAATATGTGTATAGAATAATAATGTTTTAGTTTTTAATATTGTCTTTAATAATATTATGATGAACCAAAAAAATTTGCTGTATATAAAGTTTGTAAATAAA
This sequence comes from Meconema thalassinum, assembly GCA_946902985.2. Lineage (NCBI taxonomy): Eukaryota > Metazoa > Arthropoda > Insecta > Orthoptera > Tettigoniidae > Meconema > Meconema thalassinum. The sequence continues at coordinate 1,480,255,758 of OX336389.2, read as the reverse complement.
TGCAAATGATGTTACAATGCTGTTTTATTTTCTACAAAGTTACAATATTTAACATTGCAAAGTATACATGATTATGCCAATAAATGCATACTTAATACAAGTAGTATACGATAGTGTGTTATAGTTTTAAAAACAAAGCTTGTTGTAGATCTTTTTTCCACGGCGAACAATAGGTATAAAACGTCATTTTCACTATTATAAACATAAGCAACATAATTATTATCCTCAACATTATCCTCAAGATCACTAAAACCAGTTAAATATCCCTGTTCCTTTTTCTGTTCCTGTTCCCCTTCCTCTTCCTCTTCCTCTACAGTGTCCTCATGTAGAGTCTGCGTGGCTTTTGATAATGTTAAGGGATTTTTGAACATTGAATTATTTTCAATAGTAGTATTGTTTTGTAGCATTTGCTATTTAGCATTTTTATAATTTTCTGTTGACAGCAACAATGTTTCATGGAGTACACTACATTGATGATCACTGACACATAAAACCTCACTATTTTTACTTTTTAGCTCACCTTGACCTTATTTTGAACGTTGTTTTGAACAACGCCTTATAACAGTTCCATTTTTATTGGTTCGTTTCACAATATATGAATATCCTTTATAGAATGTTTGAGGATTACCATACCTAGTCAATGATACTTCCATATCAACTGTCAAGCATAGACTAAGCTCTAGTAAAGACAACTTGGTAATAAGAACAATAGTTTAATGTGCGAGCATATACGGATGCAAATGTGGGAGCAAAAAAAGGTTGGGAGCAAAAAGTGGGAGCAAAAAGTGTAAGCAAAAGTGGGAGAAAATATGAGAGCAAAAAAGTAGGGGCACGTATGGGAGCAAAAAGTGGGAGCAAATGTGAAAGCAAAAGTGGGAGCAAAAAGTGAGAGAAAAAAGTGGGAGCAAAAAGTGTAAGCAAAAGTGGGAGAAAATATGAGACCAAAAATGTGGGAGAAAAAATGGGAGCAAAAAGTGGGAGCAAAAGTGGGAGCAAAAAGTGTGAGCAAAAAAGTGTAAACAAAAGTTGGAGCAAACAAGTGTGAGCAAATATGAGAGCAGAAAGTGGGAGCAAGTGTGCAAGCAAAAGTGGGAGCAAAAGGTGAGAGCAAAAAGAGCGAGCAAAAGTGGGTGCACAGAGTGGGAGCAAAATGTGTGAGTAAAAAGTGGGACAAATTTGGTGTTTTCATAAAACAATCTCACCTAACCTAACCTAACCTAACTTTTCCTAACCTAACTTTATCCAACCTAACCTAACCTAACTTCACCTAACCTAACCCAACTTCATCTAACCTAACTTGACCTAACTACACCTAACCTAACTTGAACTAACTTCACCTAACCTAACTTCACCTAACCTAACCTTCCAACTCTCAGATCAAGAAATTAATTCTGGGCATAGTCGAGTTGGAACCCAAAACCTCTGGGATAACATCCAAGTATACTAGCCACTACACTGCCAGATGGGCAAATTATCATGCAACACAACACAAAAATAAAAGTTTTCAGTAGTGTAACTCATTGGCTGGCAACCATAGTTGAGAATTCAAACCCAAGACCTCAGGAATTTTTTTTTAACATTATCAGAAATATTATTCCATTTACATTTTGCTGCTGCTTATAGTTATAAGAGTTGGCATTAATATGGGAGTAAAAGTGAGAGCAAAAGTGAAAGCAAAAAGTGGGAGCAAGCATGGCTGGTTGTTGAGACTTTCATATCAACTAATGCACATGAATTAAATTTTAGTAAAGAGACTTGGGTAATAATAATACTAATAACAGTTAAAAAGATATCCAAGTGGATTCATTTTTATTTTTTTGAAGGTGGAATTTCCAAAGTACCGTCAACAATAATAATTATATGAACAGTGGGAAATCAAACCCAAGACCTCAGGACTTTTGTTTTCAACATCATAAGAAATATTATTCCATTTACATTTTGCTGCTGCTCATAGTTATAAGAGTTGGCATTAATATGAGAGCAAAAGTGGGAGCAAAAGTGAAAGCAAAAAGTGGGAGCAAGCATGGCTGGTTGTTGAGACTTTCATATCAACTAATACACATAAATCAAATTTTAGTTAACTGACTTGGCTAATAATAATAATAATAATAACAGTTTAAAAGAATTCAAGGGGATTGATATTTTTCAAGGTGTAATTACCAAAGTACTGTCAAGAACAATAATTACATGAACAGATTCCATGAACTCTACAGTGCTTGTAAGGTTAATGATTGGCTAGGAGTGAGATAGAGCTAGCTAACCTAAGTTTAACCTCAGCTCACTTAACCTAACCTTGTCACATGACATGTTCTACAAGTTTAGACTTGCTTTGAGACTGGCTATGACGTCACAGATGAATGGCGGTGGGAGGCTGGACATGACTTTTTATTACACAAAAACATTTTCCTTTTTGCCAGCCTCCCACCGCCATTCATCTGTGACGTCATAGCCAGTCTCAAAGCAAGTCTAAACTTGTAGAACATGTCATGTGACAAGGTTAGGTTAAGTGAGCTAAGGTTAACTTAGGTTAGCTAGCTCTATCTCACTCCTAGCCAATCCTTAACCTTAAAAGCACTCTAGAGTTCATGGAATCTGTTCATGTAATTATTATTCTTGACAGTACTTTGGAAATTACACCTTGAAAAATATCAATCCCCTTGATTTTTTTTAAACTGTTATTATTATTATTATTATTATTATTAGCCAAGTCACTTTACTAAAATTTAATTTATGTGTATTAGTTGATATGAAAGTCTCAACAACCAGCCACGCTTGCTCCCACTTTTTGCTTTCACTTTTGCTCCCACTTTTGCTCTCATATTAATGCCAACTCTTATAACTATGAGCAGCAGCAAAATGTAAAGGGAATAATATTTCTTATGATGTTGAAAACAAAAGTCCTGAGGTCTTGGGTTTGATTTCCCACTGTTCATATAATTATTATTGTTGACAGTACTTTGGAAATTCCACCTTCAAAAAAATGAATCCACTTGAATATCTATTTAACTGTTATTAGTAGTATTATTATTACCCAAGTCTCTTTACTAAAATTTAATTCATGTGTATTAGTTGATTTGAAAGTCTCAACAACCAGCCATGGTTGCTCCTACTTTTTGCTCTCATATTTGCTCCCACGTTTTGCTTTCACATTTGCTCTCACTTTTGCTCACACTTTTTTTCTCTCACTTTTACTCCCATATTAATGCCAACTCTTATAACTATAAGCAGCAGCAAAATGTAAATGGAATAATATTTCTGATAATGTTCAAAACAAAAGTCCTGAGGTCTTGGGTTTGAATTCTCAACTATGGTTGTCAGCCAATGAGTTACACTACAGAAAACTTTTATTTTTGTGTTGTGGTGCATGATAATTTGCCCATCTGGCGGTGTAGTGGCTAGTATACTTGGATGTTATCACAGAGGTTTTGGGTTCCAACTCGACTATGCCCAGAATTTAATTCTTGATCTGAGAGTTGGAAGGTTAGGATAGGTGAAGTTAGGTTAGGTGAAGTTAGGTCAAGTTAGGTTAGGTCAAGTTAGGTTAGGTGAAGTTAGGTCAAGTTAGGTTAGGTGAAGTTGGGTTAGGTTAGGTGAAGTTAGGTAAGGTTAGGTTGGATAAAGTTAGGTTAGGAAAAGTTAGGTTAGGTTAGGTTAGGTTAGGTTAGGTGGGATGGTTTTAGTAAAACACCATATTTGCCCCCACTCTTTACTCACACATTTTGCTCCCACTTTGTGCACCCACCTTTGCTTACACATTTGCTCCCACTTTCTGCTCTCATATTTGCTCACACTTGTTTGCTCCCACTTTTGTTTACACTTTTTCGCTTCCACTTTTTTGCTCCCACTTTTTGCTCCCACTTTTGCTCCCATTTTTTGCTCCCATATTTGCTACCACCTCTTTGGCTCTCATATTTTCTCCCACTTTTGCTTACACTTTTTGCTCCCACTTTTTATCTTACTTTTTGCCCCCACTTTTGCTTTCACATTTGCTCCCACTTTTTGCTCCCATACTTGCTCCTACTTTTTCACTCTCATATTTGCTCCCACTTTTGCTTTCACATTTGCACCCACTTTTTGCTCCCATACTTGCTCCTATTTTTTTTGCTCTCATATTTGCTCCCACTTTTGCTTACACTTTTTGCTCCCACTTTTTGCTCCCAAATTTTTTTGCTCCCACATTTGCATCCATATATGCTCGCACATTAAACTATTGTTCTTATTACCAAGTTGTATTTACTAGAGCTTAGTCTATGCTTGACAGTTGATATGGAAGTGTCAGTGACTAGGTATGGTAAGCCTCATGCATTCTATAAAGGATATTCATATATTGTGAAACGAAAAAATAAAAATGGAACTGTTATTTGGCGTTGTTCAAACAACGTTCAAAATAATGTCAAGGTGAGCTAAAAAGTAAAAATAGTGAGGTTTTAAGTGTCAGTGATAATCAGTGTAGTGTACAGTACTACATGAAACCTTGTTGCTGTCAACAGAAAATCATAAAAATGCTAAAAAGCAAATGCTACAAAACAATACTACTATTGAAAATAATTCAATGTTCAAAAATCCCTAAACATTATCAAAAGCCACGCAGACTCTACATGAGGACACTGTAGAGGAAGAGGAAGAGGAACAGGAACAGAAAGAGGAACAAGGATATTTAACTGGTTTTAGTGATGTTGAGGATAATGTTGAGGATAATAATTATGTTGCTTATGATTATAATAGTTAATGACGTTTTATACCTATTGTTCGACGTGGAAAAAAGATCTACAACAAGCTTTGTTTTTAAAACTATAACACACTATCGTTAAGGCAAAGACTTGTATTAAGTATGCATTTATTGGCATAATAATGTATACTTTGCAATGTTAAATATTGTAACTTTGTAGAAAATAAAACAGCATTGTAACATCGTTTGCATTTATTTACAAACTTTATATACAGCACCATAATATTTTTAAAGACAACACTAAAAACTAAAACATTATTATTCTATACACATATTTTTTTTCTTTCAGTCTATTGTCATCACTTATATTTTTCCATCGTTATTTCACATTTGTTTTTTTTATTTCATTAAAACGGACCATGCACCTATTGTTTTTAAAAATTTCATAAATTAAGTGTACAGGTTGCACAGCATTATTCACTTCATCAAAAACACTCTCCGTCATATCATTAAACCGTGTAGGCAGAAATGTCTCAAAATTTTCGCATACACAAAGTACACGATCACCATTTGCTGTTTTCAATTTCGGAATCTTGATAATCCGAAATGGAATATGCGTTGGCAATTCGCTGAGCTTCTTTGTCTCTAAGCCACAAGCTTGCCCCACAGCGTTCAAAACATTCATTGTAAAAGTCTATAAACAAATGAAAAGCATATCTGTTACACTCTACAACAGCTTGTAATAATATTGTGCATATAGGTATTCTGCACTATGCATTGCTAATAAATTATATTAAGTATGCAAGAAATGCCCTAACTGTAGCAGATACTACTTTTCTGCATATAGCACAACTGTTTAGTTCTAATGCACACTTGACACATGCAATCATGTGTCCACAAGGTAAAAATACAACACCTAGTTCATCTTGATAACAAATTTTACATAATTGTTGGTCACACTTTTGTATTTGTTGGTCAGGCAAGTCTTTTTTTTCAGCCTCATGTATTTGCTCCGCGTGTTCTAACTCTGAAGGCACTTTTATCTCTTGTGCCGCAATCACGTTTTCTTTACGAATAGTGTTCACAAATTCCTGACCTTTAAGCAACACCATGTATCTACAGTTAGGTAACCAACGAGCGTGTTGCACAAAATGGTCATCAGTCATTTGCCAATCCTTTAAAGCAAATCCAGAATAAAAACATATTTTTTATCCCCTTCACCAGTATAAAAATGCAACTTCACTTAGCTGTTTTGTAAGTTGTCTTAATATTAATGGCCAAACATTTTTATAAGATTCTAAACGTTTTTCAACAGAGCTGTACTCTGGGTGTGCTAGTGCTTTAGTCTTGCAAACTCCCAATTTTTCAAAACAACATGCCAATTCAACACTGTCTAAGGCTTATGGACCACATATATCGACACTACCGTTGTTGTCTGGTAATGCATCATTATTATTATTTATTTGCGATTCAGCAACGTAAGTACCGTCCAATGGCCTTGTGGTTCGGTAAAATGGATGCACGGGTAGGTTACCCGCTTGTTTTCCAAGCATGTAAGGACAACAAGGAGACCATCGCAAATGGTCTCTAAAGGGATCATCCCCTTCTTCCCCGTGTGAAAGTTCAATACGACAAAGCACACAACACACCACATCTTCTCGGTTCAAGTAAAAAACCGGCTGCAAGTTTATGTGCCGACAAAAAGCCTACAGGCCAGGATTCAAATGTTAACCAACGATTATTTTCTGATTTTAAATTTAACCCACGTGGTAAACCAACTTGCTCACTTGTTATATTTGGTACTAACGCCGTGTGTTATAATAAATATTTTTCTTATTGTAAGTTATTAACGTTGCACAGAGTATTTAAAGCACAATGTATGCTTTTTTCACTGTCTGTTCACTATATTAATGGCGCATGACCACACCTAAAAAAAATCCCTCAATCAATCAATCAATCAATCAATCAATCAATCAATACTTGTGAATAAAACGTTATCGTTAAGTGGCATTAATATATCAAAACACCATCAAAAAATATTTAATAATAAACTGTATGTCGGCACTAATAGTAACCCATGTACTTATTTTCTTTTTACAAAGCTACAGTCGTTTACATCCCCCTTTAACCAATATATAAACAAAGATGAATGAATGATATGTCGTTTTGTCCAGATTATCATGATCAAACCTGTGGATATTCGTTGAGTTCATAGGGAACCGCCCATAAATTAAATTTAAATTTTTGTTTTTACAAAATCCATTATGGCCTTGTACTTTTCCCGGTCAACAACCAATATGGTCTTGTACCTTTTGCCAATACATAGCCATTAATCAATAAAGCAATCATCGTCCCAGTCATGTACAGGTAATGAATTTATTTTTGTTTAGTGGTTTTCATTAGTGGTAAAATGAAATAGCATTTTAAGTTAGGCTTACCTCAGTTTTAAATACTTCACTCTTTGGCAATGGTTTTTCTCTAGTGCGTCTCGGGTTTTCAGCAACTGCTACGGCGGTAAGGCTTTTCTTTCCATGTTTCTAAAAATAAGTAAAATAAACCGCTATAAATACCTAAATTCAGATTAATTCATACATTTCATAAAATAAAATAAAATAATATCAAAAAAATGAAACAAGTTAGATTAAAAAAATCTCACCTTCACCTGCACTGGCTTGTTGCTGTTTCCTTCTAGTGAGCTCAGATATGCAATGGTTTCTTGTATCTCAGACATGTAAGGTATACCGGTTATCTGCAAACAAATAAATAAATAAAAATCATTAATTACCTAATCAATAACTACAAATTTAAGGTTCATTAGCATGACATTATTAAAATAATCATTCATAGGTACTTACCAAAAACAAAGAGGCTTTTTCTTCCAAAGTTCAGTTCAGAGCTCTACTGTATACGTCTATTTGCTAGTCCCGTCAGTGTATTACTAACACAAACCTTATCAGTCTGCTTAGCAACAGAAAAAGTTGCATTTTCTTAGCGTTTTGACCTTGAAATGTTGTCTCCCTCACACGTGTTCCCACGCCTCACCACATTCCTCAAACGCGATAAGATTCGCGTACCTTATACTAGTTTCATGTTTTTAATAAGCAACCAAAATGGCTGCCTCTTATACATCGGTAGTCCTACTGTCTCAGAACCAAAATGGCGGTCTCTGCTTAAACAGCACACTTGCTAGCCACCACGTGGCAAGTAAGCTGATATCACACTTCCTGCTGACGTAGACATTTTTGTCTTATCAGCAGTCTCTCTCACAAGTCCTCTGGCTAGGTGCAATATCCAGTCTCCAGTGAGTAGGACTGTGTGTGTGTGTTAGAATTGAAAACATGTGTATCTTATTATTATTATTATTATTAATATTATTAATATTATTATTATTATTTTATTAAACATTTTACTGTAATAATAATTACTAGCAAGCGGTCATTCTCAATACATGATCATGTCAACCCCGTACTTTCACCCTAAAACACATGACTTTACCCAGTTCAATATTTAGTTTATAACATTTCAAGCCAATGACCATACCGTTTGGGCTCTTTGCGTACGTGCACATGACTTGGTCGAGCAAATGTTATATGTTTCCATATTCTAAAACCATTTACTGTGCCAGACAGCAGTCTCGCTTATTACCGTTTACTAGCATGTTAAAGATCCCCTTCAGGGTAAAAAAAACCTAGCACACTTAACACATTTTCAAATATTCGCCTTCATCCGTCATAGGAAATGTCACAAAACCAATCGTTATAAGCAGCCCCAGCCGTCCTGCCAAAATAGCGATTAATTTCTTCCGGGCACGGTCACTGAGATCGCCATATGGGATTTTCAAAATATTCGCCTTCATTCGTTCGTCATATAGGAAAATATCAGAAAGCGCTCCCTCGCCCTGCTGCCCCTCGAAATAGCCATTTCCTGTATCCACCATGGCCAGTCATAGCCTCGTTGTAACATACGTCAAACGCTACCGGCTCTCTATCAACAAACACTATTTTATTTAAAAAATAAAAAATTAAAAAATAAATGCATAGTTCTTGTCCTAGAGACTTGACATATATTTTCGTGGTAGAGGGGATAGAGACCTTTCATTTATGTCAAACGAACTTTATTTGTAAATTTGTTAGATTCCAAAATACTAAAAATTAAAATTTAAGTGTTTTCAAAAAATCGCAAAAAATTTAAAAGTTTTTTTATAATAAAAATAAAGGTCATAGAGACCATTTGTTTGAACTATTAAACAACGTTCTATCAAGTTTGGTTTTCAAACTATAGTCTACTTTTTAAAACAAAAATTTTCAAAAAAAAATACCAACACACATTCTTAGCAAGGAGCATGTCATCCCAACGGCAACAATACCTCATTCGTTAAAATCCAACCATCCATTCGCCAATGTTCGTGAGAAAGTAGGCTATCTTTTTTTTTCCCCCTACACCCTTGAAATTTGCTGCCCACCTAGGGGGCATACTCACATTTCATTAACGTCAAACAAACTTTTTTTCTTATCTTCACCGTTTACAAAATAATCATAAATCCAAAAACAAGAATTTTCTTAAAATTTAAAAAAAAATCAACACACATTCTTAGCAAAGAGGGCGTCACCCCGTTCCTAAACAACACATCGTTCTAGACTTACAAGCTCATTAAATATCACCAAAAAGTTAAAAACGCACGTTTACCTGAAATTGCGTTTCCAAATTTCACCCATTTTAAAAAATAACCTCACCATCAAATAGAGCGGAAAAATACCATCTAAACGACACCTCACTTGACCCTAGTCCTCCCCCACCACCAACGTTTTCCAAGATAGCCATACGTATTTAAGCACACGCGCGATTATAGGTAGAACCCCCACCACCACACTACTGTCAAGTTTTTATCCCTGAGACTTGAAATTTATTTTGGGTAAAGGGGGTAGGGACCATTCATTTACGTCAAACAAACTTTTTTGTAAAGTTCCTAGTTTCCAAAATATAGGATTTTCAAAATTGGACTGTTTTCAAAAAAACATCAAAAATAAAAATGTTTTATTATAAAATATAAAGGACATAACAACAATTGGTTTCAACCTTGGCACAACGTTATATCATGTTTGGTTTTCAAACTATCGCCTACGTTCAATAACAAAAAATTTCAAAAAAAAATGAAAAATATATCGAGGAAAGAGGACGTCAGCCCGAGTTCAACGACACCTCATATGCCCAAATCCAACCATGGGTTCGCGAGATATCCACTTATTTAACATGTACAGTCTGGTACAAATAGATTAGGGTGGGGCAGAACACCCACTACTCCCCTACTACCATCACTTTGAATATTTAGATGAGATTCGCCTAGACATGGCGTATTTCTTTAGCATCAACATAATTTCCACAGCACTCAACGCTGTTAAATAGCACTAAAATGTTCACTTTGCTGGAAATTTTTGCGACCCACATTCCACCATGAGTGTGCGCAAAAATACAGCTAGTTCCTTAAAGTGGGCTGATATGGATCATGAAATGTTATGTGTACAAATTTCAGATAAAGGAAATAAATTCCCTCTTCAGGTGATAGGGGTGTATAGAGCACCGAAAGATAAGTTTTCTCTCCTCGAAACACTGTATGATAAAACTTGTACGGGTAATGCTATGAAAAAGAGCATAATAATTGCTGGAGATTTAAACCTCCCCAAAGTAGACTGGTCTGGTGAGTCAACTAGCTGTGGTCAAGCTCAGAGCGCTGCAAATAAATTCTTAAGGGAGGGGGGATTTTCCCAAGTAGTTGACTTCCCAACTAGAGACAATAATACCTTAGATGTTTATCTCGTAAGGACTGTGGAGCTGTATATTAACTGTCTGAAAGTACCAGGAATTAGTGACCATTCTGGGGTTGAATTAAATATTAGATATGGTGACATTACAAAATTAGACTCTGATGTAGCAAATAAGATCATATTCCAGAATCGCAGGGCGGATCAGGGCAAGTTTCAGGGATATTTGAATGAGCTATTTGTAGGATGGGCATCGGAAGGAAATCACATTAATATCCTGTGGACTAACTTTTTGAAAATTTTAAATAGCGCTATTGATAAATTTGTCCCATTTAAATTGCTGAACCAAAACCCAGATCCTGAGTATTACACACGAGAGATTAGGAGTCTAAAACGGAAAATTAGGATATTATACAATAAAAGACATGATAGTGACAAGTATATGTTGAAATTTAAGTCCTTATCAAGAGAGCTCGTCTTAAAAAAGAGGGCTGCTCATGACAGTTATATGCAAGGTTTACTTGGTTCGGGAGGTGATGGGTGGAAAAAAAATTACAGTTATGTTAAGAGAAGAAAGGGAAATTCAAATAATTTGTCGATGGTAATGTCCGGTGACAGTAAATTAATTACTGAGAAACAGGCCATTGCTAATGAATTAAATGTCTTTTACGGTAGTGTGTTCAATAAATCCAATAGCTGTGTGTTGGACCTTAACGACGAATCAGGGCCTCCCCTGTTCCAAATAAACCAGTCAGCAATTGTAAAGCTAATACAAAAACTACGTTTCAATGTATCAAAGGGTCCTGATAATATTGTTAGTGAAGAACTTAAACTAGGAGGTAGGGCCGTGCCACGATACTTGGAGGTGATGTTTAATGTGTCCATAAACAATGCGCAAATCCCAGATGACTGGAAAAGAGCTATGGTAGTCCCAATATTTAAGGGAGGGAGCAGACTTGAATTGGGCAACTACAGGCCGGTTAGCCTTACGTCCATCGTTTGTAAACAGATGGAGTATCTCATTTGCGACTACTTGAGGGAACAGTGGGAAACATTATCATGGTTTAATGATAGGCAACATGGATTTCGGAAAGGTTACTCATGCGAGAGTCAGATGCTATCACTTTTTCAAGACATTAGCGAATCGTTAGACCATGGAGTTTCAGTCGACGCCGTGGTTATAGATTTTGCGAAGGCATTTGATGTTGTGCCGCATGACATGCTACTCCATAAATTAGCTTCGACGAAGATTGATAGAAGAGTAATTTTATGGATCCAAGAATTTTTGACGGGTCGTTCCCAGAAAGTGAAAGTTGAAGGCATATTCTCGGATGAAATTACCGTAACGTCGGGTATCCCTCAGGGCAGCGTAATCGGAACTTTGTTATTTTGGCGTTTATAAATGACTTACCAAATGGGATTCGCAGTGACTGTCGATTGTTTGCGGATGATTGTGTAATATATCGAAAGATACATGACTCACAAGACAATGCAGTGCTTCAAGAGGACCTGAACCTGGTCTATAAGTGGGCGATTGTAAATAAAATGAAAATAAACACAAGAAAATGTAGTCTCTTAAAAATAGGGAAAGTGCGAAGGCAGGAGTTTCAATATAACATTGGCTCGGAAATACTTGTAGAAGAAGATTCTTGCAAATATTTGGGCGTTCACGTAAGGAATGATATGAAATGGAGTAGTCATGTAGGATGTGTAGTTTCAAAAGCTTACATATCCCTGCACTTTGTAAGGAGGGTATTAAAAGGAAGTAGTACCTCTGCTAAAGAATTAGGCTATTTGTCACTTGTAAGACCTATTCTGGAATATGCCTCGGTGGTTTGGGATCCATATCAAGTATGCTCATCAATGAGTTGGAAATGGTACAAAGAAAGGCCGCTAGATTTGTGCTCAGTGACTTTAATCCCAGGAGCAGTGTGAGCCGTATGTTAAAGAAACTTGGGTGGGAATCACTGGAGGCTAGGAGGATGAAATCTAGACTCTGCGCTATGTACAACACGTATACAAATCAACCAGCATGGGGTGAGCTTAGCAAACGATTGGGAAAGCCCACTTACATGGGTAGGAGTGATCATCCTTTCAAAGTTAAGGGCCGACCACAGCGAACAAATTATGGTAAATATTCTTTTGTAAACCGTGCCATTGATAACTGGAACTCTCTACCTGCCGCAGTCTTAGAGCCTTTTCCCACACATATAGGTGTGTTTAAGAAAACACTGACTATTTGTGTAAATACTCCAGTTTAATTGTTGTATAATTGTTATTGAATTGTTATGTATAATTATTTATTTGTTATGTAAATACAATTTTCCACCGGGGGACACACCCCCCATTGCAAGTAAATGAATGAATGTGGCGAGTGCACATGTACGTGGCGTACAGGAAAAATCACTAAATCACTCGTACTTTGAAAATATCACTTTATCGTGATTATAATTCTGTAGGAACAATTTCACAAGCACTGCTGTGCTGATACAACGTAGGATGCTTGGTCAATCCTTAGATACGACTTCCTTAGTCGTTTCACCAACAAAATGTTCATCGGTCACTCGACCGGACTTAGTAACGTACACATCCATGCGGCTCAAACGCATATAGGATTGTCCTTCCTCTCTGCATGGCGTGTTCCGGCTTCGAATACTGCCGAAGTCATTTAGCCTTTACTTCCTTCTTCCTCGCGTTTCTGCGATGCAAATACCTTAAATTGCCCATAATAGTATCATATTGACGTGGCTAATAATGCATAATTACCAATTATAATATTTCTCAAGAATGCACATCGTAGATAAAAATCTGCGATCATGATTAATTCTTTTTACTCTTGCAAACGAAGTCAAAAGTTCTCCTGAAGATGATACAAGCTTCCGGAGTGCGTTCAGTGTTTCCCAGTTGAAGTATTCTTATGTTACCAATAAAAATCATCACCAGCATGAGATCAAGCGGTCTCAGTATGATATATAGTAGGTCTCAGCCTCTGTAGGAGGAATTTTCACTAAGTTATTGGATGTCTACATGTATTTTCTTCTATTCCTCCTGCAAATTGGCAAACATTTCAGTGTCAGTCTTGGGGCGGGGCGGTGTGGTGTGCCTGTCAACCGGCGCTGTAACTCACCTCAGAGATGCTCATGAGTGTTTATATCAGAACTTACGGCCACAGTTTGATTTCATTCACTCACATTTCATCAATACATTCAGTTGTGACCTATCAAGTGCATTATTATGTTGAAAATGAGAAAGGCTAGTTCCAAAATTGCCACAGGGTATGTAGTATAGAATTTTCCAACACTTCCTGATAAGCTTTGGCATTCATGGTTCAAGGAACTAAAACCAGTGAGCAAAACCAACTCATGAAAATCAGAACCGCACCATAATGTTCTCCAGCAATCATCACAGTGGAAACAATGCTCACAGATAGGTAATAACTCCCCGGAAGTCGCCATGTCTGTACGCCACAACGTATAACATGATTCGTCACTCCGCATTATTGTAGAGCTCAAAGGTAACGTGGGATTGGCTACAAGAGTTCAGTTTAGTAATCGTTGGTTGATGTGCTGCAGCTCGCTCACGGAATCCAAGTACAAACACCTCTCGACGAATAGCACGAACATTAGCGTCACTTCCAAATGCCAATCAAAAGTCTGTGACCGTGGTTTCTAACGAAGCTTGCTAGGTTGACTTCACCAGGCAGTCGCAATCTGTTAATACGTTTTCTCCCCTCGTCGGGGTTGGGATTTCGTAGCGGCAAGTGTTTCAAACCGCCAAGAAATCTCATGGCAAATGGCCGAACTTGAGGGTACACTTAGCACTCGTCGGACTCCGTTCCGATCGCTGTGGATAGTAAACATTAGACTACTTTCTATTCAGAAAGTTCATTAATGGCAATGTAGTGTACCTCGAATTAATAACGTAGAAAATAATATTTGTGTCAGACTTCATCCGGTTAAAATGTTAAATTAATTTTAGTAAAACGATCTTCAATTTAGGCCTACATTAGTTGTGTGTTCAGCAGATCTGAAGATATGATGGTTCAACCTGAACTGACGACCGATACCTCTTCATAAGGGATTTCTTGATTGGTGGGAAGTCCATGGGTTAATACGCGCACTGATACCTGATGTGCGCTATGTGGGACGCCCTGGGAGCATTGGTACATTTTAACAATGAAATTCACAATCGCTCAAACTAAGAATGAGCTTCTTGGAAAGGAGAACCAGAATATTTACCGCGGTGACAGAATGAATACCAAATGCCGTCCTCAAAAGTCAGGTTGTAACACACCTCGTCAACATACTGTATGTCAAAAGGAAAATAGAAATTAATATTCTAGTATTCACTTAATCCGCACTGTCCAATGTGGTACGCATGCCCTTGGGAACCACCGATGTTATGCACGGGTTGAAAACTCAACCATACCTCCCTCATGTGGTAAGTAATGTGCGGAGTGTATCAAAGTAACGGGAACTCCATTTGACGTTTGGGTTTGCCTTTACTTCTCCATAACTGCGCAGTCTACCATACCACTTTTTATATCACATTTCATCGCAACAATATCCTCTGTTATGCCCTGGCCTTCGAAGACGACATTTTATATACACCCTGTATATCAAGAGGTATTTTTTTATTTATTTCGCTGCTTACTCTGGCCTCGAAAACTAAACAAGAAAGAAAAGAAACCAAATGTGCACTCATCGTTGACTGAGAGGCGATACATGTGTTGAGTGTAAGACAAAGACTGTTACTTGTACTACCATCATAAATTACTCGTATAATACAGTAATACAATGGTCAACACAGAATTACAGCCCTAAAAGCCACGAGCTTTCCTAATAACGCTCCTGAGAATAGTTCTAAACTCAGTAGGCTAAAAACTATTGTGTTTAATCGAAATGTAATGTTCTTCAGTCAATCTACACGATTGTACCCAAATGTAATGGGTGGTTCCCTAATCGTGAAAAATAATTACATGAGATTAATAAATACACTTGGATGACCAGTTTCGATCGTGAAGCGATCATCATCAGATCCGCTACACTAAGGCTATTAAATATACGTTTATTAGTATGGTTATGATATTTACAATATACACTTAGCCTATTTAGGGGCAGTAGGGATTAAACTAGCACAACGAGTCAAGATGTGTGATTTGTTTTGTTGAGATACTGATAGTGGAGATTGACCTTCAAGTTTGCGTGCTTAGAGTGATTATGTGATTGTTATTAACCCTTAGCCACTGAGGTGAGAAATCAGTAACGTTATTCCTGACGTTGAGTCTGAGGGACTCCACAAAATTAATTTCAAATTTTAGAGAGCTAGTACAAGTTTTAATGAACAAAGTATTAAAAATCGTTTTAACACAATTTGAATGAAACGTTTCTGTGTGAGATTCCACAAGACGTACTCTTTGGTCTTTAATACACGACATAATTTTATGACAGAAAAACATTTTGAAGTTTCACATTTTTTCCTACCAAGTAAAAAATTCAATGAGCAAAAATTAATTAATACTACACACTAAACCGTAAGGTATGATACAGTGAAAATACAGCATATATATGCCTTACTTCATTTGTGATAAGAAACTGACACGTAGGCCTACTTCATCACTCTCTGCTTTTCATCGCTATCACTGTGCTCAACACATCGTGAAAGTCTCCTCAAATTGAGCATCGGCAACATATACTGTTTCCCTACATGGACCAGGTTTCGAGTCCATTTCGATGTTGCTCACAACATAACATAACTTAACAAGCATAAACAAGCAAGATCTACGTGCGAGCACTGATAGCTTCACAACTCACAACTCACTGACATGGAGTCTATGAGACTTATCCACTACTTCAGACACTGTTATCTCAGTCGCATATTATTGCTCAATAATGACCAGCTGTGCTAGTGCTTAAGATGTTGAAAGACGAAGGTACCAGGAAAGAGAAGGAATTAAATTGAAAAGTGTGAATGGAAGCGAAAGATTCATTATCTCCCGGAGTCTGCGAGACTCCAGGTCAGCAGCTAAGGGTTAAATGGACAGGTTATTGTGTATTGTGCACTTAGCTGTTTGAGCCGTGTATGGTCCGTTTCCGTGCAGCTGTCGTCTCCCGCTGCTTAGATTTCAGTCATTTTATCCCTTCCAGCGACAAAAGAAAGAGAGATGCGTTTTTCATGTTTAATGGTTTAGTGCATCGCATTGAAAATGTTTTATTTAGAGCCAAAAATCAGAGTTCTATTCGTTAATATGCCATTATTGAATTCTCTTGTACTTTATTTCATGTTCAACCAGCCTATTGAGGACCGACATGTTCTTTGGACAAAGCTCGACAGTAATTATCCTTCAAAGCACTCGATTTGAAGGAACAAATTTCTTCACAACTTGGAAGGAGCATCAAAATGGTAATTAGGTTCTATCTTTGCCTTTACTACCGTGTCCTCTTGACATGTCCTTCTTTATAA
Organism: Meconema thalassinum; assembly: GCA_946902985.2. Taxonomy (NCBI): domain Eukaryota; kingdom Metazoa; phylum Arthropoda; class Insecta; order Orthoptera; family Tettigoniidae; genus Meconema; species Meconema thalassinum. The sequence goes on along the minus strand of OX336389.2, from coordinate 1,480,238,868 downwards.
ATATCCTTTTCATTTCTCTCCCTTTTTTTTGTCGCTGGAAGGGATGAAACTAAAACGAACTTTTTAATTACGGCAGCCGTGAACAAGAGAAAGAAGCCAGTGTATTGGCACAGATTATTACCCGAGTTGGACTAATGAAGTTTTGAAAACAAGAAAGTGCAGGACAGAAAGAGTTATGTAAAAAGGCCATACTACTTTCCTTTATCATTAAAGCACAGCGTTCTGATCACTGCAGCCATTTATAAAAGTCAATGTAGTCACTGCAAATCTAATACGAGGATCTGATTGGCTTGCTTGCTTATGTCTCGTCACACACGGATCTACAAGTCCGCAGTAATTTCATTCTCCTCCTCAATATTAAAACTGGGAAAATGAACAGTTTAAGTTTCGTCCACAATAATTCGTAGGATAATCACCTATTTGCAATGAAATGCATAATTGTATAGGCCTATCTACACGTCTCTGGGTGTTGGTGACCTGACACCAGAGGTGTACAAACCCTGGTTTTGACCTGACCTATTCTTGCCTGTACATCAGTCAGGCAGGCTGGTGTTATTGATGTTAATTCATTTTAAGGGCTTGGGACATCTTCGTCATTATCCCAGTGTATTCAATCGTGTGTTTAAGTTGTCTAATAACCTGTGTTTATGTAATGACTATCGTAGTGTGTGTAACAGCATTAGGGCCATGAATGAGGCAGGTGCCTCTGGACTAAACAAAAGTATAGTGCTTTTCAGTCGGTCAACAAGATTGTACCCAAATGAGATGGGTTATTCCCTAATCCTGATACAAATGTCAGGACGGAAAGGCACCAAACTTTTGTTTACTAAGGCAACACTGAAAAATTGCTTCAAACACCATAATGTCATGGCCTTCATGTAAGATACTATCCCGGCATTTTCCTGGAGGGAGTGTGTAAAAGACCGGGGAAAAACGACACACAGGATGGCCACTGTCAGTGCCAGGATTCGAACCCACGATCTCTACAGCTACAGCTGCCCTCGTGGCCGTGGAGCACGTTATAACGAGCACAGCTACGCTAAGGCTGGTGGCACGCAAGGAAGTAACATGCAAGGGAAGTCCAAGGCTGGTGGCAAGCAAGGAAAGTAACATGCACGGAGAGTCCAAGGCCGGTGGCAAGCAAGGAAAGCAACATGCAAGGGAAGTCCAAGGCCGGTGGCAAGCAAGGATAGTAACATGCAGGGGAAGTCCAAGGCTGGTGGCAAGCAAGGAAAGTAACATGCAAGGGAAGTCCAAGGCCGGTGGCAAGCAAGGAAAGTAACATGCAAGGGAAGTCCAAGGCCGGTGGCAAGCAAGGAAAGTAACATTCAAGGGTAGTCCAAGGCCGGTGGCAAGCAAGGATAGTAACATGCAAGGGAAGTCCAAGGCTGGTGGCAAGCAAGGAAAGTAACATGCAAGGGAAGTCCAAGGCCGGTGGCAAGCAAGGGAAGCAACATGCAAGGAGAGTCCAAGGCTGGTGGCAAGCAAGGAAAGTAACATGCAAGGGAAATCCAAGGCCGGTGCCAAGCAAGGAAAGCAACATGCAAGGAAAGTCCAAGGCTGGTGGCAAGCAAGGAAAGTAACATGCAAGGGAAGCCCAAGGCCGGTGCCAAGCAAGGAAAGCAACATGCAAGGGAAGTCCAAGGCTGGTGGCAAGCAAGGAAAGTAACATGCAAGGGAAATCCATGGCTGGTGGCAAGCAAGGATAGTAACATGCAAGGGGAGTCCAAGGCTGGTGGCAAGCAAGGATAGTAACATGCAAGGGGAGTCCAAGGCTGGTGGCAAGCAAGGAAAGTAACATGCAAGGGAAGTCCACGCCGGTGGCAAGCAAGGAAAGTAACATGCAAGGGAAGTTCAAGGCTGGTGGCAAGCAAGGAAAGTAACATGCAAGGGAAGTCCAAGGCCGGTGCCAAGCAAAGAAAGTAACATGTATGGGAAGTCCAAGGCCGGTGGCAAGCTAGGAAAGTAACATTCAAGGGGAGTCCAAGGCCGTTGCCAAGCAAAGAAAGTAACCTACAAGGGAAGTCTAAGGCTGGTGGCAAGCAAGGAAAGTAACCTGCAAGGCAAGTCCAAGGCCGGTGGCAAGCAAGGAAAGTAACATGCAAGGGAAGTCCAAGGCCGGTGCCAAGCAGAGAAAGTAACATGCAAGGGAAGTCCAAGGCCAGTGGCAAGCAAGGAAAGTAACATGCAAGGGAAGTCCAAGGCCGGTGGCAAGCAAGGATAGTAACATGCAAAGCAAGTCCAAGGACGGTGGCAAGCAAGGAAAGTAACATGCAAGGGAAGTCCAAGGCCGGTGCCAAGCAAAGAAAGTAACCTACAAGGGAAGTCCAAGGCCGGTGCCAAGCAAAGAAAGTAACCTACAAGGGAAGTCCAAGGCCGGTGGCAAGCAAGGAAAGTAACCTGCAAGGCAAGTCCAAGGCCGGTGCCAAGCAAAGAAAGTAACCTACAAGGGAAGTCCAAGGCCGGTGGCAAGCAAGGATAGTAACATGCAAGGGAAGTCCAAGGCTGGTGGCAAGCAAGGAAAGTAACCTGCAAGGGAAGTCCAAGGCCGGTGGAAAGCAGGGAAAGTAACATGCAAGGGATGTCCAAGGCCGGTGCCAGGCAAGGAAAGTAACCTGCAAGAGAAGTCCAAGGCCAGTGCCAAGCAAGGAAACTAACATGCAAGGGAAGTCCAAGGCGGGTGGCAAGCAAGGAAAGTAACCTGCAAGGTAAGTCCAAGAATGGTGGCAAGCAAGAAAAGTCCAAGGCTGGTGGCAGGCATGGTCCAAGTAGGTTTCTAGACTCCGGACGTGCAGCATGAACCCAATCCAGGCAGAGTAGAATCAACTTGCTGCAGGCCTGCTCGATAACTAGAAACAGTTTATGCATATCTAATATGGCATGTGTATTGCTTCTCACGTTTGCACAAGAAGTACACTATGGAACACGCACTGAAGGGAAATGTTTCTATTCCTGCTCTTGCCCTAGCATTTATAGTTGTTGCTGTTAATTCTTTTATGGGCTTTTCGACATCGTGGTCATGTAGCTATATTCTTCATTATTCTTCAGTTCAGTCAGTCACTGCCCTAGGCAAGTTTGAACCACACCGGTTAAGTAGTACCGGTATATTAAGTGAAGTGTTAAATGTTTGTGTTAGTGATATAATTCCCAAAGGAAAGTCAAATATATGTTCCCTTTTGCAGCAATATGTTGCTGAATTTATTAGAATTTTTACAAGTAGCAGTAAAATTCTATTCTGCAAAAAAATTGGGAAACATGTACGTGCTTAACAGCCATCACAAGCCTTGCAGCATTTAACAGGAGATAAACAGAAAATAGCCGTTTCACATACAACCTCGAGCAAGTTCTTTTAGGCGAAGCAGCTTCCTCTTCACATACCCCAGTTTGCAAACGTTCCGAATAGTATGCAGACTTATGCAAAACCTTTCTTTCATGTAATATTCCTTTATTTAAATTAACAAGTCCGCAGATTAAAAATTCTCTTACTAAGTACACACATTTTGAAACACCTAATGAATCAACATTAATAAAATTCCATGACCCTGCATGTTACGAAGAAATGTTAGGAAGATTAGAGTAGAAAGAAACTCAGAGTGGACAGGAAGACCAGAGAACTAATCCGGCAGACTCTAACGAATACGACTTCTAAAGTGAAATTCCTTGGGGAAATATCTGAGCCTTTTGAAATATGTACGGGCGTTCGTCAAAGTGACGGCATCTCCCCTATTCTTTTTAACATATTTCTATACAAAGCTATTAGAGAATAGGAAAGGGTCATCAAAGGTGTGAACATCAGATATTCGGGAAACAGTCACGGTGAAATGTATAGCATTTGCTGATGATCTAGCAAGCATTACTAAGATCGGAGATGAAACCAGATTCGCTGTACAGAGACTAGCATCAAAGGCATGCCTCCAGATGCCGTACGAGACATCCCAGTATATGGAAAATCAACATCTAAATAGAAAAAATATCCGCTAGAGTTGGAAAACGGCACAATTTTATAGGTAACATCCTTCAAATACCTTGGAGAAATCATACTACCATTGGGACTAGACAGTAGAGCCAACGTAGGAAGAGCATGAGGCGTGCAGACTAACGTGGAATTACTACAACAAAAGAGTCATATCACGGAATGCAAAATTACGACACTACAAGACAGTTGTTTTGCCGGAAGCACACCATGTCTCTCGGTGGTCACTCTAAAATTATAGAAATTGCTAGCACAGCTGTTACACTGAACTGCTTGTATTATATCAGGCAAGAACGGAAAAGTCTCTGGAAGTTCAAACTCGCTCATTGAATGGGCATAACGAGGAATAATAAGAATAAGAATAATACTGTAATTATAACAATGACAACATCACACCGTTTCATCTTTTGGCTGTGGAGTGCAGTGGGCTTTCAATGCATACAATCTGGACAAGGCAAGATGTAATGTTGGTACCTTGTCACGATCCAAGGCAATATTTGCTTTCTTGAACGGTCTTAGGTATGTGTTTAATTGTTCAACAATATCCTTAATGTATCCTTCCAGTTTATTCGAGGGCCCTCCTTTCATATAATGGCCCTCACATCATCTACCTGTGAGTGAACTGAGTCTAACATGTACACATTACTATTCCACCGCATTGGACAGTACTGTTTTAACGATGCATTTAATCGTACTCTTAGATCAGCTCTCTTGAAATATTCCACCATAGCCCTAGGGGACTGCATTGCACTCTGCAAGTCATGCATATTCTCATTCAAAATGGATTCATTTAACTGTATCTCTGGACTGTATTGATTATATTGTATGAACCGTGCAGGGAATGCGTTTATATGTATCTAAAGCATTAACAATATTACTTTCCCGATCTGTAATGAAAGTATTGTTATGAATGTCATTTTGAGAGATTCCTAAATCGTACATTTGATCCTTCAACTCATTTCGAATATTAACTCCTGTCTTTGAACAACGAGGGAAGACTGAACACATTACCACAAATTTAATTAAACGCCATTCTATGTCAATATAGTGGATGGTGACACACATAAAGCATTCTGTCTATAAATCGGTAGTACTAGCACAGCTGTTACACTGAACTGCTTGTATTATATCAGGCGGCATTTTACTACGTACTAGTACTTCTCCTGCTCAAGATTAAACTTTTCGCACTACTGTCACTCGAGACGGTATAAGCTCTTTAAGATCAATAGGTTCATATTTGTACCCTGTACGAATCAATGTTTCTGCTAAAATTAAATAAATATCTCCCTTAATGGCAGTAAAAGTTTACTGTCTCTGTAACACTTTTCTATCCATTTCTCAGCTACCAGATCCTTACGTTGGTTTACAATATGATTTCTGTCGATTCTGAATTTGACTAATTTACACACATGACTTAACATGTTTGTGTGCCCTATTGAATGTTAAGTACTGTGCCCAATTAGACACGGCTGACTGGCATCGAACCGGGGACTCTATTACAAGGAAGACCAGGCCCATGATTCTACGAAGAATCGAATCATTGATCTCTGAGGGGGAACAGCCATAGTGAACCCGAGGAACAATGAGTTATAACTGCATATAATTATAACAGCATGATTTCACGGCCAGAACGGGAATATTATAGCTTTAAAGGTGGATTATTGCAGAAAATACAAGCCTATGTACGTTTAAGATGCTAGAGCTCAAGAAAGCGAGCCAGCTTGACATTTTGACAAAGCGAAGTTGAATGTGGGTTTAGTAGACGTGGCGCCTATGCACTACTTTCGGCGTGGCTGGAGGGTGAAGGCCGTGATTAACGACTAAGAAAATCCCCCTTCGACAAGGCGAAACAGTGGAGTGGGGGTGGTCGCCCACAGAAATTAATTAATTACGGCCAAATGGAGCAATGAATTGAGATGAAACTTACACCCAGATGCATGTATTCTAGGAAAGTTAATTTAGGAGTGTTCTCACGCCTAAATAAAAGTCTGCATCTATAAAGGAACTTATGCACAGACCTAATCCGCGGCAGAGTCAGGATTTGTAAAGGAGCAAGAGGGGAAGAACCCGGGTAGCATCATGAAGCCGTGGACGAAAGCAATTAATTATAATTAATTGGCCGAAGCGATTGCCTGCACGCGAGTGAATTTGGAACCTCCATGCATTGACGAATAAGAATCATACTTCACTTTGTCTGAAAATGTATTATTTTAAGAAGAGAGTCGCTCCTGGAAATCCAGTGAACTATTTTTCATCAGGAAGCTTTATATGGGAAGAAGCTGGAGCGGAGAGTCAGTTCGTCTTGACTCAACTCGTGTGGTAATACGCTGTCGGATCACGCAGGAAAGTGCGCGGAATTTATAAAGTATTGACGCTCAAATGTACTAGCGGTGAACAATGAAAGGCGCATCATGCAGCTTAATAACAGTAATTCTGCATCATATAATAATTAGTCTACAGCAGACGTATAAGCAACAGTATGCGCGAGTATAGAATCAGTACAGCGTAGAGATAATTTAGGATGATGTTTACAGACAATGAACATAACCACAGGAAGTGTTATCATGGGTAAAATAACAGACTATTGTAATGAACACTACAGTTACGGGAGCCTGGGAGGCATCACAAGTAGTTGTGACCTAGGATTGAACAACATTGCAGTAGAGGAGACATAAACTGTAGGTGACGGGAGACGAACACACACACGCACGATAGACTTTCAAGGAGACCAGCGGTTGTCAGGAGTTAGCTGCATCGCATCTCAGAGGTCAGGCGATAGTGGGACTCCGATCAAGGATCCGTGTGTGAAAATTGTGCGAGAATTATGTATAAAGTTATATTACAGTGATCTTTAAAAGGGTTTATGATTATATGGTAAAAGAATGTGTATTGTGTCAAAGTGAAAATGCCAGTAGTGAAAAATATAATTACCATGTGTAAAGTTTATGCAATGTGTCGTGTGAAAAATATCATGATGGCTTAAAACAAGCATTATGGCAGGCAAGTGGCTGGCATGCTGGACCAACCCAGCTAAAATGAAAGTGAGCACAAATTTAATATGTTGATATGATTGAATAGCTCACCATACAACGAAGCATTCCCTCAAAGATTAAGAATTAACAGTCTGTTGTGTACGAGATCACATCCCTCGTATTTTGGTAAAAATATGGCTTTGAGGATGACATGCTTACGGCCATTTAGGCGTAAGACATTGATGAAAGTAATGGTACCGTTAAATAATAATAATAATAATAATAATAATAATAATAATCTGGGGTCGATAACAATAATAAATAAATAAATCGGCATGTCAGGCCTATAGTACGTGCAACGTGTGTCATATCTTGCGTAAGAATACTGTGTAATTGTGAAAAGTAAGAAAGAAAGTTAAATATCGAGATAAAGAGAGCTTTTCAGTGTCATTGAAATGGTAAATAAATGTTTTATTATGGTATATTCTACAGGGTTGTATATGAGAGCCATTAAGATAGTCAATGTATGCCAGTAAATTTATACTTGTTTTGGAGCTACGTAGAATTTTGGCTTATGAATAAATGCATAGAGGACGTGAGTGCTTTAAGAATTGAGTCATCTGTAAGAAATATTGTTTGAGCCGCGATCAGCGAGCATGTAACGTAGAATCAAGAGATTTACGTCAATTAGTTGCGGGGATCATCCGAAAATAGTTTGCGCGTTGTCGAAACTAGTCGGCTAAATCTTCGAAGCTACGATATAGTATTGCCTTAGAGCATACATGTGTATTCGCAACAGAGTTCGGACAGAGTCTGTCTGTATCCACTGTTCGCAAAGTCTTCGCCACCAGGGATAACTGCTAGAGACCCTAGGTAGGCCAATATATTAATTGATCTGCCCTTAGAGGTAAGACAAATGGTTCTTCGTGTAGGATACGTTGATTTCCTCTTGTTATAAGCATGCCGTCCAGAGAGATAGCAGTGAAACTCACCTGAGAAGCGCGCAAAAGCCACTGATGTCGAACACAGCACGGCAAAACTATTTCGTGATCCATCCCTTGCCATGAATAGTAATTAGGAGCCGAGATGAGCCCATTAAATACTCTAAATGTAGGTATTAAATAATTAGATTGACTCAATTCGTAAGGACACGACCCATTCAGGGTACCTCTGGCACAGCTGCACCAGTGAGTGAACACTTGACCGTGTGGGGAGTCAGGCGGTGTAGCAGGTATAGTTCACTAACCCGGCAGCCATCTTGCCGAGGACGGCCCATGACTAATCCATAGTAGTGGTTTTGTGGGGGTTCTAATGCCACCTCCACCTCCCCACCTCACTAGATGGCGACGGCGCGATATCTCTCGAACGCATGGTCGGATTTTGACGAATGAGGAGTCGTTGAACTCGGGCTGACACCCTCTTTTCAATTAACAACATATTTCCACCCCAAAATAAAACCTACCCCTACTAGAGGGTGAAATTGTAATTTTGTTTGAGAATCTCTCTTTCCAATTGCAACATGTGAGAGTTTGAATGCCAATATGGAATTAAACGTTGTTCTACACTAGAGACATGTATACGGTGGATAGCCACTATGAATTAACATGCTTGTTTTTTGTTTTTTACGCATGCCCACTCATGGCTTTTGTAAGAGGGTGGGGGAGCGGATCCCTGTTGATAGGTTATTGTTGACGGGTCATTGGTGGGTCATTGTTGACAGGTCATTGATGACAGGTCCTTGTGGACGAGTCCTTGTGGACGAGTCCTTGTTGACAGGTCCTTGTGGACGAGTCCTTGTGGACGAGTCCTTGTTGATGAGTCCCTTTGGACTGATCCCTTTGGACCGGCCCCTTTGGACTGGCCCATGAATTTATCCAAATTATGTCAAAGGGCTTAACTAACGGACTAATAAGGCTAGGAACTTGTATGAGGTATTGTAGGACTTGGGGTGAAGCCCCCTTTTAGAATGTATTTTTGAAATTTTGACAAAGGTCCTAACCACACTTTTGTTAATATCTCGCGAACCTATCATGCTAGTGACTTGTATGAGGGGTCCTAGCAATTAGGGCGATGTTCCCCTTTGGGGTGAAACTATCCCCCCACTCCCAAATTGAAAAATCGATATCTTGGAAACTAAGAACCCTAAATTATGTGTGATAGCTTTAAAAATAGGTCATAAGATACGATTTTACCACGATAGGTCATTTCACCCCTAAAATAGTAAATAGTAATATTACAGGGAAAAAAGCGGTTAAACACTTAAAAATGATAAATGAACCTAAGATCATTTGTTTTTGATGAAAAAATAGTAAGAGGGTTAAAACAACCCCCCAAAATTTAACAATCGTTATCTTGGAAATTAAGAGCCTTAAAATTAAGTGTGATAGTTTTAAAAACTAGGTCATGACACACGCTTATACCGCGATAGGTCATTTCACCCCTAAAACAGTGAATAGTGATTTTACAGGGAAAAAGCTGTTAAACGCCTAAATATGATAAATGAACCTAAGATCTTTTGTTTTTAATGAAAAATGAAAACTACCACAAAATTGAAAAATTGATATCTTGGAAACTAAGAAACCTAAAATTAGATGTGATAGCTCAAAAAATTGGAAATTTAATACTCTTTTACCACGATTGGTCATTTTACCTCTAAAACAATGCATGTAGATTTTACAGGAAAAAAGGGGAACCAATAATAAGATTTGGACACATGAGATGTTATAAGACTCAGGGCGACAATCTCTTCTTGAATTTATTATTTATTTTTGAAATTTTGACTAAGGGCCTAACCACACATTTTGAAAACTTAGATTTTTAAATTTTTGAATTAATTTTAATATTTTTTTAGTAGAGAGAGACAGTACCGGTTGTGTTGAAACGAGCATGTCGCCGATCACTGTGGCCATGTTCAATGGATGAATCTATATTTTTTGAAGCTTTGATTGAAGAGGGTCATGCGACGACCTGTTTTAAGAATATTTTTATGATTTTTCCTATGATGCATGCATTTATTTAAATATCCCAAAACGGCAAGGTTACTGATTTGAGTTTTATAAACTAATAATGGGATTTGGACTCATAAGGTGTCCTATAACTTGACATGACGCTTTCTTTATATGGCTTATGAATTTTCCCAAAAAGATTGAAAACAACAAGGTCATGGACTTTTGTTTCTCTTAATATATTGCAAACCCATAATGTTAGATGTTTATGGTGAGTGATGAAACATAGCTATGTAGAGAAAGAATTATTGTAGGCTTCACGTATGGTGACTGACAAGTCTTTGACCATTGAAACTTGTTTTTAAACCTGACCGCAGTGCATAGGGAGTATAGGTTTCAGGCATGACATGACAAACGGTGTGTACAAAATCCAATTTATCGATTCAAGAATTAAGAGTAGACTATCTTTAATTGATTAGTTAAAGAGGGTAGTTAAGAAAACAAGATGGTGATTACACTGAACCAAACCAAACCAATACAATCCTTTTTGAATGTATAATGTTACTTGCTAACCATTTTGTGCTGCAGTGGCAAGCACTTTCGGCTCTTGCACTAGAGGCCTTAACTCGATTTAAATTTAAGGCGTAGAACGAACCAAACTAAGAAAGATGGTTATAGTGGTGCAGTGGTTAAGCTGTTATCCTTTGACTAAGTTAGACCAGGGTTTGATTTTGGATTAATACGCATGCCAAAAACATATAAAAAAGCAGGGATAATGTTTTAAGACTGATTACACTTGTATATTTTTTCAAATTATTACTTGGATTACAAATACAAAGGAGGACTGGGTTCAATATACAGTTAATGCAAGTAAGATTTTGTATTTGTTTTTTTATTTTAGACTTTAGATTTTAGAATTTACATTTTACATTTTAGATTGTACAAAAAGACCAAACCATAATGTCATGACTTTAAATTTTCGGTAACTAATTATTAAAGAAAAACATATAAGGATTTGTATTACTTGGAATTATGTTTTCTATACTATATTTTATTTTGGTTTTAGATTTTAGAAATTTGATATTGGATTTTAGATTTTAGGTAAAGACCAAACTAATATTGACTATTCATTAGACTCTGGTATGTAGATAGAAAGATGATTAGACTATATATTAAGATGAATTTTTAGGTGTTGACTGGCCTTGCAATAAGAATTGACTAACCAGACATGAGTTAACTACCAACGAAACACTTTGGCGACTACGCTTGTTATTGACCAGTGAGTAGGGTTTTAGAAAAACTGTTTGCTATTTTGGGTTATATACAACAAATGCATAGACCTACTGAGCTACTATGTTTGCTTAACATGACATTATACCAGAGATGATTAGGATTCTTATGTAGCTCAGGCAAGGAAAGCATTTCTACAGCATTTGTTGACATTGAATATAGATTTAGGTATTAGGATGTCATTTTTAAAGAGTGTGACGCTCTATGAAAGGGAAACTTGGACTATTGGTGTAGCAGAAAAGTGGAGAGTAAAAATCGCGCTCAGTATAAATCATAATCAGTATAAAAAGCGCCCAGTATCAAACGCGTATACTAATCGTACCTACTATAAATTGAGCGTGCTATAAAACGCACCCAGTATACATTGCCTCTACTAACCATGGCTACTATCAATTACAGTCAATAAAAATCATAATCACTATAAATTGTGTTCAGTATAAATCTTGACATTGAGCAATGTGTGTGTAAATCACTTGTAGTCTAAAATTTGTTCATGTGATTATTATTCTTGACAGTACTTGGAAAATTCCACCTTTAAAAAATATCAATCCACTTCATTTATTTTACTGTTATTATTACTAAAGTGACTTTACTAAAATTAAATTAATGTGTATTAGTTAATATGGAAGTCTCAACAACCAGCCATGGTAAGCCATGTGCCTACTATAAAGGATATACATATATTGTAAAAACAACCAATAAAAATGGAATTGTTATTTGGCGATGTTCAAAACAACGATCTAAAAAGTGTCGAGGAATGATTAAAACAAAAGACTCCAACAGTACTTCAAACGAGCATCATTGTGAATCTCAAATTAAAACACATTTAAATGGACAAAATACACTAACCAAGGTAAAAAATCAAGTCCAAGAAAAAGATATTGCTGCTCAAGATAGTGCAGTGTTTGTTCAAAATCACTTATCATGTCCTCAAAAAGTCATGTTAGGACAGTTGTCAACGTCTAAGAAACCCCTAACTCTATCAAAAGCAACGCAGACTTTAAAAGAGGTCCCTGTGGAAAAGGAACAAGAGGAATTGGATTGTTCTAGTGATGTTGAGGATGATGATGATGATGATGATGATGGTAATGATGGTGACAATGACTATCATAATTTTGATGATAATATTCATAATGAAGATGATGATGATGATGATGAAAAAGAAAAGGATGAGGGTTTTATGTCTATAAAACCACTGCGAGTTCCTCAGTTTTTAAGAACAAGAGTACCTGGAGAAAGTTGTAAAAGGATCTACAACAAGCGTTGTGTTTAAAAAATCTATATCAAACAATGGTAAATAGAGAGAGTTGTATTCAGTGTGTATCTATTATAAAATGAATTTAATAAAAATATTTCATGGTTATTGTCTGCTTTTTCTTAATGACTATCACTACATCCTCCCACTATTAATGCAATTGTTAACCATTGACAGTCTCTAGCTATGTTTAGAAAGAGAGAGTGGACTTAAACAATACACTCTATCTATGGTTTGTGTATCGAGTATCATAATAATACAGTATCGCTAAGCTATGTTAAAGCAATAGTTATGTCAGGTAAGGGGTTCAAATCCTTGATTTCTTGTATTGAAAATGTGAACATAAGTCAAACGCCTTAACCACTCGGTCAACCTGACAGTTAATAATGTAATTTGATTTGTGCACTTGAGTGTTTACAAAATATTCCAGTGTACATTGACTCAACCTCTTGCTCGTTTTTAAATGTTTTTGTTGTTGTTGTTGTTGTTGTTGTTGTTGTTGTTGTTGTTGTTGTTGTTGCTGCTGTTTTTTTCATTACATTGTAGTTATGAGTCTTGAGAACTAGGTGTTTAATATAGGGTTAAAGACATCTTAAAATTATTTTAGAAAAGCTCTCAGGTATCGTGTCATGGGTTTTAGTAATGCATTAATGTTTGTTGACTAGTATTTACCATTACACAACATTATTTTGGTAAGCTCTACATGTTGTTTGAGTCTTCAGCCTTTTGACTGGCTTAATACAGCTCTCATGACTCCCTGTCTTGAGCTGATCGTTTCATCTCTATATAGCTACCACACTCTACATCCAAGGCTATCTGTTTAACATATTCTATCCTTGGTCTACCCCTACAGTTCTTGTCCTCAACCCGTTCTTCCATAACTAAGCTTGCTATTCCTGGGTGTATGTGTCCTACCAACCTACCGATTTACTTCATTAGCTGTCGCCAAAAATCATCTCTCCTCTCCCACTTGTCTTAATACCTCTTTGTTTGTAACCCTATTTACTCATCTAATCTTCATCATTATCCTGCAACACCACATTTCAAACACTTCAACTCTCCACTTTTCTGCTACACCAATAGTCCAAGTTTCCCTTTCATAGAGCGTCACACTCCAGACAAAGGTCTTTAAAAATGACATCCTAATACCTAAATCAATATTCAATGTCAACAAATTCTGTAGAAATGCTTTCCTTGCCTGAGCTACATAAGAATCCTAATCATCTCTGGTATAATGTCTTGTTTAGCAAACATAGTAGCTCAGTAGGTCAATGCATTTGTTGTATATAACCCAAAATAGCAAACAGTTTTTCTAAAACCCTACTCACTGGTCAATAACAAGCGTAGTCGCCAAAGTGTTTCGATGGTAGTTAACTCATGTCTGGTTAGTCAATTCTTATTGCAAGGCCAGTCAACACCTAAAAATTCATCTTAATATATAGTCTAATCATCTTTCTATCTACATACCAGAGTCTAATGAATAGTCAATACTAGTTTGGTCTTTACCTAAAATCTAAAATCCAATATCAAATTTCTAAAATCTAAAACCAAAATAAAATATAGTATAGAAAACATAATTCCAAGTAATACAAATCCTTATATGTTTTTCTTTAATAATTAGTTACCGAAAATTTAAAGTCATGACATTATGGTTTGGTCTTTTTGAACAATCTAAAATGTAAAATGTAAATTCTAAAATCTAAAGTCTAAAATAAAAAAACAAATACAAAATCTTACTGGCATTTACTGTATGGTGAACCCAGTCCTCCTTTGTATTTGTAATCCAAGTAATAATTTGAAAAAATATACAAGTGTAATCAGTCTTAAAATATTATCCCTACTTTTTTATATGATTTGACATGCGTATTAATCTAAAATCAAACCCTGGTCTACCTTAGTCAAAGGATAACAGCTTAACCACTGCACCACTATAACCATCTTTCTTAGTTTGGTTCGTTCTACGCCTTAAATTTAAATCGAGTTAAGGCCTCTAGTGCAAGAGCCAAAAGTGCTTGCCACTGCAGCACAAAATGGTTAGCAAGTAACATTATACATTCAAAAAGGATTTTATTGGTTCGGTTTGGTTCAGTGTAATCACCATCTTGTTTTCTTAGCTACCATCTTTAACTAATCAATTAAAGATAGTCTACTCTTAATTCTTGAATCGATAAATTGGATTTTGTACACACCGTTTGTCATGTCATGCCTGAAACCTATACTCCCTATGTAATGCGGTCAGGTTTAAAAACAAGTTTCAATGGTCAAAGACTTGTCAGTCACCATACGTGAAGCCTACAATAATTCTTTCTCTACATAGCTATGTTTCATCACTCACCATAAACATCTAACATTATGGGTTTGCAATATATTAAGAGAAACAAAAGTCCATGACCTTGTTGTTTTCAATCTTTTTGGGAAAATTCATAAGCCATATAAAGAAAGCGTCATGTCAAGTTATAGGACACCTTATGAGTCCAAATTCCATTATTAGTTTATAAAACTCAAATCAGTAACCTTGCCGTTTTGGGATATTTAAATAAATGCATGCATCATAGGAAAAATCATTAAAATATTCTTAAAACAGGTCGTCGCATGACCCTCTTCAATCAAAGCTTCACAAAATATCAATTCATCCATTGAACATGGCCACAGTGATCGGCGACATGCTCGTTTCAACACAACCGATACTGTCTCTCTCTACTAAAAAAAATATTAAAATTAATTCAAAAATTTAAAAAATCTAAGATTTCAAAATGTGTGGTTAGGCCCTTTGTCAAAATTTCAAAAAATAAATAATAAATTCAAGAAGAGATTGTCGCCCTGAGTCTTATAACACCTCATGTGTCCAAATCTGATTATTGGTTCCCCTTTTTTCCTGTAAAATCTACATGCTTTGTTTTTGGGGTTAAATGACCAATCGTGGTAAAAGAGTATTAAATGTCTAATTTTTTGAGCTATCACATCTAATTTTAGGTTTCTTAGTTTCCAAGATACCGATTTTTCAATTTTGGGGTAGTTTTCACCCCCTTACTATTTTCATTAAAAACAAAAGATCTTAGGTTCATTTATCATTTTCAGGCGTTTAACAGCTTTTTCCCTGTAAAATCACTATTCACTGTTTTAGGGGAGAAATGACCTATCGTGGTATAAGCGTATGTCATGACCTATTTTTAAAGCTATCATACTTAATTTTAAGACTCTTAATTTCCAAGATAACGATTTTTAAATTTTGGGGGGTAGTTTTAACCCTCTTACTATTTTCTCATCAAAAACAAATGATCTTAGGTTCATTTATCATTTTTAAGTGTTTAACCGCTTTTTTCCTGTAATATTACTATTTACTATTTTAGGGGTGAAATGACCTATCGTATTAAAATCGTATCTTATGACCTATTTTTAAAGCTTTCACACATAATTTTAGGGTTCTTAGTTTCCAAGATATCGATTGTTCAATTTGGGAGTGGGAGGATAGTTTCACCCCCAAAGGGGAACATCGCCCTAATTGCTAGGACCCCTCATACAAGTCACTAGCATGATAGGTTCGCGAGATATTAATAAAAGTGTGGTTACGCCCTTTGTCAAAATTTCAAAAATACATTCTAAAAGGGGGCTTCACCCCAAGTCCTACAATACCTCATACAAGTTCCTAGCCTTATTAGTCCGTTAGTTAAGCCCTTTGACATAATTTGGATAAATTCATGGGCCAGTCCAAAGGGGCCGGTCCAAAGGGATCAGTCCAAAGGGACTCATCAACAAGGACTCGTCCACAAGGACCTGTCAACAAGGACTAGTCCACAAGGACTCGTCCTCAAGGACCTGTCATCAATGACCTGTCAACAATGACCCACCAACAATGACCCGTCAACAATAACCCATCCACAGGGATCCGCTCCCCCACCCTCTTACAAAAGCCATGAGTGGGCATGCGTAAAAAACAAAAAACAAGCATGTTAATTCATAGTAGCTATCCACCGTATACATGTCTCTAGTGTAGAACAACGTTTAATTCCATATTGGCATTCAAACTCTCACATGTTGCAATTGGAAAGAGAAATTCTTTAAAAAAATACAATTTCACCCTCTAGTAGGGGTAGGTTTTATTTTGGGGTGGAAATATGTTGTTCATTGGAAAGAGGGTGTCAGCCCGAGTTCAACGACACCTCATTCGTCAAAATCCGACCATGCGTTTGAGAGATATCGCGCCGTCGCCATCTTGTGAGGTGGGGAGGTGGAGGTGGCATTAGAACCCCCACAAAAACACTACTACCCATTGTTCGCACTAAAGGAAATCAATTGATCTGATCCTTTTATTTTAAGATTGTAGTGGGACACTGAAGAATCTCGATATTTCGAAAAGTAATTAAGATGTGTTTGATATGATGGTATCAATTGAATTAGATGCACTGTTTCCATACACATGCAATGTTGGTATGAAGTAATCGGATAACATTTGGTCCAGTTATTCTCTGAGGAGAAATTAACTGAACCAAATAAATAGAAGCATTTTTGTAAAGAGTATTTACCCAGTTCACACTAATTTATTCATACGGGTAGCGTAATTTGAATGAGATGACACGTTTGTAACGATAATGTTTTGACCAGACCCAGAAAATCGTTGTATGGTGAAGCTATAAAATATCTATATCTATGTGTATTTTGGATGGGAAAGTGTACCACTTCAGCGTTTGAAACTTATGGGAAAAGAATACGATTCGCACGGGACAACACTTATTAAACAAGGCATAAGCTAATGAATTAATGTAATTTAAAGTAAATGTCCCGGGTAAAACGAATAAATGTTAAATAATTGCAGATTTAATGTCATTTAAATATAATGTGTGTTTGTTGTGCTGTGATATTCCAATTTGTGTTAAATTGTGCCACGTGAAGAACAATATGGACACTCGCAAATGTCAAAGAGTATCAACAATAGGATGTTTAGGATAGACATGAGTGCGGTGGAGCACCAATGTTGAGGAGAAGAGACTCACAGATAATTTTGTTTTTTCTTATGGGAAATAAATGTAAAATATATTTTTGTGTTTTATGTTGTTTTGCCATGAATTACTATCATTAAATGTTATACTTAGGAATATGTTGTTTCTTTCAAGTAGAGTAGTCACCTGACAGACTCAAATCCTGAATATGTGCTCGTATAGTGGGTTGGACGTCCCATACCTCGAAAGACCGTGAGTTAGCTGGGATACGAACACATGTTCCATATGATGACGAATGGGTACATGGAGGACATGTTATTATACTAGGATTGAGTCACAGGTACTACTAAAAGTCGGCCAAGGTATTAAATGGTAGAGACAAGTATAGCAGCAAAGCTAGGGTATATTAGGAAAAGGTCGCGTCCCATAGTTAATAAGCTTTCAGGTTTGAAATAAATGTTGATAATCCTCCATAAGACATGCTTAAATGTAAATGTAAAAGCAATGATCTACCTCCTTCTTTTATTTATCATGTCGCCCGTGAGTGGGGCCAGTTGGAAATACAGGTCACCATAAGCGCATGAGCATGATCTCTTTTATTTATCATGGTGCCCAGAATAACGTGAGGCTTATGGGATTCAGAAAACCCCATAATAATAGTATGGTTTCCGTGGGGGAAACCCATAATAGTATATTTTTCCTCAGACTGTGTTTGAGCGATTGTGAGTCTTTTTAGGTGATACTCAGACATTAGACATTGTTGTCAGACGAGTGAATGTACAAACGGGTACGAGGGTCTAAACCCATTCCATAGGTGGTCATAGCACTGTGCTAAAATGAATGTTGTTGTTGTTTTCGCGACATCGGTATTCTTTTCCCAATATAACGCACCAGCATGCACAGCAAAGGCCTGCCTATATCTCAAATATAAGAAATACAGGATGGCAAGTACTGAGGCGATACTAAAATGTATCGCAGAGTTGAAGGAACATTTTGATACTACTCATGCCAATAGTAGGGAAGATGCTAAGGCATTTCATGATGAAATAACGGGTAGATTGGATACAGTAAACAATCAGCTAGATGCTAATCAAACTGAAATGAACAATAAGTTGGAGGCTAATCAAAATGAAATGAGCCAGATGTTGGCTACGGTAAATACTCAGTTGGAGGCTAATCAAACCGAGGTGAGCCAGATGTTGGCTACGGTAAATAGTCAGTTAGATTCAAATTTATTAGAGGTCAATAAAAAATTGATGTTGTTAAAGAATCTATTAAACAAGAGCTAAATAGAAAGATTGTTAGCGTGGTTTAAGAGATGCAAGCAAATAATGACAAACGCTTTGAGTCAATAGAAGTAAAGCTCGAGAATAATCTGCAAGCGTGCAGAGAATCGCAACGTGAGGCCAATGATAGACTAAACGATATGTCCGTAGAGCTTAAAGATATTCAGAATCAGAACGAAGCGAACACTAAGCGGCAGCAAGAGCAGTTTAATACGTTCACTCAGACCGTTGATCACAGGCATGAAGATAGCGACGAGAAATGGAGTAAACGTATGGCGGGCTACGCAAAAGCTGTAGATGAAGCGTTAAGGAAGCAGGATCAGAATATCCTTGACCAATGCAAGGAGATCAGTGAAATAAAAACTTCCGCTAAAGAAAATAAGGGAATATTCGTAAATATGAAGACGCAGGTTGGAAAAGTTCAAAAAGAGTTAGAACAAACTCAAAACGATCTAACAGTCATTCATAAAAGGCAAGATGAGGACCAGGGAGAAATTACCAAAATAAGGACCGAAATCTCCAATATGCACGGTCACATCCAGAAAGAGGTTACAGGTTTACGAGAAGAGTTGGAACTTCGAGAGGGCTTGAAAAATGAAGCCAGTGATAAAACGCTTGCCGAGGTAAGACAAGGTTTAGCGGGGGAAATTTCTCATATAAAAGAGAGCCTTAAAGATGACGAGGAGAAAATCTTTTCTATGGCAGAGGAAAACCGTGATCGCCTGAAAAAAAATAGAACGAGAAGTATTAGCTCGTTTAGAAAGAGCGGAAAACAGGCACAGCCAAATGGAAACCAGAATGATCGCACATGAGGAGTCCATATTGCGAAATCCTAGATCTAATGAAGGAAGCATAGATGAAAATAGGAGAAATAGATGGGCAAATATAGAGGTACAGCCCACTCCGAAAAATACAGCCATGGCAAGTGACAGCCCGTATACCACACCTGGTATACCTATTGCTATGCCCACACCGCTTGAAAATGCTGTACAAAATCAGATAGTCACTGTTGTAAGGGCTAATGACGAGAAACCGAGAAAGTATTCTGGGAGTAACTCAAATATGACACCCAAATACTGGCTCAAAGAGGTTTCCGAATACTTAAATGACGCAAAGATACCACCAGTGCGAAGATTAAGAGCTATCGAAAAACTGACTGAGGGTGAATGCGCCTTATGGTTCAGAAGTATTCGTTACACGTTTGACACCGTAGAAGAATTCCGCCAGGCATTTTTAAGAAGGTATTAGGATGCAAACATCCAGCAGAATCTAAGATTGGACTTGTACTCCAGACGCTATAGTACAAATAATCCAAAGAAATATGCTGAATTCTTTAAAGCACAATTATGCCGTTTTAAAGATCTTGACGAGGCCCCTAGAGAACTAGACCTTTGTATAGCGATGGCCAAGCAATTACCATACGAAGTGCAACGACTATTAATCTCGGCAAACGCCAAGACAGCGATTGAAATGGAGGAAGTACTCAGACAGCTCGATCTCACCACAACGCAGCATACGAGGCAGAGTCGGAACACGGAACAAGTCCACATGACTAGTGCACCAACCGAACCGACTAGGGTGCAGACCAAAAGTAAATCTACTAGCACAGAAACTGAGAAGTCAGACTGGCAACGAGAAGAAAGGGAAAACCAGAATTGGAGGCCAGCCTACAGAGGGAGATCGAACCGTGGACACCGAGGAAGGAAAACCTGGAATCAGCGCGATACAAGAAATCAACAGCCTGATAACAGGAGAAATTACGGCCGAGATGGGAATAATCGAGGCTGGAAATCCGAAGAACAGAGTCGCGGGTTCGACGAAGAAGCAGAAGAACGTTATCACGCATTATTAAGATATATGGAGGAGCGTGGAGACGATAACAGAAAATCGCAAGTGCATTGGGATGAAGCGATTAAAAATACAAGGTCACCCGACATCTATAAGGATGATGACGGAGCCAAGAGTCTGGAGATGCAACAGCACGAAGACAGACAGAAGAACTCCACAAGAAATGGAGCCATTAGAAAAACCAGCCAATTATGACTCGGGGAGAAGGAGATACCCGAAAGTCAATGCCAGGTTCACAGGCCACTACTCGTGGGAGAGAACGTTTTTTTGAAAAAACCAGGTAGTTTAGACCCAGAGAACAGGAAATACAAAAAGTTTCAACATAATTATCACGGGCCCTATCTGATTATAAGGAACTTGCAAAATAATGCCTACAGAATTAAAGATGAAGAAACAGGCAGAGAAGTAGTGGTAAATGCTGCCAACCTCAAATTGTATAGTCCACCGGAGGAGTATGAAACCACAGGAGAGCAAGCCATGCACACCCAAATGTACGGGGGAGTCATTATATATGCACGCAGAGAGTCCTCAGAAAAGCCTACACCAGGGTGAAAGGAAACAAGATAGCCAGCTCGTAGACCCAAGGGGGACGAGGGAAGAATGCAGCTGTCAGTTGGAAGAATTTTCCAACCAGTTACGGGAAGCAGCGAGAGAGCTCCAAGCGATGAATGAACTGCTAAGGAAAAAGAACAACGAAATACGAGACGGCAGACATAGAGGAGTGGGGGAACGAGACGACCCACTGCCCGGGAGCACTGACCGCCTAACGTAAACACTGTCTACAGTATCGAAGCAGTCTGGAGGCTCGAAAGAATTCACTTGTAAAATGAATTTTTCGAACTTAGCAGGGGAAAGGTGTGCCGAATTAGACACGGCTGACTGGCATCGAACCGGGGACTTTATCACAAGGAAGACCAGGCCCATGATTCTGCGAAGAATCGAATCATTGATCTCTGAGGGGGAACAGCCATAGTGAACCCGAGGAACAATGAGTTATAACTGCATATAATTATAACAGCATGATTTCACGGCCAGAACGGGAATATTATAGCTTTAAAGGTGGATTATTGCAGAAAATACTAGCCTATGTACGTTTAAGATGCTAGAGCTCAAGAAAGCGAGCCAGCTTGACATTTTGGCAAAGCGAAGTTGAATGTGGGTGGAGTAGACGTGGCGCCTATGCACTACTTTCGGCGTGGCTGGAGGGTGAAGGCCGTGATTAACGACTAAGGAAATCCCCCTTCAACAAGGCGAAACAGTGGAGTGGGGGTGGTTTCCCACAGAAATTAATTAATTACGGCCAAATGGAGCAATGAATTGAGATGAAACTTACACCCAGATGCATGCATTCTAGGAAAGTTAATTTAGGAGTGTTCTCACGCCTAAATAAAAGTCTGCATCTATAAAGGAACTTATGCAGAGACCTAATCCGCGGCAGAGTCAGAATTTGTAAAGGAGCCAGAGGGGAAGAACCCGGGTAGCATCATGAAGCCGTGGACGAAAGCAATTAATTATAATTAATTGGCCGAAGCGATTGCCTGCACGCGAGTGAATTTGGAACCTCCATGCATTGACGAATAAGGATCATACTTCACTTTGTCTGAAAATGTATTATTTTAAGAAGAGAGTCGCTCCTGGAAATCCAGTGAACTATTTTTCATCAGGAAGCTTTATATGGGAAGAAGCTGGATTGGAGAGTCAGTTCGTCTTGACTCAACTCGTGTGGTAACACGCTGTCGGATCACGCAGGAAAGTGCGCGGAATTTATAAAGTATTGACGCTCAAATGTACTAGCGGTGAACAATGAAAGGCGCATCATGCTGCTTAATAACAGTAATTCTGCATCATATAATAATTAGTCTACAGCAGACGTATAAGCAACAGTATGCGCGAGTATAGAATCAGTACAGCGTAGAGATAATTTAGGATGATGTTTACAGACAATGAACATAACCACAGGAAGTGTTATCATGGGTAAAATTAACATACTATTGTAATGAACACTACAGTTACGGGAGCCTGGGAGGCATCACAAGTAGTTGTGACCTAAGATTGAACAACTTTGCAGTAGAGGAGACATAAATTGTAGGTGACGGGAGACGAACACACACACACGCAAGATAGCCTTTCAAGGAGACCTGCGGTTGTCAGGAGTTAGCTGCATCGCATCTCAGAGGTCAGGTGATAGTGGGAATCCGATCAAAGATCCGTGTGTGAAAATTGTGCGAGAATTATGTATAAAGTTTTATTACAGTTATCTTTAAAAGGGTTTATGTTTATATGGTAAATGAATGTGTATTGTGTCAAAGTGAAAATTCCAGTAGTGAAAAATATAATTACCATGTGTAAAGTTTATGCAATGTGTCGTGTGAAAAATATCATGATGGCTTAAAACAAGCATTATGGCAGGCAAGTGGCTGGCATGCTGGACCAACCCAGCTAAAATGAATGTGAGTACAAATTTAATATGTTGATATGATTTAATAGCTCACCATACAACGAAGCATACCCTCAAAGATTAAGAATTAACTGTCATTTGTGTACGAGATCACATCCCTCGTATTTTGGTAAAAATATGGCTTTGAGGATGACATGCTTACGGCCATTTAGGCGTAAGACATTGATGAAAGTAACGGTAACGTTAAATAATAATAATAATAATAATAATAATCTGGGGTCGGTAACAATAATAAATAAATAAATCGGCATGTCAGGCCTATAGTACGTGCAAAGTGTGTCATATCTAGCGTAAGAATACTGTGTAATTGTGAAAAGTAAGAAAGAAAGTTAAATATCGAGTTAAAGAGAGCTTTTCAGTGTCATTGAAATGGTAAATAAATGTTTTATTATGGTATATTCTACAGGGTTGTATATGAGAGCCATTAAGATAGTCAATGTATGCCAGTAAATTTATACTTGTTTTGGAGCTACGTAGAATTTTAGCTTATGAGTAAATGCATAGAGGACGTGAGTGCTTTAAGAATTGAGTCATCTGAAAGAAATATTGTTTGAGCCGCGAGCAGCTAGCATGTCACGTAGAATCAAGAGATTTACGTCAATAAGTTGCGGGGATCATCCGAAAATAGTTTGCGCGTTGTCGAATCTAGTCGGCTAAATCTTCGAAGCTACGATATAGTATTGCCTTAGAGCAGACATGTGTATTCGCAACAGAGTTGGGACAGAGTCTGTCTGTATCCACTGTTCGCAAAGTCTTCGCCACCAGGGATAACTGCTAGAGACCCTAGGTAGGCCAATATATTAATTGATCTGCCCTTAGAGGTAAGACAAATGGTTCTTCGTGTAGGAAACGTCGATTTCCTCTTGTAATATGCATGCCGTCCAGTGAGATAACAGTGAAACTCACCTGAGACGCGCGCAAAAGCCACTGATGTCGACCTCAGAAATGCAAAACTATTTCGTGATCCATCCCTTGCCTTGAATAGTAATTAGGTGCCGAGATGAGCCCATTAAATACTCTAAATGTAGGTATTAAATAATTAGATTGACTCAATTCGTAAGGACACGGCCCATTCAGGGTACCTTTAGCACAGCTGTATCAGTGAGTGAACACTTGACCGTGCGGGGAGTCAAGCGGGGTAGCAGGTATAGTCCACTAACCCGGCAGCCATCTTGCCGAGGACGGCCCATGACTAACCCATTGTTCGCACGAAAGGAAGTCAATAGACCTGATCCTTTTATTTTAAGATTGTAGTGGGGCACTGAAGAATCTCGATATTTCGAAAAGTAATTAAGATGTGCTTGATATGAGGGTATCAATTTAATTAGATGCACTGTTTTCATACACATGCAATGTTGGAATGAAGTAATCGGATAACATTTGGCCCAGTTATTCTCTGAGGAGAAATTAACTGAACCAAATAAATAGAAGCATTTTTGTAAAGAGTATTTACCCAGTTCACACTAATTTATTCATACGGGTAGCGTAATTTGAATGAGATGACACGTTTATAACGATAATGTTTTGACCAGACCCAGAAAATCGTCGTATGGTGAAGCTATAAAATATCTATATCTATGTGTATTTAGGATGGGAAAGTGTACCACTTCGGCGTTTGAAACTTATGGGAAAAGAATACGATTCGCACGGGACAACACTTATTAAACAAGGCATAAGCTAATGAATTAATGTTATTTAAAGTAAATGTCCCGTGTAAAACGGATAAATGTTTAATAATTGCAGATTTAATGTCATTTAAATATAAAGTGTGTTTGTTGTGCTGTGATATTCCAATTTGTGTTAAATTATGCCACGTGAAGAACAATATGGACACTCGCAAATGTCAAAGAGTATCAACAATAGGATGTTTAGGATAGACATGAATGCGGTGGAGCACCAATGTTGAGGAGAAGAGACTCACAGATAATTTTGTTTTTTCTTATGGGAAATAAATGTAAAATATATTTTTGTGTTTCATGTTGTCTTGCCATGAATTACTATCATTAAATGTTATACTTAGGAATATGTTGTTTCTTTCAAGTAGAGTAGTCACCTGACAGACTCAAATCCTGAATATGTGCTCGTATAGTTGGTTGGACGTCCCATACCTCGAAAGACCGTGAGTTAGCTGGGATACGAACACATGTTCCATATGATGACGAATGGGTACAGTACCTTTCCTCTTTCATTATACAAAGCAAAACCTATCGACGTTTTAGTTGCGGCTTTACAAACACTCGATAACTCTTCCGATGAAGAACTACAATCCTTTCTTTAATATTATTAATTCTCCAATTTCAAGTTTCTCAACATTCTTGACAGTAGTTTTCTTTTCTTATTCAACTTGCTATTCCACAACATACTGTACACCAGCCACAATGTTGTCAAGACGTTGACGCTAGGATCAAAACTCAAACGTTCGCTCAGTTTAGTAGGATCGCAATAACCTGGGTTCAACAGAACCTGGCGTGACGGCTCTTGGTTGTGTGCATTTTGTTGTTGTTTTGTTTCGGCAGTTATTTACATGTGTACAGTAACATTGTGGTGTTTGAAGCAATTTTCAGTGTTGCCTTAGTAAATAAGAGTTTAGTGCTTTTCAGTCGGTCGACACGAATGTACCCAAAAGAGCTGGGTATGCCCTAATCCTGAAATAAATTACATGAGATTAATAAATACACTAGGATGACCAGTCTCGATCGTCAAGCGATCATCATCAGATCCATTACACTCAGGCTATAAAATCTATGTTTGAAAATACAGGAGAATTTTTTTACAATATGTACAATTATTTAGTTGCAGTATTGGTACTGCAACCGTCGGTGTATGCTAAATGCAGTATAAATGATGTTAGGTGAAATGCTAAATGGTGATGGATATCCGGAGTTTGTAATTTGGAGTGATTACTGTATATGGTTGTAAAAATCAACTATGGTTAGGTTATTGCGATCCTACAGGCAGGAACTAAACTAAGCGAACGTTTAAGTTTTGATCCTAGCGTCAACGTCTTGACAACATTGTGGCTGGTGGCAGCTTTTCCTTTCAGGCGATCAGGTGATCTACCTAACATGCGGAAGATAAAAGTTAAAAACATTTCTAGAGACTCCCTATTGCAGCCTTAGCGATGATACGGTGTCCTAAGTAAGCGGGTTGTTCAAAAGAAGCATGGACTGGTGTCTATAAATGAACACAACATACACTGCATCACAACGACATCATACAGGGAGTCTCCACTGTTCAGGTGCCTGTCTTGGCGCTGGACAACTTTCCCTATACCCTCCATGGAAAGCAACGTTGGTTGCTATAGAAACGACTCTTCCAGAGCATCTCGAACCATTTGATCAGTAGTGAAACTCCTCCGCCCGAAAGAACTTCTTGACTGGACCAAACACGTTGATAGTTGCTAGAAGAGAGATGTAAACTGTAAGAGATACCCCAGTTTATCCTTCGCTAAGTTACCAGCATATGGGCGGGCGTTTTACCACTGATCAAAAGGTTCATGTAAGAATGGTTTTACCAGCAACCAGCTTCCTTCTTCTTGGAAGGTATAGGGAAACCTGTCCAGCGTACGCCCACATTCCCATAAAAATCTCATTTCTTCTTTTTAGAGTGAAAAGTCATACTTCAAAACACAAGGTTTTCACGGTTTCAGTATCATGTTGTGCAACCACCGGAAGTATCAATGGCTCGTCATGAAAATCAGTCGCAGTTTCCTCCAGCTGATCTCCAACTGGCAATAATAACTATGATGCACGAAGAGAATATCAGCTGACTTTAGCTATTGCTTTAGCAAGGCTGATGATACACACAGTTTAGAAATACATCGAGGCTCATTGACCACACACATGATGAACAACACCACCTTCTGATATCGGTATCCTACAGATCGCTTTTATATGCACAAACTTGGGCTGGTGGTTTGCTCATATGCGCGTCATATCTTCCCGATCTCTCTGAATAGTTTATTCGTAATAATAGCATGGCTAACAAGTGTATAGACTAATAGAAAAGTAAATTGAAACACCATAACAAATGGAACTGTAAAGGCTTGGGTTCATATGTGCTCACGTTTGAACAAACGCCAGTGGAGGGTGTGACCACGTCGAGCTTTAATACAATGATGACTTGTTCTCGGCTTGGAGCCAAAACGATGCTGGTTCATTTCCTGCGAGTCTGCAGCCTATGTTTGCTATTCCACACATCAAGATAGTTGTGGAAACTTGTCAGTTGCATACCCTTCACGTTCCAAATATATTCAAAGGGGCTTAGATATGGAGACCTGGTGGAAAACTTAAATACGCCGTCGAAAGCTATAACGATATACCAGGAGTGATACGAATCCAGCTCAACGGGACATTATTGGAAGAAATGTAGACCAGGACCACCAGCGTGTTTCACGGTTTGTGGTTAAAGAAAAGAGTCACTCCGCTTTGCAGCACGAATTGTTAAAGGCGTAAACATCGGTCCTTCCCAAACCATTTCCGAAAGATCGTTCCACAGAGAACTGTATAGTATGGGTAAATGCAGCATACATAACTTATAAACAAGAGGCCATTACGGACATCTGTTCATAAAGTGGTAGACACGCCTCAAAAACAGAATTAATCAGACGGATTCCACAAAAACTCAAGAACAGGAGGATGATTGCCACCGTGTCCCAAGATTCAATAAGAATTGACGTTGTCTGGTTGTAATATTAGCTGGCTTGCGTTCTGGATGACATCACTTGTTTTCGCTCTCTATAACAGGTCCACTGCTACAGAGTCCCTCGGCCACTGTCCTTAGTTCCGGATATAAAGGATCATTGCTTAATTATGACTGCAGGCATCCTTGAGAAGATCATTAGGGGACGACAATTATTGTAACTTTCTCTGCTGAATGACCTCTCTCTCTGCTGTACTCAGTAATTAGCTTATAGCTGTATTGTTATCGTCGACACCGTTCTCATTGTAAGAGGAGGTCATTTCCAGAAACTGAGTCTTATGCTACATATGATCCCCATCAGCCAGGTGAGACAAGAATAGAAACAAATGGATTGGACGCTACCATGCCGCAAGTTGATGGAATCCTCAGGCAGTTCTTAGCTTCCAATTACTCTCCTCCTTATTTGATGGAAGTAACTTAGGATCAATGAGTGTGTCTTCAGAGCTCGGCCTTGCGGCAGCTGAGGTCACGAATTGATGCGAGCATCCCATGTAAAATGAGCAAAATGTTATCCTGAATCGAAGGTAAGTATTATAAAAAATTAAAATGAATGCCATTCTGCAAACTACAGTATAACACGGTATAAAATTACAACTGTCTGAGTGGTTGAACAGACTATAAAACTAATTAAAAATAACAATAATGATAATAATAATAACTACAATAATAATAATAAAGAATGTTATAATAACGGTATTGCCCTTCTAATGGTGAACGATGAACATTTACAAAAATAACATTCCTAATATCAAAGGCAGTTGACATTTGCATTGCTAATTTACTCTACAATGAATAGTTTAACGCAAAATATGACTGACCCACATTCATACACAACTTGTATTACGACGAAGTTCCAGGAAGTATTTTATTTCAATTTGAATTTTTAAAATGCCATGGGTTGATTTACGCATTAATTCCAAGGTAAATATAAAATGATTACGTTTTATTAATACATGAGAGTGGAAGAAAATTTAGAGCAATAGCAAAGTTTCGAGCTGAAGTTTGTACAACCCTGATATTTGTTGATGATATTGTCATCTTAGTTGAGTCACCAGAGGAAATGAATTGGTTTCTCAATTGTATGGACAAACAGTCTTGAAGCAAAATATTATGAAAATCAAGAAATGTAAAACAAAAATAATGCAATGCAGCCGGGAGAATGAAAATTATTGTTATCCTTTATTCAAGGGGAAGATGACCTACGTGTTACACCTTTTTAAACAACACTCACTCATTAATCCCAATTTGAATACCTGCAACCTCTAAATTATTAATGTCTTTGAATGTCTAGTGACGTCACTTAATTGGTGTCAGTTGAGGTCAATGACGCCACCCATTTAGCATTAATTGAGTGCAGATTTCTACTAAGATTTGTGGATAGGTGCCACACATACTGCGTCTACGCCAGTTGATTAAGGACTAAGTATGGAACCACTGCAGTTTGGTATCGTCCTATTTCCCAGGTTTATTGAGAGCATTCAAGTTTCCTTGCAAGTCTGAGCGTTTGTGGTACACAATTTAATATTTAATTAACTATTAATGAAAGAATAACAAACTTTGCACGGGAAAAATTTAATTAGATCATTATCTCGCTAATGAATCTTCATTTTTTGTGAGTTATTAAATTCTTTCTTAAGTTGACATTAATTTATTAGCAGATAGGTTGACAGATTGGCTGTTTAAGATCGATTCAGGCAAATCAATGTTCTCCTCGTTGTCCATTCACCTCACAGCCAGAAGAGAGGAGCAAAAGTCTCAATGGAATCCTTATCGGATAGATGAATTGCATTGGAAACAGTGTGACAGGTCGTTATGTGCTTGTGGCGAACAGACAGAGTCCATTCCTCCTACAAGTACTCTGAATGCTTTTCTCAGGACGAGGTTGATCTTCCATTCCAATCCTGATCACTAAAGTCCTTTCGCAATCTCTCTCAACATGGCTATGAATACGTGATGCCAGCATCAGTGGTTCAAAGGGTTGCTCCTTTTCCAAGAAGCATTACGCCCAGCTTTAGTTATACTAGACCGTTTATCTAGCCATCATAAGCCATGTAACCTTTTTTTACCTGGATTTGAACCACTGAACTTGACGTTTCAACTCGAAAATCCATGCATTATCAGGGACTCGATCCCGGGTCTGCCTTGCCGGGAGGAAAGCAGTTTTACCGCTGCACAATCATGACTGTCCACCGCGTGGTGTAGTGGCTAGCATCTCCCCGAAGGTCCAGGTTCAATTCCCGGCTCTGCCATGATATTTTATTCTCGTCTGAAGACTGGAACGGGGTACACTCAGCCTCGTGAGGTCAACCTTAAAAGAGGTGGGTTCGATTTCTACCTCAGCCATCCTGGAGATTGTTTTCCGTGGCTTCCTACTTCTAGTCCAGGCAAATGACGGGATGGTGCGTAACTTAAGGTCATCCATGACCTCTTCCTTCCCAATCCTTACCTGAATTACAAGTTCACACACTACTACAGGCACCACAGTACACGGGTCATCATAAATAATCCCTCACACACCCAAGTACACGGGAATCAATGACCACGATGTAAAAAGCCTCTCATATGAAACAACTATTTATTAATTACTGTAAATCAGCTCTGCTACTACTTACTAGCCATTTTCTACACCTGAAAATTACTGTAAAATATCGGGACGTGTTTCAGACGACATCATTTAAGCTTATTTTTCAAAATGCTTGGATATTCTGCTGAGATACGCTCCTGGATTTATTACCAGTTAACCTTCCTTCAGGCGCAATATTAAATATAGTGATAATGGGTGCATTGAGCCTGTTAGTCGCACACTTTAGAATCACAATAAAATATGAATGAATATGATTTACAATACTTGCTGAAGAAAATGTTTATATTTTATTTTTATTTTTTTAGCGTATGGCTTTTATGCCGGGAGTGTCCGAGGACATGTTCGTCTCGCCTGAGTTTGTAGCTGCTTCTATGTGGACACCCATGGGGTGAGCTACAAGTACCGTCGCGTGTGGAGTGTTGTCTGGGAAGGAAAGTATGAATGTAAGAGGTAGGAATTGGAAGGTAGCGGCTGTGGCCTATAGTTAGGGACCAACCCCGGTATTTGCCTGGAAGGCAGATGGGAAACCTCAGAAGACCATCTTCAAGATTGCCGGCAGGGGAATTCAAACCTCCTCGCCTCTCGGACGTGAGCGACTGCCTGCAGCCACGCCGTAACGACCACGGCTAACTCACCCGATATTATTCTTACAATTGCCCTTTAAATTATTTAATTTTTTTATGGGTATTCTGCCCGAAGGCAGGTCAGAGCCTCCGAAGAGGCTACCCCCAGCCGGAGTTTACGTGCGGTAGGGTGGCCAGGGCCTTTCCGCTCCTCCTTATGTTGGCCAACAGCGCGCAGTGCCTACGATCCAAGTTCCGACTGCGCCCAATGTTGCTTAACTGCGGAGTTCTCATGGGGTCCGGTGTTTCAACATGGCTAGGCCGTTGGCAGATAACCATAACATTTATGTTTACATAAAGATTATCATAATAAGGACGAGTTTTATGTTTAACTAGCTGAAGTACCCATGCTTTGTTGCAAGTCATTAATATATGAAATGTGAAGGTGACAGTCAAAACAGGGGATAGGCGAGGTGCTGCGCGGAGGGAGAGTAAGGATGGAAAATTTTGTCCAACTACACCACTCAGCGTTTACCGTGTATTATAGCACAAATTTAGGTTTTACTCGCTAACCCTTGGAGATACATGAAAAGTGATAAGGACCTTTCGGATAGAAAATTACATTTTAAACCTCGTATATGCCATCAATAGTTTTCTCTTTCTTAGTGTTCTCTTTTTATTTGAAATGGGGATATGAAAGTTTGAAGCCAAAGGGTGTAGTGACGTCACTAAAATGGTCGCCATCTTTAAATAGTTCAAAGTATCGAAATCAAAATCAGCCTATATGTTAAACAGGTAAATCAGCTTCTTCCATGTAAAATTTCATGTAAATCGGACAAGTGGTTCTTGCGTGATTGAGTAATACACAGACACACAGCATCTCATTTTTATGTACAGGGTGTAACAAAAAGGTACGGCACAAATTGAGGCGCTGGGTGCAATAACCACTTAAGTCGACTTAAGTCGTTTTTCCGGCGAATACATTTTTGTAATCCCCAATGTGTTCTTCGTCTATCCTCCAAATATTATTTCGTTATTTAAGCTCTAGATGGCAGGAGCTTGCATTATATACAGCTGTGTAGCAAGTCGTTCTTCCGGCGATCAGCTAGGCAGACTTAAGGCGCTTCGAGCGCCGGTATCGCACACGCGCGGGAATCAGTGAGTGTTGTCGTGTGCTGTTGGGTGTGGTTTTGTTATTGTTATTCTGTAAAGATGTGTGATCAGTCAGATGATAGTAAACATGAGAAGTAAAATGAAGGATCGGGTTTGGAAATGCAGAATAAAGGAAAGAAGAGATTACTTTCGCGAGACTCTTGGAAACGCGTGCAGAACAAAACCAAGGGGAATCGTGGTGATGGCTATGTGAGTTCTAGTGGCAAGAAGGTTTCCAAGAAAGTATTTAGTTACACTGAAAATTGTTGCAAGAGAAACTGCCACTTATTTTTCCCCCAAAGAAAATCACCGGAGAATGCAGATGCACTTAAGCACATATTAGAGAAAGAGACTGTTGTGGAAGAAAGTGAACTGCAAAGTGAAATCAGTGTGGCTGAGGAAACCATTGAATGTCCATAAACTCCTGTTGTTTTATTATTATTATTATTATTATTATTATTATTTAAATACAGTTTTACTTCACTTATTCTATCCTATCAAGGCAATGCCGGTGTATATCTAGTCATTTAATCATTATTTTCTGATTGAAATTGGGTAAACAGAACCAGAGTTCATGCATGAATGTAACCATTCTAAGCCTTATCTGCATATCCGTTTGCATTTAGATGTACTAATTACACAGGATTATAAAAAAATGGCTGTGTTTGGGCACCTTTTTAATTCTTCTTAGGTAAAATAATTGCAGTGATACTTTCAAAAGTGCCTTATTAAAAGAATAGTTTCAAAATTATATGTTGGTGTTAATTTTATATATACTGTATATATATTATAATTTTATAATTTTAATTTTATTATAAAATATACTTATTGTGCAATACACGGTAGCTATTTTTTTCGAATTAAATTAATTTGAACGAATCTACTATCCATAAATGGTAATTTAAGATGCTATCAGTCTCTGCAATAACGACTTAAGTCAATCCATATTTAAATAAAAATATTTAAGAACTGATAAAGTTTAAATTCACAGTGACATTGATATATTGTTAAGGCCTATCTTTAAATGGTGTGTATAAATCAACGTATCCATAAATGAAAAACTCAGACATTTTCAATGTTTCTAAACTTGAGGAGTGATTTTCTCAAAACAGTGTTTTCAGACTTAAGTTGTTATTGCACCCATCGCCTCAATTGCAGGTCACATTACTCACACGTAGACGAAGAAATTATGTTATACGAACATGGGTCCGGAAACGCTTTGTTTCCATGTTATACCTCATGCAACTCTTTCTCACAGGAAATGTGAAATATGCTCTACGTGCGCATTGATACATTCATCAACCCACCACCGTAGTGAATTTCGGATGCGCTGATGCATCCCTGGAATACTGCGTATGGTGTCGTAGCCATCCATAATACGGGCACGGAGACTCTGAACATCTTGTACTGGGGTTCGATACACAAGAAATTTCAATAGCCCTCACAAATAAAGTTCAGTGATTTTAGGACCGGAGAGCATGGAGGCCAGGCAATTGGTCCACCTCTACCTATCTATTTGTCACCAAATCTATTATTTAGAAGCCGACGGACATTAGCACAAAAATGAGGAGGTGCTCCATCGTGCATGAAGTAGGCTACATGTTTTGTCGCACAGCTAAAGGCACATCTGCTAAGTCGCATGGACACAGGGCCATGTAAAACAAACCACTGGCGGTGCACCTACGATAATGACAGCGTAACCAGACGTAACCAAGAGTGCATGTTCCCCACGATTCTAACGTTCTGTTCTTGTGTGATTCCCATGCGTAATGAGTTGGAGACAGTGAGGTATAACATGGAAACAAAGCGTTTCCGGGCCCATGTTCATATAACATAATTTCTTCGTCTACGTGTGAGGAATGTGCCCTGCAATTTGTGCCGTACCGTTTTTGTTACACCCTGTATTAGTATAGATCAGGGGTTCCCAACCTGGGGGGCGTGGGGCTTTATCAAAGAGGGGGGGGGGCGTGAAGTGATTTACGAATTACGTTTCTTTTAACTCGAATATTACAATTTTGTAAAATAAACTTTTTTCGAATCTCTCCAGGTGATTGTCGCACCAAGTCAATCGTTCAAAAGCACTGGTAATTGCCAACTGTCGGCACAAACCTCTGCTGAGCCGCGAGGTTGGAGGTGAAATAAGGAATTTGATGTGTTGTAAGGAGCAAAATTATGCCAATTTTATCGTCTCGTTGGCATATCTTTAGATTTCTTTAAAACTATGAACAGTTTGAACTTAAATTTTCAAAGATATATTTATGCGAGTCAGGATTTTCAACGCTGAGTGTCATAGAAACAAAGCAGCGCTGTCGGCTTGATGTTGCAAGTGATCTCCGCTGTGCTCTGTCAAATATCAAACCAAACATACCGGATCTTACCAAGAGAAAACAGTGACAACCCTCTCACTGACATTTGTTGACTAATTTAAGGATTTGTTGTAAAAGTGTGTTATTTGTATTGTGCTAAAATGAAGTTAGTATATAATAAATAGATAGGCCTATTCCATTATGTACTGTAGTGTTATTAGGTTAGGTCTATATCCTCCGCGTCAAGCGATGAGTGGTGGGGAGAAGGGGGTGGGGGAAGGGGGCGCGATGAACTCCCGTATCTGAAAAGGGGGGCGTCAGCTGACAAAGGTTGGGGACCACTGGTATAGATAACATGTATCCTTCAGAAATAGTGTGTTTCCCCTATTCCTTCTCATGTTCTTAGGTAAAAACACCAACTTCAGATTATCTCATAAACTGTAACACGTAGTGGATTATTGAAGTGATAGAAACCATATTCAGTGTTGCCTAGCTCTATTAGAGATAGCTTTTCAGTCGGTCAACACAGGTTGTGCCAATTACATTAGGCGGGAAACAAGTATTTATCTGCCCTAACCTGAATGAAGTATTACATGAAGTACGTATCACTAAAATAACACACTTTTATGTAGCCTATCAAGTGGGCACAGTTTGTGTTGTCCGACTGAAAAGCCCATAGTGAGAAACCTAACAACAATCAGTTTTGGTACAATAGTGAAGAGGCAGGTTCGATTCCCACCTCAGCCATCCTGGAAATGACTTTCCGTGGTTTCCCACTTCTACTCCAGGAAAATGCTCGTATGGTTGTTAACTTAAGGTCATCGCCTCTTCCTCCCCAATCCTCGTCTGAATTACAACTACATACACTACTACATGCACCACAAATACACAGGTTATTAGACATAGTTTTCTCCTTCAACACTCAAAAAAATAGACAGTAGGCCACGCCTATATACAGTATAGTCTATATATATCGCTCATTCACTGCAACAGTGCAGTGTAAGCCTCCGTGGCTTAGGCGGCAGCACGCCGGCCTCTCACCGCTGGGTCCGTGGTTCAAATCCCGGTCACTCCATGAGAGATCTGTGCTGGACAAAACGAAGGCAGACAGGTTTATCTCCGGTTACTCCGGTTTTCCCTGTCAAAATGTCATTCCAGCAACACTCTCCACTATAATTTCATTTCATCTGTCATTCATTTATTCATTGCCCCAGAGGAGTGCGTCAGGCCTCGGCAGCCGGCACAGTTCATATCCTCGCCGCTAGATGGGGGCTTCATTCATTCCATTCCTGACCTGGTCGGAGACTGGAAGCAGGCTGTGGATTTTCATTCACTGCAACAGTGACATAACTCGAAATGTGATGTTTTTGGGAAACTGTATTTAAAAATTTTAAGGCAGTTACTAAACTGTACCTTAATTAAAACAATGCCAAGGTTTTGACGCCATATTGAATTGGGGATTTATTACTTAGCTACAGATGAGTGTAACAGACACTAAGAAGTATCAGTGTTCTTCGTGTAATTGCAATATATTCGGAATCTGCCACAACGAATGTTGTAGTCTCACGTTGCCAAGAAAAGCGATACAGTAGTGTCGATTTAATCAATCGATAACGAATATTTTCGAGCACAATACTGAGGTAAAAGCTGAAGAAGTGCAGATTTCTAGTTATGCCACTGTTGCATTAAATGAGCGATATATCTCTTCATCACGTAGCCTATATTTTATTTTATGTTATTTTTTCAAATATTCTAGTAATTGGAATTATTTTGTTTAGACCGACACTGTTTTAGCGAACACGCTCATTCATTCTCTGCGTTTTACGTAGTGGTGCACGATCAGGCGCAATGTGCCTGACAGATCACTTTTGCAACAACAGCTCGTGTCATTGACAAACTGGCCGATGTGGGATTGAAGGTCAGCTACTGAAGGTAGCGAATGACGAATACAAGATAAGAATTAACACGTGTATGCCTCTTGGCGTAGTGGCTAGCATTCTTCGGTGTCACCGCAAAGGCCCAGGTTCGATTCTGGTCTGAACGCTGGATCGGGGTACACTCAGCCCCGTAAGGCAAAACTGAGAATAGGCGGGTTCGATTCCTCCCTCAGCCATCCTGGAAGTGGTTTTCCCCACTTTTCCTCCATGCAAATGCTGATACGGTACCTAAGTCAAGGCCATTGCCGCTTTCTACTCAAATCCTACCTTAATTGCAAATACACACACTAGTACAGACACCATAGTGACACAGGTTATCAGACAAATTCTACAAACATCCACGTACACTGGGCAACATGGCCACGATGTCGCAAAACACCTAAAGAATCGACAACAACAGATCTAACACGTGTGGCTGTCAGATCAATTGCACCCGACGGAAGACCTAGTTCCGTTGCTTGTTTGAAGAGCTTTATATTATTAGCCTAATATCCATAGCTCAGGTCCTACCCTTCAAGGTCTTTGGAATCCTAACGAATGATAAGTCGGGTGTCTTCTTCTTGTTGTTTGAACAGTTTAATGCACAGCTTTTATCTCCTCTTGTAAAACCCATGTTAAATTAAATTAAGGCTAAACTTCATAAATCCAGCAACAATAAGATACACCAATACTGCAACACAACACAGTCGATCTTGCCGCCCAATGCCGGTACTTGCTTGCTGGCCGCGTGTGAGCACTATTGTCGCGCGGGAGGAACAAACGAGCGACCGTGAATATTAGACTGTGCTACTACTGTCAACACAGAAACACAGGTTATCAGACAAATGCAACATACAACCAAGTGCACGCAGTTGATCACTATGATGGCCTTAGCGCTTAAAATGAATTGTTAATAACAACAACGAACTTAAGTGCAACTACAACTACAAGAGCAACAAATTCGAAAGGTTTCATTCCAAAGGGGAGCAGAATCATGCATGCTCTTTAATGGCATATGGAAATGGGGTGTTTCATTATTCCGTGCTACTGTATTTGGTTCAGTTACAATTAAAATCAATGGCCAGAGATAAATAAGTTACGATACAGACCACTGTGGCAAATGTAATGAACCAACAAGGTCGCTAATGAAGCCTACCAGTGGCGCTCCACGCGACAAAAACTAGCAATCTCTCCTCCCACAGTTCACCTCACTATCATCACTTTGAATGAATGTGAGGCAAGGTTCACTTGAGAAGCTCGAACCTGCCACTGATGGCTGTGGAAACAATATGCTTACGGCCTCTGAATGAATGTGAGGCAAGGTTCACTTGAGAAGCTCGAACCTGCCACTAATGGCTGTGGAAACAATATGCTTACGGACTTTGAAAATAATCTTCTAATCTTTGCTGCTTTTCAGTCGGTCAACACGATTGTGCCCAATAAATTGGCGGGTACAAATTATAAATATATAAACACACTCCTGGAAAAGCATTACAAGCTAGCATGCCTTCTCACAGCTGGTTTGTGATGAGAATGTATCTATTTACACGTGATTGTGTGACGGGCAGAGAAACTCTCAGCATCCCTCTGCAGTGAGCCTGTTAGACTCGCGGCCAAGCCTGTTGGAGGCAGTCTCTGTGATAGGTGTTTATATGTGAGTTAGAGATACAGTGTACTGTAAAGGCAACGCAAGCGTATATACCGAATCATTTATTGTACAGTAAAACCAACCTAAAACGGACCCTTTATATACCGGAAACCTGGACAAACGGAAAACCAAATGCGGAACGTAGGCATTTCCTATGTAAAATAACACTGTAAAACGGAAAACTGCCTAACGTGGAAACGGAAATAAATTCCGGAACTATAGGCGTAAATAACCTGACTAAGACGGATTATCTTATCCATAATACAAATACAGTAATGAAAATCCACAGCCTGCTTCCATTCTCCGACCAAGTCAGGAATGGAATGAATGAAGCCCCCATCTAGCGGCGAGGATATGAACTGTGCCGGCTGCCGAGGCCTGACGCACTCCTCTGGGGCAATGATTAAATGAATGACAGATGAAATGAAATGATAGTGGAGAGTGTTGCTGGAATGAAATGTTGACAGGGAAAACCGGAGTACCCGGAGAAAAACCTGTCTGCCTCCGTTTTATCCAGCACAGATCTCACATGGAGTGACCGGGATTTGAACCACGGACCCAGCGGTGAGAGGCCGGCGTGCTGCCGCCTAAGCCACGGAGGCTTCACAAATACAGTAATACATAATACAAATGTATGTACAGTACTAACTTATGAGTGCGACTGTACTTGCACGAAATTTCTAGGAAACATTAACAACTGAAGACACTGCTGCTCTCTGTTGTGAGTGACCTTCAGCTTCCTAGAATGTTCCAGAACTCCTGGAGTTAATGCACGATGCAAAGGAGACCATACAACGTTCTCTTGTAAAGAAATCGCAACAATGCGCTTTGAAAGACATGTGGAAACGAGCAGAGAAACTGAAATTCTTGTACGTAAGTTGGAAATACAGCGTAATACATGTGAACCATTTTTTAAATTATTTACAGACCTATATTTCAAGTTATTATTTCATTGTAATCCTGTGCGATAATATAGTATTTCCTTGTAGTGTATTTTGTCGTATTAAAAATCTACCCTTTGTAAAACGGAAACCTGTGAAAACGGGAAAATAAATCCGGAACAGTTGCGCTCCTATTTAGACAGGTTGTACTGTACATGTTGCACCCGTTACGAGATGTATACTAGTAGAAGTGCCACGTTTGTTGATGTCCGCATTGAAGTAAGGTGTCTCGTGCATGGAAACGCTACTCTCGGAGTCGTGCCATGATTCCAGAGACTCATGTCCGGTGAATAGGATGGTTATGCGCCATACTGCGTCAAACAGTGAATGTCGCATACTATCCTTGGTTTTTGGATATCACTGCTCTGCACTACCCCATCTCCAACGACATTGCCAACTATCACGATGTTGCTCGTGAAATAATTCTTGGCACGTTGGGGGTGGGGAAGTGGGTCCTTAAACACTTATGACCTCGATCTTTTCCCCAAAGTAAAGGAATAACTCCAAGGTAAGCGTCGCCACTTTCACGATTGCTGGACAGAGCCGATTATTCTATTGATTGTGAGTGATTAGAAGCAACTAAAGAAATTGAATCAGTCACAATCTTTTATTCAAAATTATTTTATCTTATTTTCATTACCCTACTTAGTAATGGTCGCCTCCGTAGCGTAGCGGTCAGCATGGTTCGCTGCCACCCCGGAGGTTCTGGGTTCGATTCCCGGCTCTGCCATAAAATTTTAAAATTGGAATGAGGACTGGAAAGGGGTCTACTCAGCCTCGGGTGGTCCAAATGAGTAGAGGGGGTTCGATTCCCACCTCAGCCATCCTCGAAGTGGTTTTCCGTGGTTTCCCACTTCGTCTTCGGACAAATGCCACGATGATACCTACTGTAAGGCCACGGCCGCCTCCTTCCCTCTTCCTTGCCTATCCATCCTAATCTTCCCTTCCTCCCTTCCCTCATGAGGCCCCTGTTCGCTTTGCAGGTGAGGCCGCCTGGGCGAGGTGCTGATCACAACTCACCAGTTGTATCCACTCCGACCAGATGTTCCCAGCTCTAGGACACTGCCTGGAATGGCGGTAGAGGAGAGTTCCCTCGCTGAGTCCGTAGGAGCCACCAACCTGCAGGGTAAAATTGACTAAATAAAAAAAAAATACTTAGTAATGTTTTCTCCTTTGTGGACTTACAACGTTTTCCATAAGGAATTAAAACTGGAAATTTTGGAAATTGGAGATTCTGAGGGACACCTGAGCTGGGTCCGTTTTTTCTTCTCTTTTTCATTGACATTGGAATGTATCCTCTAAATCATGTCCCCCCAGGGTCTCACATCTAGTGGGACGCAGGTTGGCGACCACGGGGCCCCAGTTGATCCCGGCATTGCTTCCACTTACTTGTGCCAGACTCCTCTCCGTCTTCCTTCCTGTAGGCCTCTCTTGGTCAACTCTTGTTCTTTTCCGACCCCGACGGTATTAGGGTATCTGAGGCCTAGGGAGTCTCTTCCTTTCCCGCCTTAATTGGCCCTTGTCTCATCCTTCCTGATACCCTCCTCCTGCGAGGGGTCAGCCTTCTTTTTATTTTCATGTTATCTCCTGACTTCTGCACAAGGCCCTCCAGGAGGCAGGGTGTTTGTAGCCCCACCACTTCTGGTGCACCTGGATAGTGCTACACCCTCAAGGGCTCACGGATGGTGAGTTTGGGAGTTGGCGATCCAAGGGATTCCTGGACTGGGTCCGTTTTGTCCCCTTTATCCTCAGACTTTGGGGCGGGCCGTCTCCTCTTTCCCTTTCCTATCTGCCTCCCACCGACAGTAGTGGCCATGGGGCCAAGCTCTCTGCTGACTCGGTAGACGCGTGGGTTCGAGCCCCACCGTCGGCCGTCCTTGAAATGGTTTTCCGTGGTTTCCCATTTACAACCCCAGGCAAATGCTGAGACGGTACCTTCTGACAGGCCACGGCCGCTTTCTTCCACATCCTTGTCCAGTTTCTTTCTTCTTCATCCATTCCGTCTCTCATCCCGACGCGCAGGTCGCCCACGGGCGTCGAATAGAAAGACCTGCACTCGGCCTCTGAGGAGGCCTCACGAAAAAGAAAGTAATCTGCCTTCCATGGCTCTCCTTCTTTCCAAGTCCCTCAATCCTCATTCTTCGAGGGTTGAGGGCATTTCTCTTCTTCCTGTCCTTTATTTGCCTTGTCCTTCATTTGTTTACCATTTCTTCTTCTAGTAGGCCTATGTATGTTTGTAGTTAGTATTAGTTATAGTTATCATTCTCATCTCATCTTTCACCATCAACCCAACCATTAGGGGCCGATAACCTAGGTGTTAGACCCCTTAAAACAACAATTATCATCATCATCATCACCTAAATCATGTCCATTGTCCATGAATCTTTGAATAGTTCAAGAGTGGGCAATCTCTCTGGTCTAAATTCACACGAAAACGAGAATTAAGCAATCGATACCAAACGTGTGGCTTTAACAAGGCTCCCCTTTTAGTGGAAACTGTAAACAATTAGTTTACTGTTAGATTCTTTAAAAAGAATGTTATTAAGACTATTGTTTCAGTGCCTTGCGAAACATATCTCCCGTATAACCTCACAATACGTACAAAGTAAATGTTGGGAAACCGCCAACGAGTCTAATAATGTGCACACTTCTCTAGTGTTCACAATTGCATAACTTACACGATCACATTTGGTGGATGACGAATCCAAACCTCGTATGTCACATCTATTAGCTACACGAGAATGTTCAGTAACTGGATCATCCCTACAGAACATTTCCTCATAGCAAACTAATATGACAAGCAAGGTTTGGCCTCTGCACCGACACGATGACAACCGGCCCCGTGGTGTTGCCTCTCACCCGGAGGCCCCAGGTTCGATCCTCGACTCCGTCAGGGATTTTAAAACTGACGTGAGGGTTGGAACGGGGTGCACTCAGCCACGTGAGGACAATTGAGTAGCTGTCTGACAGTGAGACAGCGCCCCGATCACGAAAACCAAGATTAACGGACGAGGGGACCCGACGCGCTAATCACGCGTCACCCCAACATCTGCAGGCCGAATGGCTGGGCAGCGGTCGCTTAGTCGGCCTTAGCCCGTCATGGGCTGTATAGTGCCAGGGGTTGACCTTTTTTTTTGGACCTACACGACGACTTGCTCTCCTCCCTGTGTGTGGGCAACTCTGTAATCACGTCCTAGTTCGTGGTCCTGGCATTCAGTATAGCAGTTGTATGGA
The DNA here is from genome assembly GCA_946902985.2 of Meconema thalassinum. Taxonomy (NCBI): domain Eukaryota; kingdom Metazoa; phylum Arthropoda; class Insecta; order Orthoptera; family Tettigoniidae; genus Meconema; species Meconema thalassinum. The sequence goes on along the minus strand of OX336389.2, from coordinate 1,480,196,859 downwards.
GAAGGAGGATGATGATGATAATTGTTGATTTAAGGGGCCTAACATCTAGGTTATCGGCCCCTAATGGATTGAGTGATAGTGAAAATGAAGGATGATCTAACGAAACCTACAAATTAACTAACTACTCTCTTACAAACTAGAAGAGGAAATGCGAAACAATAAGGAGAAGAATGTAAATAAAAGACAGGAGGAAAGGAAATGCCCTCAACACTCGAAGAATGAGGATTGAAGGACTTGGGAAGAAGGGGAGCCAAGAAAGGGAGAGAGGAGAGCGTCCGCCCCAAAGGGGGAAACTTGGTCCAGCTCAGGAATCCCTCGGGGTCGCCAACTCCCGAACTCACAAGCCGTGAGCCCTTGAGGGTGTAGCACAATCCAGGGTGCACCAGAAGTGGTGGGGATACACACAACCTGCCTCCTTGAGGCCTTGAGCAGAAGGCAGCAGAAACAATGAAAAGAAAACAAGAGGTCCAACCCCTCGAAATATGAGGGATCAGGAAAGATGAGACAAGGGCCAATTAAGGCGGGAAAGTGAAAGACTCCCTAGGTTTCGGATACCCTAACACCGTCGGGGTAGGAAACGAACAAGAGTTGACCTAGAGAGGTCGCCAGGAAAGATAACAGAGAGGAGACCGGCACAAGTAAGTGGAAGCATTGCCGGACTCAGCTGGGTTCCCGTGGTCGCCAACCCACGTCCCACTAGATGTGAGCCCCTGAGGGAGGGGGTATGGAGAAGGAGTGAGCATCTTGGACATATTCTGAATCGTGGCCTTCCTTGTGCTCAGGCGGTTAGGACTACCAAACTGACCCATCAGATGTATAACTCACCGGGCACTGGCAACCTGCTTACTTGAAGATTCTAACAGCCTATAACAATGTTTCGAGTGAGCCTTGGACCAACGGGAATGACGGAGTTCCATTCCAATTTAACAGTCACGGAACTCTTGGAAACGAACAGGCAACTAAACAAGTATTCGAAGTGGTGCTAAAAATATCATGCGGGTTACGGGAAAGGAAAAAAAGGAGAAATAGACTAATCAACAGGTAGGATAGGATAGGATATTCTAGGGAATAGTGAAGTTCAGAGGGGACAAAGTAGGAGATCATAAGGTATATTATGATGTTTGAAGCCATTTTTCAGTGTTGCCTTAGTAAACAAACGTTTGGTGCTTTTCAGTCGGTCAACACGATTGTACCCAAATGAGATGGGTTATTCCCTAATCCTAAAAAAAATACATGAGATTAATAAATACACTTGGATGGCCAGTTTCGATCGTCAAGCGATCATCATCAGATACATTACACTTGGGCTATAAAATCTATGTCTGAAAGTATGGGTGAAAATAATTACAATATGTACACTTATTTACTTTCAGTATTAGTTGAGATAATGCAACTCGTCAGTATTTGTTACTTGTAGTCTATGTGATGTTTTGTTCAGATACTGGGAGTGGTGATTGACCTCCGGAATTTGCCTGTCTGTAGTGAATATGTGGTTGTTGTAAGTGGTCAATAACCCATCTCATTTGGGTACAATCGTGTTGACCGACTGAAAAGCACCAAACTTGTGTTATAAGGTTTATCTCTCAGGTGTAAAACAAGGTAGGGCAGCGTGCATGTGTACAACAGAACCATAGTGCGTAACATAATTCCTCAAGGTTCGTAAATGAACGACTAATTTGGATAGATGTGGAATACTCAGGAACTTGAGTCAAGATTGTTTAAATGCATGCTCCATTTGAAGGGTAGAAGCAGGACGAAGTAGGCAGGTTTTATGAGGCCTGGTGGTAGTGAAAGTTAGCTATAAAGATAGTCTAATGCTGATGGGGGATTTCAATGCTAGGCTAAGGAATAGGACTGAGGACTATGAAAGGGTAATGGGTAAGTGGAATGAGGATAGGGAAGTGAACACCGATGGATGTATGTGCTATCATAGGATTAGCTGTTGCAAACTCATTCCCGAAGTATAAGGGGACTGACGATACATATGGGTGGATAGTGAAACCAGATTGATAACACATCACTGACTTTCAATTCAGGAAATTGATCGGAAATTGTGGAGAGTTCGAGGGCTCTTTAGCCTACTTTCGATTTTCACAAAAAAATAAACTAGACTTACGAGATCTGCACGGGCCAAAGGTTCGTGTCTGTGTTTGTCCCTATCAATTCAAACATGACAAAACCGAATTGAACCAATTGTGATACAGAGATAGCACTTGGAAGGGGCACGTCAGTGTCATGTTTAATATCACCACCATCTTAACCAAAACGGCGTCCATCCAAATGATCAAAGCCTAAATCAAATTACGACTAAACTAATCATCTGATCTCTACATAATTTTGTAAATACATGCCTTCAGATGGGATGCATCTTGCACCTAAACTAGGTCATCAACCCAACCATTTCAAGATGGCGGTCGTGTGAATCATGCAAGCATTATAATCCGTAACTTATGACCCACCAGTTCCGCTTAACGAACGGAGGGTATTTTAAACTTTCCTCGAGGACATGAACCGTTGAATATTATAATTTCATATTATATTATTATACTGTAGCAGTGGACTTAAGTTGTGCTCAGACTGAGCCGTATTCGGTCCCACGACAAAATGGCGCCTAATGCCTACTGCAAGGCCTGTATCTCAGTAACTTGAGGGGTTTGCATGTATAGTAATATACTAATAGGAATAACAGAAATATAGTATGAAATGGTTTAAAATGAAGGCATCGTTTATTCCAAGTCATTATTTGCTGAGGAGTTGTATCTATGGGTGTTGATAACAGTTAGGCAGCAATAGTCGGTTTAGCCGCGTGGTTAGAGTTACGGCCTATCATCCGTTCAACTGGAGTTTGAAACAGGGCAGGGTTGTTTTATTTACTTGATTTTTATGTGTGCGGTATTGTTTTATAATTACTGAGACTTTATAATATTATTCATTATATTGTGCATTTAGAGTAGCCTCCGTAGCGTAGCGGTCAGCACGGTTAGCTGCCGCCCCGGAGGTCCTGGGTTCGATTCCCGGCTCTGCCACGAAATTTGAAAAGTGGTATGAGGACTGGAACGGGGTCTACTCAGCCTCGGGTGTTCCAAATGAGTAGAGGGGGTTCGAATCCCACCTCGGCCATCCTCGAAGTGGTTTTCCGTGGTTTACCACTTCGTCTTCGGGCAAATGCCGGGATGGTACTGCCCCCGTAATTGAATTATATAGAGACCACGGTGGCTATTTTGGAAATTATAGCGAAAGTTATGGCTGTCATAGTTATGACGTGGGTAGTCATGACGTAAGCACGGATGACGCAGACGTTATGCCAGCAGGCTACTTGAGCTGAGATTCTCAGTGACGTCAGCATTTATTCGAGAAGGATCCGAGATGTACGACGCAGTCGCAGGAAACGTGGAATTCTGCTGAGGAAGAAATTATGCTATTGGAGGGGAGGCTTAAACCAATGAACGATAGTCTGAAGGAAGACGGAGATTGCTGAAACTATGGTATTTTTATTACTTTTTGGAATGCAGAATTGTGGAAATCCATTTGCAGTAGAGGCATTGTTCTGGAATTTTGGTGAAATTTATTTTCAGTTTTTGAATTATGAAAATCCGTCATGTATTGACGAAGTTGGAACTTCTAGCGATGACGTAGTAACACGCGATGGAAGGGATAGATACGCCCCTCATGAAGTTCATAAAAGGCCTTGCGCAGAAGAGAGGAGCCTCATTCGCTCATTCTCAGATTATAAATCGTCTGATATTCAATCGTCAGATCTCAAATAGTCATTTCAGTGAAACGTCGAGTGAGACTAGTAGTGAAAAAGTCGTCTTTATAACGCGTGGCGAAGCCACTGCATTAAGCGAGAGTCGAACATACAAGCAGTGCAGGTTTACTGTGAAGTAAATCTAGGTGAAGTTGAAACGACACTTATAACGCTTCTACAAGATTAGCTGTGAACAGTTAGCGGTCGCCTATAAGCTAATTCTCTTGTGCATTGCTACAGTAAGGACTGTAGAAAAGCTGAACAATTTCGAGGAAGTATTTTGGAAGTTATTGACAATTTTAGACGACTTACAAAAGTGATTTTCTCGCCACAGGAGAAACACTTTGTATAGCCAGACTCTACGCTACGGCTGACAGGGCTAGTGAAATAGGGAGACTTCAGATTGCTTTTGTGACACAACACTGCAGTATAATGGAGCAATTTAATAAGGCAGTTTGTTCTTCTAATACTATTACCGAAGAGAAAATGGAAGGCTAAAAGACTTCATGCAATTGGGACATATTTCAACGGAGTAAAATAGCAGCATGGAACTTCGCTAATTGCTATTCCATACAAGCGAACATGTGGTAAATAACCATCTACACCCATGTTTCGTGATTAAAGGCTGAATACTATCAAACAGCAATAGAAATGATTTCATACTTTCTGAATATGAATATTTCTTCGGAAATTTATACAAAAACTTCATGGCGATTTTCAACTGGAACTTCAGGGATTTTTCAAGAGAGGTCAGGGTTGTCCCGACTCACAAAGAAGATTATTGCCGGAAGGATGTCGTTCGTCTTCGTGAAGCAGTTCGATTCTCCGATGGTGCTGTTTCTGGTTTCGAGGATGGAGCTCAGCTTTAACTTGGTGAAATGGATCCATCAACAGTCTTCTTTGGGGAATTTTCCTCTGGAACGTCAATCGGCAGATAAGGTAGTCGTGAACGTTTATTGTATTTGAGTTTCTTAGCAATATTTGAGCAACCATTTTCCCCATATTTTTGTCCTCATGTATTTTTGCCCGATATTCTTGTTTGAGATTCCTATTCTCAGTACACCTTGATGAGTTATGCCTTTTTCGACGTTTTATTAAGACATTGTTATGTCATGGGCATAGTTAAATGATTTTGAATCAGTTGAGACTGATATTTAGATTTTTCAGTAATTTGCTTATTTTTGTAGTCACGATTTGACTGTAAGTTAATGATTTTTATGGCAGATTTAAATTCAGACAGCGTGTCACTTTATTAAAGTAATTCTACCCCAGTTTAATTACTTTGACCAATTTTCTGTCATCATCAAGAAGGAAGAACATTTAAATGATTTTAGAGCGTTAAAATCCAGTACGTTGTCGACGATCTTGGAAATACTAGTCGTTATTTGAATTGATTACAACACAGACATTTATCGTCAGTCATGAACGACCATTGCATCACAGGCAATTTTGTGAAAGATGAACATTAATTATGAATTATTGAATGCATTAAATTCGTGAAACTTGTGTTAGGTTTTTTCTCATATAGAGATTTATATAATGATGTTTGCATTCCCCAGTCTAATTGGATTCTATTCGACTATTTTGCAGTTAGTCGCACTTTGTTTGATGATAGTATTTTTATACTACAATTCTTTGAAGATGTTAATCTTAAATTTTGATAGACCAGACAGGCGTATATAAGCGTATTCACTATTAAATTTGTTTGTGATTGGCAAATTTTTATTTCATTTCGATTCATGAATGAAATCCACGAAGTTTAAATGACAACAGTTTTGAAACAATTATTGATATATGAATTTTTAAGTGGAACTATGAATGTATAATCGATAGTGCAGCGGACATGTTAAAAGTCGCTGATGTATAATGCCCTTAAATAAATGAAGGAGATTCCCACAGTAATTAATAATGATAAAGATTGTGTTAGGGGAGGTTTTTGTAAATGCTGTGGAAGATTTTGATGCCGTATATTTTAATATATGATGAATTTTGGGCTATTTTGAATGCAGTTTGTGAATTATTTTGTAAGCGAAGTATTTTCCGCTAGAGTGTATGGTCATAGTTCGTTGAAAATTAATCAAGTGAATTTACTGTTATAATTAACAAGAGTTTGAAAGAATTTGAGATAAGATTTTGAATGAAGATTACCGTCACAAATAATTAAAATTATTACAACCTTTATTAAACCAGATTGTGACATTTACATGTATAACTAACCTTCATTGGTCGATTATATTAAACACGATTATGAATTTACCAACCGGATAAAACATGTGGTTCAATGTATTTCTTAAATTAATAATTTAAATAAATTAAATGTTGATATTGTAAATAATAAATGTAAATATCTTTGACAATAATGTGGAACGAAAGTAATGTTAAATGCGTGTTTAAAATTTTTTGTAATTATTTTCGACAATATTATAAACAATTTCTAATTGTTATAAATAATTTATGTGATTTTGTTATAAACATTTAAGAGTGTGTTTGATACTCTAAACTATGCTGATTAAACATTTGGATGATAACTTAACAAGTTTAAGGATAGTTAAAATAATACAGTGGGATGTGAGTTAAGCATTTGAAAGATTTGCGTCAATATGTATGAGTTGTCTTGTAGACATTTAAAACTTTAAAAGGAGCTGAGTTCTTACACAGTGTGGTGTGAGTAGGGAGCCCCATTTGACAGGTGTGAGCCAGGTTAAAGAGTAGACCAGCCGGCCAGACATCTGGTTATAAGCGGGTGAGGTCGATACTCCGGCCTTGTGCCTATTAATAAAAGTGTTATGTTTATTAAAAGAAACCAAATGCTCTATATATGTCGTACCCTGAATTCCTCATCCAATCCAAATGTGTTATAAAATGTTACGTTATTTTGAGCTCATGGGAGCTAACATATTGTTTGATAATTTGCAAGTCCTTTAGGAGGACGTAGTCAGATTGACATAGGCTACTGATAGCCACGTTTATTTTGTTGAGTTGTGAAAATCATACTCTTTATTTGAAAATAAAGCTCTTGTACAGTTCAAAGTTCTCGTCTTCGGTCTGGTTCATTTTTAAATGTCATGGTGAAGGTTATTGTGAGAGCATACTTTAATGATCCTGTTGTCAACCCAATCCCCGAGATATTTATAAGAGGTAAGTAAAAGTAAGTATGTAACCCCGTCTATTTTGGTGTGTTCCACAATAATTTTTCTTGGTAACTTCTGTGTTCAAACCTCGGTAGTATCTGTCAGTGCCATTTTCATTGATGTAGCTGAGCTGGTGCGATTGATTGTTGGCAATCCGATTGAGGGGGCGGATATCTGACAGCCTACTATCCGGGTAAACGGGGACAGAAGGATTGGCGACCCAAGAACGTGGGGCTGAGTCAACAGAAGGATTGGCGCACCTAAAACGTTGGGGCTCGATTCAACATAACTGGATCACCAAGTTGAACGCCAGTAGGATTGGCAAACCTAAAACGTGTGGTTCGATTAGACTCAAATAAAGGGGTTGATTCTTTGTTAGATGTCTAGGCCAATTGTAGAATTTAAGAGTGTGATTATATAGGAATTAAATGTTGCATTGTATTAGGAAAATTACACTCAGAAAAGATCAGATCTTATACAACTTGAGAAAGGTTAAATAGGCTGGAAACTTAGAAAAATCGCCTATGATCTGGAATCTTATTTTATTTGACCGGCTTATGACATTTCAGTCATATTAAAGATAAAATTAAATTATTTGGATTGTAAATGTAAAATCATTTGTGTTAGGATATTTTAAAATGGGCCAGTGAAATTTGAACATGTGCTTGAGTTTATTTCAACATGAAGTGTCTTCGAAAGTTAATTATAAGGTAGTTATAAGTTAGATTTAAGACAGAAAATTGATCAAATTCATATATGGTGAAAAGTGTTGCTCAAATGTTGTTATTTTGCTCTTTTGATGTATGTCCCTACAGCAGTCTAATTTTTGAATAATATTGTAATGGCAGATGAAAGTTTGAAGATGACGTTAGCGGAGATGTCTGCTAACTTGAAAACAAGCATGGATAGTAGTATGAAGCAGATGATGGAGGAGAATGCTAGTAATTTATCTGCTAACTTAAAAGCTAGCATGAGTGAGAGTATGAAGGAGATGGAAGCTAGGAATACTAGTCGAATGTAGGAGAATATGAAAGTTCTTCAGACCAGTTCTGCTAACTTAGAGGATAATATGTCGCGTTTACAGATTAATACCCAAGGAATTGAGAATACTGTAACTGACATGCGCTCCGACATGTCCAATGTTAAAATAGATGTGTCTAATATGCATAAAAATGTTGCTGATGTTAAAATAGATGTTGCTAATGTGCATAAAGATCTTACAATGTTGAATTTAGATGTAGCTAATGTCCGTAGTGATATTTCTTGTGCTAGGGCTGAGGTAGTTGTTGTCAAAAATGATGTTGCGACTGTCCAAGACAAGGTTGAGGAAGTCCAAAGAGGAATCCAAAATGTTAGAACTGATGTGTCCAATGTTCAGGTTGATATTAATAACATTCATTCGGATGTAAACGAGATGCAAAGCGACATAAATAAAATTCAAATAGAGGTCAACACAGTTTTCGTAGACGTTGCTAAAGTCCAAACTGATGTAAATAAAGTCAGGGAAGAGATAGAAAATTCGAAAACTCTTTGTACACGTAATATAAGTGCATTAACGACTAGGCTAGTTGATGAGTCAGTTAGAACGACAGCGTCTTTAGAAGGTTTAAAGTTTGATGTAGAGGTCATGAGAACCCAAGTATTAGACCATAATAAAGTATTGAAAGAGGATATTGAATTAGACATAGCAGAAATGTTAACGGAAAATGTAGCAATTTGGAAAGAAGAGTGGAATAGGTCAAGTGGGGAACATGTAACCCAAATTCAGGATCGTATTGAAAGGAAACTTGCCAGTACTCAAATTGATATTAACAATGAAGTAGTACAGATTAGGAAAGATTTAAGCGTCAGGATGGATTCGCTATCCGAAAGACAAGTTGAAGATAGAACACAACTAGGTCGGGATGTGCAAACATTAAAATCTGCATTAGAGGAACAGATTCATAAAGTTGTCTCTGATGTGAATGAAACGACGAGTAAACTGCAGAATTTGAAGTTAGGAGAGGCTAATTTAATGGAGACCTACAAAGAAGAGTTAATCAAGAAAGTCTTAACGGAAATCACTGACAAGGATACAGTAGGCTTGGCTTGCGAAACCAGTAGGAATTATGCCAGAAGATATAACCTAGATCCAGAAGAGAGAGACGTGACTCCTGAAGAACGTATATCCAGATTCAGGGAGGAAGATGACGAGAGGAATATGGAACCTGAGTGGAACTATCGTGATAGTGGGAAAAACTACCCGGATTCATATCCGAGGAACGTAACGGTCATCAGAAATTTTGAAGATAAACCGCAAAAATTCAGTAACACGGATAGTTTGACACCTATCGAATATGTAAGGAACCTCAAAGATTATTTCATCGAAGCTCACATTCCCAGAGAAAGAGAGATGAAGATAGTGGAGAGATATTTGATTGGAGGACCCCTCGAATGGTTTTGCGCATTTAGATACACATTCAGTAACTTTGACGAGTTTGTAGAGGCATTAATCAAACGATTTTGGTCCATAGAAGCGCAGAATTCGTTAAGAGCGGAGGTGTATTCAAGAAAATACTCCGGTACTCTTCCAACGCGGTACGCTGATTTCTTTACGAGTCAATTATCCCGCTTGAGATTTTTACAACCCCCATTGTCCACGGAGCAACTTATTGATGCGATTTCTCGTATGCTGCCAGTTGAGGTGAGAAGACTAATAATTTCGTCCAACATCAGGGATTTAACCAGCATGGATGAATTACTGAGGAGGTTAGACTACACAAGTCCAATGCCGAACGTGGTGCAGAAAGGTCAAAGGCAGGAGTTTAAAGAAATAAATACTGTATATATGGACCAAGTCCAACAAACTGACAAGCCAGATGAGGAGAAAACTGACAATGTAGGTCCTCACAGGAATAATCAGTTTCGAAATAACAGATCGCAAGGTTACCGACCGTATCAACAGAGAAGAGGCTGGAACTATAACCGAGGAAATTACAATGGAAGAGGCAGATATTATAACAATAATGGTTATAACCGAAATTATAATAGGAATAACCAGAGCCAAAACAGAAATCAGAATCCTCAAGGTCAGGTTATGACACCCGATCAGTATCAGGAAAGAGAGAAGGAAAGTCAGCAATACCTGAAAGAATTACGGGAAAAAGAAGCAGACAACCAAAAGAAAAGGCAGGATGTTGTAATCGATCCTGGGCCTTCTACGAGCCAGCAGAATTTTGAGGTCGGTAACACAAAAAAAACACGCCGATTTCTCAACGTCAGTGAGAACCTGTAAATACATTGCCACACCACACCTGATTACGATTAATGAGATATATGAAGTGACTGATGAAGATTTGCTAGAAGAGAGGGGTATCGTTAAAGAGGAAAGACCATGTGCCTTACCTATTATTTCTATACGGATAGATGGACAACAGTATAAAGCCCTGATGGATACTGGTGCAATTATCTCCATCATTTCAGAGGAATGTTATCAAAGTCTGCTAAGAGGAGAGAACATGACAGTTCTACCTGTTTCTACCGTCAAAGTGAGAGGGATATTCCAAGATAAGGCAGTGAAGTGCAAGATTCAAGTGTTATTGAACTTTGAGATCAATGGAAGGAATTATGAACAGATCTTCATTGTGGTGAGCAAGATCAATTTTGATATGGTGCTTGGAATCGATTTTATATCGAAGGTCGGAGCTATTATTGACATGAATAACAGAAGTATTAGCTTTAATGATGGGTACACAATCACAGAAGAGATAGAAAAACAGGACGTGAAAAACAGTCTGGAAATAGACCTTAGGGAAGAAATTTTGAATACTATAGTTAATGAAGTGGAAAATTTAGCAGAAATACCCAGTAGAAAAACTGAAGGATTTGAAGAAATTCAGGGGGAATTTGAGGATCTGATAAAGGAATTCCAAGATATTTTCGATGAAAAGCCTGGATTGATTAAGGATTATAAATACAAGATAAGGCTGACAGATGAAACCCCTTACCAGAAGAGAATATACCCCATTCCTGAGAAATACTATCAAGAAGTACGAGGGTTAATCAGAAAAATGGAGGTAGACGGGATTATTAAAAAACAGGCGTCGTCTTATATAAACCCCATCACAGTAGTGAAGAAAAGTAATGGTCAGATACGTCTTTGTCTCGATGCCAGGACCATTAACTTGAAGATTCTTCCAGAAAATGACCGACCACCCAAGATTAGAGATCTGCTTCGAAAATTCAAAGGGAGAGCTTGTTTCAGCGTTCTTGACTTGACGTCTTCATTTTATCAAGTTCAGATAGAAGAAGATAGTATGCAGTACACTGGATTCCTATTTGACCAGACGTCATGGGTCTTTGTCCGAATGCCTTTTGGTATGGTTAACAGTGGACCAGCACTTATTCGAGCACTTGATAGTAAGCTCACTGACGAAGTGAAAGAAAATGTAATCTGCTACATCGACGATTTAATCGTATCTTCACCCAGCGCCGCAGAACATTTAGTGCACTTGAGAAAGTTGTTCGAGAATTTACGGGAGGCCAATATCAAGGTGAATTTTGGAAAATGTCAATTCTTGAAGCAGGAAATAAATTACTTGGGGCATACTATTGATAAAGATGGATATCATCCAAACATGAAAAAAGTAGATGCGATCACGAGATTTCCAAAACCAACTAAGGTGAAACAAGTCAGAGAATTTGTAGGAGCATGCCAATTCATTAGCAGCCACTGTCCAAGATACTCGGAAATTATGGCTCCTCTGTATGACTTACTCAAGAAGAATAACAGATGGAAATGGAGTACCGCTGCAGACGAGGCTTTTGAGAAAGCAAAAGAGATGCTCAGAAATAATGTGAAACTGGAGTACCCAGACTTTGAGAAGGTGTTCTATATTGAGTCTGATGCATCAAGAGTAGGCATTAGTGCAGTCTTATACCAGAAAGACGAGGCAGGCAACAAGCACTACATTGCGTTCACTAGTCGGAAGTTGAAGAAACACGAGGAAAATTACTTCACGACGGAGCTTGAAGCGTTAGCTTTTGTAACAGCATTGCAAGCCTGGAAGAAAATACTGCTGGGACATAAGGTCATCATTATTACTGACCATAAAGCACTACAGTTTATGCTGCAAACTGACATGTCGAGTGATAGATTGACACGTTGGGCTTTGTTCACCCAACAGTTTAACGCCACTATCGTCCACCAGCCTGGGAAAGATAACTTACTGGCTGATGCTCTATCACGTAACCCTATTAAAAATGTGCAGATACACCATGTACAATTGGAGCAAGAAGATCAAGAAACCGTTAGGAGATTAGCCCGAATCGGTGTGTCACAGAAGAGACACGCTCCAATAAGGAAAATGTACAGGTTCCTCAAGGGTTACATGGACAATACTGATGTTGACTATGCAGTTACACGGAGAAATTCACGACACTTTGTCTTGAGTGGAGACATCGTATGCAAGTATGCTGACTCTGAGCATACAAAACTCCGAATAGTCGTGCCACCTAAACTTGTTGTCAATTTAGTGTGGGTAGCTCATCACGCAACTGGACATGCCGGTTTAGATAAGACTCTTAATACTCTTAAAGAGAGATTTATCTGGACTAACATGCGTTCCAGCATTGCCAAGGTCATTAGATCTTGTGACAAATGTCAAAGAGCAAAGTATGCTTCTGCTTTATTAAAAGGAAAACCGAAGGCTATGATTCCTTCTAAGCCAAACGAACTTATGGCGACGGACATATTTGGCCCCTGTCCGAAGGGATATCAGGGTAACCAGTACCTGTTGGTTACCGTGGATGTTTTCTCAAAATTTGTTACAATGAGTCCCATGCAGAAAGCGAACACGAGGAACGTAGTAAGCAGACTGGAAAATGCTGTATTTCCTAAAGCTGGTATACCAGAATATCTACTGTCAGATCATGGAACGCAGTTTACATCCGTGGAATTTGCAGCGGATATGGAAAGGCTTGGCATTAAGCACTTATTTTCAAGCGTGCGTTACCCAGAATCGAATTCCTCAGAAAGATATATGGCTGAATTTTCGAAATTCTGTCGAATTTTCTGTCCTAATGATCATTCTGGTTGGGTGAGATTTGTACCCCTTATAGAGGAATGTCTGAACTCTACAGTGCAGGAGAACACAGGAGAAGTGCCAATGCGACTTCATCTTGGAAGAAACCCAGAAAGGCCGTGGGATAATCTTTTCAACCACATTCCTAGAGATCCCGACGTAGGAAGGCAGCAGAGGATTGACAAGGCGAAGGAACAACTCCAGAAAGCGGCAGAGAAACGATTGAAAAGAGTAGCTGGAAAACGCTTTGGTGCACCCTTACAAGTTGGAAATCTTGTATTATTACGCAGACCTGTCAAGGCTGATATGAGCAAGAAAATATACCCCAAATTTGGAAATGTATTCATGGGGCCGTTTAGGATTACGAACGCCTATGGAAACAACTGCTATGAACTCTACGATGATGAGAATAATGTCATTTACGGCAAGTTCAATGCTGGAAATTTAAAAAGATACTATACTAGAGTAAGCCAGTAATAATTCAATTTCGTGTTCAAGAGAGTTGAGGTACTTGTAACATTGAGTTTAAAAACAATTTGCAACTGTTTTTAAAACGTGGTGAGAGGAGAATGCCCCCGTAATTGAATTATATAGAGACCACGGTGGCTATTTTGGAAATTATAGCGAAAGTTATGGCTGTCATAGTTATGACGTGGGTAGTCATGACGTAAGCACGGATGACGCAGACGTTATGCCAGCAGGCTACTTGAGCTGAGATTCTCAGTGACGTCAGCATTTATTCGAGAAGGATCCGAGATGTACGACGCAGTCGCAGGAAACGTGGAATTCTGCTGAGGAAGAAATTATGCTATTGGAGGGGAGGCTTAAACCAATGAACGATAGTCTGAAGGAAGACGGAGATTGCTGAAACTATGGTATTTTTATTACTTTTTGGAATGCAGAATTGTGGAAATCCATTTGCAGTAGAGGCATTGTTCTGGAATTTTGGTGAAATTTATTTTCAGTTTTTGAATTATGAAAATCCGTCATGTATTGACGAAGTTGGAACTTCTAGCGATGACGTAGTAACACGCGATGGAAGGGATAGATACGCCCCTCATGAAGTTCATAAAAGGCCTTGCGCAGAAGAGAGGAGCCTCATTCGCTCATTCTCAGATTATAAATCGTCTGATATTCAATCGTCAGATCTCAAATAGTCATTTCAGTGAAACGTCGAGTGAGACTAGTAGTGAAAAAGTCGTCTTTATAACGCGTGGCGAAGCCACTGCATTAAGCGAGAGTCGAACATACAAGCAGTGCAGGTTTACTGTGAAGTAAATCTAGGTGAAGTTGAAACGACACTTATAACGCTTCTACAAGATTAGCTGTGAACAGTTAGCGGTCGCCTATAAGCTAATTCTCTTGTGCATTGCTACAGTAAGGACTGTAGAAAAGCTGAACAATTTCGAGGAAGTATTTTGGAAGTTATTGACAATTTTAGACGACTTACAAAAGTGATTTTCTCGCCACAGGAGAAACACTTTGTATAGCCAGACTCTACGCTACGGCTGACAGGGCTAGTGAAATAGGGAGACTTCAGATTGCTTTTGTGACACAACACTGCAGTATAATGGAGCAATTTAATAAGGCAGTTTGTTCTTCTAATACTATCACCGAAGAGAAAATGGAAGGCTAAAGGACTTAATGCAATTGGGACATATTTCAACGGAGTAAAATAGCAGCATGGAACTTCGCTAATTGCTATTCCATACAAGCGATCATGTGGTAAATAACCATCTACACCCATGTTTCGTGATTAAAGGCTGAATACTATCAAACAGCAATAGAAATGATTTCATACTTTCTGAATATGAATATTTCTTCGGAAATTTATACAAAAACTTCATGGCGATTTTCAACTGGAACTTCAGGGATTTTTCAAGAGAGGTCAGGGTTGTCCCGACTCACAAAGAAGATTATTGCCGGAAGGATGTCGTTCGTCTTCGTGAAGCAGTTCGATTCTCCGATGGTGCTGTTTCTGGTTTCGAGGATGGAGCTCAGCTTTAACTTGGTGAAATGGATCCATCAACAGTCTTCTTTGGGGAATTTTCCTCTGGAACGTCAATCGGCAGATAAGGTAGTCGTGAACGTTTATTGTATTTGAGTTTCTTAGCAATATTTGAGCAACCATTTTTCCCATATTTTTGTCCTCATGTATTTTTGCCCGATATTCTTGTTTGAGATTCCTATTCTCAGTACACCTTGATGAGTTATGCCTTTTTCGACGTTTTATTAAGACATTGTTATGTCATGGGCAAAGTTAAATGATTTTGAATCAGTTGAGACTGATATTTAGATTTTTCAGTAATTTGCTTATTTTTGTAGTCACGATATGACTGTAAGTTAATGATTTTTATGGCAGATTTAAATTCAGACAGCGTGTCACTTTATTAAAGTAATTCTACCCCAGTTTAATTACTTTGACCAATTTTCTGTCATCATCAAGAAGGAAGAACATTTAAATGATTTTAGAGCGTTAAAATCCAGTACGTTGTCGACGATCTTGGAAATACTAGTCGTTATTTGAATTGATTACAACACAGACATTTATCGTCAGTCATGAACGACCATTGCATCACAGGCAATTTTGTGAAAGATGAACATTAATTATGAATTATTGAATGCATTAAATTCGTGAAACTTGTGTTAGGTTTTTTCTCATATAGAGATTTATATAATGATGTTTGCATTCCCCAGTCTAATTGGATTCTATTCGACTATTTTGCAGTTAGTCGCACTTTGTTTGATGATAGTATTTTTATACTACAATTCTTTGAAGATGTTAATCTTAAATTTTGATAGACCAGACAGGCGTATATAAGCGTATTCACTATTAAATTTGTTTGTGATTGGCAAATTTTTATTTCATTTCGATTCATGAATGAAATCCACGAAGTTTAAATGACAACAGTTTTGAAACAATTATTGATATATGAATTTTTAAGTGGAACTATGAATGTATAATCGATAGTGCAGCGGACATGTTAAAAGTCGCTGATGTATAATGCCCTTAAATAAATGAAGGAGATTCCCACAGTAATTAATAATGATAAAGATTGTGTTAGGGGAGGTTTTTGTAAATGCTGTGGAAGATTTTGATGCCGTATATTTTAATATATGATGAATTTTGGGCTATTTTGAATGCAGTTTGTGCATTATTTTGTAAGCGAAGTATTTTCCGCTAGAGTGTATGGTCATAGTTCGTTGAAAATTAATCAAGTGAATTTACTGTTATAATTAACAAGAGTTTGAAAGAATTTGAGATAAGATTTTGAATGAAGATTACCGTCACAAATAATTAAAATTATTACAACCTTTATTAAACCAGATTGTGACATTTACATGTATAACTAACCTTCATTGGTCGATTATATTAAACACGATTATGAATTTACCAACCGGATAAAACATGTGGTTCAATGTATTTCTTAAATTAATAATTTAAATAATTTAAATGTTGATATTGTAAATAATAAATGTAAATATCTTTGACAATAATGTGGAACGAAAGCAATGTTAAATGCGTGTTTAAAAATTTTTGTAATAATTTTCGACAATATTATAAACAATTTCTAATTGTTATAAATAATTTATGTGATTTTGTTATAAACATTTAAGAGTGTGTTTGATACTCTAAACTATGCTGATTAAACATTTGGATGATAACTTAACAAGTTTAAGGATAGTTAAAATAATACAGTGGGATGTGAGTTAAGCATTTGAAAGATTTGCGTCAATATGTATGAGTTGTCTTGTAGACATTTAAAGCTTTAAAAGGAGCTGAGTTCTTACACAGTGTGGTGTGAGTAGGGAGCCCCATTTGACAGGTGTGAGCCAGGTTAAAGAGTAGACCAGCCGGCCAGACATCTGGTTATAAGCGGGTGAGGTCGATACTCCGGCCTTGTGCCTATTAATAAAAGTGTTATGTTTATTAAAAGAAACCAAATGCTCTATATATGTCGTACCCTGAATTCCTCATCCAATCCAAATGTGTTATAAAATGTTACGTTATTTTGAGCTCATGGGAGCTAACATATTGTTTGATAATTTGCAAGTCCTTTAGGAGGACGTAGTCAGATTGACATAGGCTACTGATAGCCACGTTTATTTTGTTGAGTTGTGAAAATCATACTCTTTATTTGAAAATAAAGCTCTTGTACAGTTCAAAGTTCTCGTCTTCGGTCTGGTTCATTTTTAAATGTCATGGTGAAGGTTATTGTGAGAGCATACTTTAATGATCCTGTTGTCAACCCAATCCCCGAGATATTTATAAGAGGTAAGTAAAAGTAAGTATGTAACCCCGTCTATTTTGGTGTGTTCCACAATAATTTTTCTTGGTAACTTCTGTGTTCAAACCTCGGTAGTATCTGTCAGTGCCATTTTCATTGATGTAGCTGAGCTGGTGCGATTGATTGTTGGCAATCCGATTGAGGGGGCGGATATCTGACAGCCTACTATCCGGGTAAACGGGGACAGTACCTTCTTCAAGGCCACGGCCGCCTCCTTCCCTCTTCCTTGCCTATCCATCCTGACCATCCATTACCTTCCCTCATGAGGCCCCTGTTCGCTTTGCAGGTGAGGCCGCCTGGGTGAGGTGCCAATCACACCTCACCAGTTGTATCCACTCCGATTAGATGTTCCCAGCTCTAGGACACTGCCCGTAGAGGCGGTAGTGGTGAGTTCCCTCGCTGAGTCCGTGGGTTCCACCAACCTGGAGGGTTAACGACTAAGAAAGAAAGAAAGAAAGAAAGAAAGAAAGATATTGTGCATTTAGGAATGGAAAATATTATGTATACATATAACACCATATTATTTCAACACGCTATCACAGCAATTTCCTTTGGCGTCGGTCAACCTCCCTACAGCCTATTACCGCCAACATAGCTCCTGACACGTAAACCAAATAGTAGACTATTTTTTATATTATTAGTAATGTATATTTTTGTCGTTAACCTGAACATTGGCCAAGGGATGAGTGTAGGTCCTTAGTCAATGAACTAGCCTTTTTTTGGAAGCTTGCAATAAAACGTGCTGTGTAATTCGTATGTATTTCTCCTTCGAAGATACACACTATGTTATATGTAATTATATGACAACAAATGTAATAAAACACAAATTAAGAAAATAAACAACCCCTACATGATTCAAACCCCGGCTACACAGGTGAGAGCCAAGCATCTAGACCACTCGACCAAAGCACCGTACCACATTGTATTACGCAGTCGATAATAGGTCCAGTAGGTACCGCAATGATTGGACATCGGGAAAATCTTTAGCATAATATAACGTACAATACACAACTTGGTATTTCAACAAGCCACTACGACGAACATTCAACTAACTCCTTGATAAGGACAAAGAGTTATAATTGCGCCCATATATTTAGG
This sequence comes from Meconema thalassinum, assembly GCA_946902985.2. NCBI lineage: Eukaryota > Metazoa > Arthropoda > Insecta > Orthoptera > Tettigoniidae > Meconema > Meconema thalassinum. Next base: position 1,480,178,531 of record OX336389.2, on the reverse strand, counting down.
GGAAAGTAGGCTATGTTCTTTACTGAACATCTTGTTTTTTATGAAATACACCTCAACGTGATCAGCTGTGAATTGAACATACAGTAGACATAAAGTGCAGAAAGTAAGGTACGTTTGAAGAAGGATTAGGGTTGAGAAACTTCACGATAAGTAAACAGATGAAAAAATATGCAAAGACCTTTTTGAGACAACTGTGTTGTTGTTGTTGTTTTAAGGGGCGTAACATCTAGGTTATCGGCCAAGACGAGACAACTGTGTGTAAGGATAGGAAACAACGCGCATCCTAGTGGAATGACGAAATGAAGTCATCTTGTAAAAGTAAAAGTAAGGCTTACAGTACCACAAATGGTCCCAAACTAGGAATCCGGCAGACAGGGATCATTATGTGGTGGAAAGGAATGCAACCAAACAATAAATAAATAAAAATAAATTAGTATAAATAAAATCAAGGGAAGGGTTTTGAGAAAAATTGGGAAAATTATTTCAGGCGGAAGGAAAGCCTTTTCAGGGTGTTATAAAGAATCTCGGAAATGGAACGAATAGAAAACAATGTTTCAGATAATTCTGATAAACGAATTGCAGATGCTAAGAAATAATTGAAAATATAGCAAGAATATTTCGAAACCCTGTTAAATGTAAATATTTACTTTTCTGACAAAGTTGATATTTATTTTATGCAGGTGGAGAATAACCGCGGAAACAATATCATGAGAAAGTTGATTTGACAATGCCATTAACCTAGCGGGTCAGATGAAATTTGGTCAGAAATTGTCAAGTATAGTAGGAATGCAAGAATGAAATATTTGCGTAGGATAATGGAATCGGCAAGGGAAGGTAAACACTGGCTGCACAGGAACAGTAATCATCCCAAATTATAAGCAAGGCAACATAAAAGATTCCAACAATAATTATAGAAGTAGTTCTTCGATAAGTATTCCAGGTACAGTATTCTCAGACATCGTAGAAAGGAAAGATCGATCATTGGCCGGGAGTAGAATGGATGAAAACCAGTGTGGCTTTAGAACAGATCGTGGATGTCAGGATCAAGTTTCAGTTTGTGCCTAGTTATTGGCAAAAGCTACGAGACGAATAGAGAGTTGTGTTCGTGTTTTGTAGATCTAGAGAAGGGGAACGATAACGTGCTAAGCGAAAACATTCGGATCACCCTAAGAGATTATGGTATCGAGGAGAAACTACTATAGGCAAACAAATATATTACAAATGAAAATATGGCTGCAGTGAGAATTGAGTTAGGTTGAGTCCTTGATTTAGAATTGTTACCGGAATCTTGCAAGAATGTAGGCCCTAATCTCTCAACAATGCTGTTTATTTAATATGGACCATTTGCTGAAGGGCATAAACCAACTGAGTGGTATTCTATTAGGTAGAAACCATGTAAGCTGTGTGGCTTATACTAACGCCCCCAGACTCTTTATCAAGCTTACAATCGAACATGTTAGAACTTCAACAGAACTGTTTTCTGTTTTGTTTTTTTAGCGTATGACTTTTAGTGGCGGGAGTGTCTGAGGACATGTTCTGCTCGCCAGAGTTTATAGCTGCTTCTATGTGGACACCCATGGGGTGAGCTACAAGTACCGTTGCGTGTGGAGTGTTTTCTGGGGACGAAAGTGTAAATGTAAGGACGGGGAATTGGAACGTAGCGGCTGTGTCCTATAGTTAGGGACCAACCGCGCCATTTGCCTGGAAGGAAGATGGGAAACAACAGAAGACCATCTTCAAGGTTGCCGGCGGGGGGATATGAACCTCCTCGCCTCCCGGATGTGAGCGACTGCCTGCAGCCACGCCGTGCCATAACGACCATGGCTAACTCAACCGGTAACAGAACTGTGAGGAATATGGTATAAGAATCAACATTTTACAAACGAAGGTGATGTCGGTAGGGATGAAACACAAGAAAATAGAATGCCAGGTAGGAGGAACTAGATTGGGGCTGGGCATTCTCTCAGGATAGTAGTGCAGCAGGCTGTTCCAAATCCACGAGTTTGAGTATGCGTACACGCGATTACTCAGCAGTGATGCTCGGAGCACGGTTGGAGAGGGACTGGGGGTGAGAGCCAATACGTCACTGGGCGAAGGTCATAACACAAGTCCATGCAATTCCTGCCAATCTTGATGTATCCACTGCTTAGTAACGGCCTCCCCTACAGCAGAGCTCTATTGCAAGTTGCAGGTTTACTCACACAAGGCGGCGAGTACTCAGCTGCTCACGGGCGAGCTGAACAGCCTGTAAGTACAGGAACAAGCCAATGCAGTGAGTTCTCAGTTGTGACCTACTGTATTCTGCAAGAAAGAAAGTGTAGCCCTGAAACTGGCTCAATATTCAGACCGAACTTGCTGCATGGGAGTGAGAGTTGGGTGGATTCAGGATACCTCATACATTAACAGGAGGTTTTTTTTTTCGTGTAGCCTCCTCAGAGGCCGAGTGCAGGTCTTTCTAGTCGACGCCCGTGGGCGACCTGCGCGCCGGAATGCGAGATGGAATGGATGATGGTGAATGAAACTGGGCAAGGATGTGGATGGAAGCGGCCGTGGCCTATCAGAAGGTACCGTCCCAGCATTTGCCTTGTTTTGAAAATGGGGAAACCACGGAAAACCATTTCAAGGACGGCCAACTGTGGGGCTCGAATCCACGTGTCTACCGAGTCAGCAGAGAGCTCGGCCCCATGACCTAACGCTGCGCTTTAGCCCGCGTAGCCACTGCTGTCGGTAGGAGGTAATTGATATGAGGGTAGCACCGATAGTTGCTGGGACAAACAGATGTGAGCAATGGCCAGGAGTTTACTGTAATGAAGAGATAAAGTGTAGGTTAGAAATGAGCACGATAGATGAGTCTGTTCGTATGAGCCGATTCAGACGGTGGGTTCATATGATGCGAATAGGTGAGAAGAGATTACCTAACAGGCTGATAAACTCGGCTGTAAGGTAAGAGAAGCAGAGCAGTGCTAACCGCTAATTGGGGATCATGGAGACAACTCGTCGTACACAAAATTTTGCAGACTAGACTTGACGCTGAAAGGCAAAACATACTCAAATGAGAATGAATGAATTAATGGATGGATGAATGAATGAATCTGAAGAACTTTCAAATGATGAACAACTTCTTTCACTTTGGTATGACGGTGGTCTCGTAATCCAATAATACTGTAGCATGGGCCTACGGCCAAATATTAATTTAAAAATTGAGTCATTTGTATAGGCCTACTAGGGTGCGCGTAATTGTGATTTTATACAAATAAAAAATTGGTAGTCAGGAGAGGAATTATATGCAATTCTTTACCATGAGCACCACCAACGTAAAACAGCAAACACGTGAAGTTTCGATGGTCAACGACGGTTAATTCTCTGTTGTTGTTTTTTTCGTTGAATCGATAAGTAAAAGCACTCAAGTAGTACGAACCATGCATGTTAATCCAGGTGGCAGATTACCAACTGCACATAATGGCCATCAAAATGTAATTAGCTAAATGACTGATGTGTTACACGTGTTTTCCCTGGTAAAATAATAAACCGCTCGAAAACAAGTAATTCTGCATACAAGAGATCAGGGTGTCCCTACCAGCTCTTATCTCTGGCACGATTCCTTCGCTTCATAAGATGACGGAAAGAGCATTCAAGGAGGTAAGCTCGACACGAGAGAAAGCACCAGTAAATCTTACTTAAAGGTGCTGACGCAGCGTAAGAAATGTCAATACTTGGCTGGTGAATAATCAAACCATTAAAATGGATAGCTACACCGTTACGAGGTCCAAGGATCCGGTCTCGCTTCTGATAGGAACTCTCTTGAGTACGATTATTTTCCTGTGTTTAACACATTCATTCTACGCAAGACTCCTGCCAAAACTCTCAATTATAGCCCCACGCACGAGAGATATTATAAAATTTACACATAGCGTGCATAGATACATCGTCGCCGCCGTCAAACACGGATGATGGCCGGTTGGCACATTTCCTAGCGAACAGCGGGCCGCATCCAAACCTCCCCCCGCCCTCTTCCAGGCCTAAACTAACACTAGAAATACATCGACACAATCGGTTGTCCCCAAGGGCTCCTGAGTTGAGATGCTGGGTGTTTTCAACTGCTCTTGATACATTATGCGGCTTCGGTGGCGTAGTCGGTAGCATGCTGAGCTTCTATGCCCAAGATCGCGGGTTCAAACCCGGCCGAAGTCGTCGGATTTTTATGAGTGTTAAAATCCTCCAGTATGCCTTCCTTTGGAGGAAAAGTAAAGCCGGCGGTCCCATGTCATAAATTTATGGCATGTAAAAGAACCTTCCATTAATTAAACTTGCGTGAAGCTAAATTTGTCCAGCTAAATGTGTGGTTGGGGTTTTTCATTTTCAATTCCAGGCAAACGCAGGAATGATACATTCTAATACGTCACGCCCACTGCCACCTCTCCACATTAAGGGATCAACCCGAAATTTGCCTGGAGTAGAAGTGGGAAACCACGGAAAACCAATTCTAGGATGGCCGGGGTGAGAATCGAACCCACCTCTTCTATAGTAAAGTCATCATTACTTCCGACTTGACGTTTTAGCACTAAGTTTCGTTCTCTAAAACACGACATCGTGATCGAAACTCGATTTGTCCTGATACAATGATTTGAATGACTGCCTGTGATTGGCTAGTTAAAGTAATTTTCCTTCTGACCGCTAGATAACTCTAGGGTAACACTGAAACGTCAAGTCGGAAGTAATGATGGCTTTACTATGAGTTTTGCCAGTATTTAATTTCTTGATTGTGCCGTGAATCGAACCCAGACCTCCGAGGCGACAGATAAGAATGCTAGCCGCTACACCAGAAAGTGTACTGTATATTTATTTTTATCTTTTATCGAATTTACCCTTCAGGTTGGTGGCTCCCACGGACTCAGCGAGGGAACTCACCTCTACCGCCCCTACGGGCAGTGTCCTAGAGCTGGGAACATCTGATCGGTGTGGATACAACTGGGGAGGTGTGACCACCACCGCCCCCAGGCGGCCTCACCGGCAAAGCGAACAGGGGCCTCATGAGGGAAGGAGGGGAAGATTCGGAGGGACAGGCAAGGAAGAGGGAAGGAGGCGGCCCTGGCCTTACAGGGGGTACTGAGACCGCATTTTGCATTGAGTCGTATCTATGTTGTACAGGAGAGTATCAGATGAATTCCTGCGGCTCTATTTACAAGGCATGTAGCGCATTGATACTTTGTGGCGAGCTTAGGAGCAATTCGGCAGCCCGCACTATATCCTTCAAACAGGTGCCATGTCTCTAGTTCGAGTGATGGCTACAAAATGGAGGCAGCAGTAACGTCAATCTGATGCAATCTGATACATTTTGATTCAGTGTTTATGAAACAGAACAACAACTGGTAAATGCATTATATTAAAAGAAGAGGAAACTTGAGAGTATTTTACATATAGATAAATGCATATGACAGAATAACAGAGTATTATCGAACACTAGCCAGTGTCGGTATCGACTGTCAATGCCGTTTCGCAACGAAGAGCATTATGGGTCTCACAAGAGCAGTGTGAAATATCTGGCAAGGCAGAGAGGTCAGATCACGATATACTTTGCTTGGAGTACAACACTCCTGTGTCGCGCACGTAACGTGGTCGTTTACTTACTTAAAAATTAGACGTTCGACGCGAAGTTGAAACCAGTGCAGTTAGACAGTTCGAAACGCAGCATTTTTGTCTCGGCTTGTTATAGCTAGAGCTAGTGTTAGTCTTCATTATTAAGGAGCAGTGAACGCAGCCTTCACTATTGTCCGTCCAGAGTTAAGAGTGTACTGTAGCTCTTGTGGCACAAGCGTTGCCACGCTTAGCGACTGTAGAAGGGCAGCTATTGTACAGCACTCCACACGAGTAGTACTGTGCCCGTTTAGACCGGAGCCCGCACGACCACATATGCATTTTACCAATAATCAGTCAGCACGAGAGTCAAAATATCCCGGAGCGCCAGATGGGTTAAAGCAAATCGCAAAAACGACATCAAATTAAAAAAATGCTTTGCTGATTTTTGGCTCAATGCAACAATAAGGATAGAAGGAGATTTAATTGGGAGTAACACATCCTGTAAAATTATCTCAGTTTATTTTGAAGTTAAAATCTGACTGCAAGGATGCTCAAAGCAGCATCATCCACGTGTGGCGATCCACACTCTTATTTACACACAATATACAGAAATTTTCCAAACACATTTGACAATCTTTTTGGAAACAAAAGTCCGATTAATAGTCCTGTAGACTGTGTTCCAAAATTATTAATATTTAATTCCAGTTCAAAGTTAATTGTCTATACTGGAAATATCGTAGATCACTGTTTGAATATTTACATGATATTAACACTCGTAGAATAAATGTTCATAGAATTTTTAACTTTCACTTATTTTTCCAGTTTCAAAAATATATCGTCGAAAAATATTATCATCATCGAAGCAACACAAATTATTTACATATATTAATAACATCTGAAAAGTATTTGACCATTGAGCATAGCATCGAAGAACTGTGCGAAGCACAACAACAATTAATTGTTCTTCTGACATTAAACATTCGAGAAGTGACTCGATTATGAACTTCAAGTTTCTAACAAAATACATGATTTCTGAATCATCAACTTGATCAATAAATTGTTGAACCATTCAACCATTAGATTATCCACTTGGAATCATTATTATGAAAATATTTATATTCATGGCCATTTTTAGTAACTTTTACAACTTGCAATTCTTCGACAGAATGCGGAAATAAGAATTGTAGCTTCATAATAAATTCATTTAGTTCATGGCACTAGGACTGAAAATATCCTTCAAATTATTCGTGGTTAAAGAATTATTTTTAATTGGCAGTGGCCCATTCTATTATTTGTGTAAGAACACAATATTACAACAACAACAACGGCAAAGGTCTTCCTCTGAAGAAGAATAAACTACTATCATGACAAATCCGGGTTCTAGCAAAATCAAAGTCTAAATGGAATTCATAAACAAGGTTGAAATAAGAACTGATGGTTTCAAAGAAATAACCTTCGGGTCATTCATACGACGAAATGTGTAGTTCCAATACTCCTACTATAAACCTGAGCCATCGAACCTGCTATTTGATTGATGCTCGAAAAAACCTCCTCATTCCTGCGACTTAAACATGCGCACCTGGGAATGGCATTTCAACTACTCCACACATAAATTTTCTTCCCAAAATTTATACAATAAATCAAGCCTCTGCTTGTTATCAACACTGGAAGATTAATAAACTTACAAGTTTATTTTATTTTACCATTCAGTTCAACCCGTGAATTTACCATACTTATGAAAATCTTTATTTCACTTTCGAGTGTATTTACGTCATGATTTTATATAAATACAAAAATATCCTATTTGATACAAATATCATTTGCTTCCCGTTTCATGCCTCTCCGTGTTATCTGAAAAATATACTTTGCTCATTGCAAATATCAACTGTTCAACCAGAACTGAAATGTTGGTTGAATGCGGGCTTGCGCTAACCACTCTCCTTCGGAAAATCTCCTGTTCCAGACTAGAAATGATTAAACTACTTCATAGGCTCTTTCTCAATACATATGATTATTAGAAAATATAATATCCAAGAATTATTTAGAAAAATTATAAAAATTATTATTATTATTATTATTATTATTATTTGTTATATTATTTTAAATATGTTTAATTATCATCTCATTATGTGAGAATCCACATGTTCGAACCTTCGAATATGGAAAAAGTATCCATTCCTCAACAAAAATAAATTATTAACTTTTACAGTTACCTCGGTTGTTTTCCGTGGTTTCCCAAAAATATGAAAAATTCAAATAAATCTTCGAAATGCTCGGTCATCGATCCTAAACTGTTCTGAGTGCTGAAAATACTCAGAATAACTCTAACAAGTCTTGCGTAAATCATTGCAAGCTTTAAATACGAAGAAAAAATGTGTTGGTCATCTGCAGAAAAAATAGTTTGTTCCAATTAGCTAGGCATAATATAATTCAAATGTGGCTTACATTTCTTGATGGTCTTGAAGCGTAGTAAACCTGGTCTGTACCAGATTTATCCATAGACATGCCCTATCGGACAAGCACGTATAATCCTTGTATCGGCCGCCATCATATACCCACAATTCGTCTAGTCAGACATAGTGGTAGTATCTTTTGACGTTTGAATTAACTGTTGTTCCATTTTAATATGGGCTTCTATCAAAGCCATAACAGTTTGTTTAAATAGGGTCAGATTTAAGTGATCTCTTCTTAAATATGTCAGTTGTAACATAACTCACTGTAATCTTATCAGTACAAGAAAAACACTGACAGTCTAAGCAATTAACGGCTGTTCTGAAGATCGTTCCCTGGGCATGGTTTATTATATCACCATCTACCATGCGCTAGGCAACTTGTAGTTTCCCTTGCGTAGACTAATGAACGCCACCGTTATAGACTAGTCTTCAGTGTACTGACAGATCGAAGTGGTTAACTAGTTACAAAAATGAAAACTGACTTGATATGGATTTAAGCATCCAAGTATTAAGTTATTACTGGACTGTGACAAAATACTATTTTCTAGACAAAGTCTAGCATATGTCCTTGTAGAAATATAAATATTTCCACCAATGTCTGTAGAAAAATCAATCACCTCAGTGATTCTCCTCGCCGTAAACTTACTAAGTTCCACCTCGTAGCGCAGCACTTTTCGTGACTATCACGACTTTCAAAAGAACTTCTGCGTAGATCCGGCAACCATGTGCCTTGGCTCAGCGTAGATGCAACTTGCTCGCCAAGTGCTTGTGTTAGAATGAGCTGAAGTTGCTTCGGCCAGCTGGCTTTTATTCAAAACTGCCAGGGTCACGCGTCATCACGTTGTAATCTAGAAATCCTCATATCTCTCGTATCCCTGGTCCGATTTACTTGATACTAATTGCATTCTCTTTCATGTGGCCGTGCCAGTAATCTGATCCCAGTCTCAAGTCTCTACTCCATAGTTAACTATTTAATCAATAAATAGCCTCCACCTCTGCTATTACTCGCTACGTCACTTGACATCCAACTATCGGTAAATTATTTCCAAATGCTTCGAGAAGCAATGTAGCGCGATATTCAAATATCTCAACTTTCAAAAGCGGCTACAGCCTTTCCCTCGATATCTAGGTGTCTGAAACTTGGAATACCCATTCCTAGAGTTGGGCACAGTACAGCCCGCTGCCGGACTGATTATCAGCAAGCTCCTCATCCGGGCGGAATGTCGATCCTTCGCGCCATTATAATCAGCAACCTTTTACTATAATTCCCGTAAGAACAACAGCATTTGGATGAACAGTTTTTAATAAAGATAAAGACTGAGTTATTCCCCTAATGAGTGGGGGATCCGAGGATAGTAACTGATTTACATAACAATGCTTAGAACGGATTATAAATACTGCTACAATTTACTATTTATTTACATTGGAATATTAGTTACGTACGGTCTGGCTATGACAAAACAAATGACATGAAAGCTAACCTGAGTCATCCGTTAGATACGGATCAAGTTAATTACGTAATATGGCAATATATAATCCAAGGTCAGCCTAGGTCAGTGACCGGATACAAATCATCTGTCGCAGTGACACCTACACAGATCCCAGTGAGTCACTTTTATCTGTAGAGGCGAGGAGAGTACCCGGAAATGATACTTCACATATTATTACACGCGTAGATAAAAGATTTTTTTACAAGTAGCTTTACGTCGCGTCGCACCAACACAGATATGTCTTATGGCGACGATGGGACAGGAAAGGGCTAGGGGTGGGAAGGAAGTGGCCGTGACCTTAATTAAGGTACAGCCCCAGCATTTGCCTGGTGTGAAAATGGAAAACCACGGAAAACCATCTTCACGGCTGCCGACAGTGGGGTTCAAACCCACTATCTCCCGAATACTGGATACTGGTCGCACTTAAGTGACTGCAGCTATCGAGCTCAGTATGAAAGAAAGAAAGAAAGAAAGAAAGAAAGAAAGAAAGAGAGAAAGAAAACAAAAAAATCAGTGGCACAACGTACATTGGACAGTGAAAGGCAAATACTACAGACTGATGTGGGAAATTTGCGATAATCTAGTCTTTAAAATATTTCTCAAAACAATCATTATCCATTTTATAATGAGCCTTAGCGGTTTATTTTATACAAAACTACAAGCTTGTCATTTGGCACAAATCGCGTAATTTAACTGCATGAAAGTTCTGTTACGCACATTATTGCAGGTGAGTAGATAATAATAATAATAATAATAATAATAATAATAATAATATCATCACGTGTTTCTCAAAAACGTACAGCAGCGTGAATGGGAAGTTGTCATACCAGAGACTGGGAAATTCATAAGTTAAAACACAACACAATTATGTATAAGACTGCAATCTTACCTCCAGACAACGTTATTCCAGCGGTCCAATTCCCTGCAAGTCATCGTCAAGCTGCTCATCTTCTTGTTCACTGGACATTTCTTCTTCCGAAGAGCTGTCCCCTAACCTAATTATGAGAGCCTCTGGGTCATCTTGGAGATTATCTGCAGTCCACATATCTGCCTCAACCGTCTTCACATGCTGAACATAAGCACTCCAATTTTCTACACTTACACTTTCAAACCCTTCTTGAATGAGCTTCTCCATGCCCTTTGTTTTGAAAGTAGTATTGTTCATACTAATGTGATGTTTCACCTGAACCCACACAAGTTCGATCGGATTTAACTCGCAGTGATAAGGTGGCAGTCGAAGAACTGTATGTCCCATTCCCTTAGCCATTTCGTCAATGACGTATGCATCATATTTGTATTTTTCTTTACTGATAATGTTCATCAGATCTATCTTCAGCATGTCCTCACTGTACGCAATACCACGTGATTGAAGCCACTCCCGCATACGTTCTTTCTTCCATGACTTAGTTGGTAATTTCTCTTTCTTTCGGCTGTGGTAGGAAGCATTGTCAATGACTACTACTGACTGAGGTGGGAGATTTGCGAGAATCTGTTATTTAAAATACTTCTCAAAACAATCACCATCCATTTCATCATGAGCGTCAGCAGTGTTTTTCTTGCATAAAAATACAAGTTTCGCATTCGGCACAAATCCGCGCTCGTTACCTGCATGAACTAACGCAAATCGTGGTCCTCGACCTGTAGGCGTCCTCAAACCACTCGAAAGTCCCGCTAAAAATGCCTGCCGCGGACTGTTTATGGACTTGTCAACCTATGTTTTAGCACTGTTATGCCGGAATTAACAAATGATTCGTCTGTATAAACAATGTTTCTATTTTTATTTCGGAATTTCTTCACTTGTGATAAATACTTATGGCGCCAAGACACAACATCGTCTCTTTCAATCAACATTGCTTTGTTTCCCCTCCGTTCGTAAATAAAATCAATTTCTTTAAGTAGAACACGGAGTGTTGATCTTTTAAAATCTGGGAGATCTGGATCTTTGTTGACAGCCGACAGAACAGAATTTAGTGTGGGTGGTAGATTATTAACGAAAAACTCGTGCACTTTCCTTCTAACTGCACTCCGTACAAAGTCACTCTATTTCAAAACCCTGCTGTTTCGCCTCGTTGTTTTCGGCGTTCTCTTCTTACCTGAAGACACAAAAGGGCCCTTGGTATCCTCGGCTCGAACTTTAAACACCGTGGTTCTTGAAACGCCGCATGCTTCAGCAGTTTCTCTCGCAGTCCAGTCCACACTTTTCTCCTGATTCTTGGTCTTTATATAATTGTAGACGTTACAAACTATCTGTCGTTCTCTACGGCTTAAAATTTCCCCAGGTTTACGTTTCGCAAACGGAACATCAGCCATATCTTTAATGCCACTTACTTATACCTAAATCACAATTATTTTTATTACACAAAACGATCCTCACACTTCAACACTGTTTCAAATATCTTGGAGAGAACTGGACTCGTGCGTTCAGTGTAGAGCTAAGACACGCACAACAGCGTGCGCGCTGTTCCATCCAGCGCGCAGACACTGCTGTCAGATACACTACAAAATTATGTTGCATATCAAGAATGTAAGAATTACATATCATTAAATGTATGCTGAGGATCATGTACTCTCCACCCATGACCATTAACCTATTAAATAACATAGCGAAAATCCAGTTTTAAAGACTTCGAAGTCATCAATTCTGGGGGAGTCCGCTAAATATAAAAGCCCGTAAGAGCCCGTAGTACACTCTTAACTCTGGACGGACAATAGGACTTGTGATATTTCAATGCCAATACAAGACTATATTCTTCAATAGTTCAGTACAGTCTATATATGGTAATCATGACTACAGAACAGAATTTGAATGAACGTGTACTTCATCACGACATGTTAATGTCGCGGATGGGCTAAGATGGAAGAAAGGAATGCAATACAATAGTGGAATTGACCACCTAGGATGATCTCTAACATCAACTATGAAATACTACAACAGTAGAAAGCTTTTTAAGAAGAGATGGAAGGCGCTTTGGAAAAGTTGACTGTACATTCATACTGTGACTACATGAACTATAATGGCATTCCACGAATAGGCTACAGAACATCTCAGGAACGTGTAAGAACAGTGAACTTGTTGCGCGAACAGCTGTTTTTACTTTTAAACCGTTCGGGATCGGGGTTCAGTTTTCTTCAAGATCCAGTCGTTTCGAGAACTACGCGACCTGATGAACGAGGGTTCAGTTCCAGAACGAGAACAGTGTATATTAAGCATATTCCAATTTCAACGAGATGGCATCGTACAAGGTAGCTGAAAACTATTTTTCACAAGTAGACAGTATGGATTAGACATACTCGAGAGTGTTCCTTTTTCACCAATTTTTCTTAAGTAGTTAGAAAATGCATTCCAGGGCTAGACCCGATACTTCATCGCTTCTGTCCTGTAGTGTATTTTATTTTGTAGTTAACATTAATATTTTATAATGCTATCTTCAATGCATTACTTTACCCTTTTTCTTATTACATTTTGGGCATTTACTAGAGCACTATAGTTTGTTGAGAAGACATATATGAAGATTAGGAAGAAGACTGCGATAACTTTATATAAGAATAGTTGTTAGCAAGCAGATGTCCAATACGCCACGTATATTTGAAGATTATTTGAACAAACACTTCTACAATTTTGAACTATGAATCTGAACACATATGCATTTCATGCAAGTTTGTTTAGTAGAGGTGTGGGTCTATTTTTCGTCGAGTGCAGTATAGATATGGAAACATAATGATTTTTAGAGTGGATATTTGCGATTTATGGGTTAATTTCTGGCAATCCACAGTTTTTGAGATTTTCTTTTTGAATTTTTTTGACACTTTTTAGTTCGTTCAGTTTTTCTATTTTTCATGATTCGTTTGTTGAACTCCATCCTAGTCAAGCGTTAGATTCTAATGGTCTACGTGTACCTTCTTAAGACAGGCTCTTTACCATGGTGTAGTATCCTTCGAGTTTCTTTGGGGAAGGATCTCCAGTCGAATCTTGTTTAGTCAAAAGCTGAATCGTTCTTTTTGCAGTGATCTATCTACAATTTCTTGAAAGAAATATTTATGAACATGAGAATACATTGAGAGATAAATAAATATTATAGAAAGATTGTATAAAATATTTTCGGTATAAAGCGAAATGATGACGTTGAAAATTCTCAAGCACTGTTATTTTAACAGCTGATTACATTATATTTGTCTCAGTTCTGATAAAAATTGTCCATGATACTTTAACTTATATCAATTTTAAGCATGATATTTTACGACTGTTATGTAAAAGCTTATTAAATCTTAATAATGTTTGGAAAAATATTTACAAGCTATTGAGAGCTTATGTATGAATAAAGCAATGATTTGTTTGCGGAATTTGATTGTAATAAGGGGATATTAGACATCGATGGATGGTCTATATCATATTTTTCCAGTATAAATAAGCTATTGAGCTAGTACTGAGTGCACTTATGTGTATATTTTTGAACGTGCAGTATAGTCACGATTATAGATACTAGAAGGCTAGTATAAAGTTAATGAATCCAACATTTAATTAAAACTAGCAGTGTAATAATTAATCTGGAATGGATTGTTCGAATTGATGACATTTGTTTTAGAAGAAAGGTCTAATTAGAAAGACGAGTAATAATATTTGTATAATCATGTAATAATAATGACTGAAAGCTTAAGAGATAATAATATGATTAATTGTGAGATTTAAAATTTTGTTAACATTTTTATGCAATGACAATGCGTTCAATTAACTTAACCGTTCGTCGAATAAGACATTATGTTAACATTACAAGTGCACTAGAATACTAATTGATGGAGTTGAATATATAAAACACGAATAATTTGAACGTGAACTAAAATGTAAAAATGTAAATATTGCCATAAACTTACAAGGGTTATTTAATATATGTAACAAGGGTATATAAACATGTTTAAATGTATTAAGATTGCTTTACATGCGGCAATGATGCTATATTTTTAATAGCATATTTAGCAAGATTCAATGCTAATGTCATTAAGACGCCATTACGCTTCAGTGGAGACAGATATTTTTGTTCAGTGGAGAGGTATTCCACAATGCAGCAGTTTTTGGATAAATAAACTGTTGGTTGATTTTAAATGCTTCGGATGTCTTGGTCATTTATACTAGAAACAGGATGTGCTACGAGGACCAGTGGGTCAGTTTTTAGGTTGCTTAGCATTACGCCCGAGATTAATTTAATTATTTTCAGAGTCTTGTTAGTTCACCTTTGAGCTATTTTTCGTTTTTATTTCATCGACCACTGGCATCTTCTTATCGCATTCTTTATAAGAGAGGTATCCTTATCCCTGGTTGATCCTAGTTGGTAGAGTTTTGGGGGTTATTTCAGCCGGGTACTTCCAGATTCTACGATCCAGCTGTTCTATCGGATTTCAACAGGTAAGACCACGTGGATACGGGTACAATACCATCCCGGCATTTGCCCGAAGACGAAGTTGGAAACCACGGGAAACCACTTCGAGGATGGATGAGGTGGGAATCGAACCTCCTCTAATCAATTGGACCACCCGAGTCTGAGTAGACCCCGTACCAGTCCTCGTACCACTTTTCAAATTTCGTGGCAGAGCCGGGAATCGAATCCAAGACCTCCAGGGCGGCAGCTAACCACGCTGACCGCTACGATACGGAAGCGAATAAGTGTATATATACTGTATATTTCTTCGGGGTAGAGTGCGAGGCGGGATCTGAGTTCACGCCGTCCAGGAAGTAGATAATAGACTGAGAAGTGACCAACTTGTGTAGAGTTAGTCACTTGCATTAGCTTGACAACTTTTTCTTGGTAATTAAAGCCGACGTGGATAATTATGTACATATTGAGGGTGTAAGAGGGCTGCCTGTTTGTCGATCACGGCCAGCCTGCAGTCTGATGGTGTGTGCCCTGCAAACACGCAGCCCGTATCGTGTAGCGCACACCGAGCGATCAATTATGAATGCAATAGCACGAGAACAGTAGAAAACATAATGGATGAACAAAAGTTGATTAACGCTGATGTTTACCAAACAGCCGGTACCCTGAGCGCTCCACTCTCAACTCTTGAAAAACTTCCAACAGTTGATGGTCACGTTTTCCAACCGGGCGCAATGATAATCACAATTTCATTCTTCCGGTAATTCATTAAAATGGGAGAATGGAATAATACCGATAATTTACTTTGGAAAAAATGGATTTATATTTTCTTAGTGGATTTTTATTCTCAACGCGTTGAGCAACGTGGGCAATAACGTACGCACTTTAATAATTTGCTTCAAGACAATTTTTCAAGCTGTACACAAGTGCAACAGAAAAGAGAAGAATAGAAGCATTTAAAATGTGGTGTTACAGGAGAATGATGAAGATCAGATGGGTGGATAGAGTTACAAACGAGGAGGTATTAAGACGAGTGGCAGAGGAGACTGCTAATGAAGAGAAGAGATAGGTTGGTAGGACACATACTATGACGCTCAGGAATAGCAAACCTAGTTATGGAATGAAGGGTCGACGACAAGAACTGTAGGGGTAGACGATTATTAGAATATTGTCTCTGATGTAAGGTGTGGTAGCTATGTAGAGATGAAACAATTAGCTCAGGTCAGGGATACATTGAGGGGTGCATCTAACCAGTCAAATGACTGGAGACTCAACATACACAGAACTAATTAAACATCTTATACCAATACAAGTTGTTTCGCTAAACATACCGCAACTACAGTAGGCCTAAATAGTAAAATATCTTTAGTTCAGAAAATACACAGACTTATTCCTAGAATTTATTCCCGGAAACAGAGGGTGTGGGTGTGAGTCCTGACATGCCAAATGAGCCTAGGTTCATCAGCATTTGTGAGATAAGGTGGTTGGTTCCTTAGTTTGGGGGCTGCCACAACGCGGTCATGTCGCCCCGTGTACTTTGGGTGTGTGTAGAATCTGCCTGATAACCGGTGTTAATTGTGACGGCTGTATTTGTGTGTGTTATCTGTTTTTAATTCAAGTAAGGACTTCAGACATTCAATTTTCAAGCAGTGCATACTTTTGCTACCAAACGCCACCGTCAACGTTCACTAGTTCTGAAGTTGATTACTAGATGCCACCGCAGTCGGCTCCTGGCGACGAATGTTGGAACTTAAGAGCGTTAGTCAAATCTAACCTATAATTAAGCTTCACACAAGTGGAAGGTTCATTAACATGCCATAAATCTATGACATGGGACCGCCGGCTTTACTTCCCCTCCGAAGGAAGTCATACTTTTTTTAGCGTATGGCATTTAGTGCCGGGAGTATCCGAGGACATGTTCGGCTCGCCAGTTTGTAGCTGCTTCTAGGCGGACACCCATTGGGTGAACTACAAGTACCGCCGCGTGTGGAGTGTTGTCTGGGGAGGAAAGTTTGAATGTAAGGACGAGGAGTTGGAAGGTAGCGGCTGTGGCCTATAGTTAAGGACCAACCCCGGCATTTGCCTGGAAGGAAGATGGGAAACCACAGAAGACCATCTTCAAAGTTGCCAGCGGGGGGATTCGAACCTCCTCGCCTCCCGGATGTGAGCGGCTGCCAGCAGCCATGCCGAAACAACCACGGCTAACTCACCCGGTGAAGGCATACTGAGGGATTGAGATAAGGTGCTTACTTACTTTACTTAGTCGGTCCTCTTGTTCCTTGCGGTGTCGAGGTTTGACAGAGAGACCTCCAGGCTTTCCTATCTTCCGTCAATTGTTGTGCTACCCTCCACTGAACGCTTCTAGCTTCTAAACTGGTCTTGATGTTATCTTTCCACTAGGTACGAGGTCTTCCTCTAAGTTCTATTTCCTTCCCGTTTGTACCTCTTACGTTCCAAGTTCCTAAAATCGTTGTAATTGTTGTTGTTTGAGTCTTCAGTCTTTTGACTGGTTTGATGCAGCTCTCCATGCCTCCCTGTCCTGAGCTAATCGTTTCATCTCTACATAGCTCCGACACCCTACATCCGAGGCAATCTGTTTAACATATTCTAACCTTGGTCTACCCCTACAGTTTCTGTCCTCGACCCTTCCTTCCATAACTAAGCTTGCTATTCCTGGGTGTCTTAGTATGTGTCCTACCAACCTATCTCTTCTCTTCATTAACAGTCGCCAGAAACATCTCTCCTCTCCCACTCGTCTTAATACCTCTTTGTTTGTAACCCTATCTACCCTTCTGATCTTCATCATTCTCCTGTAACACCACATTTCAAATGCTTGTCCTTAATCCTCGCCAATTCGTCGTCTTCTTTAGCAGGCCAGTTATCTCTCTCTGATTGCTGTTATTATGTTAATTTCGAAATAGCAGGGAACTGGCCTGCTGCTTCCTAGGTCTGGTGGAAGAGCTGCTTCCGTTTGGCCTCCAGACCTGCCATCTGGGTGCTTCACTGCTTAGATGTATTTGGCAGTTGCTTGCTGAGATAGTGCAATATTCTATGGCACCCTCAGGTGCATCCAGAACCCTCTTCCTTTGAGATGAAATGCTGCCGTTCTGAATACACCGTCACTGAAAATCATTTCTGACTACAGTTAAGACGCCGGTCAGTTGATCCAAGGATCCAGACCCCGTAGGCTATGTATCTCACCGTTGGCCATCAACGATATGATTTTCCATATTTCTCAAATTCAGTTTCAGGCAAATACACAATTACATCTCTCTCAGTATCAAGCCCTGTCCTCAATTTCAAAGAGAATGACAAACTCCTACGGGTGCTCACACTGCGCTTACACACGTTATCAAACGTCACAGGATTAATTAACATAATGCAGTGTTCCAAGTGCTTTAATCAAAATAGAAATATAATTAAATCCTCATTGCCCATCTCCTGTGTTCAGGGGTTTGCGTTGAGACTCCCGCCCCAAATGTTCTGGGTTGGATTCCCGACTTTGCCAAGAAATAGAATTCTGTTCTGATGGTTGGAACGGGGTACACTCAGCCTCGTGAGGTAAAACTTAGAACGGTGGGTTTGAGTCTCGCCTCTGCTGTCCTAGAAAGTGGATTGCCGTGGTTTCCCACCTCTACTCCTGGTGAATGAAAAATTAAGAATACGGCCTCCTGCATCTTAATCCTAGCCCCAGTTATAAATACACACTGCTGCATACCCCACAATATCACAGGTTATCACCCAAATATACCCAAGTACACGCGGCTGATGAACATTATGTCCAAACCCTTAAATGAAAAACCAACATCTGAATCATCACTGAAATTATGAAAAAGTATTTAACAACACGAGGAAGGGAAATCAAAACTGGCTATTGAGATGCGAATCTCTGAAATATAGCTGTAGCCTATATTGCGACGATTTGCGCTCTGTTATATCAGAGCACTCCAGTTCCAACCCACACAAAACATCCCAAACGTTTCCTGAATATTAAGTTTGAGCGAGGTTAACAATACCTTTAAAAGCCCTTTCACAACAGCCCATTTTGTACTGCACGCTCCTAAACTGGAAATGAGAAATAAATTATGAAGCTTTAACGGAAACGCTCATATTAGTGTGAGAATGCATCAGAGAATTGTCCTTGCTAAATAATAACACGCAAATAGGCCGAGACGACGAGAGCAAGGTAACACAATCAATCTTGCTGTGACTGTTTCATTTTAGTGGCTTGGGATATGGTCGTCATCGTCCCCGTGTTTTGGGGTAATAATCTGTGTAATTCTGGCGTCTGTAGTATTGTTTATACGTGTAATTGAGGCTAGGAATCGAAAGGTGGTTGTCCTGGCTTCCAGTTAGGTAGGCTACCATCTCGGTGTTTGCCTGGAGTAGAAATCAGAAACCATGAAGAAGATCTTGTAGGTAAGCCCTGCGCGGATGCGGATATCCGCAAAATATTTCGCCATGCGGATATAATTTACAAGGCTGTGCGGATAGCGGATGGGAGGATAGTTTGAAGAATACAATCCGAACTTGTTTAATATCGTTACTAGAACCCGGATGTTTATGACATATGATATTATTCCGTTATTTGTTTTCATGGTTTAAGCTAATCTCATTAAGCATACTTAGCACTCGGAACAGGAAAGGGTTACAATTCTGAAGCAAAGCCTAAGCGAACGACTTTTACCTCAATGTTGCTTTAGTAATTTATGCTTTATGTATTTCAACAAGATGTTCAGTAAAGAACATATAGCCTACTTTCTCCTAAATGCATGGGTATTGTTATAACTCTTTGTCCTTTTCAAGGAGTATGATTGAATGTTGGTTGTAGTAGCTTGTTGAAATACAACGTGCTATAGGGATATTAAACATGAATATGAGGTGCCCTTTGCTAGTGCTACCTCTGTACCATATTTCGTTCAATTCGGTTTCACCGTGTTCGAATTAATAGGAGGAATCAATTTTGACATAAAGATGGCCGCCATCCGCAAACTATTGGGCTGATGTTCTTGCAGTTTGGTCAGAATATGTTTCCCACATCAAGATATGGTGTTGTAAAATTTGGTAGAGACTAGATTATTAGGTTGGTCGTAATTACATTTTAGCTTTTAACATTTGGGTGGCCGCGATTACGTTTCCGTCATGATAGCGGTGATATAAAATATGACACTGAGGTGCCCATTGCTAGTGCTATCTCTGTACAAAATTTCGTTCCATTCGGTTTCACCGTGTTTGAATTAATAGGGGGAATCAATTTTGACATAAAGATGGCCGCCATCCGCAAACTATTAGGCTAATGACCTATTAGATTGGTCAAAGGATGCCCCCTCCATAAAGGTATGTTGTTGCAAAGTTTGGTAGAGATCGGATGGTTATGTTAGTCGTAATTTAACTTAAGCTTTGAACATTTGTGTGGCCGCCATTACGTTTCTGTCAATATGGCGGCGATATAAAACATGACACTGAGATGCCCTTTGCTAGTGCTACCTCTGTACCAAATTTCGTTCCATTCGGTTGTACCGTGTTTGAATTAATAGGGGGAATCGATTCTGACACAAAGATGGCCGCCATCCGCAAACTATTAGGCGAATGACCTATTAAATTGGTCAAAGGATGCTCCCTCCATAAAGGTATGTAGTTGCAAAATTTGGTAGAGATCGGATGATTAGGTTAATCGTAATTTGATTTAAGCTATGAACATTTGTGTGGCCGCCATTACGTTTCCGTCAAGATGGCGGCGATAGAAAACATGACACTGAGGTGCCTTTTGTTAGTACTACCTCTGTACCAAATTTCGTTCCATTCGGTTGCACCGTGTTCGAATTAATAGGGGGAAACGATTTTCACACAAAGATGGCCGCCATCCGCAAACTATTATGTTGATGACCTATTAGTTTGGTCAAAGGATGCTCCCCCCATAAAGGTATGTTGTTGCAAAATTTGGTAGAGATCGGATGATTAGGTTAGTCGTAATTTGATTTAAGCTTTGAACATTTGTGTGGCCGCCATTACGTTTCCGTCAAGATGGCGGCGATATAAAACATGACACTGAGGTGTCCTTTGCTAGTGCTACTTTTGTACCAAATTTCGTTCAATTCGCATTCACCGTGTTCGAATTGATAGAGGGGGACAGACATTCAGGGTACACACACTCACACACAGACACACACACACACACACACAGACTCACACACACATACACACACACACACACAGAGACTCACACACACACATACACACACACAGACAGACACACTTTTTTCGCCCTGTGTTGATCTCATAAGTCTACTTTCATTTTTTGCAAAAATCGAAAGTAGGCTAAAAACTATTGTAATGCCAGTAAATTCGGATAACAGTCGTGCGGATGCGGATAACAGTCGTGCGGATGCGGGGCGGATGCGGATAACAGTCGTGCGGATGCGGGGCGGATGCGTATATCAGTCGTGCGGATGCGGGGCTGATGCGGATAACAGTCGTGCGGATGCGGATAACAGTCGTGCAAATGCGGGGCGGATGCGGATAACAGTCGTGCGGATGCGGGGCGGATGCGGATAACGTTTTTTTTTATCCACGCAGGGCTCTACTTATAGGATGGCTGAGGTGGGAATCGAACCCACGCTCTACCCTGTTGACCCCTCGAAACTGTGCCCTCAGACCAGAGTTACAATTCCTGGCCGAGCCGGACCCCGGGACCTCAGCGATAACAGCCAACAACACTAGTGAGAATTTGTGGGAGTTCTTATCTCTGTATGGGTGTGCTCTGACGACGTGTACCCATGGGGCCTGCCAGGCTGTGAAGTAAGCATTCGCTCAATCAATCAATGACCTCCACACCTCCTAATGTACAGGGTTGCAGCAATTTCAAAATGTCATATATCCCGTTGTAAGTGAGATAAATTAATAATTCGACCTGAAATCTAATCAGGAACTCATCGAGCTTTAGTTTTAGATGTGACTGTACTCCGCCGTGACCTTCAGCCGATGCGCAGAATGAGTGCGCGACAGGAAGCTGCCACGCCACTCTTTCAGTAGTGAGTGTGATTGCAATGCGACAGTTCAGCAGAAATCACAGTGTGTGTTCAGGTTAGCGGAGTTTAAATCTAATATAACTGTTCAGCGCACGTGTTTATAGTAGGGATCCCCCTAATGCTAATAGCATTAGACAGAGGTATGAACGGTTTCAAAAAACTGGCCAGCGTTGACGTGAAGAAGTTCCCACGGACGCCCTAGAACGAGTGACGAACCAAGGGAGCGCACTTAGAAACATTATAACGTATAAAAAAACTTTTTGAGTTGATGAATTTAACCAAAAAATACTCATTTTAATATCTCAAATAGTTCCTGAGCTATGAGAGTTTGAAATTGCTGCAAGCTATTTCGATGCCCTGTACAGATAACTGAAGATGGTGCCCACAGGCTGGCTTATACTCGACACAGTAGCTGTCCCGTCCCGCTTAAATGAGCTTGTTGAGATGCTTGCCCCTGCAAACAGCTTTTCATCGGGTTAGCGCAAACACGCCCTACAATGAGGACAGCGAAAGAAAATTAAGGCTGCTAATAAAATGTAAACATTCTGTCCTTATCTTTCCGTCAGCAGTCCCAAGCTCAGCGCAACTCCAAGGATCGCCTAACATAATCCTCATCTTCCATCATAACACTTTCAAACAGCATATTTGATACAGGAAGTACAACCTCTGTTAAGAGATAGGCTACCCTCTTGCTCTATATCATGTACAAACTCAAGCACGTACTACCCGACCAGCGAATTGTTACCGGTGGCGGAAATCGGAACTAATGCGCTCCGCCCAGACACACGCCTGCTATGGACGTTATTTGTGTGCCTGATTCATGCTGGGCCGTGCGCTGTGCGGTGTGTTCTCATTATAGCCTACGACTGTACATGAGTCCCCCCCTTTGCCCCGCAAGCCACTCGCTGCAGCCATAACGAGGCGAGATGACGTAATTATACACTACAGTGGCGCTCTCCTTCTAGCGGTAACAATTCCCTGGTAGGGTAGTAAATATATATTTATTTTCGTCGTAATCGCTTCGCGACAGTACACGAAGTCCATTTCACAAACATAGTTTCCTCTGAGACCACCTGGCTTCGTTTCGTACAATTGGTTGTAGTTGTTGATTCTTTTAGGGGATTTGTGACATCGTGGCCATGTAGTCCCGTGTACTTGGGTGTGTAGAACATGTCTGATAACCTGTGTCACTGTTATGTCTGTACTGGTGTGCGTATTGTTAATTGAGGCTGGATTTGGGTAGGAAGCGGCCCTCGCCTTAAAGGGAGTGGGAATATCTTATTTTCCCAATGTTAAATTTTAGAAAATTGCCGTCTCTTTTCTCAGGATCTACTTCACATAGGCCCTTAATATATACACAAGGTGTCCTTCATGCATTAATGATTAATTCAACACACCCATTTTCCTAAAAATTAACTTTCTGATTTTTACGAATTTTTAATCGTACCATTAAAATATTGTAGTTTTTTTTACACATTTTCATCTATAAAATATGATCTATGATCTAAACGGGATTTTCACAACAAGGCGTGTTTGAATTCTGTGTACACATGCAGCAACAAATCCGGAAAATGTCAGCTTCGTACGTTGAATAGATTTTGAGAAAGAGGATGTTATATATTACAAATTGCTATTAAGGTTTTAGTCGGTTTCTTAGGACATGTCGGCACCATAGGAATCTTCTTCTTCCATTTCAGCCACTATCTCTCTCTTCACGATTTATCCTCACCCTGCTGCTATTTGAATTAAACGTGGTGTGAACTTAACTACTACCCCGACCTACCCCAATCGTGTCTTTCAAATTATAAAGTGTTACCAATCCAACATGGCGGCCGCTCGAATTATTTCTCCGTTATTCAGTATCTCTGAAACTATTGCTGCAAACAACCTGGAACTCTTTACGGTGATAGCGGCTACTAACGTAGGGCCACATGTGTGACTCTCAAAAATCTGATAAGGCCACAACTAACATGGCGGCCACGCGAATATGAAATATTGAAATTGGCTTTCCTCTTCACAGAATCATCGAAAAATCTGAATATTTTCAAGGAAATTCTCTATTTAGAGCTTAATATAATTATTGGAGTCTAATTGTACGAAAAACTCAACATGGAGTCAGCTTTTATTTTTTATTTCTCGCTACACATGACGAATGTTGTAGTGATCCCCTCTTGAGGTTCAGAGCCTCTTCCATACTCTTAGGTTTCCCCATGTGGTTCCTTTCCTTGATACCCCAGGGTCTCCCATCTAGTGGGTTGTGGCTTGGCGACCACGGGACCCCAGCTGAGTCCAGCATTGCTTCCACTTACTTGTGCCGGGCTCCTCTCCGCCTTCTTTCCTCTCGACCTCTCTTGTATAACCGGGGGCGTGGTGGCTCAGCGGTCAAGCTGTCTGCCTCTCACCAAGGCGGACCGGGCTCGATTCCCGGTCAATGCATGTGAGATTTTGGAAGTGAATTGCCATGTCCTGTGGTTCGGATTCCACGTAAAAAGGAGGTCCCGTGGCTCATGATCGCGCGATTAACGGTCACGTTAAACTACAAGCTTCCTTTTCCTTGTACAACTCTTGTTCTCTTCCGACCCCGACAGTATTTGGGTATCCGAGGCCTAGGGAGTCTTTCACTTTCCCATCTTAATTCGCCCTTGTCTCCTCTTTCCTGATACCCTCATTCTTCGAGGGATCAGCCTTTTCTTTCTTTTCATGTTATCTCCTGCCTTCTGCACAAAGCCCTCGAGGAGGCAGGGTGTATGTAGCCCCACCTATTCTGGTGCACCCTGGCTAGTGCTATAACCTCAAGGGCTCACGGCTGGTGAGTTTGGGAGTTGGCGACCCCGAGGGATTCCTGAGGTGGGTCGGTTTTGTCCCCTTTCTCCACTGACCTTGGAATGGGCTCTCTCCTTTTTCCCCTTTCCTATCTGCCTTTCATGGCTCTCCTTCCTTCCAAGTCCCCCAATCCTCATTCTTCGAGGGTTGAGGGCATTTCTTTTCTTCCTGTCTTTATTTGTCTTTTATTTGTTTACCATTTATTCATCTAGTATGTAAGTCTGTAGTTAGTATTAGTTATAGTTTTCATTCTCATCTCATCTTTCACTATCACCCAAACCATTAGGGGCCGATAACCTAGATGTTAGGCCCTTTAAAACAACAATTATCATCATCATCATCATCAACCTTTTCTTGAAAACTTTCAGAGTACTTCTGTATTGTTCAACTGTGATTCCTTGAATGGTATGACGTCAGTAAAATCAGACACAATACAAGTAGAAAATTACGCTTGTATTTCAACACAAACAAGCCAGACACAAATTCGCATGAGAATTCAATGTTTCAATGGAAAGCAAACGTAGCGGCTGATAACAAACAAATGACAGTCTCAAGCGTATAATTTATACGGGACAGCCAACTTGTGTTACTTAATTTAATTGATGATATGGCTCCAGACGTCATCGAACGAAGGTGGTTTCTGCACGATGGTACTATCGTTCACTTCAGTTGGATATCTCGTCAATTTTTGAATGATCGATTTTCGCACACATGAATTGTTCAACTGGGATTCCTTGAATGGCCTGCTCAATCAGCTTATTTTCATACGATTTATTTCCTCCTCTTGGAACTTTCAAAGTTCTTGGTTTACGCAACTGAAGTATCACACAAAACTCTCTTTCTTCACCAAACTTCGTGGTAATTGATTAATTACATACTAAGTTATCGATTGTATTGCCTAATGGGACTCATGTTCGCAATCTTGATTGTATGAAATCTGTGCACTTGCGCCTTCAGCAAAGCAATCTAATGCACAGTTATTATTTATTTATCTCATGGCTTTTAGTGCCGGGAGTGTCCGAGGACAGAGGCCGCAAACAGTATCTAGTTACAAGGTGGGAATGATAAGCGTGTTGAGTATCATTTGCAGGATGTGCTTACAGTGTGGTAACTTGTGTGTGTGTGTGTGTTTGCGCCGTTAAGGTATAAACGAAACAGTCCAAAGACAGTGAATAACGTCTTACCACATGTGTGCACTAATTGTAGTCTTTGCTATTCGCTATTCACGTCCTACTTCAGCAATGAATGGGAGCTAAAATGTACTTTCTCCTCCCTTGACTCCACTTCTTTTTGATCCCTCATCGTATTGGCCTCTAACTTGATAACTCGCTAACCCATGATGGGATTTGTACATACAGGGTGCCCTAAGACTTCTAGTGATGTCCCCTTTTGAATTGAATGTTAAGATCAGCAGAGGAACGAAATTTGAATTGCTTTTCAGTCGGTCAAAACGATTCAATCCACTTGTAAATGGGTGTTATTCCCTACACCTGGAAAATTAACATGAGATTATAAAATTCACTAAAAACCCTTGGATTAGGCAAAACCTGAAATCTGTCGTTTGACGGGAAAACATTCTCTGAACCTTTAGGAAGGTGGTATCAGAAACGTAATTCGTTCACTCCTTCTTTATGGGCTGGGCAGCCATTTTTAAATGGAGGTGTACCACGTTTTCAAGCCTTATTAGCTGGTCCGGCTCGCCCCCTCGACATTCCACAATGCATTACCAAGTATTCTGACCTGTAAACAATATTTTACGTTAAAATTATGTTTTAGTGTAGTTTACGTGAATACATCTAGTTTATGCTGCCATATCTGATGTATTTTGTCAACTCTTGTTGATTCAAAACAATGTTTATAAAGAAATATAAAATAAAAATATCCAGATGAAATAATTATTTCAAACAAAAGAAGTTGACTTGGGAGGATTCAGATGTGATTCTGATTTCAATATGAGTTATATTTATAATAACCTATGTGGTGTCAGTAGGTGAGTGAGTCGACTATAATCTAATATTGCTTTAGAGTACCGTACAATTGAGATGGGTGCCCCGGGCTTTGAAACATGGTACAAACGGCACTTCCCTGAAGTAGTAATGAACATATCACACTCCAGATCACAGATTACCTACTACTACAGATGGCCAACAGCCATGCTAATTCTTGGTACCTAAGACTTCAGCGCTGTCTGGTGGTTGACTGATGTACTAGCAACACGTCGACCGGTAGCGCCACCTATGAGCAGATCTCGTAAACACTAACCCTCCCGCCCCCTCCCCTCCACCCTGTCCCATCCCCTCGTTCCGCTAAATATTCTCGTCCTAAATGCTCTGCCCACTTCAATGTTCCGAAAATCACAATCTCCCAATACTTATGGCACGTTTTTAAGTGTGGAGATAATAATATGATCTACAAGAAATAAATCACATTCAAAATACCAATAACAGAAAAAAATTAATAAAAATAATAACAAAGTGGGAAATTGTGAATTCCAGAACTTTGAAATGAACAATCACAGCATTTAGGACATAACCTCATCACTAATATACATGTTTAAATTTCTTTCAGTTGCAATTGGAGCATATTGCATTGGTGACAAAAATTAGGCTGCTACAAGGCCTGCAGCATATTATTACTCAGCTTGAAAATGGCCCAAGTAGGCCTATAACCAATTAGTTATTAGAAAAAACTACAAAGGAAAAGTACTGGGAAGGGAGAAAATTCATATTTTAAAATGCTTGATGCTGTTAGCAATAACAGTAAAATTTTAAGAGAGAATGCTAAGGATCAGGTGGTGTAACCAGATCCTCATCACACTAAAATTGTTAGTGTAATTAGTGCCAAATACATTAGGGGACAGAAAAAGAATTGGATATCACAAAATATCTATACAGTAGTTCATTTCATATGCCCTTTAAAATATATCCAGTTAAAAATTTTGAAGGGTGAAATGCAGTAAGTAGGCTACACTAAAAATTATCATCACACACTAATACAGTACATTCCATGACGTGCTGTTAAGGGGAAGGGAGAAATAGGACTTTCAATGAAACAAAAGAAAAACACTCAATACTGCTAGAATTCATCATGTTTTATTTAAAAAGTTGTCAATGAAGAGAAGATAACAGCAAGAGCCAAGATCAAACTTAGCAAAAATACAGTAATCAAATCTGGTCCTCCTAAAAGTATGTGTTGAGGCATGTTCCTTTCTTCTTTCTTGCCAAAGTATAACAGTAGGGTCCAGCACATAATAATGGACCTAGTTCCTCCTTGATGTAATGGCTGACACCAATGAACCGCAAATTCCTACAACAGTGTGTATGTTGAAACAGTAAACTTAATAAATGTGTAACTTAATGCTTGAAACGGGGAACTTGAATTTGCTGACATGTGTATGTTTGCACCTACTATAAGTTAACTACATTTTAAAAGAATCATTGTGTTTTTGATATTAATTCATTTAGGGCTTTCGATAACATATTCATTTATCCCCATGTATTTGGAAGTGTGTATGATTTGTTGATATTTGTTGTTTTAACGGGCCTAACATCTTGGTTATCGGCCCCTAATGGTTTGGGTGATCGTGAAGATGAAAATCAAATGTAAACTATAAATGAAACTAACTACAAACTTATATAGGCTACTAGAAGAAGAAATGGAAAACAAAAGGAGAATAAGGCAAACAAAGGACAGGAGGAAAAAAATGCCCTCAAACCCTCGAAGAATGAGGATCGAGACACTTGGAAGGAAGGAGAGCCACGAAAGGCCCCAGAGGCAATGGAAGAAAGGGGAAAAACCGACCCAGCTCAGGAATCCCTCGGGGTCGCCATCTCCCGATCTCACCAGCCGTGAGCCCCTGAGGGTGTAGCAATATCCAGGGTGCACCAAAGGTGGTGGGGCTACATACACCCTGCCCCTTGAGGGCCTTGAGCAGAAGGCAGGAGATAACAAGAAAAGAAAAAGAAGGCTGACCCCTCGCAGGAGGAGGGCATCAGAAAAGATGAGACAAGGGCCAATTAAGGCGGGAAAGGAATAGACTCCCTAGGCCTCGGATACCCTAATACCGTGGGGGTCGGAAGAGAACAAGAGTTGACCAAGTGAGGTCGACAGGCAAGAAGACAGAGAGGAGCCCGGCACAAGTAAGTGGAAGCAATGCGGGACTCAGCTGGGGCCCCATTGTCGCCAACCCACGTCCCACTAGATGTGAGCCCCTGGGGGAGTGTATGATTTGTATGATAATCTGTGTTATTGTGGTATCTGTAGTAGTGTGTATACTTCCTGTAATTCAGGTGAGGACTGGAAAGGAGGCAGCCGTAGCCTTAAGTTGGGAACCATCCCAGCGTTAGCCTGGAGAGGAAGTGGGGAAACCTTGGAAAACCACTTCTTGGATGGCCGAGGTGAGAATCGAACCTACCTCTTCTCAGTTCTGCCTCACAAAGATGAGTGTGCACCGTTCCAACAGTCAGACCAGAATTAAATTGCTTAATCAAGCTTGGAAACTAGCCCAGGACCTCAGGAGTGGCAGCAACCACACCACAAGGTGGTCTTATTACAGAATCAATTGATGAAAAAATCCCTCCATGTAAGCTTAGACATTGGCATCCTACGTGTTGAAAAATATTGCAAATAACGTGTGGGAATAAAATACTACCTATAGGTATATCAACCATTACATTGGCATACAATAAATCAATTATATTTGTCTTGTATCTATCTCGCGGTTACAGAATATCATCGACAGAACCTAACACTTATTAACTTACCAAGAGTATAAAATAAAAATTGGCAGATAAGGGTGGGGTTATCGGGCCAATGGTTCCATGGTTTTATTGGATTTTCACGTTGGACTTAGTTCCACAGGACATGACGTCCGAAACGGGGGAGGAGCTTACGGTCAGCTGTTTGCAATAAGGCGGCGAGATAGTGACGAGACGTAAGCAAGACAGTGATAGGGTGTGCGTTTGTTATGGATTCTAATTTATGATGGCAAAATACTACATATTTTCTTTTATTGATAGAAATATTTTTATAATCAATTTAAATGCAGTGCTTAATTACTACCAGTTAAAAGTATTACCCACCTGTAGATAGTTAATTTACTGTCTGCCGTTACATTTATGAAGCCTGTACTTGGGAGCCTAGCGGTGTCGATGTTTTTATTAATTTCACAATATATATATCCAGGGGCGGATCTAGGGGAGGGCGACCGCCCAGGGCTCCGCGGTCTGGGGGCCCCGCGCCAAGGATTTTTAAAATTTAATTAATTAATAAATTATACGTTTCAATCTTTTCAAAATAAGTTATAATTCATAGTCTTCTTTTCTGTGCAGCTATGCCCTCCCGTGACCGTTTAGCAAGTTTAGATTTCAGTGAAATAATATAAGACTTCAGCCGGGAAAAGAAGTCGCAAAGTGATATTTTAATATTTCATAGTTTACATAATCTTCATCAAGGGGACATAAAGGTTTCTTTCATTTTCTTAAAATAATGTACTGTAGTGTATTCAAAGTATGGTAACTATTCTTTATTTTATTATTATTGCAAAACTATTTTCCATTTGATTTGATTTTTTTATTATTACCTGTTGTTGTCGGCCCCACCTTATCATATCGCCCAGGGCCCCGCAAGGCCTGGATCCGCCACTGTATATATCTCACATAACACAAAGGACGACTCCCTGATAATAAATTGAATCCAGCAACCCTGAATTTGCATGAATGTTTTGGGTTCAAAGAAGCGTTACTTGGGATGCTCAAATCATACTTCAATATTGCTAATATTGACCTACATACTTGCTGTTCAAAGGCAAGAATATAAATTTATTAATCTCTTGCCACAGACAAGTTAAAATGGAGGCATCCTCTTTATCAATATATTTAATTAAATATTTAAAATACAGATATTTAACAAAGCTGGAGTCTCCATTTGAACTTGTCATAAGCAAGCGGAACAGATCTAAAACTACACTTTAAGCTAAATCAAATTCACTCCCCAGCTCGACATAAACCATAATACCAATTAAAACCTATACAAAACTTACTCTCCTTACTGTTGTACAACTTTCAAACCAACTATTCGCACTCAAAACTGAAAAACCTTGAAATGGAAACTAATTAAAGGCCGATCAGGTCTCCTGCTACATTACCGCATATGTATACTTAAAATCACTACAACTTCTAAATTACGGCTAAGTGACCTATCTGCCTGAGTAGTATAGGTGTTACCGGCCTGCCTGGGATGATGGGTTTCCAAACCGGTACTTAAAACTAAGATTTTACACATTAATTAACTAAATTCAACAGTAAGGAGATCATAGACAAAAACACAATTTAAGCCAAATAATACTTCAATATTGCAAATATTGAGCTACATAGGACTACTTGCTGTTTAAAGGCAAGAATATAAATTCTCTGGCAAATTAAGGCTAGGGACAGCATTTTTCTTAAGTTTTCTAACCATTCGACTATTGTCAATCGGAAGAACCCCTAAAATAAGTTTGCGAAGAACGGATTACATTCTATGTACGACACAGAAGTATTAGGCTACAAGTTTATCAGTATTTTTGATGTAGCTAAATCCTTGTGAGTACAATTAGAGACAATAACTATCAACAATCAACAGTATCGGTGCTTACGCTGTGGAAAGAAGTCGTCTTCACAAAAATTCAGACTGCACACTGTCATGTAACGTGTAACACGTTTTCCAATTGACAGCGCCGTATCCCATCTTTCTCTCTGAACTTTTTGTACAGTGAAGAGATTTCGTACCCATTTTATACGATTTGCAACCGTATACAGAGCAGTAGCTCCTCGAATTTGACAAATTCCTTTCTGTTTCCATCACGACATCAATGTTTCACCATGAAAATTAACCTCACCAGTCACAATGTTACAGCTTCAACATTCTACCACGTGGCTGCGCCATCCAACTTTTCTGACGTCAATAGTTACACATTGGTAAGACTATAATATGATCCTAGGCCATTAAAACTATTAGACCATGGGGGTGTATGTTAAGTTTTAATAACCTGTAATTACAGTCCTACATCAGTATTGCCATTACTACCAATTCGACCAACTGAACACCCAGCCCAAACACTGCATTCCTACCATAACATAAACCGTACAGCTTATTTTCCTGTGTATCTACAAATATAAATACAAAGTGCCCATAGCATGAATATGCAAGGAAACACATCTACACATTTGTTTGTTCTTGGCTTATTAGAGGAGGACAGGTGCATTTGAATGGTATTTGGGTCGCAGAACATTACACGAGTCGACTACTTTAGCACCATGACTTAGCATAAGTATATTCACGTTGGACTTCGTTCCACACTCCACAGAACAAGAACACATTAATGTATATAGTTACACATTGGTAAGACTATATGATATAGGCCATTAGACCTATTAGACCATGGGGTGTGTGTGTTAAGTTTTAATAGCCTGTAATTACAGTCCTACATGGCATTACTACCTATTCTAACTGAACTGATCTGTTTTGAAGACTGTAATAATTTGAAATTCAAGGAAGGGGAAAAATTAAAGCTTAGACACGTTGTCATGAATCATGAGATTTATATTCTATTGCAATGTGAAATTAATTAATTGATTATTCACACTCCTCAAGATCTTCAGTACACACATGCAATAGGCTCATTTAAATATTTCTGCGAGTTGTAATCAAGTTGTTGCAATGGTTTATGGAACCCAACCTTATTCATCTTGTACTCTACCGTAGGTCTACATTATAGGCCTATTAAAAAATCCATTACGAGAACCCACAGTACCTAGTTCCACTACCCACTGCCAAAACATTACGGTAACACAGACTTCTTACCTGGTCATAGACTGGATCATTTCTTAGGAGAGTAATTGCCATACATTCCTCTGCTATTTCGAGAACAGCGATTTACGATTTGTTTTTTTCCTTCTTCCGGTGATAGGCACAGTTCACAGAATTTGGTAGGTCTACCTATGGGATAAATAATAGTGAAAGTTAATTGATATGTCAAGTAGAATGTCACCTGCGTCTAATATCAATTCAAAACTAGGCCTATATTTTTCACAGCCACTACAGAAACACAAAACTTAAAATAAGCGTACTTACTCGCCGTAGCAGAAGAAGAACTGTTCACTTCTCATTACCACGAAGACAATTTGATATAAGAAAGATGAGATAGAACACAACATTAGCTTATTTAGCTTATTTGTATACGGCCAATATTATTACATACAACTCATAAACAGAGCCGCCATGGCATGGTCAGTGCCGCCAACCTAGTAGAAATAATGTTTATTTAATGATAAGTGCCGTAATTATCGTCTGTGAGCAAGATAATTGCAAGGAAATGTCAATTAGGAATTATGTGTATATTTATTGACTAAATATAGTGATATGTTTGCAATTTAATTACAACGTTGTATCATGCATATGTTGGCGACACGATATACACGATATACAGCGCTCCATACGGCTGGCACGTGCTACTACACCGATGGTGCCAAATGATCCCTATCTGGTTGACACCCCCTGCTCCAGATAGCGGCTGTTTGTTTGTGCTGCCATCTCTGGGTTATTCTGTCAACTACGTCCGACTCAAAACAATGTTCATAAAATAAAATATAAAATAAAAAATGTCCGAAAGATATTTTTATTTCTAAAAAAGTCTGGACTTGGGAGCATTGAATGGTGTTTCTGAGTTTCAAATAAAAAATAGGTTGCTCTTCCACCCATAAACTCAAATGCGTGGTAGGAGAGCATAAGTTTCATCAGCAATATGCCGGTATCGTGATCTTATCAGGGTAAACAAAATAAGATCACGGGTTATACAAAGGAAAGGGGCACCGCATAGCACAAAATCAAAGAAATTGCTGCAGGATGATGTTAAGAAAGAATAGGAAGGGAACACATACAAATCAGAAGCATGCTTAACCTTCAGTTAGGCCATGGGAGTTTATTACACCATATCGATATATAAAAATGAAGTTTTCTCAAACTACATTTTTATATTTTCAAAATGTTCCACACACATCACATTTTGTCTGAATTGAATGAAATGTTCCATGTTTGATCACACTAAGGTCATAAACAAAGTTACATAGTAAAAATGTAGGTTTTATTATTCTGAGACAAGACAAAATTATTTTTGTAGTCCAAAAGCTACAACATTTTAAAATTTATTATGTGTTATGTTATGTCAAAATTTCAAAAAAATCGGTTGAAAAATATGGAAGTTTGAAAACTCAGTACCCATGTACCTTAACAAGAGGTTATTACATTCACTAAATACCTTGGATTAGGCACACTAGTTTCGATCGTCAAGCGATCATCATCAGATCCCTTACACTCGAGTCTTTAAATCAATATCTATTAGTTACAGAAGTATATTGTTAACTTGTGCAACTTACCAGGTTTTGCTAATTTTATGTTATTAGGTTATGTATGATATTGTTGGTTGCTATTGACCTTTAAGTTAATTTATTTAGTTCGATAATCTGCAATGGTTAGTAAATAGTCTGATAGGTGCTATTGGTTTTTGGAAGTGGAACTTATTTTTGGAACTTAGCTGTTGGCTGGTTATTTGGGTGCTGAAGCAGCTTTTCTCGAGTCATCTTCTATCACCATTCACTTGCGCTGTCCGTGGTGGGTTGCTACCAAGTTGTCTTGTCTAAATTCATGAATTTTAGCTTAAGGGGGGACCTACATTTACAGTATAAGCATCCAAAAATCATGTATATTTCACTTTTTCATTCCTCAGCAACAGAAAGTACTAATGAATTGTAATTTGGTCTGTCAATGTTCGTGTATTTACAAGTCATATAGCGAATGCATTTCTGGAAATTAGGCATTTAAAATGGCGGCTACATATTGTGCACTGTTCCACCGTTTCCCTAATATTTTACACAAATATTATTGATTTTAAAAAATTAGTTTTTCATTGTATTTACTAATGCAGTAGTTCGAGATTGACCTAGAATCATTGGAATCTATAAAGAATGATTTTTTTAAATCTTATATTAAAGTGTAACTATTTTGCAAGCTTTTTCACTGAATATTTAAAAAAAAACACAGAAACAGTTCTAGGTCATATTGTTCTTCCCTATAAGATATACATGTATACTAAATTTCATTTCATTATCTTGAAAATTCTGGCATTTACTAAGGAAACGGATTTGAAAATCCTTAGTTACGGAAAACAAGCAACAAAGTTACCAATGTATAGGAAAGCATCTAAAAATCCCCTGCACGTTTTTGGTCATAACGTTAAAAGTATTATACATATCAAAGAAATTGTTGCAGTGCTTTGAAGAGGAAGGATCAATAAACGTAGAAAAAAATGACAAATTTTGATCCTTATAGGTGTAGGTCCCCCTTAAGTGATTTGAATTGATTGGCTTCAAGAATTGCCTGACTGGCTGTGAATATTATCTTGTTCTTTATTGACATTAATGGCGTTAGGCCACATAGGCCATACAGTCAGCCCTACAAAACAATGGAGCAAGAGACAGAGAAGAGCTGCAAAGAAGAATACATAAATACATAGACAAAACATGATGGAAAGTGAGTTTGATTGGTGTGCCCGAGAACGTAAAACACACACGCAGGCCCATATGAGTACACCCTCAAACGCTGAGTGAGGGCCCGGCATAAGAATATGTTCGGGTTCCGATGGAGGCAATATGTGTTGGCTGGGAAGGGGAGACGCAAGTCTTGGAGATGTTTGTACACTTTATCTATTGCAGGTTCAGGCGAAGGTCGGTGATGTCCTCTGGATCTGCATTACAATGCGGGTCGTTGAGAACACCAAACATCCATGACCCAGTCTCATGCATTATCGTGTTATAGCCTACTCTATATTGTGAGCAATTCCTTTTGAAATTTGACAAGTCGAGGAAAGCAAAGGTGAAGAAAATATCTAGTTTCTTCACTAAAGAATAATACACTGCAATAATCAATGAAGTTGGGTGTGCCAAAGAGAAACCTGTTATTGTATAAGAACTTCTCAAATTATAGTTCGCTATGATAAAATATATTTCCTACATATTAAACAAAATATTTGTTTGCCTCAATTCACAATATCCATTTTAAATTTTAATTTAATCGAACTTCTGCCCAAGGCAGGTCCGAGCCTCCAAAGAGGCTATCCTCAGCCGGAGTTTGCTTGCAGTAGGGTGGCCAGGGATTTTCCCCTCCTCCTTATGTTGGCCAGCAGCGTGCATAAACCTACAACTGGCATACCATCCAAGTTCTGACCACGCCCAATGCTGCTTAAGTGCGGAGTTCTCATGGGATCCGGTGTTTCAACATGGCTAGGCCGTTGGCATAATATTCATTTACTAAGTGTTTTTGTAAGACTAAAAACAAAATAAATTCCTACAACGTGTACTGATGACCATAGGATGTAGTTGTTAACATACGTAGGGAGACCTTTGTGACCCTTGGTGTTTGCAAATGGCTGTTGGAAAACCGATCTCTTTGTTTCAAACTTCCAACTTCCAACATGCAGCTCGTGTTGTATGGTAACAGTCGACATTAGCTGCATTTCGGTCTTCCATAGTAAAATGCAGTTACATCCTTTCCAATCTTACCTGTTTCCTCAGCGTAAACATTCCATTGGCCTTTTGTTAAGCTTTAGTCGCAACGACCTAATCCACTTTCTGCTGCAGCCGTGGGCTAGTGCAGCGTGTCTCGCTCGACAAATATTTACTTTAAGGTGGGAAGTGGCGAATTCTATTTCTATTTTTCATCGCGACGTTCTTGTATCAGCCTCACCACTCCTCCGCGAGCATGACTCACATTACTCTTCTCGCTACATTAGCGTGTTAGAAGCCATTTTCAGTGTTGCTTTAGTAAACAAAATTTGAAATGCTCTTTTGTCGGTCAACATGACTCTACCCAAATTGTAATGGGTGTTATTCCCTATACCTGAAAATAATTAACATGAGACTATTAAATTCACTAAAATCCCTTGGATGACCAGTTTCGATCACCAAGTGATCATCATCACATCGCTTACACTCAGGTTTTTTTTTAAAATATCTACGAATATGTGTGTGAAAATATTTACAATAGTTACAGAAGTTAATTGTGATTTTGTGCAACTTGCCTGGTTTTGTTAATTTTATGTGATTTGTGTTCTGATATTGATGGTTGCTATTGAGCTTCAAGTTTACTTGTTTAGTGCGTTAGTAAATAGTCTGATTAGTGTTATTGTAATTTGGAAGTAGATTAATGAACTTCGCTGGTTATTTGGGTGATGTAATATCCTTTCTCGAGTCGGCTTCTGTCACTATCCGCAGTGGGTAGAGAAGTTGCACCACAATGACAGGTTTCTCTTTGGCACATGCAAACGTGCAACTTCATTGATTAAAACGGTGTACTGTACAATTCTTTAGTGAAGAAAATACAAATTTTCCCCGACTCGTAAAATTCCAAAAGGAATTTCTCACGATAAATGTTAGAGTATCCCTTGACGATTCTGCCTACAGTAACAACACACAAGCGAGGGACGCTGACATCAACAGCAAAAACGCTCACACGCTTCTTAACCACTCGGTGGCTAGTACATCGCTTAATCAATTCAAATCCCCAATAATTGGCACAATTTTGTTCTTAAGTCATTGACTTTTCTGATTGCAACTAAGATTATAAAATAATCCAATAGCCCTAGGTATTGAATTGTGTCAACGTATTCAATCAACGTTTGGAGTACTGTTTACTTAATGTGTTGTTGTTGTTGTCCCCCCCCCCTCTTCGTACTGATAGTGGGCAAGTATGCTCAAAAACAACTTTAGTTCTAAGTTGCTCAATTCACAACAAATCAGTTTGTGATCTGTTTCACCAAAAAGCCCCTGAATACCTTATAAAACTTTCTCAGTTCCCTAATTTGAAAGTCAGTGGTGATTTGGCTCTGTCCCACTGTTCTGCCACAGGGGAAGCTGGCTCTAACGGGCCAGTGGGCCAGGGCCCTCCTTACCATTTACCTACATTACTAATTCATTTTTAAATCCTTAACGCTCGAAATACCGGCCGAGTTGTGCGCTCCTCACTAGGAAAATACACCAGCATGTTTGAATGACGCGCCACATATCTTATCACGTAATTCGCCTTGCTGCGGGCTACTCGGGGCCCAGGTCTTACTGGGCCCAAGACTCCATTCAACTACAAACAAGGACAGGTCTATTGCGCGTGGGCGCAGACTCTGTTCAAACGTCGGCTATGGGCCCAAAGATTGTGAGCCCACGGTTACAAGGACGAATAACAATAGGAGCAGTTGTATGGGCTCTGGAGAGAACGTTGGAATGTTGAACTGCTACCTTCAACTCGAACTTACAACATCTATGGCCGTACCCTGCCCCTTACCACCCCTTCTTCCGATGCTGTTTGAAATGATTCGCAAGACGACCACTAGATGGCAAACAGGACACCACCCTGGTGTCGTTAGTTCCAAGGTTACGTAGAACGAAAACGAATGGAAGAATACTTTAAATGGTGCAGTGACAAAATCATTCATATTGCCCGTTTAACGTTTGATTGCCGCTGACCCTGGCTGCGCCAACGTTTGTTGATTATTGTAGCAGGAGCCCCGCGGGGTAAAGAGAAGGACACAGTGATGACACAGTGCAAGTTGCACATTGTTACGGCTGTGAGTTTGTTTCGTCGCCTCGCCGCGTGAGTCACAGCTGCCCCTGGCTATGCTCTGCCTCTGTGTATTACCTGCGCCTCACGCAACGGGCTGCGAGGACAAAGGGATGGTCCAGAATATTCGTGACCCAGCCAGTGATGGAAATCTCGAGAAGCCGTGAATCCTGGACGATTCTAGAAGCATTCATTGAGTCACCAGCCTGCTATATAAGCGGCTTCATCAGCGAGGGAGGGACTGTGTTTTTGAGCTAGTGCGTGCTTTTACCTGAGCGACAGTAGTGCGGCGACGTGACGTGCGAAGTTACGAAACCCTAGCGAGGCTGGTTCTCCAGACAGCGAGGCAGCCTGAATCATACGGAGGGACTGAGTTTTGAGGAGTGTGTACTTACCTAGTGCGACAGAGATATTGTGGTGAATTGCGAAACACAGAGGGCTCTTCCCTAGCCAGCGGACAGCGAAGCAGGGTGTAGTGGTGAGTGACTGGCTATCGTAAATAACTGTAGTTTGTGTACAAGGCAGAGTTGCAGGTATTAATAGCGAGGACAGTAGTGTGAACGTAGGCTAAGTGTAGAAGCTATAGTGACTAGTAGTGTCTTATGAAGTGAGGTTCAGTGCTTATTGTGTGGTGTATTTTCTTCCTGGCCTGCAATAAAGCTAATATTTCGTTAAATAAACAATTGTATTGTGCTTTCACCCACCGTAATCCAGTTAACGAACTTGCCACTAGGGGTGGCACGTAACAACATAACTCAAGCAGCATTGCGTGCGCTACCTGTCTTAGAAGCGCAGATAAGCGTCATGCTATTGTAGCTGAATCATATCCTACACGCGCAACTGTACCTGTCAACGAAGCAGGCTGACGTGGGACACAAGTAAACAGAGAATAGTTCCCATCTCGACCGCCGGCAATCAATTCGTGAAAGGGTAATACCTAGTGTCAAGGATAGGTTAAAAATAAACTTCCCATTAACTAGCAATGTAACTACTTTCTTAAGAGGACATGGTAAGATAAATTCGTACTTCTTTCGTTTCAAAATAAAAGACAGTCCATTGTGTGCGTGTGGCAATAAAGAACAAACCGTTTATAATTTGTTATTTACATGCGTAAAACTGGAAAAAGAAAGACAGTTGTTTAAGGACAATATGGCAAATAAACATGGAAAATCGACCTTCAAAAAATTAAGCTAATGAAGCATTACCGTATATAATTAATTTTATATTTTAATTTAATAGATTTAGAAAAAATGTAAAGTAGTTGAACAGATTCTTAATATTGGTGTAGCTCATAAAAACAATAAGTTAATAGATTTAGACAGTTCCTAGAACAATATATTACCAAACAAATAGCCATAGAACAATAATGAATAATGCATAAGTAAATGTATGTTATTAAAATTGTAAACTTTTGTAAACATAGCATGTAGTATTTTTAAATATATATATATATAAACCAAGGGCCCGTCAGCTAAGCTCCGGATGTACTGCAGCCTTGAGGCTTATTGTACTACCCTGTGTAATCCGCACCAGTCCATTATCCCTGTGTCTTTAATAAGATAATACAGTCCCATGATGGACTCTGTTTTAATTTATTTTGGTTCAATTGTCGATCTCCCAAAATGATTGAATCTTCTGCGATCGAGAGTTTCGCAAGAACAGATTATGTGATGGGCTGTCTCCGTTTCCTTCCCGCAAAGTCTGCAGTCTAGGTTTCCTTTGATTATGCCCATTTTGTTTAGGTGCTTTTTCACGGGAGCCTGGCCCGTGAGAAGAGCCACTATGTATCTTACCTGAATTGTTTTACATCTGAGTAATTTTCCAGCTGCTTTCTTACATGGTTCATTCATGAACATTTCCCCATGTTTTATGCCAGGGTTAGTTTTCCATCTATCCCTATGTTCCTTTTTGATCCAGTCTTTAATAGCTTCTCTTATGGAGCATTTAGGTACTCCTCGAGCCGGCTCTGGTCCATAAAAGATTGTTGCCGCTCCCTTTCGGGCGAGTTCATCGGCTTTTTCGTTTCCTTCAATGCCCTTGTGTCTGGGACCCATATCAATTTGACGTTGTTATGTTCCCCCAGTTTAGATAGGACATTAAGACGTTCTTCCACCAGTCTTGAGTTCACTTTGGGGCTTATTAAAGCCTTCAGTGCTGCCTGGCTGTCTGAGTATATGATAATCTTCTTATTTGTATAAGATCTTTTTATATTTTCATATATGCATTGTAGTATTGCTTAAACTTCTGCCTGGAATACCGTGGGATATTTTCCCAGGGGAAAGCTAAAGCTTTTTCCTGGTCTCATTCCATATACTCCCGAGCCTCCCCTGAGTCGTCTCTGGACCCGTCTGTGAACCAGATCAAAGTTTCCTCAGGATGCTCGGGTTTTGTCTTCCAGGAGTCTGTTTCAATTATTACTTCAAATGTTTTATTGAAGTTATTTTGTGTAGGAGTGTAGTCTGATCGCATTTCAAGTATGGAATCATCTACAACTTTTGTTATTGATGATATTCCTGATTGTGAGTCAGGAATATTTCCAGCTTTACCCTGTTTCAGCCTATGTAATGCCATCCTTGCTTCCCCTTTGATCAGAATGTCAAGAGGGGCCAGGTCTAGTAAGGCCACCATAGCCGCTGTGGGGGTAGTTTTAAATGCTCCGGTAATTGCTAGGCAGACTTGTCTTTGAATTCTTCCCAGTTGTACCAGAGTTGTTTCATTTTGCACCTTGGTCCACCATACCAGTGCACTATATGTTATCGAGGGTCTCAGTACCCTAGTATACAACCAGTGTATCATCTTAGGTTTTAGTCCCCACGTATTTCCATACATCCCCTCCCTGAGGACATCCCCCCGTAACCTTTGCCGACAGACTGCTTTCCATACATGTTGTGTGTATCACTCTGCTTTTAAGCATGGCTTCGATCCACCTACAAGAGGTTTCATCTAGTCCTCGCTCTCGGGCATCAGTGATCATTTATTTAAAGGAGGTATTGTCGAAGGCTCCTTCTATATCCAGAAAAGCTCCCAACGCTACCTCCTTTTGTTCCAGAGTTGTTTCCAGTCTTTGTACTACAGTACTTGGAAAAGAGCTGTCTCTGTTGACATACCGGCTTGATAAGCATACTGGTCCCTGTGCAGAGGTC
This sequence comes from Meconema thalassinum, assembly GCA_946902985.2. Taxonomy (NCBI): domain Eukaryota; kingdom Metazoa; phylum Arthropoda; class Insecta; order Orthoptera; family Tettigoniidae; genus Meconema; species Meconema thalassinum. The sequence continues at coordinate 1,480,137,007 of OX336389.2, read as the reverse complement.
TCTCAGCCAATGCATCATCCCTGATGTGTCTGTCAAGCATTTTCTCTAGAGTTTTTAGAATAAAAGACATGAGTGTGGGAGGTCTGTAGGACTTAGCCCGGTCTATAACTTTCCCAGGTTTAGGTATGAATACCGCCCTACAGTGTCCCCACCCCATTGGTATATAACCTAGGGCTAAACTGGCTCTAAGTATATTAATCATAATCCTCGCAAGCATTTGAAAGCCTTCTTGGAGCATGATGTTCATTAATCCATCACTTCCTGGGCATTTATACGGTTTAAATGAGAAGATTGCCCATTTTAGAGTTTCATAGTTAACCACCTTCCTGGCTGTTTCCCAGTCTCTCCTGTCAGTTTTCCAAGATGGAAACTCCAGTTCCTGGCTGCCCCAGCCTCCGGGAGGTTCTTCTATGATTTCCGAACCTGGGAAGTGTACATGAAATAGTTCTTCCATGGTCTCTTCCGCAGTTCGGGTGTATTCTCCATTTTCCCTTTGGAGTGAGTTTATGCTGTTTCGGCTTTCTTTAGAGAGAATTCTTTGAAATCTGGCACATTCCGGAGTCTCATCTATCTCCGTGCAGTACCTTCTCCAAGACTCTCTTTCTGCCAATCTTAGGGCTTAGTTGTAATCAGTTAGGGATCTCCTATATTCCTCCCATTTTCCTGATTTTTTAGCTGCATTGAACAGTCGTCTTACCTGTTTTCTTTGGTCTGCTAGGTCTTTACTCCACCAGAGGATATTCCTGTTGGACTACCTGGCTACCAGAGGGCAGGTTTCTTTGTAGGCTGAAATTATAGCATCCTGTAATTGCTCTGCAACAATTTCAACTTCGTCTGTACTTTTGAAGTTTCTATTTATTCCCCTGAGATTCTGATCTAGTTCTCTTTTGAAGCTGCCCCAGTCAGTTCTCCGGGGATTTCTGTAATATTCTGTTTGTCGTTCTAATCCCGCCATGTCGAATATTATATATATGTGGTCTGAACAACTTACTTCCTCAGATACATGCCATTCACTTACTCTACTCCCTATATAGGGGATAGAAAAAGTTTATGTCGATAACATCCTTTCTGTTTTTAATAACAAAGGTTGGTTTATTTCCTTTGTTCATTAAGTTCAAATTACGTTCCAAAATGAATTCTAACAAGGACTCACGTCTGGGGTTGTTGTTGGTGCTACCCCAGGCCAGGTTGTGTGAGTTGGCGTCGCATCCTAAAATTAGGTGTTCGCCTTCTTTTTCACACCTTGCTACCACGTCCATTACTTCCTTGGTAGGTGGTAACTGTTCATCATCATAGGGAAGGTATGCAGATCCAAGGATGATTTTCCTTGACCCTTCCTTTGATGATGTCTGAATTGCCACTGTCGTGTGATCTCTGGAACAAAAATCCGTCAGCGGCAGTATCTCTATTCCTTTTTTTGGCAAGTATACAGGTTCTGGGAGTCTGGTTTGTCCGACTGAATATCAGTTCGCCTCCAACTCCTCCCAGTCCCTTTATTTTGCCTTTTACAGCTCAGGGTTCCTGAATGAGAGCCAGGTCACAGTCTTTCATCATCACACACAGTGCTGCCGAGGCAGCCCTGCTATGCTGAAGATTTATCTGGACCACTCTCATTCGCGCCCTTCGGTCTGGGTTTGCCTTTTAATGGTTTAAAGGTTACCTGACTTAGGCCGCAGAAGACCTAAAATTGTTTGGCTTCTAGCTTTTCATACGAGTCGAGGTCCACCGAGAATGCCAAAGTTTGGCCTTTCTCGGTCACCTTTCGGCTCATAAGATGCCATTAACCTACCTCAAGTCCTGAATTCTGTGCCTTCAGTCTCTTTTTGATGGTGTCCACATCATTTGTTGCTGGTACCCGGATTAGGACCCTTGACCTCCTTGGAAGATCTTTGGAGTCTACAACTTGTAACTCCATTCCCTCCCAAGGGCTGCCAAGTCTGCCTATAGCTCCGGATAATCAGTGTTTTGTTTGTTCCTTCTCACAGGTCATCCAAAGGATACCCTGTGAGAATTTGTTGTCTAGAAATTGTGGTGACACCTGTTCAGGGTTATCATCCAACATTTCCAGAATTTTCCCTTTCACCAGTTCTGCTTTTTCCTGGTTAAGTTTTTTTTTTTTTTTTTTTTTTATTTATTTTTTTTCATTACGGCTACCTTGATACCTTTAGCATCGTCCCTGTAGCTCAAAGGTTGAGATGGTTCATTCCTTCGATGCTCAGGTTCTCGCTGTTTAGGGGTACTTGATTCAGAGCGAGGTCTTTTTTTGAGTTGAGGTTGAGGTCTCTTTGCTCCTTGACTCTATGGAAGAGTCGATTCCTTGTATTGTCTTAGTTGAGCTTTCGCTTGAGGTTTTTTCTTGGTTCTCCATATGGGTCCCACGAGTATCGGAGAAATAAATAGTCCACTCCGACAGAGCTCCGGTTGTCCGAGCAAGGCTGCATTCTCAGGGAGGTCGCCCAGTTTCCCTGAGGCTCCGTTAAGGACACATCGCCCATGTGCCATGCACCCCTTCGGCACGGATTAAGGCAAGCCACACTTAACACCTTGGGGTTGGGGAGATGGTCCGCGATCTCTTATTCAATATATTCAGAGAAACACCTGTCCGGCTCGTCAGTGGTCTACTGTCGCTACCAGACAGGTACCGGCTATCCGCCACCTGCCGACGCGTCACGATACCCGATCAAGGTCCAGCGTTAGGGTTTGCAGGATGTTACTCCATGCCAGGGACACCCCGCTGAGGAGCATGTAGTTTTACTTTCATTGTAATGGAACATGCTGGAAAAAATAAATAAATCTATATATATATATCTATATATATAAAAATCAATGTAACGTGATAGTTTGTCTGTGGGTGTGTATGTCTCCTATGCGTTCATATACCATTCGTCCGATTGCGATAAAACTTGGGTGAGATGTTGAGTACACTCCAAGGAAGGTTTCTGACTTAGTAAATCCATTTTACAATAGGTAGCGCACGCGTAGATTCAACAAATGAGCGACGATGCGCGAAGCATTTCAACAAAGTCCCGTATGTGTTCATATACCATTCGTCCGATTGCGATGAAACTTGGGTGAGATGTTGAGTACACTCCAAGGATGGTTTCTGACTTAGTAAATCCATTTTACAATAGGTAGCGCACGCGTAGATTCAACAAATGAGCGACGATGCGCGAAGCATTTCAACAAAGTCCCGTATGTGTTCATATACCATTCGTCCGATAGCGATGAAACTTGGGTGAGATGTTGAGTACACTCCAAGGAAGGTTTCTGACTTAGTAAATCCATTTTACAATAGGTAGCGCACGCGTAGATTCAACAAATGAGCGACGATGCGCGATGCATTTCAACAAAGTCCCGTATGTGTTCATATACCATTCGTCCGATTGCGATGAAACTTGGGTGAGATGTTGAGTACACTCCAAGGATGGTTTCTGACTTAGTAAATCCATTTTACAATAGGTAGCGCACGCGTAGATTCAACAAATGAGCGACGATGCGCGAAGCATTTCAACAAAGTCCCGTATGTGTTCATATACCATTCGTCCGATAGCGATGAAACTTGGGTGAGATGTTGAGTACACTCCAAGGAAGGTTTCTGACTTAGTAAATCCATTTTACAATAGGTAGCGCACGCGTAGATTCAACAAATGAGCGACGATGCGCGATGCATTTCAACAAAGTCCCGTATGTGTTCATATACCATTCGTCCGATTGCGATGAAACTTGGGTGAGATGTTGAGTACACTCCAAGGATGGTTTCTGACTTAGTAAATCCATTTTACAATAGGTAGCGCACGCGTAGATTCAACAAATGAGCGACGATGCGCGAAGCATTTCAACAAAGTCCCGTATGTGTTCATATACCATTCGTCCGATAGCGATGAAACTTGGGTGAGATGTTGAGTACACTCCACGGAAGGTTTCTGACTTAGTAAATCCATTTTACAATAGGTAGCGCACGCGTAGATTCAACAAATGAGCGACGATGCGCGAAGCATTTCAACAAAGTCCCGTATGTGTTCATATACCATTCGTCCGATTGCGATGAAACTTGGGTGAGATGTTGAGTACACTCCAAGGAAGGTTTCTGACTTAGTAAATCCATTTTACAATAGGTAGCGCACGCGTAGATTCAACAAATGAGCGACGATGCGCGAAGCATTTCAACAAAGTCCCGTATGCATTCATATACCATTCGTTCGATAGCGATGAAACATGGGTGAGATGTTGAGTACACTCCAAGGAATGTTTCTGACTTAGTAAATCCATTTTACAATAGGTAGCGCACGCGTAGATTCAACAAATGAGCGACGATGCGCGAAGCATTTCAACAAAGTCCCGTATGCATTCATATACCATTCGTTCGATAGCGATGAAACATGGGTGAGATGTTGAGTACACTCCAAGGAATGTTTCTGGCTTAGTAAATCCATTTTACAATAGGTAGCGCACGCGTAGATTCAACAAATGAGCGACGATGCGCGAAGCATTTCAACAAAGTCCCGAATGCATTCATATACCATTCGTCCGATAGCTATGAAACTTGCGTAAAATGTTGTGTACACTGCAGGGAAATTTTCTGGCTTAGTACATCCACTTTACAATAGGCAGCGCACGATTAGATTCAACAAATGAGCTACGACGCGCGAAGCATTTCAACAAAGTCACGTTTGCGTTCATATACCATTCGTCCGATAGCGATGAAACTAGGCTGAGATTTTGTGTGCACTCCAGGGAAGGTTTCTAGCTTAGTAAATCCCTTTAAAAATAGGTAGAGCACGAGTAGAATCAACAAATGAGCAACGGCGCGCGAAGCGTTTCAACAAAGTCCCATTTAATTTCATATACCATTCATCCGATAGCGATGAAACTTGGGTGAGATGCTGTGTACACTCCAGGGAAGGTTTCTGGCTTAGTACATACATTTTACAATAGGTAGCGCACCAGTAGATTTAACAAATGAGCGATGACACGCGAAGCGTTTCAACAAAGTCCCGTATAAAGTCATATACCATTCGTCTGATAGTGATAAATGTTTGGTGAATTGTTGTGTACACTCCAGGAAAGGTTTCTGGCTAAGTAAATCCGTTTTACAATACGAAGCGCACGTTTATGTTCAACAAATGAGTGACTACGCGCGAAGCGTTTCGACAACGTCCCGTATACATTCACATACCATTCATCCGATTGCGATGAAACTTGGGTGAGATGTTGTGTACACTCCAGGGAAGGTTTCTGGCTGAGTACATCCATATTACAATATGTAGCGCAAGGGTAGAATCAACAAATGAGCGACGACACGCGAAGCGTTTCAACCAAGTCCCGTATGCATACATGTACCATTCGTCCGTACCTATGAAACTTGGGTGAGATGTTGTGTACACGTCATGGAAAATTTCTGGCTTAGTAAATCCCCTATACAATATGCAGCGCACAATTTGATTCAACAAATGAGGGACGACGCGCGAAGCGTTTCAACAAAGTCCCGTATAAGGTCATATACCATTCTGCCGTTAGCGGTGAAACTTGGGTGAAATATGGTTGACACTCCAAGGAAGGATTCTGGGTTAGTAAATACATTTCACAGTAGGTAGCACACGAGTAGATTCGACAAATGAACGACGATAGCGATGAAACTTGGGTGAGATGTTGTGGACACTTACGTGACGGTTTCTAACTTAGTAAATACATTTTACAGTAGGTAGCGCACGAGTAGATTCAACAAATGAGTGACGGAGTGCGAATCGTTTAAACAAAATCAGGTATGCGTTCATATACTATTCATCCGATTGCGATGAAACATTGATCAGTTATTTTGTACCCGCCAGGGAAGGGGACTTAGTAAATCCATTTCACAATAAGTAGCGCAAGAGTAGATGCAACAAATGGGTGACGACGCGCGAAGCGTTTCAACAAAATTCCCTATTGCGTTCATATAACATTCTTCGATTGCGATGAAACCTTGATGAGTTATTGTGTACACGCCAAGGAAGGGCTTCGACTTAGTAATACATTCCTCAATAGGTAGCGCACGAGTAGATTCAACAAATGAGTGACAGCGCACGAATCGTTTAAACAAAAACCCCTATACGTGCATATACCATTCATCCGATTGCGATGAATCATTGATGAGTCATTGTGTACACGCCAGGGAAGGGTTTCGACTTAGTAAATCCATTTCACAATAGGTAGCGTACGATTAGATTCAACAAATGAGTGACAGCGACGAAACTTTTTGAAAGTTGTTGTGCACGCTCCCTCGAATGGTTCTAAATTAGAAAATCCATTTTATGATAGCTTAGAGGCAGTTAACATGTTGTGTATCCAAAATCACTTCAACAAACAGAATTTCAACGCCAACACTTTCTTTGATTGGCATTGCAACGCATGCCGGGTACAGCTTGTACAGTATAAAAATCAATGTTACTTGATAGTATGTATGTGGGTGTGTGGGTGTGTATGTCTCCTATGCGTTCATACACCACCCATCCGATTGCGCTGAAACTTGGGTGAGATGTTGATTACTCTCCAAGGAAGGTTTCTGAATTAGTAAATCCATTTTACAATAGGCAGCGCACGAGTAGATTCAACAAATGAGCAACGACGCGCGAAGCATTTCGACACAGTCCCGTATTTGTTCGTAAACCTTTCATCCGATTGCGATGAAACTTGGGTGAGAAGTTGTTTCCACTCCAGGGAAGGTTTGTAACTTAGTAAATACATTTCACAGTAGATAGCGCACGAGTAGATTCAACAAATGAGTGACGACACGCAAAGCGTTTCAACAAAGTCCCGTATGCATTCATATACTGTAATGGTTATTAATGCCCCATGTTGGTAGCGACAAATGAAACGGTTCCTTTCGCCCTCTCGTTGAGCGACAAGTGTAACGTTTTGCTAGCCCCTAACGTTGAGCGTACAATGTGGCAGTTTGGCTAGCCCACACTGTTGGGAGATAAATGTAACTGTTTACCTTTGCCTAAGCTATGTTGTTTTAATGGGCGCCAAGACCTCAACGCAATGTTGAAATCTAAATTTGTATTTAACAATGTCTAGCTCTGGCAGAACACCTTCAAGACCCTATTCACTCAGATCGTGGTATGATTTGATCATTAACCCAACAAACAATTGTATCAGGAGAAGGAATTGGTCTATATCTAATGCTACCTACTGAAAGCAAAGATTGCATTGTAAAAGAAATGAATTTATTATATAAAACAAGTATAGCAAAATTAATAATAATAATAAGTACAAAATTTAAATTGGAGCGTTGTGATTTGAATATTACCGATAGAAAATTACGTGAAAACGGAGTTTGATAAATTGATTTTACTCTTATTTCCAAGCTATGAAGTTACTGAAATATGAAATGTAAAACAAAGAAAAATGAGAGATTGCGTATTTCTGCGTCATTTGCGCTTACCATTGGAAATTGCCAAGGCATTTCCCTCGTACTTGCTGATGCTGTGAGCTTCCCACAGTCTCCTGGACGTCGTCATCTCCGTCGGAATTTGATGATATTCTGGTAGATTAGATAATTCTATGGTCCGTACCTCGGACCCAAACACTCGTACAACCGCACTGGTTAAGTTTTGCAAAAGTTAGTCTTCAACTCCACTGAACATCGGAGCGACACGCTCTTGCAACCGTACTCCGCAAGTTCTACACAGATAGTCACTAACTCCACTGAACATCGGTGCGACTCTCACGCGCATCCATACTCCTCAAGTATTTCACAGATAGTCCATGTTTCACGGCGCGTCGAACGATATATCCACACGTTGGCTCCCCCACCATGGTACCGACATCTAGCTTACGTCGTCTCCCCTGATTGGCTGAGCACGCCGCCAGTTCCCCTTCTCTGCCTCATTACACTCGGCGCGCGAGAGGGAGAAGTCGTTTTCCGTCCCAGCAATTCGCCTTTTCTAGACCTTGCGACCCAAGATTGCGTCATGCTTCTCGACAAGATTAAGCGTGTACTTGAAATCCCAGTGAGTCACGTCTCTCGATATACCCTAACTGACGAAAACTCCGTAAAATTCCGTAATCAGATAATTTTCTATGATATCGTCGTTCGTAATAATTTGCTGGATAGCGTTTTCTAAGACATAGAAAACCTATCTGAATGCTAATAATTTTTATAAAATGCTCCGAAAATACCTAAATAATAATTATAATAAATTAATAATAATAATAAATTACCATGAAAAATTCTCTTGGCTGAACAATTTGCCGCGTAAATAAATATAGAATGGCTTCCTACTGACTTATGCCAGTTGCATAAAACCCCTCGAAAAACACGTTACAATACCATTCGTCCGAGAGCTATGAAACTTGGGTTAGATGTTGTGTACACTTCAGGGAAGGTTTCTGGCTTAGTAAATCCACTTTACAATAGGCAGCGCGCGAGTAGATTCAACAAATGAGTTACGACGCACGAAGCGTTTCAACAAAGTCACGTATGCGTTCATATACCATTAGTCCGATAGGGATGAAACTTGGGTGAGATGTTGTGTACACTCCAGGAAAGCTGTCTGGCTTAGTAAATCTACTTTACAATAGGCAGAGCACGATTAGATTCAACAAACAAGCTACGACGCACGAAACGTTTCAACAATGTCTCGTATGCGTTCATATACCATTCGTCCGATTGCGATTAAACTTGGGTGAGATGTTGTGTACACTCGAGGAAAAGTGTCTGGCTTAGTAAATCTACTTTACAATAGGCAGCGCACAATAATTAGATTCAACAAATGAGCTACGACGCGCGAAGCGTTTCAACAAAGTCCCGTATGCGTTCATATACCATTCGTCCGATAGCGATGAAACATTGGTGAGATGTTGTGTACACTCCAGGGAAGGTTTCTGGCTTAGTATATCCACTTTACAATAGGTAGCGCACGAGTAGATGCAACAAATGAGCGACGACGCGCGAAGCGTTTCAACAAGGTCCCGTATGTGCTCATATACCATTCGTACGATAGCAATGAAACTTGGGTGAGTAAATACATTTCACAGTAGATAGCGCACGAGTAGATTCAACAAATGAGTGACGACACGCAAAACGTTTCAAGAAAGTCCCGTATACATTCATATACCATTCGTCCGATAGCTATAAAACTTGGGTTAGATGTTGTGTACACTTTTGGGAAGGTTTCTGGCTGAGAAAATCCACTTTACAATAGGCAGCGCACGTGTAGATTCAACAAATGAGCTCCGACGCGCGAAGCGTTTCAACAAAGTCACGTATGCGTTCATATACCATTCGTCCGATAGCGATGACGCTTGGGTGAGATAGAGTACACTCTAAGGAAGGATTCTGGCTTAGCAAATATACTTTACAATAGGTAGCGCACGAGTAGATTCAACAAATGAGCGACGACGCGCGAAGCGTTTCAAAAAGTACCGTACGCGTTCATATAGGCCTACCATTCGTCCGATAGCGATGAAACTTGGCTGAGATGTGGTGCACAGTCCAGGGAAGGTTTTTGACTTATAAAATCCATTGCACAATAGGTAGCGCACGAGTAGATTCAACTAATGAGCGAAGGCACGCGAATCGCTTCAACAAAGTCCCGTATGCGTTCATATAGGCCTACTATTCATCCAATTGCGATGAAACTTTGGTGAGTTGTTGTGCACACTGCAGGGAACGTTTCTGACTTAGTAAATCCATTGTACAATTGGTAGCGTGCGAGTTGATTCAACAAATGAGTGACGGCGCGCGAATCGTTTAAACAAAATCCCGTAAGCTTTAATATGCCATTCATCCGATTGCGATGAATCTTTGATGATTTGTTGTGTATACGCCAGGGAAGGTTTTCGACTTAGTAAATCCATTTTACAATAGGTAGCGCACGAGTTGATGCAACAAATGAGTGACGACGCGTGAAATGTTTCAGCAAAGTTCCATCTGCGTTCATACACCATTCATCCGATTGCGATTAAATTTTGGTGAGTTGTTGCGCACTCTCCCACAAATGTTTCAAAATTAGTAAATCCATTTTACGATAGCTTAGATGCAGTTAACGGAAATTGAAGAAAAAATTGTGTATCCAAAAGCACTTCAAGAAACCAAATTACAATGCCAACACTTTCTTTGATTGGCATTGCAACACATGCCGGGTACAGCTTGTAAATAAATAAATAAATAAATAAATAAAAAAGGTTACGTAAAGAGGTCTCTTTTGGAATTCTGTGACAAGTGTTACCAAATAAATAATTTTGTTTTTCACCTAGGCCTAGAGTTTTTGACAAATGTCTTAGTGATAGGCTATTGTAAATTTGGAATTAAACAACGATTTAGAGGGCCATATAAATTATATTAAATGTAGAACATAACATTTTTCCTAATGAGACAAAATTGAATGGATATTGGCAAACACCTAGCGTGCTAGCGAGTAATTTTTACTGTGCATGATAATTTATTTTGTGTTCCCTCCCAAGCTCTAAGACCACCAGCTGCCGCTGTTCTGCCATGTGTGTCGGTAAGTTGGCAACAGTTAATCTCATTGGTGTTCGCCCTCCTATCTTACCGCGTTCTTGATATTTCCACATCAAACGTTCATTTGTGTACCTTACAGAAACTACTGTATTCCTTCCTTCCTTCCTTCCTTCCTTCCTTCCCTCCCTCCTTCCTTCCCTCCTCCATCCTTCCCTCCTTCCTTCCTTCCTTCCTTCCTGCCTTCCTTCCCTCCTTCCTTCCTTCCTTCCTTCCTTCCCTCCTTCCCTCCTTCGTTGCTTCCTTCCCTCCTTCCTTCCCTCCTTCCTTCCTTCCTTCCCTCCTTCCTTCCTTCCTTCCTTCCCTCCTTCCCTCCTTCCTTTCTTCCTTCCCTCCTTCATTCCTTGCTTCCTTCCCTCCTTCCTTTCCTCCTTTCTTCCTTCCTTCCTGCCTTCCCTCCTTCCTTCCTTGCTTCCTTCCCTCCTTCCTTCCCTCCTTCCTTCCTTTCCTCCTTTCTTCCTTCCTTCCTGCCTTCCTTCCTTCCCTCCTTCCTTCCCTCCTTCCCTCCTTCCTTCCCTCCGTCCTTCCTTCCCTCCTTCCTTCTCTCCTTCCTTCCCTCTTTCCTTCCTTCCCTCCTTCCTTCCCTCCTTCCTTCCCTCCTTCCTTCCTTCCCTCCTTCCTTCTTTCCCTCCTTCCTTCCCTCCTTCCTTCCTTCCTGCCTTCCTTCCCTCCTTCCTTCCGTCCTTCCCTCCTTCCCTCCTTCCTTGCTTCCTTCCCTCCTTCCTTCCCTCCTTCCTTCCTTCCTTTGTAAGTTTAGTGCAATGCGTAACATACAGCTGATGTGAAACCTATATATCGTTGTTGTTGTTGTTCATTCCTTTGGGAAATTTGAGACATCGAGTAGCCCCGTGTACTACGTGTGTGTAGAAGTTGTCTGATCACCTATGTCACTGTGATGTCTGTACTAGTGTGTGTACTTGTAATTGTAGTAGGATTTGGGTAGGAAGTGGCCGTATGTTAAATACTATCCCTGCTTTTGCCTGGAATAGAAGTGGGAAACCACAGAAAACCAATTCCAGGTTGGCTGAGGTAGAAATCGCAACCACCTCTGCTCAGTTTTGCCTCACGAAGCTGAGAGTACCCCGTTTCAGTCCTCAGAACAGAATTAAATTTCTTGGCAAAGCCGGGAATCGAACCCGGTTCTCCGCGGTGTCAATCAAAAATGCTAGCAACTACGCAACGAGCCGGACACCTACCTAGAGATCGCCGATGAGCTTGCAATACCGCGAATCTGGCAATGCTTTCCTTCTCCATTATTTGCCTCATGATTGGTGACGCCTCCCAGTCGTGTGTGTATGTGGCGTCCGATAGAACAATTCGCGTTAGGTTCATTTTCCTGTGCATATTACTACTGTACACTCTACTGTAAGAGTGAAAAACTACTCGGAAATATACTTTCCTACAGTAAAATAAATTTGAAGCTCATATTTCTCTCTGCCTATACACAGGAAAATGAATACACATAGGCTGGGAGGCGTCACCAATCATAAGGAAATTAATGGAAAATAAGAGCATTGTCAGATACGGGGTATTGCAAGTTCGGCGATGATATATTCCTCGCGTGTTTATTTGGAAAACAATTCCTGTGATAAATCCAGGAGAAGTTGCAATGTGAACAAATCATAAGGTAAAAATTGCTTAATACTACCATATTTAGGATCTTTTGCCACTTTTGAAGGGGGGCATGCAGCTTACAGTAATGAGCCTAAATAGTAGCAATACTAAGCCTCCGTGGCTTAGGCGGCAGCACGCCGGCCTCTCACCGCTGGGTCAGTGGTTCAAATCCCGGTCACTCCATGTGAGATCTGTGCTGGACAAAACGGAGGCAGACAGGTTTTTCTCCGGGTACTCCGGTTTTCCCTGTCAAAATTTCATTCCAGCAACACTCTCCACTATCATTTCATTTCATCTGTCATTCATATAATCATTGCCCCAGAGGAGTGCGTCAGGCCTCGGCAGCCGGCACAGTTCATATCCTCGCCGCTAGATGGGGGCTTCATGCATTCCATTCCTGACCCGGTCGGAGACTGGAAGCAGGCTGTGGATTTTCAGTTGCAATACTAATTGTATGATTGCACACAGATATCGTTGTTTCCCGAAACAAGCTTCTAAATTTTCAAAATTCTGATCAAAAATAATGTTATCCACTTTTCAACAGGTGTTCTCGTATTGCGCTAACCTTCACCGCTTCCCTCATATCGCCCGTGTTTATTGGACATTGAACTGCTTACCACAGCTTAGGCGTTCATCACTATACCAGGTGAATCAGCTGCGCCTAATGGTATTGCTTTATGCAGCCCAACTAACCCGTGTTGTCAGGAAGGTCGATATTTCTCTGCTTGCATCGCATATGGTACTAATGCAGTACCAGGCATATCCCGCAAACGATAATGAGCGCTATTAATTTTCCCTCGTATTAGTCTGTAGTCATATCAAGGGAAATGTAATAGGGTTCAGTATCGTTTGCAGGATATGCTTCCAGTGCATTAGTACCATACGGCAGGGGTTCTCAAATTGTTCTGTCGCGCCCCCCTCCAGAAACATGAAATATCTAGCGTCCCCCGCCCCCATTCTCATTTCCTTTCTTAGCACTTCTCATGGGCTACATCCCACACAAAAAAAACACAAGATCCACTGTGTATGCTACTGCCTAATTAGGATTTCAACTACCAGTTACATTAATAATCATAATAATAACACACAATTCATTATTCTTAGAGCACATCAAAGTACAACAACGTTTTGTAAAAAAAATGTCATGCATATATATTACTTTTGCTTATAAAAATAAAAATAACTGCTGCACGTGCAGTTATTGGAATTTAGCAAATTTTGTTTGTTTCACTCATTTAGCTGTGACACCTGTGTTCAGTAATGCTTTTAATATTTGAAAGCTCGTAACTTATAAATGACGATAGAAATAATATATACAATTTTCAACATTTCACTGTGAATATGAAAAATGTTATGTTAAAACTCTTCACCCATAAAAAAGTAAATCAGGAGAATAAAAGTGTACATGGATCAGAATTCGGTAATTCTCTGACACTTACGGAGTTAGTGTGATGTGTGAGCTTGAATTTGCGATGAAAGTAAATCCAGTCTTGGTTGGATGTTTGAAACTGCAACCCGCAGATCCCCTTCCAGCTGCAGCCGAGACCGATGCTTCGTCTTGACGGATGCCATTGCGGAAAATGTTGACTCACACAAGTAAGTTGAAGCAAAGGGTAATAACAGGTCCACTGATTTTCTTGATAAAATGGGATATTCATTCCGAATATGCACCCAAAAATTTTCAAGAGACTTCGACTTAAATTCATTTGAAAGTATTCTGTCACTTGAGAGTTCTATTAGTTCCTCCTGTTCTGCTGTTGACATGTGGGCTGTTAAGTTACTTTCAGACGGACTGCGAATCCAATCATTCGCAGTTGAAGGTTGTGGAAATCTACCCTCGAATTTTTGACGAATGTTTTGGAGGTGTTCTACGACGATTCCACTAATTTGACAAATATCTAACTCAATTTCTTCCAGGCATTCATTCAGACAATGAAACACCTCACAGTTACATTTGTCCATCTGGGATTTCCAAAGTTCAAGTTTTCTCTTAAAAGCAAGCACTTTGTCGCTTAGAATGAAAATATTACTATTTCGTCCTTGAAGTGACACGTTAAATTCATTCAGTTTTTCAAAAACGTCAGCCAAGTAGCACAGTATTAGAAGCCATTTCTCATCCAGAAACATGATTGCGAGTGTAGGACTGCTGTCCAATAGGAAAATACGAAGTTCATTCTTCAACTCCACAACGCGAAGAAGGACTCGACCACGAGACAACCAACATACCTCCGTGTGCAATAGAAGCAAATCATGTGTAGAACCCATCTCCTCGCAAAGAATGGAAAATAGCCGACTGTATAAAGCTCTGCTTTCACAAAATTTACAACACTAATTACATCGTTCAGCACTTTATTGACTTCCGGTTGTAGTTCTTTTGAAGCCAATGCCTTCCCTGTGTATCATGCAATGTGTGAATTTTACAGAATTAGTAACAGCACTCACTCTTGCTCTGAAACCCTTTTTAGTTCCAATAAATGCCGACGCCAAATCAGTACATATACCAACACAATTTGTCCACGAGAGATTGTTGTAAATAAAAAAGGAATTCACAAGAGAAAAAATATCTTCGCCTTTAGTCCGACCTTCTATAGCTTTACAAAATAGAAAATCCTCGTGCATCTCATTTTCATGACAGTAGCGTACAAAGACAGGAAGCTGGGCACTGTTAACGATATCATTACTGTCATCAAGTTGCAGGGTAAATTTTGGGCTATCATGAAGACGTGGTAGCAATTGATTTTTTATGTCAGAGGCTATTACATCAATACGACGAGTTACTGTATCATTTGACAGCGGTATCGACTTCAAACACTCGCCAAACTTTTCTCCATGCATGATCGCGCACAATTTTCACGGCTGCAGGAAGAAGTAATTTCTCACCAATAAGGTGTGGTGATTTGGATTTTGCAATTAAATAGGATACCTCCAAGGATGCTCTCAGCGCTATCTTAGGAACTGTTGCGTGCTTTTCTAGGAAACTAACATTTCCTTTTAGTTGTTGCTCGTGGCGCTTAAAAAGTGCTTAAGGTTTACTTACACAGCCTGGATGTTTAGTCTGCTAGTGTCTCTTCAGTTTCACAGGCTTCAAACTGTTGTTTTCTAAAATCTCCAAACAAAGAACGCATTGAGGTTGTTCCTGATTATTATTCGAAAGAATGCTGGTAAAGTCTAATGTCAGATAATCGTCTTGATATTTACGCACTTTCACTTTGTGTGTAGAATTAATACTCCTGATGAGAGCAGAAGTAGACGCGGAAGAACAATGGACTTTGTTTAAATTCGAACCTTGTTCCTTTTTCCGAAGGAGGGCAAGCACTATCACTTTCATGGGGTCTCTTTTTACCACTTCTAATAAGCCACTTATACATGGGTAATGGCGTCACTCGTATCAGTTTATTGTTAAGTTGGCTAACCACGCACTAGAATTCACCTGTTCACTCACTGTCATGAACTAACTGGAAAGGCCTAGCTGAATTCGAATCGGCAACGGAAGAAATAAATGAATCCATTCTTGGAATCCATTCCTGAAAGGAATTGGCGGTCACATTATCAAACCGCTTATTGTAATAAAGTGTTTGGTAAAGTGATGTCACTGCGGGTGGCGAGTGGAAGGGAGCTGTGTGGGAAATGTTACTCGCCACCTGCAAAGGTACGAGTTTATTATTCTTGAATGGTCTTGGGACCTACCTGCCTATGATAGGTTCATGAATATGAGGATAGTAATATTTGTTACAGAATATGAAATATAAATATTTCAATCAAAGCCGGCGCCCCCTGGGGGGCGCACCCCCCACTTTGAGAACCCCTGCCATACGGGATGCAAGCAGAGAAATATCGACCTTCCTGATAACAACGCTAGTTGGGCTGCATAATACAATATTATTAGGGGCAGCTGATACACCTGGTAAACAAGTTGTCCAGGCTTGTACTGTACATAGTTATTGAATTGTTTGTTGTTTTAAAGTGCGTGTTAAGCCTAAATCTGTTAATTGACCATTAATTTTAAGTTTTTATTCTGTGAAAAATAAAAATAAATATGTTTTAAACTTTTACACAAAGACTAATTAACGTCTTAAGCGCTGAGTTTGTTCATTCACATTTCTAAAATATTGTAGAAATCTTAATTATTAACAAATATCTGAAGGTTTTCAGTCTTAATTAATCTAAATGTACATTCAAAATCCTACGTTTATATAAGTTTTCAATTTGAGACGAATCAAAATAAAAAGTGACAGTCAGTCTGAAAGACTAGACTTTGTATCATTTTAAATGCTACAAATGCTGAAAAATGCTCGCTTCGCTCGAAGCCAAAGACTCTTGACAAGTTAGAAAATTATCTGCATAATACTTATCTTGCTTAACTAGTTTTCAAATAACTCGCAAACAGCAAGTGCAAACCAAGGGCAAAGCAAAGCCAAGCGCACGGGGGTGCCGTCACGCTCGCCAGGGCGCACGGGGGTGCCGTCACGCTCGCCAGGGCGCGCGGGGACCTGCCCCTTCCAACCAGTCTAAAAACATAGTGGGCGATGTATTGAAGATAGAGATATGCTCTCGCGGACTTTTTTGTAGAACTTTTCATGCTGAACAATTCTTACGCTCATAGTATTATACCCTTCCGCGTTCTTCTAGGATGCCGACTCTTACTCGGGTAGTGCTCTGTTCGGGGTGGCTCTAACTTATTCTAAACATCCTAGGAATATAGTCACAGGATCACAGGAGGCTTATCTTAAAATCAGTAGGTCAGAGAACTCCTAATATAAAATAATTTATTTCACAAAAACATCATCTCCCTTTTCTCCCAACCATAGACAAATAAAAACAAAATCAACTCCCTTAAATTACTGAAATCAACAACATCAAAAAAATGCAGAAATAATGTTTCACACTGGCTGAAACCAGGAATAGAAAATAGTCTATTTTACTGCAGTCCACTGCTTCAAGTCCAAGAGTTATTGTCAACAGACTTAATTCAAATAACTATGGCTTAAATGAACCAGCCATTCTATCACAATAAATATTGCGCACCTCATTTTTATAACTTGCAAAACTTGTTCTTTGGGAAATCGGACATGTCTACTCGTACAATCATCATCTTTCCTCTCAAGAGTCAGATAATGAAGGCAATAGATTTATTCTAGGTTACGGGCATGTGTGTTTTTATAACTTTAAAACAATTACTTCACTCAGAGCTATAACTCCGTTAATTATAGTAAAATAAACAAGTCAACATACATGAAGCATCAAATAAATACTTCGGCGGCCGGTGCGCCGTGATTATTAATAAACAACAACATAATGAATGCACTCCAAAAATAATGACAAATATAATACATCGCTTCCTGAAGCGGTACACAAAAAGAAACCCCGGGAAGTTGGACTAGAATACAATGACAGACTCGACCTTGTGACAGACACACTTTCACCGTAATAACCAGCAGGCCGGCACAACCTTCCTGGCTGCTTTAGCATTCAGACGGCTAACCATATTTCTACCTGTTTCTTAAAGACTCCCTTTTACCTGCCTTGGGTTCGAGCAATGCAATACCTTTCCGACGGAGCTAAAGTGGTCTCTCATCAGATAATGAATTCAATCATTTTACTTACCATTTATATATCGTCGAAGAATGCGGGAATATCACCTCCGCTATTATTTTCACTCACCATTATATCATCGAAGAATGCGGGAATATCACCTCCGCTTTAATTTTGCTCGACCCAGGATCGACTCTTAGCCTTACCTGAATATATCTCACAATACCCTCTAGCCATTCTTGTCTTACCTCTTTTTTACCTTCGCGTGATAATCACTTACCATACTTATTACTCTCATAATTTCAGTGTCACTTACTGGTCTTGTCACAATATCGAGCGGTCTTCCCCATTTAGCTTTTACAATCACATTGTGCATAAGCACTATCAAACAAATATTCCCTTGACTGTGCATTCAACAAGATTAATGACATCCCAAACAAAACCATATTTAAAATAACACTTTGATGCTCATATACTTATTACGTTATAAAACACACAAAAATACTCATTACTGATAAACACACAAATCTACACAAACATGCCCGGTATGCCTAAAATATCTATTTTAACATAACTGCTTATGATCGAGATAAACTTATCCGACCCCAATAATGGGAAACATTATGACCCACATGCCCCATACAATATTTACTTATCTCTCATATTTCCTGATGCGGTTCTGGTCCTTGATATCAGTCTTCTTCATTAGTTGGTTCATCTTGATAGGAGGATAATTTACACACGGTTTTTCTCAAAATTTCACCAAAACAAAGGTCCACTGTGAATTATTACCATTAACACACTGCACGGTTCTCGCACATGAAGCTCCTATCTCATATAGCTATCATCAACTTATTTAGTTCGGCCGACGGTTCATAGCTTCCTAGAATACTGGTCTAGCTGTTCATAGCTCGGGCGGCTATACCTATCATTACAACTGCGTCATACTGTTATGATATGCACTGTTCTACTTCGCACTCGCGAATACTTAGCGATGTTCGAATTTCAGAGGTATACTTGCTCCTACTTATAAACTTGTAAAAATGTTAATTATTCTTATGCCTCAATCGCAGGCTCTCGCCTCTACAGCGCGTATTAAGAACTTATAAAACTTGTAATAATCACGTTAATTTCTGAGGGCTCGAGGCACGGGCTTCCGCCTACCTTGATGCCCCAAAGTAGACTTATAGAACTTGTAAAAATCACTGTATTTTCTGATCGCTCAGGGCCAAGGCTTCCGCCTCCCGTGATGCCCCAAAGTAGACTGACTTCGCTGTGTTTCGATCCATTATTTATACGATTTCTCTTAAAGGGACGTGGAGTAGGGGAGTTTCAGAATTTATTTCCAAAATAACACTCACATGAATATGCAAACTAGCTCCTTAGAACGTCCTCATTTCCAATGTCTCAATGACTCCTTTTTATTCAAAATCCGATCGTTGGATCCTTATATAATGAGCTCCGTAATTTGCTTCATTGTCCCTTAATTTCGGCGGGATTCGGTCGCGTCAAGCGTCTCTCACTGCCATTGGTCGTTTCAAATCCACCCCCTGATTTCATTTTAATTCTGGCAAAAATCACAGAATAATCCAATTTAAATTTTGACGATATTTCTGAGAGGCTGGGATAATCCCCCATACGATGGTATAATTCCTGTTTCTGTATTCTAATTACTGCTCTAATTCCTTTCAAATGGGCGGGGTTTATTTGGTAGGTGTTCGTTGATGTTTCTGCAATTACCCGCGTAGTGTAACGACCTCCGCGCGTTGTCTGGCGCATTTGGTGTCCAGATGTGGATTTTCTCTTTCCTGCTACCTTTGTCCGCACTGGGAGAAAGCTGCTTCAAGTCACGTACGAACCATCCTTTTGTCATTCTAGTTTCACAAGCAACTTCTATTCTCACATCGACTTTGAGACATGAATTAAATTTTGTTGGAATAATATGTAGACTTTATGCTATCAGAGATGCATAAAGGTCACAGTATATTGATTATTTTAACGGTTTGCCCAGCGTAAGCTTAAGAAGCGCACGGACGCCAAGTTTGTTTTCGACTTTTTCACTGAAATCGATACTGCTTGGCTTCCTTTGATCATACATAAATTATTTTCTACAGAATCTTTCCTCGAGATATCCTTTACAGAATGGTGAAAACCACATCAAAATCCATCCAGTGGTTCTCGAGATTACCCGTGACATCCAAGAATCGGGGATTTTTGTCTTATACTAACAAAGAAGAGATTGTCGGGGAGCACATGCACCAAGCGGTACTATGACGTCACGCACCTCAGTGCATCAGGGTACATTTCGTCCCGTCACCGTAACGTAACGCCAGACCCCAGCGTAACGGCGAAGTCGACAAGATCACTTAAAATGATACAATTCTTGTGCATGCACCATCTCCAAACCAGGTAAATAAAAGTATTGCCTGAAATCAGTAAATCGTGTTGCTCCTTTCTGGTACAAAACTTGATATTCATGATCCGAAATCACAACGCGGTGTGGAGAATTTGCTTGTTACTCGCCTATGCTTGTTTACATCTCAAATAAACCTCAGCTGTAGAGGACAGACGTCTAGTTAGTGACTTCCGGAAGCAAAGATCCAGACTCAAGTAGTACTACATAATGCCCAATAGATGGCAGAACTCCGTACTCAAAAACGAATAAAACAAATTAAACAAATCTTGAGCAACGTTTACGAACGGGCGAAGCACTCAACGGGTTAAAATACTAGTTCAATTTTCAGCTGGAGGTTTTAACACACTTTAATGGATTCCGGAATGTCAAAAAATCTTCAAAACTTTCAAATTTTTGTTTTTTTCGTCGTATTAATTTACGGAACCTTAACTGTCTGTATATGCTCGCCATAGCTCATTCCTAAGGCTACTTTCTCTTTCAGTAAACCCAGTAAAACTTTCTTCCACTTTTTCCAATTAATTGAGGTCGCCGGAGCCAACCAGGCTCATTTTGGTTTTGGCCGGGGATTTAAGACAAAATGCCCTTCCTGACGCCACGTGATTTTCAGGTGAAAATTCCAACCCGTTGTCACCGGGATTCGAACCCCGGTTGTCCGGGTGACAGACGAGCAGCTAAGCCACTGCACCAACATGCTCCCCCCCCCCCCCCCCCCCCAAAAAAAACACTAATTTAGATATTTTCATTTATGAAAAAATGGGCTCAGATCACCTTTTGTCCGTGTTTGTGTACCTGTGTGCGTATGTGTGTGTTTGTGTGTGTGTTTGTGTGTGTATGTGTCCCTCTAATAACTTCTAAACGGCACGAGCGATTTCAATGAAACTCGGTAAGGCCATAGCACCATTTTGGCCGACCCCGACCGAGCCCTTCAAATGTAATTACTTTTCACCAATCCAACATGGCGTCTGTGCGAAATATTTCACCGGCATTCTATATCTCCGAAACTATTACTGATATCACCCTGAACTTTTGTACGGTGATAAAGGGTACTACTAGAATTTGATCTGTGAGACCTTCAAAAACCTGTTAAGTACAAAACGAACATGGCGGCCACGCGAAGTTGAAACTTTTAAATAGACCTTTATCGCGATTTATCCATACACATTGCAATGCACTGGCATCAAATTTAGTTCAATTGCTTACATAACCTTAAGATGGTGGCTGTGCGAAATTTTAAAATTAAGTTTTTATTGATTGTGTATTAATCATGCGATCGAAGTGAACGTTTGAATAATGAACCTACGAAATAATCGTCATCTAATAGTACATAACTCTATGGCCTACATTTATAAAACTCCAACATGGTGACCATCCGAAATATTTAGACGGTGCTCAATATCTATTAATCTATGACAGCAATCAAACTGAAATGTTGTACGTTGATAGAGGCTATGAACATAAGTTCACCTATGGGACTTTCAATAACTTGGTGAGCACAAAACCCAACATGGCGGCAACGCGGAATATAAATATTTAAGTGGACATTTATCGCGATTTAACCATCCGAGCGTAGTGAAACATGGTACGATGAATGCTTATACAAATTTTAATCCACTGGCATCTACATTATTCCAACTATTTGCACAACCACAATATGGCAGCTGTGCGAAAATATAAAATCTCGTTTTTATTTCTTGTACCGTAATCATGCGATTGAAGTTTGAATACTACACCTACACAATAATCTTCATGTAATAGTACATAACTCGGAGCCTTACATATAAAAAATCCAATATGGCAACCATCCGAAATATTTTGACGGTTTTCAATATCTACGAATCAATTACAGCAATCAAATTGAAATGTTGTATGTTGATAGAGGCAATTAACATACGTAGGATATATGAAAATAGGCTGAATGGGTCTTCACGGAACTACTTGTTCTCTCTATTTTTCTCTAAATTTCTCTCTTGAATTGTTATTTTCTTTGTTTTAAACAATAGCTATTTTTTATTAATAAATCAAATAATGCCAAAGAGGCACGGAAGAGCTCCAAAGTGGATGCTATTGCTTCAAATGGGGGGAGAGGAATCCTAATGTACTGGCATGTGCTAGAAACAAGCATCATTTCCAGTCTCTCGCGAAAATGCATTTTTTCTTTCCGGAACTTTTCAACATGCAAAGCTGACATTATTAGATGTAATTCCTCCTTATGTACAGTATGTTATAAAAAATAGAAAATCCCTTATTCGTTGGGGGTTATGAGGGAACAGATCAAAACCAGGTCAATTGATAACAATTTTGAAAATTGGCTAAAATAGTTTATAAAAAATTTGGAAATTCGCTACAGATAGTTATGATAACAATTTTGGATATAGGCTAGAAATATTAATGATTGAAAATTAACTGAAATATGTATGATAAAAATTTTTAAAACTGACTAAAATATTTATAACAATTTTGAAAATTGGCTGAAATAATTATGATAACAATTTTGAAAACTGACTAAAATATGTATAATAACAATTTTGAAAACTGACTAAAATATTCATTATAACAATTTTGAAATAATGTTAATGTTATTGGTTTTACGTCCCTTTTAACTACTCTGGCTTTTAGAGACGCCGGGGTGCCGGAATTTTGCCCCGAAGGGGACCTTTAACGTGCCAGTAAATCTACTGACACGGCTCCCTCGCATTTGCGCACCCTCAAATGCCAGCTGACTGCGCCAGGATACGAACCTGCAACCTTGGGCTCAGCAAGCGAGAACGTTACCTCTGAGCCACGCAGCCAGCCGAACACACACACACAACAATTTTGAAAACTGACTAAAATACTTATGATGACAATTTTGAAAACAGACTAAAATATTGATTATAACAATTTTGAAAACCGACTAAAATATTGATTATAACAATTTTGAAAACCGACTAAAATATTGATTATAACAATTTTGAAAACCGGCTAAAATATTGATTATAACAATTTTGAAAACCGACTAAAATATTGATTATAACAATTTTGAAAACCGACTAAAATATTGATTGTAACAATTTTGAAAACGGCCAAAATATTTTTGATAACAATTTTGAAACCTGGCTAAAATATTTATGATAATTGATAACAATTATGAAAACTGACTAATACATTTATGATAATTTTGAAAATTGACTGAAATTTTTATGATAACAATTTTGAAAATGGACTGAAATATTTATGATAACAATTATGAGAACTGACTAAAATATTTATGATAACTATTTTGGAAAATTAGAATTTTGGTCTGGCAACACGAGTATAATCGTTGTAAAAGCACAGTCATACAATTGTTAGGCTACTGTTCTGGCCCACTAAAAATGATTCAAAGCAAAGTCAATGAAGAGAAGATTACTTAACCTACATAGCCCAGCTTAGTCCGTTTGGTGTTTGCAATATGTGCACTTTGATTAGGAAATATTCCTATATTTATTTTTAAGAAGACTTCGTGATCAGTTTTGCTGTGTTGAAATGGAACTGCCTCGTGCCAGGACAACACCGCTCTGTTCACTCTTCACAGTTGAGCTAGAAGGAGTAAGAAACCAGCTGATGTGCACCAACATTCAAACACTTCATTTTAATGCTTCGTATTCATGTCAATTACAGTATATTAACACATATTATCACAAAAACACATCGCTATCACTCCCCACAGCACGTAGGGACAGGGGGGAGAAGGCAGGGAAAAACCAGTCGTTAAGATAACCACCGCAGTCGACCGCACAGTGAGTTCCAGTGAGCACGAAAACTGCGAGTAGCTGTAGTACGGAAGACAATCAGATAAGTAGTTAGCCTAAAATTTTATAGTTTAACCATAGTTTACAACCATATAATCTCTCTAAAGTACAATCTCCGGATAGCTATCACCATTTAGCATTTCACCTAACATATATACTGCATTTAGCATACACTGACAGTTGCAGTACCAATACTGCAACTAAATAATTGTACATATTGTAAATATTATCACCTGTATTTCAAACATAGATTTTGTAGCCTAAGTGTAATGGATCTGATGATGATCGCTTGACGATCGAAACTGGTCATCCTAGTGTTTTATTAATCTCATGTAATTTATTTCAGGATTAGGGCATAACCCATCTCTTTTGGGTACATTCGTGTTGACCGACTGAAAAGCACTAAACTCTTCTTGCTAGTTGCATCGGCGGAAGATTTGAATAGGTTTCTTCTACGGGTTGAGGTGAATTCCTGCGAAAAGAAACAATAGGTTGATATGACATAATAAGGCGCCCAGGAATGAGTTGTGGAAGGAAGGTCTGTAGAAGGAGACATAAGGTAAAATAAGTTTAACAGAATACTGCGAATTTATGATGATGATGGTGATAATTGTTGTTTTAAGGGGCCTAACATCTACAATAGCTGTGTAAGGGGACTTGGCCGGCTGCATCAGACCAGTCTACTGACTGATGATTCAATCACACAGTGTAAAGAAGCTGAAAATTTGCATGTTTATGCTCAAATGAAACCAAACCTGTCGTTCAATATTGTGAATAGCACGAGTGCTTGAGTTGTAAGTTATCAGATCAAATCTCTCAACAAGTAACACGAATATGTGAGTGTTTACTGTATGCAGCCTGAAATCTGGGAACAGTGTGACTTCCATGGGGTAATGCTTCTTCCAGATTAGTGGACTGCATTTTTTAGTTTTAGTGCTCCCCAGGGATCACCCTGGAGGGCCTGGAGCACACAACATGAGGTGGTTTCGTGGCTTCTCCTCTCCTCTTTAAAGATTTCCTTGGAGGAGGCCGCGCTTGCAGTTTTAAACATCAGCTTACATTTTCTACGTTATTTAACATGAAACTGAGCGTCTCCAGCGCTTGTAGCCGAGGCTCTCCGCTGAGGGGAAATTGATTTCGTGCCGCTTTGATAAATGATCATAAAGTTCGCTGTATGTAAACTCTGGGGAATTTCAGTTCACATACAGAAAGAAAGATATCAAATAGGAATATTCAGGCCCTAAGCCAAGCCAAGCCAAGCAGTTACTGTTCATCTGCCGCATGTTTACTGAGTCTCACTGCTATGGTATCTGCACCATATATTATGTGCTCCATCAGTGGCACTGTGAAATTAATTCTGAAACAAGACATCGAGAATAACTCGCACCAGTCCTGTGGCTTGAGAAAAATAATTAACTATCGCGAAGTACAGTAGACTACTTGTAAGGTTGTTGTTGTTGCTTCATTTTAGGGTCAGGGGTCACATCCGAGTGGGCATTCCCCACCCATTAAGTCTCTGCATACGTGGTTGCCTCCCTACATTATGTAGGAATTATCACAAAATGTTGTCAAGTACAGCACAGTTATTACACTTACATACTATTATCTACTGAGGCATGATAAATGTGTTAGAGAATCAAAAGTGAAACAGGTATCCGTAATTTTTCACCATAGATGCCGACTATAGGAGACAAGGAGCATCATGCCCTACATGAATTTAATCATAAGTGGCTAGCCCCCACATTAAATATTATCAAAATTATTATTATTATTATTATTATTATTATTATTATTATTATCTTTACTTAGTATAAAACAAAGTCCCCGATTCTTGGATGATACGGTTAAACTCGAGAACCACTGGATGGATTTTGATGCGGTTTTCACCATTCTGTAAAGGATATCTCGAGGATGATTTCTGTAGAAAACAATTTATTTATGATCAAAGGAAGCCGAGCAGTAACGATTTCAGTGTAAAAGTCCAAAAAAAACTGGCGTCCGAGCGTTTTGTAAGCTTACGCCAGGCAAACCGTTAAAAATATCTAAATACTATGAATGTAAGAATTGTTCAGCATGAAAAGTTCTACAAGGAAGTCCGCGAGAGCATATGTCTATCTTCAATACATCGCCCTCTATAAGTGTTTTTACATTTTAATTTCTTCCAACCATGTCCATTCAACTAATGAGGCGACAGTTTACGAGGTAGCTAAGGGCGAGTCTATCATCCCTGTTACAGCCTAGCTAGCGGGCGAACCTATAGCCCCAAATACAGCCAGCAGCAAACCGTCCAGTCGTGTTGAGTTAAGACTTCTGAGAAGGGTGGTTGTTTGGAGTTTCCCTGGAAGTGCAACTCGGGTTTTCTTCATTTCGCCTGTGAACTTTTCAATCCGCAAAATTCACAGTCAAGTTAAGATTGGACGGAAGAGGGATTTGTGTTTCATGCACCTCGCCATTCTTAAATTACGTCTGACAAGAATTTGTTGCACATGCATCTCCATGATAATATAATTAATAGTCCAGTCAGTGATTTTATCCCATCATGACAAGACGTAAAACGGATATTGGTCGATGTTCATTGGCATTGGAAAAAAAAGCGCTTATCACTTAAAGCATTCATAACTTTTCCCGGGCAAAGCCGGGTCGGGTTGCTAGTTATCGATAAAACTAGCATCGTCATCATCATCAACGCATTTCATCCGTTTCCATCTCCGCACTGTATGTTAGCTATGTCAAGCTCAGCTGTAATAATACGGTATGTCAATAGCTGAGGGGAACGCATTCCAGTGAAGTTATAAACAACCATGGCAAGCGATTTACAACAATGAAAGTAGATGGTCAAATGAAATATTTTGGAATGGTGCTGACAAGTTTGTAATGTATGCATTGGTCCTAAATAAACAATATTAAAATGTGATCATATTATTTTAATTGCTTCTTAGAGGTAACAGTGACTGAACCTTTGTCATGGATTCCAAGATACCACCGTCAAACTTGTGGAAATCCAATTCTAGAGAATAAAAGCCCACAGCGAGCGACTATCACAATGTCATTGTGCCAAACATAGTGACTTGCACCAGGCTAATGGCCTACACGAGTTTGCCTTCTTTCATGGTTGTTATTATTATTTATTATTATTAATTAATTTATTATCTGCTGCAGTGAAGTGCAGCTCAGTCACTCCATTGCACTGATTATGCTGAACTCCGATGTGCATGCGTATAAATCCATAAGAGGTAATAACATTCGTGGAAAACATGAAAGTCGGCGACTATGCTTTTCACTCTTTAAAATGTTGTGTAAGGTGTTCATGCCACAAGAGTAGACCTGATATGAAAGAAATAAAATAGCTGTTCTCAGGTATTACCAGCTAAACTAATTTGCCACTAGATCTAATGGCTTTAAATTTCTACAACAAAAGATTGTTTAGACGTTTGGTAAATAATAGAAGCCCACTATCTGCAGACAATAAGGCTGAGCAGCAATCGCTTCGTAGACTTAGGCCCTCAATGGGCTGTTGCGCTGGAGAAACCAGAGAATTACGAGCATTAGAAGTCACTTTGGCTCATCTTTCACTCACCATTACTGCAATAAATTGAAGATGTATAACCTTCCTGGCATCAATGAGTTTTATCTAACACATCGACTGTGCCAATGCAATACCTCGTATCTGTCAATGCTCTTCTTTTCCAATATTCTCCTTATGATTGATAACGCCTCCTAGCCGTATGTAGGTTCATTTTCCCGTGTATACGTAGTAATATTTATATTCTGCTGATTTTATTCCCTTCATAATTTGCTGAAAACTTTAAATTGATTAAATAAATTTATGTAACAATTGAAATGTAAAACATGAATCTCTTGAGCATATAGGCCGTCAGGATTTGAAATAAATCCAATGAATTGAACTATCTGGTAGAGCATCGATCTTCTATAATCTCCAGGCCGCAGACAAAAAGACTTGTCGATCTGATTTCCAAGACTGGTCACGTAAGTAGGGGAGTGATGATGGTTCTAACCCCCCCCCCACTAATAACTTCTCTGACGTCACAATCTCAGATATATAATACTTGATATTTCGCGACCCCATGGTCCGATTTTGACATGCAATATATCGTTGGACTCGGGCTGACGGGGGCTTTGCTATGGACCACTCATTTCAACCCCTAAATAAAACCTACCCCTACTAGGGGGTGAAATTGTAATTTTTAGTGAAAGTCTCTTTTCAAATACGACATGTATAAGGTGCGCTGCTAAAATGAACTTAAATGTTGTTGCTCATATCGCGCATGCGTTTGGCTGGCTGCCGATATGGATTAAAATTTTTGTTTTTGTTTTATACGCATGCGCACTTGGGATTTTTGTAAGAGGGCAAGCTCTTTGAAAAAATTGATTGATAAGAAGAGGTTTAGGTGGTGAGGAGAGAACGAGATAGTCGCCTACTTTCCTACGAAGTTTGCCGATATCTCTCAAACGCAAGGTCGGATTTGGACGTGTGACGTGTCAAATCGATTGTCTCGAAGCCCTATACATGTTATTAATAGGTTAAAGTTTTGAGAATGAGGGAAACAGGCTTTTTGGGGGTAAAACCGTGATTTTAGACTTTTTCCGATATCTCACGAATGCATGGTCGGATTTGGTAGTATGACGTGTCAAATGGCTTGTCTCGAAACCCTGTGTATTTTGGTAATAGGTTAAAGTTTTTGAGAATTAGGGAAACAGAATATTTTGGGGTAAAAACGTGGTTTTAGACTTTTTGCTATATCTCGCGAACCAATCATGCTAGAGGCATGAACGAGGGGTCCAAGGACTCGGGCTGACGTCCTCTTTGCTATGGACCACTCGTTATAATTTAAAAAAAAAATTGGAAACTCGATTTTGGGGTAAACACGTGTTTTTTGTGATTTTGCCGATATCTCGCGAACCAATCATGCTAGAGGCATGTTCGATAGGTCCAAGGACTCGGGGTGACGTCCTCTCTGCTATGGACCACTCGTTATAATTTTTAATAAAATTGGAAACTCGATTTTGGGGTAAACACGTGTTTTTGTGATTTTGCCGATATCTCGTGAACCAATCATGCTAGAGGTGTGTTCGATAGGTCCAAGTACTCGGGGTGACGTCCTCTCTGCTATGGACCACTCGTTATAATTTTTAATAAAATTGGAAACTCGATTTTGGGGTAAACACGTGTTTTTGTGATTTTGCCGATATCTCGTGAACCAATCATGCTAGAGGTGTGTTCGATAGGTCCAAGTACTCGGGGTGATGTCCTCTTTGCTATGGACCACTCATTGTAATTTTAAAAAAATTGTGAAACTCGATTTTGGGGTAAACACGTGTTTTTTGCGATTTTTGCCGATATCTCACGAACCAATAACGCTAGAGACGTGTACGAGGTGTCCTAGGACTCGGGCTAACGCCCCCTTTCGAGTGTGGCAGATATTTTTTCCAAAAAATAATTCACAAAGGGCCTAACGCCGTACATGTTGAAAAAAAAATCTTTACCGTTACCTGTTTATAATGTTTATGAAGCGTGGTGGTTGAGAGAGACGATACGGCTGGGTGTGTGTGTGTGTGTTTCAACGAACCTGTCGCTGACCACGGTGGCTATGCTTAGTAGAACAATCGCTATTTCGGCGGGTCGATGTATGACAGAGCGAGGGTGCGTTTTTCTGATATTTTACCTTTAACGTGTAAACGGTGATGAGAACTTGGTTCTATGTTGGTCGAAGCGAGTAGAGAAAACAAACTTGCCGAGGAGCAGGAGGTGAATGTCATTTGAACTTATTGGATGGCGTTGATCTGACTTGACAACAGGTGACGCTTGAAGGTGAAATAATCTGACCATTGTGCTGGCAGGGAAGTGCGAAATGCATGCATACACATGTGTGAAACCACAGGCACGCTAAACCAGTGACATCCTGTCTTGCTTCGTACGTGACAAAATGCAAGTTCAGGTGAAATTTGATCTACCACAGGTGTTCACTTTGGGTGTTAGCTGTCCACGTGCGCGATAACTGTTAACAAGTGACATGCTGTTTTGCTTTGTATGTGACAAAATGCAAGTTGGCATGAAATTTGATCTGCCACAGGTGTTCACGTTGGACGTTAGCTGTCCACGTGCCTGATAAGAGAATGTTCAAAGCGTGGGAATCGCTGAATCAGTAAAAAGTATGATGCAACTTGTGGGAATGATGTCACAACCAATAGATAGACAAGAGCTGCAAACAGCAGTGGTGGGCTGGTGAAGGGAGGGAGAGGGGGAGGGGTAATGTAAGAGAGAACACAGGTGGAAAGGGAAAGACAAACATGTATGAACATGCACGAAGCAAGGAGCGCTGTACACACAGAGGTATAGGTAGTGTACAACATGTGTGAATAAAAAATTGCACAGGTTCACACAACATAGACTGTATTATTGCCATGGCCAAGCACTCACATTAAGATCATTTACAAAATCATAAAATGAAAAATAAAAAATCTTGTTTTGGAAATATCGTTTTTCAACATACACAAAATAAATATATAAAACATTTGTAAACAACAAAATGGAAAATCCATGGTCAAGCACTCACATTAATATTATTTACAAAATCATAAAATGAAAAATAGAAAATCTTGTTTTGGAAATATCGATTTTTTTCAACATACACAAAATAAATATATAAAAAATTTGTAAACAGAAAAATGGAAAATCCATGTTTCCATATAGACAAAATTTAAAAACCTTAAACGGACATTTAAGAAAATATATGCAAATGGGAAATTGACAAATGTGTAAATATGAAAATGGAAAAATCCATGTTTCCATATCATGAAATTGAAAAACATCAAACTGTCATTTAAAAAAATGCAAATGGAAAATTGACAAATTGCAATGTGTAAAATGTGAAATTGAACAAATGGCTATCATTATTTAAAAAAAGAAAAGAACATAGTGCTCTATGGTTGAGGTGTGAATCAAACCCTCTCTACTTATTTGGACCACCCGAGACTGAGTAGACTAGTTTTAGTTGTCATACCGCTTTTAAAAGTTTGTGTTAAATCTAGGAATTGAACCCAAGAGCTTGTAGGGGAGATCCAAGGTTATAATATGTTAAACAGATAGCCTTGAATGTAGTGTGTGGTAGCTATATAGAAATGAGACGTTTCGCTCGGGGCAGGGAGGCATAGAGATCTGCATCAAACCAGTCAAAAGACTGACGACTCAAACAACAACATGTAGAACTCACCAAAATAATGTTGTGTAACGGTAAATGTTAGTCAACGAACAGTAATGCATTACTAAAACCCATGACACGATACCTAAGAGCTTTTCTAAAATTATTTTAAAATGCCTTTAACCCTATATTAAACACCCAGTTCACAAGACTCATAACTGCAATGTTATGGTCAAACAAAACAAAATCTATATTTCAAAACAAACAAGTGGTTTAGTCAATGTATACTGGAAAAAGTTTTATAAACACTCAAGTCCACAAAAATAATTAAATTAGTAACAGTCAGGTTGACCGAGTGGTTATGGTGTTTGACTTAAGTTCAAATTTTCTGTACAAGAAAGCAAGGGTTCGAATCCCTTACCTGATATAACTATTGCCTCAACATGGCTTGACCACACTGTATTATTGTGTACTCGGTACACAAACCATAAATAGAGTGTATGTTTAAGGTCACTCTCTTTGCGAACATAGTCAGAGAATGTTGATGGTTAACAATTGCATTAATAGTGGGACATAGGGATAGCAATTAAGAAAAACAGACAATACCCATACACTATTTTTATTTATTTAATGTAAGTACTTGTACAATAGTTATATACAAACTACAACTCTCTTTTGTCTATTACTATCTAGTCCTTTTCGATCCACTTGCATATCAAGGGCAGATGACTTTGTAGTTCAGCCCCTTCAAACAACAACACTACCTTTTGCATAGTCTGTGATGTTGATGACTCTTGATGCGTGGAAGATGGATACAACATAACTTTTACAACAGGGGTTAAACGTTGCTCAACAAACAATGCACTATTTTGAGTAGCAACATCTTTCTCTTGTACTAACTTTTTAGCATTCTGATGATTTTTTGTCAATACCATCAGTGTTTTGTCTGGAGCACTACATTGATGATCACTCACACTTAAAACCACACTATTTCTACTTTTCATATTGCCTCGACATGTTGTTGACCTCTGTTTCGAGCATTGCCAGAATATTATTCCTTTTACATTTTGTCGTCTATAGTTATAAGAGTAGCCTTTATAGAGTACACGTTGTTTACCTCGGTTAGTTGGAGTAAGTTCCATAGTAGTAACTAACCTGTTAGTATGATTTGCACGCTACAAAGGTTATCTCGGTTCTGGTAATAGAATTATTTAGCGTTGGCTTTTATATTTAATATGTACAGTTTAAAGTGATAGAAAAGTGGTAGAAACGTGGTATCAAAGTGGTAGATAATTGGTAACATAGTGGTAGAAAAGTGGTAGCAAAGTGGTAGAAAAGTGGTAGAAAAGTGGTAGAAAAGTGGCAGAAAAGTAGTAGAAAAGAGGTAGCAAAGTGGTAGAAAAGTGGTAGAAAACTGGCAGAAAAGTAGTAGAAAAGTGGAAGCAAAGTGGTAGAAAAGTGGTAGCAAACTAGAAAAGTGGTAGCAAAGTGGTAGAAAATATTACATGTATTGTTAAGAAATAGTTTAAGCGGTTACATGGATTCATTACACTATAATTTTAGCATCACGAAGCTCATTTTCTATATCCAAAAGTTCTTCCTCATATTTAGTATGACCAGCCTGTTTACAGGTATGCAAGTACTGAAGCCGCTGGATTAGCTTACTGGGATTGTTCCAGTAAACAAATTTAACAAATGATTTTTTTGGGTGTAAACCATTATCATCATCATCATCATCATCATAATCATCATCATCATCATCATGGTTATCATCATTAATATAATTATCATCAATATAATCATCATCACTATTACTATCTAATCCTTTTTGTTCATCTTGCAATGCAAAAACCTTTGGCATAGTTTGTGTTGTCTTTGATAGTGTTAGAGGTTTCTTAGACGTTAGCGACTGTCCTAACATGTCTTTTTCAGGAGATAATAAATGCTCTTTAACAAACAAAGCACTATCTTGAGCCACACTATTTTTTTCTTGGTCTTGCTTTTTTACCTTGGTTAGAGTATTTTGTCCATTTAAATGAGTATTATATTGAGATTTACAATGATGATCGATTGAAATAAGTATGTTGGAGCCTTTTGTCTTAATCATTCCTCGACACTTTTTAGATCGTTGTTTCGAACAGCACCAAATAACAGTTCCATTTTTATTGGTTCGTTTCACAATATATGAATATCCTTTATAGTATGCGTAAGGCTTACCATACCTAGTCACTGATACTTCCATGTCAACTGTCAAGCATAGACTAAGCTCTAGTAAAATCAACTTGGTAATAAGAATACTAGTTTAATGTGAGAGCAAATATGGATCCAAAGAGTTCAGGTAAAAGTGGAAGCAAATAAGCAAATATTAGAACCAAGAGTGGGGTTAAAAGTGGTCGCAAAGTGGTAGACCCATTACACAATAATTTCAGCATGACGAAGCTCTTGTTCAATTTCTTTGATTTCCCAATCGTGACCGATATGCCCAGCTTGTCGTAAAGCATGCAATTGTCGAAGCCGTTGAATTAGCTTACTGGGTTTGTTCCAGTATACAAATTTAACAAATGGATTTTTAAGTGTAAACAAAGCACTACCATTATCATGATCATTATCATCATCATCATTATCATCATCATAATCACCATTATCATCATGACCATCATCACTGTTACTATATAGTCCTTTTTGATCCTCTTGCAATACCACTTTATTTATAGTCTGAGTTGATTTTGATAGTGTTGAAGGTTTCTTGGACGTTGACAATTGTCCTAACATGACGTTTTGAGGACATGATAAGTCCTTTTGAACAAACACTGCACTATCTTTAGCCGCAATATCGTTTTCTTGAACTTGCTTTTCAGCATTTTGATAATTGTTTGTAAACAGTAAGCGTGGTTCGTTTCGAGCACTACATTGATGAACACTCACACTTAAAACCTTTCCATTTTTACTTTTCAGATTGCCTCGACATTTTGTTGACCTCTCTTTTGAACATCGCCAGAATATTATTCCATTCACATTCTGGCGATTATAGTTATAGGAGTAGCCTTGATAGAGTGCACGTAGCCTACCTTTGTTGGTTGTAATAAGTTCCATAGTAGTAACTGACCTGTCAGTACGATGTTCACACTACAAAGATTACAATTGTTTTGCTGATGGAGTGACTTACCATAAGCTTATATATTGGCTTATGTGTTGGCTTTTTGTGTTGGCTTTTTGTGTTGGCTTTTGTGTTGGCTTTTCGTGTTGGCTTTTTGTGTTGGCTTATCATGTTGGCATTTCGTGTTGGCTTTTGTGTTGGCTTTTCGTGTTGGCTTTTTGTGTTGGCTTTTCATGTTAGCATTTCGTGTTGGCTTTTGTGTTGGCTTTTCGTGTTGGCTTTTTGTGTTGGCTTTTCGTGTTGGCATTTCGTGTTGGCTTTTCGTGTTGGCTTTTTTGTATTGGCTTTTCGTGTTGGCTTTTTGTGTGGGCTTTTTGTGTTGGCTTTAGTATTGGCTTTTGTATTGGCTTATTTGACAAGTTATTTGTGTCAATGTATTTAGTGGATTTTTTTTGTTGGTGTTGGAAAGTAGTTGAATGAGAGGGAATATTTAAAGACTTAACCTCAGCTCACTAACCCAACCTAACCTAACTTTACCTAACCTAACCTAACCTTTCAACTCTCAGATATTAATTAAATTCTGTGCATAGTCGAGTTGGAACCCAAGACCTCAGGGGTAAAAAAACAATTATTTTGACGGCTTATTTTGGTAACTTATTTTAATGGCTAACCTAACTTTACCTAACCTAACCTGACCTCAGCTCACTTTGGATATTACAAGTAAGTGTTCATATCCTCTGCTAGGTAGCATGCTAGTAGTACAGGTAGTGCTCATATTTACCGCTAGGTAGCGGAAACATACTTTGCATGTTGCATGTGACACTTGTGAAGTTTAACCACATGCAAGACGTGCTTGTATAAGTTCTCTATTTTAACTCAATATACAATTGACCACTAAATGTTCAGAACTAACATGTATAGCCATGTTTAGGGTATATAGGAGACCCTTAGCAAGAAAGGCTGTCTAACCCACGAGTG
Source organism: Meconema thalassinum (assembly GCA_946902985.2). NCBI lineage: Eukaryota > Metazoa > Arthropoda > Insecta > Orthoptera > Tettigoniidae > Meconema > Meconema thalassinum. Next base: position 1,480,101,939 of record OX336389.2, on the reverse strand, counting down.
TACAGCCTTGTCATACGCAGTAAGCACCTGTTGGCAGAAAACAACAACAACAACAATTTGAGAAAGCCAACAAAAAACTGTTTCCTCTAAATACCTTAATGGATATGTTGTTGGCTTTCTCAAATTGTTGTTGTTGTTGTTTTCTGCCAATAGGTGCTTACTGCGTATGACAAGGCTGTACACTCGTGGGTTAGACAGCCTTTCTTGCTAAGGGTCTCCTATATACCCTAAACATGGCTATACATGTTAGTTCTGAACATTTAGTGGTCAATTGTATATTGAGTTTAAATAGAGAACTTATACAAGCACGTCTTGCATGTCGTTAAACTTCACAAGTGTCACATGCAACATGCAAAGTATGTTTCCGCTACCTAGCGGTAAATATGAGCACTACCTGTACTACTAGCATGCTACCTAGCAGAGGATATGAACACTTACTTGTAATATCCAAAGTGAGCTGAGGTCAGGTTAGGTTAGGTAAAGTTAGGTTAGCCATTAAAATAAGTTACCAAAATAAGCCGTCAAAATAATTGTTTTTTTACCCCTGAGGTCTTGGGTTCCAACTCGACTATGCACAGAATTTAATTAATATCTGAGAGTTGAAAGGTTAGGTTAGGTTAGGTAAAGTTAGGTTAGGTTAGGTTAGTGAGCTGAGGTTAAGTCTTTAAATATTCCCTCTCATTCAACTACTTTCCAACACCAACAAAAAAAATCCACTAAATACATTGACACAAATAACTTGTCAAATAAGCCAATACAAAAGCCAATACTAAAGCCAACACAAAAAGCCCACACAAAAAGCCAACACGAAAAGCCAATACAAAAAAGCCAACACGAAAAGCCAACACGAAATGCCAACACGAAAAGCCAACACAAAAAGCCAACACGAAAAGCCAACACAAAAGCCAACACGAAATGCTAACATGAAAAGCCAACACAAAAAGCCAACACGAAAAGCCAACACAAAAGCCAACACGAAATGCCAACATGATAAGCCAACACAAAAAGCCAACACGAAAAGCCAACACAAAAGCCAACACAAAAAGCCAACACAAAAAGCCAACACATAAGCCAATATATAAGCTTATGGTAAGTCACTCCATCAGCAAAACAATTGTAATCTTTGTAGTGTGAACATCGTACTGACAGGTCAGTTACTACTATGGAACTTATTACAACCAACAAAGGTAGGCTACGTGCACTCTATCAAGGCTACTCCTATAACTATAATCGCCAGAATGTGAATGGAATAATATTCTGGCGATGTTCAAAAGAGAGGTCAACAAAATGTCGAGGCAATCTGAAAAGTAAAAATGGAAAGGTTTTAAGTGTGAGTGTTCATCAATGTAGTGCTCGAAACGAACCACGCTTACTGTTTACAAACAATTATCAAAATGCTGAAAAGCAAGTTCAAGAAAACGATATTGCGGCTAAAGATAGTGCAGTGTTTGTTCAAAAGGACTTATCATGTCCTCAAAACGTCATGTTAGGACAATTGTCAACGTCCAAGAAACCTTCAACACTATCAAAATCAACTCAGACTATAAATAAAGTGGTATTGCAAGAGGATCAAAAAGGACTATATAGTAACAGTGATGATGGTCATGATGATAATGGTGATTATGATGATGATAATGATGATGATGATAATGATCATGATAATGGTAGTGCTTTGTTTACACTTAAAAATCCATTTGTTAAATTTGTATACTGGAACAAACCCAGTAAGCTAATTCAACGGCTTCGACAATTGCATGCTTTACGACAAGCTGGGCATATCGGTCACGATTGGGAAATCAAAGAAATTGAACAAGAGCTTCGTCATGCTGAAATTATTGTGTAATGGGTCTACCACTTTGCGACCACTTTTAATCCCACTCTTGGTTCTAATATTTGCTTATTTGCTTCCACTTTTACCTGAACTCTTTGGATCCATATTTGCTCTCACATTAAACTAGTATTCTTATTACCAAGTTGATTTTACTAGAGCTTAGTCTATGCTTGACAGTTGACATGGAAGTATCAGTGACTAGGTATGGTAAGCCTTACGCATACTATAAAGGATATTCATATATTGTGAAACGAACCAATAAAAATGGAACTGTTATTTGGTGCTGTTCGAAACAACGATCTAAAAAGTGTCGAGGAATGATTAAGACAAAAGGCTCCAACATACTTATTTCAATCGATCATCATTGTAAATCTCAATATAATACTCATTTAAATGGACAAAATACTCTAACCAAGGTAAAAAAGCAAGACCAAGAAAAAAATAGTGTGGCTCAAGATAGTGCTTTGTTTGTTAAAGAGCATTTATTATCTCCTGAAAAAGACATGTTAGGACAGTCGCTAACGTCTAAGAAACCTCTAACACTATCAAAGACAACACAAACTATGCCAAAGGTTTTTGCATTGCAAGATGAACAAAAAGGATTAGATAGTAATAGTGATGATGATTATATTGATGATAATTATATTAATGATGATAACCATGATGATGATGATGATGATTATGATGATGATGATGATGATGATAATGGTTTACACCCAAAAAAATCATTTGTTAAATTTGTTTACTGGAACAATCCCAGTAAGCTAATCCAGCGGCTTCAGTACTTGCATACCTGTAAACAGGCTGGTCATACTAAATATGAGGAAGAACTTTTGGATATAGAAAATGAGCTTCGTGATGCTAAAATTATAGTGTAATGAATCCATGTAACCGCTTAAACTATTTCTTAACAATACATGTAATATTTTCTACCACTTTGCTACCACTTTTCTAGTTTGCTACCACTTTTCTACCACTTTGCTTCCACTTTTCTACTACTTTTCTGCCAGTTTTCTACCACTTTTCTACCACTTTGCTACCTCTTTTCTACTACTTTTCTGCCACTTTTCTACCACTTTTCTACCACTTTTCTACCACTTTGCTACCACTTTTCTACCACTATGTTACCAATTATCTACCACTTTGATACCACGTTTCTACCACTTTTCTATCACTTTAAACTGTACATATTAAATATAAAAGCCAACGCTAAATAATTCTATTACCAGAACCGAGATAACCTTTGTAGCGTGCAAATCATACTAACAGGTTAGTTACTACTATGGAACTTACTCCAACTAACCGAGGTAAACAACGTGTACTCTATAAAGGCTACTCTTATAACTATAGACGACAAAATGTAAAAGGAATAATATTCTGGCAATGCTCGAAACAGAGGTCAACAACATGTCGAGGCAATATGAAAAGTAGAAATAGTGTGGTTTTAAGTGTGAGTGATCATCAATGTAGTGCTCCAGACAAAACACTGATGGTATTGACAAAAAATCATCAGAATGCTAAAAAGTTAGTACAAGAGAAAGATGTTGCTACTCAAAATAGTGCATTGTTTGTTGAGCAACGTTTAACCCCTGTTGTAAAAGTTATGTTGTATCCATCTTCCACGCATCAAGAGTCATCAACATCACAGACTATGCAAAAGGTAGTGTTGTTGTTTGAAGGGGCTGAACTACAAAGTCATCTGCCCTTGATATGCAAGTGGATCGAAAAGGACTAGATAGTAATAGACAAAAGAGAGTTGTAGTTTGTATATAACTATTGTACAAGTACTTACATTAAATAAATAAAAATAGTGTATGGGTATTGTCTGTTTTTCTTAATTGCTATCCCTATGTCCCACTATTAATGCAATTGTTAACCATCAACATTCTCTGACTATGTTCGCAAAGAGAGTGACCTTAAACATACACTCTATTTATGGTTTGTGTACCGAGTACACAATAATACAGTGTGGTCAAGCCATGTTGAGGCAATAGTTATATCAGGTAAGGGATTCGAACCCTTGCTTTCTTGTACAGAAAATTTGAACTTAAGTCAAACACCATAACCACTCGGTCAACCTGACTGTTACTAATTTAATTATTTTTGTGGACTTGAGTGTTTATAAAACTTTTTCCAGTATACATTGACTAAACCACTTGTTTGTTTTGAAATATAGATTTTGTTTTGTTTGACCATAACATTGCAGTTATGAGTCTTGTGAACTGGGTGTTTAATATAGGGTTAAAGGCATTTTAAAATAATTTTAGAAAAGCTCTTAGGTATCGTGTCATGGGTTTTAGTAATGCATTACTGTTCGTTGACTAACATTTACCGTTACACAACATTATTTTGGTGAGTTCTACATGTTGTTGTTTGAGTCGTCAGTCTTTTGACTGGTTTGATGCAGATCTCTATGCCTCCCTGCCCCGAGCGAAACGTCTCATTTCTATATAGCTACCACACACTACATTCAAGGCTATCTGTTTAACATATTATAACCTTGGATCTCCCCTACAAGCTCTTGGGTTCAATTCCTAGATTTAACACAAACTTTTAAAAGCGGTATGACAACTAAAACTAGTCTACTCAGTCTCGGGTGGTCCAAATAAGTAGAGAGGGTTTGATTCACACCTCAACCATAGAGCACTATGTTCTTTTCTTTTTTTAAATAATGATAGCCATTTGTTCAATTTCACATTTTACACATTGCAATTTGTCAATTTTCCATTTGCATTTTTTTAAATGACAGTTTGATGTTTTTCAATTTCATGATATGGAAACATGGATTTTTCCATTTTCATATTTACACATTTGTCAATTTCCCATTTGCATATATTTTCTTAAATGTCCGTTTAAGGTTTTTAAATTTTGTCTATATGGAAACATGGATTTTCCATTTTTCTGTTTACAAATTTTTTATATATTTATTTTGTGTATGTTGAAAAAAATCGATATTTCCAAAACAAGATTTTCTATTTTTCATTTTATGATTTTGTAAATAATATTAATGTGAGTGCTTGACCATGGATTTTCCATTTTGTTGTTTACAAATGTTTTATATATTTATTTTGTGTATGTTGAAAAACGATATTTCCAAAACAAGATTTTTTATTTTTCATTTTATGATTTTGTAAATGATCTTAATGTGAGTGCTTGGCCATGGCAATAATACAGTCTATGTTGTGTGAACCTGTGCAATTTTTTATTCACACATGTTGTACACTACCTATACCTCTGTGTGTACAGCGCTCCTTGCTTCGTGCATGTTCATACATGTTTGTCTTTCCCTTTCCACCTGTGTTCTCTCTTACATTACCCCTCCCCCTCTCCCTCCCTTCACCAGCCCACCACTGCTGTTTGCAGCTCTTGTCTATCTATTGGTTGTGACATCATTCCCACAAGTTGCATCATACTTTTTACTGATTCAGCGATTCCCACGCTTTGAACATTCTCTTATCAGGCACGTGGACAGCTAACGTCCAACGTGAACACCTGTGGCAGATCAAATTTCATGCCAACTTGCATTTTGTCACATACAAAGCAAAACAGCATGTCACTTGTTAACAGTTATCGCGCACGTGGACAGCTAACACCCAAAGTGAACACCTGTGGTAGATCAAATTTCACCTGAACTTGCATTTTGTCACGTACGAAGCAAGACAGGATGTCACTGGTTTAGCGTGCCTGTGGTTTCACACATGTGTATGCATGCATTTCGCACTTCCCTGCCAGCACAATGGTCAGATTATTTCACCTTCAAGCGTCACCTGTTGTCAAGTCAGATCAACGCCATCCAATAAGTTCAAATGACATTCACCTCCTGCTCCTCGGCAAGTTTGTTTTCTCTACTCGCTTCGACCAACATAGAACCAAGTTCTCATCACCGTTTACACGTTAAAGGTAAAATATCAGAAAAACGCACCCTCGCTCTGTCATACATCGACCCGCCGAAATAGCGATTGTTCTACTAAGCATAGCCACCGTGGTCAGCGACAGGTTCGTTGAAACACACACACACACACCCAGCCGTATCGTCTCTCTCAACCACCACGCTTCATAAACATTATAAACAGGTAACGGTAAAGATTTTTTTTTCAACATGTACGGCGTTAGGCCCTTTGTGAATTATTTTTTGGAAAAAATATCTGCCACACTCGAAAGGGGGCGTTAGCACGAGTCCTAGGACACCTCGTACACGTCTCTAGCGTTATTGGTTCGTGAGATATCGGCAAAAATCGCAAAAAACACGTGTTTACCCCAAAATCGAGTTTCACAATTTTTTTAAAATTACAATGAGTGGTCCATAGCAAAGAGGACATCACCCCGAGTACTTGGACCTATCGAACACACCTCTAGCATGATTGGTTCACGAGATATCGGCAAAATCACAAAAACACGTGTTTACCCCAAAATCGAGTTTCCAATTTTATTAAAAATTATAACGAGTGGTCCATAGCAGAGAGGACGTCACCCCGAGTACTTGGACCTATCGAACACACCTCTAGCATGATTGGTTCACGAGATATCGGCAAAATCACAAAAACACGTGTTTACCCCAAAATCGAGTTTCCAATTTTATTAAAAATTATAACGAGTGGTCCATAGCAGAGAGGACGTCACCCCGAGTCCTTGGACCTATCGAACATGCCTCTAGCATGATTGGTTCGCGAGATATCGGCAAAATCACAAAAAACACGTGTTTACCCCAAAATCGAGTTTCCAATTTTTTTTTTAAATTATAACGAGTGGTCCATAGCAAAGAGGACGTCAGCCCGAGTCCTTGGACCCCTCGTTCATGCCTCTAGCATGATTGGTTCGCGAGATATAGCAAAAAGTCTAAAATCACGTTTTTACCCCAAAATATTCTGTTTCCCTAATTCTCAAAAACTTTAACCTATTACCAAAATACACAGGGTTTCGAGACAAGCCATTTGACACGTCATACTACCAAATCCGACCATGCATTCGTGAGATATCGGAAAAAGTCTAAAATCACGGTTTTACCCCCAAAAAGCCTGTTTCCCTCATTCTCAAAACTTTAACCTATTAATAACATGTATAGGGCTTCGAGACAATCGATTTGACACGTCACACGTCCAAATCCGACCTTGCGTTTGAGAGATATCGGCAAACTTCGTAGGAAAGTAGGCGACTATCTCGTTCTCTCCTCACCACCTAAACCTCTTCTTATCAATCAATTTTTTCAAAGAGCTTGCCCTCTTACAAAAATCCCAAGTGCGCATGCGTATAAAACAAAAATTTTAATCCATATCGGCAGCCAGCCAAACGCATGCGCGATATGAGCAACAACATTTAAGTTCATTTTAGCAGCGCACCTTATACATGTCGTATTTGAAAAGAGACTTTCACTAAAAATTACAATTTCACCCCCTAGTAGGGGTAGGTTTTATTTAGGGGTTGAAATGAGTGGTCCATAGCAAAGCCCCCGTCAGCCCGAGTCCAACGATATATTGCATGTCAAAATCGGACCATGGGGTCGCGAAATATCAAGTATTATATATCTGAGATTGTGACGTCAGAGAAGTTATTAGTGGGGGGGGTTAGAACCATCATCACTCCCCTACTCACGTAAACAAATATGTTTTTCAAAACGTGTTTATCGAAATGAAAGAAACTTCCTCAAGTTAACGAGTAGGTACAGTAAATAAAATTATGATTTTATGTCACCATAACATATTTCTGTACCAAGGAGTGAGATTGAAGGCCATAAACTAAATAAAACCTCATGTATTGATTTGCATTTACTTTCAGTGCAATAATTAGACTAAATTTAATTTATTATGTATAATTTTTGTACATTGTTATGCAACATCACGTAATTTATTTACCATTATGTTTTGCGCATGTTTACTACTAGAGGAGACGCAGTAAGCCTAATCCGAATTAAAGGATCTATTTTTTTTAGCTATGATTTGATTATATAAATCAGAACTGCAGTGTAAATTAAACTTTTACTAGGTTGAGCTGTAAGGGATTGGTCCGCATCTGCTAGATACATGTTTGTCTGTGTTCGGCGTTGGCAAGAATTTTCTCCTCGCAGGGCAAAATTTGGCCAAACTTCAATAACTCCTAATATTGCAATGTGTCTCATTCACCCTTTTTCCGATAGATTTCAGATGTGTCCGTCTAGAGGGTTTTTAAACCGCCAGACTTCCTTTCCTATTTTAAATATAAACACAGATACAGGTACCAGAATAACACAGAATATAATGCAATATTCACGATTAAGAACACAGGGCTGATAACTACAGTGTCACTAACCCAAGCACTAAGCTATGATAACAAAGAAAGAGGCCGTTTGACACATACCCACCTCGCATAATTTCACACCCCGTAGAATCGAGAATAATAAGGGATAAAAATAAAACTAGACAGGTGCGATGGCAAGAAAAGTGCAGGTGATCTGGGTAGAAACACAATATTAGAACACTGCTCCACTTCCAAATATCACCTACAGAACACATTGCATGAACACCAGGTACCACATTCTCCGGAAACTATGTGCTGCAACTTTGGGGACGCAGAACTTCATCTGCATCGTTATGCCCATCTGCGGGGCGCGGTAGAACGTAGGCTATTTAGCTAATGATGTTTTTTTTTTCCTTCCCCCAAAATCTCATCACGGCTCTGAAAATCTACCTCCGCTCTTCAGTCCATGATTTCTTGGTCCTGGTAGTCATTTCCTCAGAGAAATGATGGTTATTGATTAATGTTCTGCACTGGAGTCGATCTTGAATGATTTCCTCTCTAATGCCAATTTCTTGAAGATCTTATTCTAAAAGGTGCGTTCAAAAAGTAACGAGCCGGAGGCATAATTATAGAAACCAGTACCTGTATGTTCGAAGTATTTAGCCCTGGCTGTTGAGGCACATGTCCTACTGTGACACAAGGCGGTGAATGGCTGTCTCATAAAATTCCCTGGGCTGCGATGTGACGTCGACGTCCGAGGTGAATCGTTGGCCCCGCAAAGCCCTTTTCAGGGGACCAAACATGGCGTATTCACAGGGAGAGAGGTCTGGACTGTACGGAGGGTTGCCGAGAACCTCCCATTTGTATTTCTGCAGGAGTGCCGCGACTGTGTTGGCCGTAAAAGGTCGTGCATTGTCGTGGAGCAGAATGACCTCACGGGTGAGATTGCCTGGTCGTTTTGTTTTGATCGCTTGGCGAAGGGTTGTCAAAGTTTGCGAGTAACGCTGGGCATTCACTGTAGTCCCGTGCGGCATGAAGTGTATCAGAAGGGTGCCATCTTGGTCAAGAAGAACGTCAGCATTACCTTTCCTGCACTCGTGTGGATGGCCTTGTCATTTTTGGGTGGTGGTGACCCTAGGTGCTTCCACTGGAGACTTTATCGTTTGGATTCTGGTTCGAAGTGATGACACCATGAATCATCTCCAGCTACCACTCGTGCCAGGAACCCATTCCCTTACCTCGCATAGCGCAGATGACCAAGACAGTGGGCGATTGAAGACTGTGGGGCACCCATTGGGCACACACATTGCGCAAGTGCAGTCGTTCCTTCATGATGGTGTGCACACTTCCGACGCTCAATTCGACCACGGTGGCTATGGCGTTCACTGTCACTCGGCGGTCCTGGGTAATGAGTGCATCAACCAGCTGGACGTTGTCATCGGTAATGTAGGGGGGTGACCCAGACCGGGCTTCATCGGCTAACGACACCCATCCTTCCCTGAAGCACTTGTACCACGCCTTGACCCTAGCAAGGGGCATGCAGTGTTCGCCGTACACTTGTGACATTCGGCGATGAATGTCTGTTCCCCCTACTCCTTCCGCTGTCTGAAACCGAAAATCACCTCTTGGCTCTTCGTTTGACGCCTCCATGTCACTGTTTGCAATGCGACTGGCAGCGTTGGACGATTGATGAATGCTGCTGCTCGCTTTGTATCGTCACGTGACGTGCACGCGTGCCCTCTAGTGACGGGCTGTGACCTTCCACGCTCTGGTCGGAACCACACCTCGCTACACACGCCACGATTAGCTGATGTCGTCCCCGGTTTGTGCATTCCAGCCTCCGGCTCGTTACTTTTTGAACGCACCTTATATTTGACTAAGCCAGTTGTTCTTGACTTTCATTGAGAGAGCAAGTTTGAGAATCCTTTTGGTCAGCCTGCCATTGTTAATTCTGAGAATGTGGTCGTAGGACTCCAATCGTCTCGTCCTAAAGGTGTCAGTGGTATTTTCAGCTTGCTAATAAAGCTCCCGAGACTTCCGTTTCTTCCAGATTCCTTCTGAGCAGACTGGACCAAGGATTTCCACAATATTGTCCATTCCTGTTTATCTATGTCTTTAATAAGAGATCTGCCTCCGATAGTCAAAGATTCCGGGGCATTTAGTTCTTCAAGCAGGATTTCTGTGCTGTAATGTCTTCATTTTGCGTTCTTCGATATTGATTGTTTGTTGTGTATGTTGCAGGTCATTCTATACGCCTTCTGTAATTTTGAAATTCTCTCTTTATTTCCCTCAAGGCTCAATCCTGATAGCTGAATTACTTCTCCTAAGTACTTGAATTTATTTAATTGATGAATTTTGCCGAATTTAGTCTTTACAGTTTTCCATCTTAATAACGAGTGGATCCTTCCATGTATTGAGCCCGGTCTTTGCTGAAATTTCGTGAAGTTTTTCAAAAATAGGACAATGTATTCTGAGAAAACCAAGCAATGTACAGATCAGTGCGCAACAATGTATATACGGCTCTGGTGGTTTCTTTATGTTACCAAATGTTGAGGGTGAAATTTCTTCGGAACCTACATTTCTGTGAATTCGAATACACAACTAGTATAAATATATTTTTTATTGTATTTAACAAGTTTATTTTTGAATTCTGAGAGAGAATTCCCCTTCTCGTGTGTATCAGGGAGACTACTGGAGTACTTAATGGCTTAATGCTACAAAGAGTGTTACCTACCACATTTGGATTAAAGAATAGGATTACAGTAGCCTAAATGTTGTTTGTTAGCTCTTCTGGTTTTATACTTATGCACACCAGAGTTCAACATACACAATATACTGCAGTGAACTACACTCCAATGCATTAAATAATTTATAAAATGATAATAAAATTAACAATAACAATATCAATAATGTAGTTAGGGAAGTCCTCACTATGTTTCTGTAATTGTAGCAGTGAACACTCATTCAGCATGTCTAGGAGCAATCCACCGGTAACAGTTCTTAGCTCATACAAGATGTTCAGTAAAGAACATTTTTTTCTTAAAAAATGTTTGTGTGTAGTTATAACTCTTTGTCTTTACCAAACAGTAGAATTGAATGGCCTTGTAATGAACGTTAAGAGTTGTACCCTAAAATGCACCTCGTTTACTGGGCTTCGTTGTAATTCCGTTCTTGTATCCAGAGGAATTATTTCTAAAATAAGAAAAGTACGTCCATCCGCCATCATGAACGTATGGAAACAAGAGTTTAGTGCTTTTCAGTCGGTCAACACGAATGTACCCAAAAGAGATGGGTTATGCCCTAATCCTGAAATAAATTACATGAGATTAATAAAACACTAGGATGACCAGTTTCGATCGTCAAGCGATCATCATCAGATCCATTACACTTAGGCTGCAAAATCTATGTTTGAAATACAGGTGAAAATATTTACAATATGTACAATTATTTAGTTGCAGTATTGGTACTGCAACTGTCAGTGTATGCTAAATGCAGTATATATGTTAGGTGAAATGCTAAATGGTGATAGCTATCCGTAGATTGTACTTTAGAGAGATTATATGGTTGTAAACTATGGTTAAACTATAAAATTTTAGGCTAACTACTTACCTGATTGTCTTCCGTACAACAGCTACTCGCAGTTTTCGTGCTCACTGGAACTCACTGTGCGGTCGACTGCGGTGGTTATCTTAACGACTGGTTTTGCCCTGCTTTCTCCCCCCTGCTCCTACGTGCTGTGGGGAGTGATAGCGATGTGTTTATGTGAGGTGTTGCCAACCTAGATAAGATGTATGTTATTGAATGAGGTGGGTCTACAATTATTAAAGACCGTGGATTAGCCCTCGCCACGCGTGGAGCATAACCCATTCGAACTAAGCGTTGACGGTCTTATGAGGACGTCCCGGCACCTTTAATACTGCCGCGACAATGGGCCTTGGTTTATTGCAGAAGAAAAGTACATCGTACACCTGATCCAGATAACATTTACCTATTAATAACCCCCTAATTTCCCCCCTTTTTTATCTAGCTTGGCTGTGTCGCTAAATTGTGTTTTGTTTCCGACAGGGTGTGTTTTTTAGTAGCGTGAAGATGGGTGAGCTCTCCATGAACGTGTGTTCATTTAGATTGTTGGGATTGTTTCGTTTGGCTAGGTGTATCTCGATTGCTTCCTTTATGTCAAGAGCTCTGCCTTTCGATTCGTGATGGATTATTTTAAGGTCCGACTCTATGTTGGTAAAGCTGTGCCCTGCGTCACACATATGTTCGCACACGGCTGAATGTGTTCCGTATCTTATCGCATTCCTATGTTCATTATAACGTGTGTCTACTCGCCTTCCACTCTGCCCGATGTAATTGGCTTGACAATCGGTGTCTTGGCACGTTATAGAATATACCCCTGACCTTGAATACGGGTCACGTTTATTTAGATTACTATTTAGGAGGTGCCTAGCGGTTGTGTTTTTCGTCGTGAAAGCTATCTTTATGCCTTGCTTTTTGAATAGGTTAGTGATTTTATATGTATTCGCATTCACATAGTTGAAACGCGCAAATTTTTTCTCATTACTGTCCGGTTTGGGAATCGTTTTATCTTTATTTTTATGTTTGGCTATAATTTGGTCTACTTTTCTTGGTGGGAAATTGTTTTCCTTTGCTATTTGCTTAATGGTTGTTATTTCCTTATTATAGTTGTCTTTTGACATGGGTATGTTTAAAGCTCTGTTCACCATTGAATTGAAACCCGCTAGTTTGTGCGTACTGGGGTGATTAGACTGATTATCGATTGCATGCGAGGTTTGTGTTGCTTTCCGGATTATGGAATATGAAAGGTCGTTGTCTTTACGTTCAATAGATATATCGAGATAATTTATTTTCCGGTCTATTTCGGATTCCTTAGTGAATTTGATAGAGTGGTGAAGGCTATTAATAGATTGGAGAATTATTTCTTCGCTTGTTAGTTCAGTATCGTAGATGCATACAGAATGCATTGAAAAAACAGTCGAATTCCTAAACAACAACGAAATCAAGGAATTAACAAAAGACCCCACCAACAAATTCCAAAAACAAAAAAAACAAATAAAAAGTGCGCTAAAAGAAACAGAATACATACTGACCAAAGCCGAAAAATCAAAACTAATAAACATGAACCCGAAAATACCGTCATTGAGGAGACAACCAAAAATACACAAAAAGGAATGCCCAATGAGACCAATAGTCAATTGTAGGAATGCCCCTAATTACAAAATCAGCAAGGAGTTACTAAAAATCTTAAAATGCCGTCTTTCCAACGACAAAAAGAACTCTGTAAAGAACACAACAGAACTAGTAACAGCATTGAACACCCTACAAATGAAACCTAGCTTCAGGCTAGTATCCTTCGACGTAACTAACATGTACACCAATATTCCGATTATTGAAGCAATCAACACTATCGAAAACAACTTAAAATCCAACAATTCGGTAAAAGAAATTGAAGAGATTGTGAGATTACTGAGGGTCGTTCTCTCCCAATACGTGTTTCAATTCGACAATAAAATATACACACAGAGAGAAGGCCTAGTGATGGGATCGCCACTAAGTGGGTTAATCGCTGACATCTTCATCAATGCACTACAAAATGCGTTCTTAGAAAAGACTTCAACAAAGGGAATAGTAATATGGAAATGATACGTAGATGATGTAATTTGCATCTACGATACTGAACTAACAAGCGAAGAAACAATTCTCCAATCCATTAATAGCCTTCACCACTCTATCAAATTCACTAAGGAATCCGAAATAGACCGGAAAATAAATTATCTCGATATAACTATTGAACGTAAAGACAACGACCTTTCATATTCCATATTCCGGAAAGCAACACAAACCTCGCATGCAATCGATAATCAGTCTAATCACCCCAGTACGCACAAACTAGCGGGTTTCAATTCAATGGTGCACAGAGCTTTAAACATACCCATGTCAAAAGACAACTATAATAAGGAAATAAGAACTATTATGCAAATAGCAAAGGAAAACAACTTCTCGCCAAGCAAAATAAATCAAATTATAGCCAAACATAAAAATAAAGATAAAACGATTCCCAAACCGGACAGTAATGAGAAAAAATTTGCGCGTTTCAACTATGTGAATGCGAATAAATATAAAATCACTAACGTATTCAAAAATCAAGGCATAAAGATAGCTTTCACGACGAAAAACACAACCGCTAGGCACCTCCTAAATAGTAATCTAAATAAACGTGACCCGTATTCAAGGTCAGGGGTATATTCTATATCGTGCCAAGACACCGATTGTCAAGCTAATTACATCGGGCAGAGTGGAAGGCGAGTAGACACACGTTATAATGAACATAGGAATGCGATAAGATACGGAACACATTCAGCCGTGAGCGAACATATGTGTGACGCAGGGCACAGCTTTACCAACATAGAGTCGGACCATAAAATAATCCATCACGAATCGAAAGGCAGAGCTCTTGACATAAAGGAAGCAATCGAGATACACCTAGCCAAACGATACAATCCCAACAATCTAAATGAACACACGTTCATGGAGAGCTCACCCATCTTCACGCTACTAAAAAACACACCCTGTCGGAAACAAAACACAATTTAGCGACACAGCCAAGCTAGATAAAAAAGGGGGGAAATTAGGGGGTTATTAATAGGTAAATGTTATCTGGATCAGGTGTACGATGTACTTTTCTTCTGCAATAAACCAAGGCCCATTGTCGCGGCAGTATTAAAGGTGCCGGGACGTCCTCATAAGACCGTCAACGCTTAGTTCGAATGGGTTATGCTCCACGCGTGGCGAGGGCTAATCCACGGTCTTTAATAATTGTAGACCCACCTCATTCAATAATATACATCTTATCTAGGTTGGCAACACCTCACATAAACACATCGCTATCACTCCCCACAGCACGTAGGAGCAGGGGGGAGAAAGCAGGGCAAAACCAGTCGTTAAGATAACCACCGCAGTCTACCGCACAGTGAGTTCCAGTGAGCACGAAAACTGCGAGTAGCTGTTGTACGGAAGACAATCAGATAAGTAGTTAGCCTAAAATTTTATAGTTTAACCATAGTTTACAACCATATAATCTCTCTAAAGTACAATCTACGGATAGCTATCACCATTTAGCATTTCACCTAACATATATACTGCATTTAGCATACACTGACAGTTGCAGTACCAATACTGCAACTAAATAATTGTACATATTGTAAATATTTTCACCTGTATTTCAAACATAGATTTTGTAGCCTAAGTGTAATGGATCTGATGATGATCGCTTGACGATCGAAACTGGTCATCCTAGTGTTTTATTAATCTCATGTAATTTATTTCAGGATTAGGGCATAACCCATCTCTTTTGGGTACATTCGTGTTGACCGACTGAAAAGCACTAAACTCTTGTTTACTAAGGCAACACTGAAAATATGGCTTCAAACACCACAACGTATGGAAACGTTGACGTGTGTCTTCTGCAGAGAAAATCTCTGAGACTACATACTCGCTGCGTTTCGTCATTGTAATTGTAATAGGCTAAATACTGTATTATCGATATTAATGTCTTATATAATCGATTTGCAGTGTGATAGTTTCATGATTATTACTAATGCTAACGAGGAATCATGTGATCCTCATCTCTTACAACGGTTCGTGAAAATTGCGCAATTGGGTCTTTAGTTATCTTGAATATATGGCAAGACCTGGGCATATAAAGCACATATACGGTTCTACTTTAATTCTAGGCATTGTATCTCTAAAATATATAGAGTTATTTATTTTTATATTCCATAGTTTCAAGATGGCCACTGCGGGCTATATTCAGTATGATATTCTTTTGAGTAATGCTAGCGAAGTAATTTATGTGGTAGTCTTCTATCACCAAATAAAGCGTTATTTGTTCTAATATGTCGCGAATTAAAAATGTTCAAATTTGAAGAATACATTCAGCCGCCATCGAGAATGTTTGGAGTCACTGTTCTTCTAACTTGGTCATAGGTAGCCAATTAGATGGTGTAATTTACTACTTACTTATTCATTACTGTAGCTTAAAATTGCTTTGGGTAATTCATTATCATATTCTACGTTTTCGAGATGACCGCTGTGGTTTCTATTCGGTGTGTCATTCATAGGACTTATTTCAGAAAGGTTCATTATATGCTACATCTCCTTTACTACGGTAAATTTTGTTTTCATTGTGAAATTACATTCCGAATTATTCAGTATTACGTTTTAATAGTATGCCCAGCCAACATCTTGAAAAATTGGAGTTATTTTGTTTTCGACATAATATATATAATATGTACAGTCGGGTACAAATAAAATGGGTGAAGCAGAACTGTCATCACCCCCCTACTGTACAGTTTTAGTCCTAGAGACTTGAAATTTATTTTGTTGGTAGAGGGGGTCAGGGCCATTTATTTATGTCAAACAAACTTTTTTGTAAACATCTTAGTTTCCAAAATATAAAAATTTCAAAATTGAACTTTTTTCAAAAAACTCAAAAAATAAAAAAGTTTTATTATAAAAAACAAGATGTTCAGCAAAGAACATATAGCCTACTTTCTCCTAAATGTATGGGTATCTTTATGACTCTTTGTCCTCATCCCTAAAACAATCACCCCAACCACAATGTATTGTTTGTTTTCTTTTATATTGATAATAAGCCAGTAAGTGTCAAGATCAATATTATATACTTTATGATGATTGCATAACAAAACTACTAACTTATTGTTATGCATTCACGTCCGTTAATCTCTATATTAAGCCAGCCTGCAAAATTAAGAATCTTCCGCCCCAATCATCTTCCGCTCCAATCACAGTAGGTGGTGCTGCGACCTATCAGTGAATTAATCTTTATCTTGTACGCCTATGCACTGCCATCGTAATGTGCTACGATGGCAGTGTTCTATGGGTGTTGAATGAGTAGGCAGTTTAAAGTAGCCAAGAGGGAGGCGATCCAGCTGGCAGTGTTTAAAGGTATTCGGAGCGCGATCGTGGCTAATAGTTGAACTACCAGTATTACAAAATTGCCATACTTCAGGAGGCCAGCTCAGGCATTTACACAGCGTTATGTTTGGAACAATATTACCCACATAACCCACAAGAGGACAGCACCGTACAGAGGCATTAAGAAGGCTGTGGTTAATGACAACGTGTATCTAGTTCTTCTATTCTCCTTTTTCTAATGTCTTCTGTTTATGTGCGATGCTGGGACTGTGATTTTATTAATATACGAGTGTATACTTTATCCTCTCCTTTGAGCTAAATGACATTTTATTCAGTATCTGTGGGAAAAGCTCGTGCACATCATTTGTAAAAGAATTCAAGAAAAAAAACCTAACTGTAGCAGTATTCGATCCCCAGTCAACTGCGTGTCAGACTAACATGCTAGCCCAGAGCTAACCGTATCCATGACGTCAGGTGTTCTTAACTGACATATTAGATACAAACTGTTGGCAAATAATGACTTTAAATAAACGATTTCTTCACTGCAGTACATCTTCATTAAAGATCATTTCATACAAAGTTTATATTATTGTATCAGTACGGTATATCACATACAACATACTAAAACTACTGAAATATAAGACAGGCACATGAGGACAGCTGCCATCTTGTCGTGTGACACAAACGGCTCAGCTCTTTTAAGCCACTCATACTGTATAATATTATAATATTAAATTATAATAAATAACGGATCACGACCTTCAGGATAGCTTAAACCCCCCTAGGCTCGATAATCGGAATTGGTGGGTCTTAAGCTATTTATTAAAATGGTTGCATAATTCACACGGCCGCCATCCTGAAATGGCATGGCCGATGACCTTGAATTTTGGGTGAAAGACGCGTCCTATTTAAAGGTATGTTGTCACCAAATTTGGTAGAGATCGGATGATTAGTTTAGCCGTAATTTGATTTTACGTTTTGAACATTTGAGTGGCCGCCATTCTGTTTTGGTAAAGATGGCGGCGATATAAAGTATGACACTGAGGTGTCCTTTACTAGTGCTACCTCTGTACCAAATTTCGTTCAATTCGGTTTCACCGTGTTCGAATTGATAGGGGGGGACAGACATTCAGAGTACACACACTCTCTCACACACACACACACACACACACAGACTCACACACACATACACACACACACACAGACTCACACACACACATACACACACACAGACAGACACACTTTTTTCGCCCTGTGTTGATCTCATAAGTCTACTTTCATTTTTTGCAAAAATCGAAAGTAGGCTAATAAAGGACAGAGAGACCATTCTTTTATGCCCATAGAACACTTTTTAGAATGTTTGGTTTTATAAAAAATCGCCTACTTTCCAAATTGAACTTTTTTCACTTTCGTCATACAGACCTGGGACTTGGTTTGCAGGTATAGGGGATAGGGACCTTTCGTTTATGTCAAACAAACTTTTTTGTAAAATTCCTAGTTTCCAAAATAGTGACCATTTTTCAAAATTCATTTTCTTTTGTCCTAGAGACCTGAGACTTGGTACGGGGATAGAGGGGGTAAAGACCATTGATTTATGTGAAACAAACGTTTTTGTAGAAATCCTAATTTTGGAAATATTGCCCATTTTTAAAATTTTATTTTTGTTGACCTGGAGACCTGAGACTTGGTATGGGTATAGAGGGGGTAAAGACCATTGATTTACGTCAGATAAACGTTCTTGTAAAATTTCTAATTTTGGAAATATAGCCTATTATTAATATTTTATTTTTGTTGTTCTAGAGACCTGAGACTTGGTTTACAGGTAGAGGGTGTAAAGACCACTGATTTACGTCAGACAAACGTTTTTGTAAAATTTTCTAATTTTGGAAATATAAACCCATTTTCAAATTTTTATGTTTGTTGTCCTAGAGACCTGGGACTTGGTACGACGGTAGAGGGGACAAAGGCCATTCGTTTATGTCAAACAAACGTTTTTGTAAACTTTTTAATTTTGGAAATATAACCCATTTCGGAAATATGTTTTGGAAAATTTGAAAAATACCCTATTTTTGGACTGAGAGTGGTATAGAGATAGGTGTTGGAGTTAACATATGTCTTTCAGGATTTTTAGATTAATGACATAGCCTACTTTCCAAATATTTTTTGAAAAATTTGAAAAATACACTAATTTTTTGACTATGCATGGGATAGAGGTAAGTGTAAGAGTTGAAAGTCATTGATAAACCTTAAAGTACTTTGAATTTTTTTTTTTGGAATTTTGTGTGTTGTTGTTGTTGTTTCTGCTTAAAAACATGGCTGTAGGCATTTTGCAGCCATAAAAAAGGACTGACATACTTTCCAAGACCAAGTAAGCCCCCACAAGCAAGAGCAAATATGAAAGAGCTAATACAAAAGCCAACAAAAGCCAACAAAAAAGCCAACAAAAGCCAACAAAAAAAACTGACAAAAAAGCCATGTAGCATGCTGGTAGTTGAGTGAGTTGTCATATTGACCGATAGGTAGCAGGCTGGTAGTTGAGGAGTATTGATATCGACCGCTAGATAGCATGCTGTTCGTTCAGTGAGCGAGGGTTGAAATGGAGCGCAAGGTAGCATGCTGGTCGTTCAAGTAGTTCTCATAGTCACCGCTAGATAGCGGAAACATACTTTGCGTGTCGCATGGAGCTATTTAACAAAGTTTTACCTCATAAAAAACGTGCTTGTATAAGCTTTGTATTTAAATTTACTATACAATTAATCACTAAGTGTTTAGAACTAACATGTATAGCCTTGTGTAGGGAATATTGGGGTCCTTAGCAAGAAAGAGTGCCTAACACACATGAGTGTACAGCCTTTTGATATGCAGTAAGTACCTGATAACCTTGAGTAGGCCATAAGAATATGTTCAGTTGACTACTACCTGTCACAGTGTTTACATTGTGAAAGACCGTTGAAACAACCAGTCTTTAGCCTTGTCATAAGCAGTGAACAGCTGTTACCCTTAACCAGGGGTACATTAGAGGACCCTTATCAAGAATATCATCAGTTGACTACCACCATTCACAGTGACCACATCGTGAAAGATTGTCAAAACAACTATTGTACAGCCTTGTACTACTCAGTAAGTAGCTGTTAGTCTTGACTATTGTATATTAGAGAACCCTTAGCAAGTATATAATCAGTTGACTACTACTTGTTACAGTGTTCACATCGTGAAAGACCGTCTCACTATCCAGTATACAGCCCTGTCATACGCTGTAAAGAGCTGTTGGTCTAGAATAGGGGTATATTAGAGGACCCTTCACAAGAATATCACCAGTTGACTACTACCTCTCACGGTGTTCACATCGTGAAAGACCGTCTTACCGACCAACCTCTAGCCTTGTGATACGCAGTAAGCAGCTGTTTGCAGAAATCAACATTCATAATGGAAGAAGCCATTCCTAGCTATATGGGTAAAGAGTGTGGAAAGACTTTTCTTCGAGACTATCATAGGAAGCGACATGAAGTATCGTGTGGTGAATTTCATGAGTGTAAAACGTGTGGCAATAAATTCAACAATGCCTACAATGGACGTCGTCATGAAGAATGTTGTAATGTTGTGTCGGCAGCTAAAAGACAAAAATCTGAGCCTACAAAACATTACCTACTGTCATTGGTCCCTGACAAAAATGGACTTATTGAATATGAGACATCTTTTCTAGGTCGACTTAAATTCTATTTCATTCGTTGCGATACGTGCAAGGATTTAAATTCATACCTTAAAGAGTCCAAACAGCAAATAATACAAGCTATGCAGAAAGAACTAGCAATGCACAAGTCGATAAAAGTTAATCTTGTGGCTGAATGTAGATTCATTCATACATCTACCAATGAAATCACAGATCTTGCTTTTAAAACACGAAATCAGGCCCTATTTTTGGAAACAGACTTCAGTAGTTTCTTGGAAACACAATTTACAAAGTTAACTACGGAAATGGAAGAATCTGAGCTAAAAGGCAGTAATTGGGCTTTGTTAGCAGTGGAAGGAGTACGATTGAAAATAAATAAGTACAATCCCTTGCGTGGCAGCACATATATTCCATTACCAGCAGCTATAAAAGCAAGAAAAGCCTGCATTAATCCTGAAAATTTGAATGATGAAAGGTGTTTTATGTATGCCATTTTAGCAAAACTGGTTAAAAAGGATGCTCAACGCATTAGTAAATACAAGGACCTGGAAAACAAGTATGATTTTTCTGTAATATCATTTCCTACATTACTAGCTGACATTCCCAAATTTGAAAAAGCCAACGATATATCCATTAATGTATTTGGATTGGAACAAGACAACAAATTGTTCCCTCTGAAGGTTGTGGATCAAGAGCTGCAAGACCATCGCGACCTCCTTCTGCTAAGTTCATCATCCGGCCAGAACCACTACGTCTTTATCAAAGATTTTGATAAACTAGTAAGACATCAGATTACCCGCTATGAACATAAAATATATACGTGTAAACGGTGTTTTACACACTTTGATAATCGATATGGACAACAAGGAATGGAAAAATTGAAAGAACATAGAGCTTTGTGTGTCCAGCATGACATTGCTAGGGTTGAAATGCCTATTAAAAACCCCATTGTCAAATTCTTAAATGTTGAAAAAATGCTGAGAATACCTTACGTTATCTATGCAGATTTCGAAAGTATACTGTTACCATATCAAACGTGTCTACCCAATCCTGAAGCAAGTTATACAGTGCCATACCAGAGTCATGTTCCTATGAGCTTTGGTATATACGTTAAATCCTCACCTGCTGTGGAACACATAAAGCCAAATCTTTCAAGCCAACCTGTTATTTATCGTGGGCCTGACGCTGCAGAAAAGTTTATGGACTGTTTGATCTCAATAGCTAATGAAATTGATCGCCTTTACAGCTTAAATGTTCCAAAGGCCTTAACTCAGGCTCAAGAAGCAGAGTTCCAATGTTCTGAAACCTGTTATTTGTGTCAAAAAACATTTACCCAACAGGACTGGAAAGTTCGAGACCACTGCCATATTACAGGGGATTACCGTGGTAGTGCTCACAATAACTGTAATTTGAGGTGTAAAACACGAAACCCCGTTCCTGTGTTTCTACATAATATGAGTGGCTACGACGCAAATTTCATTGTAAAGCAATTGGGGTGTACTACTGAGAGAGTGGATGTTATCGCTAACTCCAAGGAAAGGTACATTCCTTTACCAAATATGTAGGAAATGTTAAGCTTCGATTTGTGGATACGTTTCGGTTAATGCCGAGTAGTTTGGAAAACTTAGTTTCCAACTTAACATCATACCCTGAAACAGACAAGTACTTTGGAAAAGAAAATGCAATGCTCATGACTCGCAAAGGGGTATTTTGTTATGACTACATTGACTCATGGGAAAAGTTAAGTGAAACATGTTTACCTCCAAAAGAGGTATTCTTTAACAAATTAAGTCAAGAAGATGTTAGTCAAGGAGACTATGAACATGCCAAAAATGTCTGGAAACAGTTCAACATTAAAACTCTAGGGGAATATAGTGACCTCTACCTAACTTCAGATGTACTCCTTATTGCAGACAGCTTTGAAACGTTTAGAAAAAACACTAGAAACACACCGAGTGGATGCTGCACACTTTTTACTTCACCTGGTTTAAGTTTCGAGGCAATGCTCCTTTACACAGGAATTGAACTGGAATTGCTACAGGATTACGATCAGATTCTTTTAATCGAGTCTGGAATACGTGGAGGCATATGCCAAGTGTCTCATCGGTATGCTGAAGCTAACAATAAATACATGGAAACCTATGATTCTGAGAAACCATCGCAGTTTGTTACCTACGATGATGCCAACAACCAATACGGGTGGGCTATGTGCCACTCCCTTCCTTATGGTGGATTTCAGTGGGTTTCTCCAGATACTGTTGATCTAGAAATCTAAAGAAAGACGATCCTGTGGGATACATTCTAGACGTTGATGTTGATTACCCATCTGACCTTCATGATCTACACAACGATTTACCTTTCCTACCAGAGTGTACACAACCTAAGGATTCGTCTCTGAAAAAACTAATTCCTCATCTTGGAAATCGAAGGCGATATGTTGTTCACTACATGGCATTAAAACAGGCTTTAGATCATGGAATAAAATTGATAAAAATTCATCGTGTGTTAAAGTTTAAGCAAAGACCTTGGTTAAAGGCCTACGTTGATTTTAATAACAACCTTCGAAAACAAGCCAAAAATGATTTTGAGAAAAATCTGTACAAATTATTCAACAATGCCATTTTTGGAAAAACAATGGAAAATATCCGTAAAAGAATAGACATACGTCTTGTGACTGACAGCAAAAAGGCAGAAAAGCTAATAGCAAAGCCGACATTTATTGACAGAACCATTTATGATCCTAACCTAGCTGCTTTCCACATGGCTAAACGTAACATTGTATTCAATAAGCCTATATATATTGGAATGTGTATACTGGATATTTCAAAAACTCTCATGTATTCCCACCACTATGATGTCCTGCTACCCTATTATGGAATGAACAATCTTAAACTCATGTATATGGATACCGACCCAAGATGTATATCAAGACAAGTTGGATTTCCTAGAACACCTGGACACATCAGATTATCCTACTAATCACATATGTTACTCTACATCAAACAAGAAATCGTTGGGGAAATTTAAAGACGAGGCTTGTGGACAAATTATAAAAGCATTTGTTGGACTTAGAGCTAAAATGTACGCTTTAGACATAAATGGTAAAGAAATCAAAAAGATTAAAGGTATTAACAGAGGTGTTGTCAAAATTGTATAAGCTTTCAAGATTATAAGAATTGTGTCATGAAAAACAATGTAAAAAGAATACCCATGAACATTATCGCTTCTAAACAACATGACATATCATCTATAAGACTAAACAAAATTGCTTTGTGTCCTGGTGATGATAAAAGAGTAATTGATGCTAATGGTATAGGTACACATGCCTATGGTCATTACTCAATCATTGACCATGCTTAAAGAGTTAAGTTTTGAATATCAAAATCCTCTGCATGCATCTAGCAAATACATAAAACAAAGCAATTTAAAAAATTAAAACAATAGTACTACAAAAATAGAAAAACACGAAAAGAAAAATTATATTCATACTCAAAAATAAATAAAAATAGAAAACAAAATAAAAAAAACTGTACAATTTATAACAAAAAAGAATATAAAAATGTATTATGTGTAAATAGTGTACATGTATTTAAAATAAAAAATATTGTATGTACACTGCTTGTACATTTTTAATTACTACCCACCTTTCTCCACTCCTAATGCAAAACATGTAAAACACAAATTGGAAAATCCATGTTTCCATATTGACAAAATAGAAAAAACAATAAACAGAAATTTTAAAAACTGTAAATGGGAATTTGGTAAATTGACAAATGTGTAAACAACAAATTGGAAAATCCATGTTTCTATAACATGAAATTGAAGAACTTTAAACTGACATTTTAAAAACTGTAAATGGGAAATTGTGAAATTGATAAATGTGTAAACAACAAAATGCAAAATCCATGTTTCCATATTATGAAATTGGAAAAACTTAAAACTGACATTTAAAAAAACAGAATGTGGGAAATTGGAAAATTGACAAATGTGTAAACAACAAAATGAAACAAAATACCCGGTTGGGGTAGTGATCATGTTGTACAGTAGCCTATAAGACTAGCATAAGGCTAGTTGCATGTGCTCTTATATACTTTGTGTATGTGCATTAGCCTTTGGATTAGCTTAAGTTAGGTTTGGTAAAGTTAGGTTTGGTGAGGTTAGCTATGTGACCTTGTAGTTTACTCTTTTCGGAAAATCTAAAATCTAAAATCAAAAAATCTTAAATTTAAAATGTAAAATCTAAAAAAAAACTAAAATCTAAAATACAAAATATAAAAAATCTAAAAAATGTAAAATGAAAAAAAATCAAAATCTAAAATGTTAAAATGTTGAATGTTAAAATGTAAAATCTAAAATCTTTAAATGAGGTTTCTTTGGGTTAGGTTAGGTTGGGTTAGGTTAGGTTAGGTTAGGTTAGGTTATAACTAAGTTTATTATTTGTGCTCTTACATTTGCTCTTACTTTTTTTTCTTACACTTTTTGTTCTTACTTTTTTTTGCTCGCAATATTAAGTTAGGTTAGGCTAGGTTAGGTTAAGTAAGGTTAGGTTAGGTGAAGTTAGGTTAGGTTATAACTTAGTTTATTATGCGTGCTTTCACATTTGCTTTCATATTTGCTCTCACTTTGAAGTTAGGTTAGGTTAGGTTAGGTTAGGTTAGGTTAGGTTAGGTTGGGTGAGGTTAAATGAAGTTGGGTTAGGCTGAATGGCAGAGGTATGAATTAAAACCCGCCTTTTCTCACTTTTGCCTTACAAGACTGAGTGTACCCCGTTCCACTCGTGAGACCAGAAATTAAATTTCTTGGCAGAGCCAGGAATCGAACCCGGGCCTTAGCAGTAACAGCTAACAATGCTAGCCACTACACCAATTGGTTGACAATATAAAGCTGGTCAGGATTGCACATGATCAATTACCTAATAATAATAATAATAATAAATATTCCATTTAGCAACTACACGGCCGACCTCTCCCTGTGACGTCATCCACGGTCTCAGGCCGTGGAGGCCATCTTGCCCATTAGCCACTGCGCCAGCTCTGAATGACCCCTCCATAAGAATAACATAGGGCTGGTTGCGCGCGGCGGCCATCTTGCCCATTAGCCCCTGCGCCAGAACCGCTCTTTTATTCCTACTCAAGTTTCACCTTAATTCTGCAATAACATCCAAATTTACTAATTTATGTACTTAAATATTATGCCTAGACTCCATCTTGAATCAATGGAGTTACTGTTATTTTGCTTTGGGCATACGACGCGACTTAAATGGTTCTCTTTTATTACGGTACCTACTAAGTTTTGTTATAGCTCTATGATACCAAAAGTCATAACTTTTTTCAATTTTAAGATTCTTAGGAATGATAATCCTTATATGACACTCATCTCTTGTCAAGATTCATCTTAATTACACAGTTATATTCTGCGGCGTCGATTTTAATGTTCTAATATTTCACGCTGCCACCATCATGAATGTATGGAGAATCTGTTCTTTTCGGTTACTGTAGCTCTTAAGAGTTGAGAGTTATTTTATTTTATTTTCATGTTTTATAATTTCAAGAAGGTGGCTTCGCGTAATATTCAATCGTATACAGTCATCACGTTGGTAACAGAGGGTCCTTATGTATAACTACCTGAATGCCAAGTACTGCGAGCATTGATTCATTGGATCATGTGTTTTGGATTATAAAACTGGCATGAATCGCGCGGCCACCATCTTGTAATCATTTAACTGATGACCTTGTAGTGTGGGCCCCAGATGCTGTTGGTTTGTTTTTACAAAATCTTGTATAGATCTGAAGATTAGTTTAGTCGTAATTCGACTTAAGCTTTTAACGTTGACGTGGCCATCATTTTGTTTGCATTAAGATGGTGTCAATATAAAACATGACACCGAGGTTCCCTTTACTTGTGCCACCTCTGTACCAAACTTGGTTCAATTTGGTTTCATTGTTTGGGAATGGTTAGGGGGGACAGACACACACACACACACAGACAGACAGACAGACACACGAACATTTAGCCCACGTAGATCTCCTAAGTCTTCTTTCATGTTTTACAAAATTTGAGAGTAGGGCAGAAATGGGCCATATACTTTTAACGCCGAAACAATAAAGCATGGAGCAAGTCATACCGAGTTTAATCAGTCTAAACTGCTGTCTGTGTGTATGTCTGCCGCATTACAAACCCGTTTCAAAGAGATCAGAGATGAGGTGAGATCTGTCCCCAAAGAGGCAGTAGTATTCTACAGTTTTGCGCCAACCTCACCAGAGGAAATTAATAAAAGATGAAATGATTGATGATAAATAAAAGGGACATGGTCTATCAGAAGATATCGCCCCGACATTTGTCTGGACTTGAAAATGGGAAACGACGGAAAACCTTTTCAAGAATGACCAACGGTGGGGTTCGAACCTATTAGCCTTCCAAGTTCGAAGAGCCTGGTCTCATAACCCTGCACCTAACGCTCGTAACTGCCCTAGGCGGTTGTTGAAGCTATTGTATATGAATGCGATAAATTCCATGACCAGAGCTATACTGAAAGCAAGGATTGTTTCTTAAAATATTGGGACCCGATGAGCCCCGGCAGCAACATGGCTAACGTTACGTAATAATGGCCTCATATCTCCTTTAGGAGCAAAGAAACACGATGAAGTACGTCACCCACCTACCTCCTGGGAAGCAGGGTTTAAGTCGACCCAGTATTGAGAAGCTTTGCCATCGGAGATCGTTGCAGAGAATTATGGCTCTTCGCCGTATATTGGATACAGCCAGGCAAGGAGAAGCGTTTCTCGCTCATGTATCCAGATAAACGACCCTTATGCTATATCGAGTGGCATATTTATCAACCCCTACATTGCTTTGATCTTCTTAGATGTATTCACTGCGTCAAGCGATGTTTAACAAGGAAGCGAACTGCACCTTTCCGCAGTGCTAAGAAAGGTCAAGTGCACCATAAACGAGAGATATACCGTATAACTAAGAGATCGACATTTTCTGTGTTCATCTTTAATGGTCCCTCTCCTTAAATCTGTATACATAACCATATTTCAGGCAATTGATGGCGGGGTAGTGAAAGCTCAGGAATTCATTGAAATTGACCTAAATTCTCTAATGGAATTATTCTGAGTCAGTATGAAGTATCTCCTTCACGCTATGGATCAAATACTGAAGAAATATTACGCAATAAAATCAGTGTGCCATAAATGTAATGAAATGCAACCGGAAGAACTCAGATAACTCAGTTATCATCAAAATGACAGATGAAACGTTCAATGAAGTAGAAGAACTCTGATGCTTGAGAGACAAAATAGCTAATTACATAAAGAGTACGCAAACACAGGCAAGAAGTGTCTGATATCAGAACAAAATCTGTGTTCAGGACTATCCTGGCAGAAAATATATGCCCAAATGTCGTATCGTAAAAATCACTACAACATTCATACGATCGTTTGGATAAACCAGATGGACCTAAATTTTAGGAGTCTTGTGAAAATGTTAACTACGTAAAGAACAAATCACCTACTTTCCTTGAAATTCATGGGCTCAATACACCGTGGTGGGATACAAGATCAAAGAGAAGATAATCATCCTAGTTGTAAAGTTGAAGTAGATAGATGCCTGCATTAGGCAAAGTAGAAATAGTGCATGTGGAAAACCAAAATGACAACTAATACGGAGAAAAGTACATCATGTGATCAATAGATTTAACATTTTAGATTTTGTCTTCCGTTTTGAAGTTTTAAAATAAACCCTCTCTCAAAAGTGTAATTCATTCATTGACAAGTACTTAAAGAAACATGTGTATAACTTGAACACCAAAGCAAATAGACATTATTGTTGATGAAAATTATGATGATGAGGAGGAGGATTATTATTATTTATTATTAGTAGGCCTAGTAGTAGTATTATGTTAATTGTTGTTTGAAATGGTGTAACAGGCCCCAAGGTAAATAGTGAAAAATATTCACCATGTAATACCTAACTTCTAAATTACATTTGTAGCTCTTCAGTCGGTCAACACGAATTTGCCAAATGACTGAGCGGGGTACAAACTATAAATATGTAAATACACTCCTGGAAAAATGTGCATGTATTAGTTAATTATCACTATTATAATGGGGCAATTTAGGACTTCGCAGCTTAAAGCAAAATAACAGGGACTTCAAGCATTCAAAATAGCGGCTGTTAAAACGTATTACTGAATCATTCAGAATGTAATTGCGCAATTAAAACGAAACTTAGTAAAGAAAGAAGTACCATATAAGGGATCTTCCTGAAATATGCAATAAGAATAACACACTGAATACAACGCGCAGCAGCCATCTTGAGTGTATAAGGCATAGCATAATGAATAACTCAAAGAATTTTATCTACAATAACGCAAGTTGGTAGTAATGTAGAACCCTGTAAGTGGCTCCCTATGACCAAGTCAAAGGAACAGTGAATCCACATATTCATGATGATGGCTGGGTGTATTCTCTAAACTCATCAACCCACGATGTAATAGTACAATTAAAGCAATATTTTGAGAGAAAGGAGTAACATATAAAAGACTTTGCAAGCATTATTCAAAAGAATATCACGTAGCGGCCATCTTGAATTTACAGAATATGATAAGAAATAACTCTTTATTTTACAGCTACATTACTGAAAATTAGTAATAAGATAGAGCCTTGCACGTGTCTTCATATGCCGAATACAAAGTAACAGCGGCTCCGTACATTCAAGATGGCGGTTGGGCGTACTGATTAAAATCAATAAATCAGGTCGTAATTACTCAATCAACACGAAATTTGGTGAGCAAAGAGTACCGCACAAGAGATCTTGCTAGCAACGCTCATAGGACAGCACGTTGAATATAGTGCACAGCTGCCATTTGGATTTTTTTAATGTAAAATAAATAACTACAATAACTAAAATTAGTATTAAAGTAGAACCATATGTGGTTTTGTATGCCCAAGGCAAGAGAGCAGCCTCGCCAAAGTAACAGAGGAGAATCAAATAAGAGACCTATCTAGCATTAGTCATAAGACTATCACACTGCATACAACTCACAATGCCAACTTGAAAATATAAGGAATTAATATCGAAAATCCACTATCTATTACAGTTACAATAACGAAAGATAGGTAGTCTCACATAAGAGGTCTTCTCTGCAGAAGGCACAAGATCAACGATTCCATACATTCAAGATGGTAGATGGGCGTGCATTTATAATGTTAGAATCAATTCCTTTGAATTGCAATTGCGGAATTCCAACGATACTTAATAAACTAAGAGTATTATATAGGGTAGAATTCTTAACGTTCAACACAAGAACACTCAGTTTTACTTCATTATAAGGACAAAGAGTTATAACTGTATCCATGCATTTAAAGGAAAGTCAAGTTATACCTTTTTTACTGAACATCTTGTTTTATTTTATCAAAGCAGTGGCGTCACTAGGGTTGGTGTCACCCCCCTCTCGACACCCCATAGTCCTCCTCCGAGTCGGCCAGTGCCAAATAACGGAAACATACAGAATCCCTAGTAACGTTTATAAACATAGGCCAAAATGTGAAGTGGACTGCAATTATGGAGCGTATCTTCCTGCAGCAACAGTATCTGCAAATCGCACACTTCGTACAGTTTTTTAAAAGTCATTTTTTAAAGAAATTATAGATATTTATGAAATTAGAGTGCAATGCGTCACTGGTAATGTATATTCTCTTTCATTTGAATGCTCATTTTTTACGATCGGTCGCTTGTGAGCGCAGCAGGAGGGATCTAGACTACTGAAATAATATATATGATCTGGTTTAATTGATAAAACAAATTATATTTGAAAATATTTTATTTATTAAACAACGTCCTTTAATAAAAATAATTTCATGGAGTGACATAGAATCATAGACAGTGATATTTTGTTTCAAACGAAACATGCATATACAATTGAATAAAATGCAAAAATACGCACATTTATGTACTTGATAAAATCCAATAATAAACGTAAGCCACATACATACATGAGCTAAATGATAAATTCACAATTTTTATAACCAGACAAGACAGACACTTAGTACTGGTAAAAAAAATCGATGTTCTGCTGTCCTAAATTTGTTTAAAAATGATTTTTTTACGAACCACCCTAATTTTGGTGTCACCCCTTGTGATGGTGTCACCCGGTGCGGTCCGCACCCCCTCCCCCCTAGTAACGCCACTGCATCAAAGGCTTCATCAAAATGTAAGCAGTTTTCTTTCTTGATTTTTTCGGTATTTCCCGCATTCCTACCTGTCTATGTTCGTCACGCAATGTAACATATTTTGTGCTGACCATGTCTACATCTTCCTACACGGTTATGTTACTGTATTCTGGACATCTTCAACTATTAAAGACCAACTTTCATTCTTGCCGAGCGCAAGATAAACAGCCCTCTTAAAGCCCATCCAGACAATTGAAAATGTCTTGGATTCTTGTATACTGCCATCTATGCCGACCTTGGTTTATTGAAGATCTGGTGTAAAGCACATCCTAATTCAGTAACATGTTTACCTTTGGCCGCCGTATCTAGCCTGAGTAGTGGTTTTTGGGCAGTTCTGTGACCACCGCCACCGCTCCACCGCTGGAATACTAAAATGGCAATATCTCGCTAACCAATCATGCTAGAGACTTGTACAAGGTGTCAAATTACTCAGGCGAACACCCCCTTTCCAATGGAAAACATATTTCAACCCCAAAATAAAACCTACCCCTACTAGGGGGTGAAATTGTAATTTTTTAGAAAATGTCGCTTTTCAAGTGCAACAAGTGGGAGTTTGACTTCCAATATGGAATTAAACGTTGTTCCACACAAGAGACATGTGTACGGTGGAAAGCCACTATGATTTAACATGCTTGTTTTTTGATTTTACGCATGCCCACTCATAGTTTTTGTAAGAGGGCGGGCTTTTTAAAGATGGCGGCTGTAGTGTAACCTAACCTAACCCAACCCACGAGGGTTGA
Organism: Meconema thalassinum; assembly: GCA_946902985.2. Lineage (NCBI taxonomy): Eukaryota > Metazoa > Arthropoda > Insecta > Orthoptera > Tettigoniidae > Meconema > Meconema thalassinum. The sequence goes on along the minus strand of OX336389.2, from coordinate 1,480,070,295 downwards.
TCAAAAAGTATTCCAAGCGGCGCTTGTCGATAGGCAAACCAATAATCAATGAGGACATATAAGGCCTTGAGGCAATAACCCCTATTGATTGATCCCTGTTGATTTGTCCCTTTGGACTGGTCCCTGTTGACGGGTCATTGCTGACGAGTCCCTTTGGACGGGTCATTGTTGACGATTCCCTGTGGACGGGTCCTTGTTGACGAGTCCCTGTTTATGAGTCCCTGTGGACGGGTCCTTGTTGACGGGTCCCTGTTGACGTGTCCTTTTGACTGATCCCTTTGGACCGGTCCCTTTGGACTAGTCCCTAATGCTATGATGAAATTAAACGTTGATCCACATTGAAGAGCCGATTGCTACTATGAATTAACATGTTTGTTTTCTGTTTTTATGCATGCACACTTGGGGTTTTCGTAAGAGGGCGGACTTTTTAAATAATGATTTATAGATGAGTTAATTTAAAATAACGATCCAAAACTAATAGGTCATTGACTTTTAAATATCTCATGAACCAATAAGGCTAGGGACTTGTATGAGGGGCCGTTGGACTTGGGATGACGCCCCGTTTTTTAATGTATTTTTGATTTTTGTCAAAAGGGCCTCAGTACACTTTGGTTAATATCTCGCGAACCAGTAAGGCTAGGGATTTGTATGAGGGGTCGTAGCACTTGAGATGACATTCCCTTTTTAAATGTAATTTTTGAAATTTTGACAAGGGGACTAACTACACTTTTGTTGATATTTCCTGAACCCATGATGGGATTTTGACCTGTGAGGTGTCGTTGGACTTGGGCAGACACTCTCTTCTTGAATGTATTTTTGACATTTTAACAAAGGGCCTAACTACACTCTTGTTAATATCTTGCGAACCAATAAGGCTAGGGACTTGTATGTGGGGTCCTGGCACTCGGGGTGACGCTCTGTTTTTGAATATATATTTAATGTTTGTCAAAAGGGCCTAACTGCACTGTTGTTAATATCTCGATAACTAATAATGGGAGAGAGTCAAGTGAGGTTTTATAATACTTAGGATGGCCAACCCTTTCCCATGACCAACGAATTTACCCCAAATATTCAAAACAACAGGGTCATTGACCTGTGATTATAAAAACTAATAACCGGATATCGACATGTGAGGTGTCATAGGACTAATAATGGTCAACCCTTTCCCATGGCCATTGAATTTACCTAAAATATCCAAAACATTAAGGTCATTGACCTGAGATTTTATAAATTAATAATTGGATACGGACATGTGAGATGTTTACCGTGAGTGATGAAACATAGCTAGGTAGAGAAAGAATTAGTGTAGACTACATGTATGGTGACTGACAAGTCTTTCACTATTGGAACTTGTTTTCAGATCAGACTGTAGTACAGAGAGAGTATAGGTTGCAGGCATGGGTTAATAAATGACAAACGGTGTACACAAAAGCTGATTTATTGTTTCAAGAATTATGAGTAGACTATCTTTAATTTATTGGTTAAAGAGGATAGCTAAAGAAACAAAATGATGACTACATTGAACTAAACTGAACCAAGCTGAATCAAACCCAGCCAAACCAAACCAAACCTAATCGAAAACAAGCCAAGGGTTTAAGTGTAAAACTTGTGGGTGTATGTGGTCATTGGTAATGTCAAAAAGGAAAGGGATAACGCTCTACCTTTAGAGGGTAAGGTAAAGCTAGTGCATGGTGCTAATGCACACACCCAAGTACATGAGCCACACACAACTATCCTATGCAGTTGCTAAGTGGTTACTGGGACAAGATGGTCGCTACACACAACAAGCTTTAAATACTTGAGGATAATAATCTATACACACACACACAGATTTATGTAGCCTACACTATTTCTTTCTCTACCTAGCTATGTTTCATCACTCACGGTAAACATCTCACATGTCCGTATCCAATTATTAATTTATAAAATCTCAGGTCAATGACCTTAATGTTTTGGATATTTTAGATAAATTCAATGGCCATGGGAAAGGGTTGACCATTATAAGTCCTATGACACCTCACATGTCGATGTCCGATTATTAGTTTTTACAATCTCAGGTCAATGACCCTGTTGTTTTGAATATTTGGGGTAAATTCGTTGGTCATGGGAAAGGGTTGGCCATCCTAAGTATTATAACACCTCACTTGACTCTCTCCCATTATTAGTTATCGAGATATTAACAACAGTGCAGTTAGGCCCTTTTGACAAACATTAAATATATATTCAAGAACAGAGCGTCACCCCGAGTGCTAGGACCCCATATACAAGTCCCTAGCCTTATTGGTTCGCGAGATATTAACAAAAGTGTAGTTAGGCCCTTTGTTAAAATGTCAAAAATACATTCAAGAAGAGAGAGTCTGCCCAAGTCCAACGACACCTCACAGGTCAAAATCCCATCATGGGTTCAGGAAATATCAACAAAAGTGTAGTTAGTCCCCTTGTCAAAATTTCAAAAATTGCATTTAAAAAGGGAATGTCATCTCAAGTGCTACGACCCCTCATACAAGTCCCTAGCCTTACTGGTTCGCGAGATATTAACCAAAGCGTACTTAGGCCCTTTTGACAAATATCAAAAATACATTCAAAAACGGGGCGTCATCCCAAGTCCAACGGCCCCTCATACAAGTCCCTAGCCTTATTGGTTCATGAGATATTAAAAAGCCAATGACCCATTAGTTTTGGATCGTTTTTTTAAATAACTCATCTATAAATCACTATTTTAAAAGTCCGCCCTCTTACGAAAACCCCAAGCGCGCATGCGTAAAAACAGAAAACAAACATGTTAATTCATAGTAGCAATCGGCTCTTCACATGCGTTTCATGTGGAACAACGTTTAATTTCATCATTGCATTAGGGACCAGTCCAAAGGGACCGGTCCAAAGGGATCAGTCAAAAGGACCCGTCCACAGGGACTCATAAACAGGGACTCGTAAACAAGGACCCGTCCACAGGGAATCGTCAACAATGACCCGTCCAAAGGGACTCGTCAGCAATGACCCGTCAAACCAAAGCGTCCAAAGGGACAAATCAACAGGGATCAATCAAAAGGGGTTATCGCCTCAAGGCCTTATATGTCCTCATTGATTATTGGTTTGCCTATCGACAAGCGCCGCTTGGAATACTTTTGTATCACCCTTCGTGGGTTGGGTTAGGTTAGGTTACACTACAGCCGCCATCTTTAAAAAGCCCGCCCTCTTACAAAAACTATGAGTGGGCATGCGTTAAAACAAAAAACAAGCATGTTAAATCATAGTGGCTTTCCACCGTACACATGTATCTTGTGTGTAACGACGTTTAATTCCATATTGGCATTCAAACTCCCACATGTTGCACTTGAAAAGCGAGATTTTCTAAAAAAAAAACAATTTCACCCCCTAGTAGGGGTAGGTTTTATTTTGTGGATGAAATATGTTTTGCATTGTAAAGGGGGTGTTCGCCTGAGTAATTTGACACCTCGTACAAGTCTCTAGCCTGATTGGTTCGCGAGATATTGCCATTTTAGTATTCCAGCGGTGGAGCGGTGGCGGTGGTCACAGAACTGTCCAAAAACCACTACTAGCCTGGCTACAGAGTTATCTTGTTCCTCGTTTCCTACGGTTTTCTTTAGTAGTGCAAAGAGAGGTGAATTCTCCGTGAATGTGTGTTAGTTTAGATTATTATGGTTTAGCTAAGTGTATCCAGATTGCTTCCTTTATGTCGAGGGTTCTTCCTTTCGGTTCGTGATGTTTGATTTTTAAGTCTGTTTCAAAGTTAGTGAATCTGTACCCCGCGTCGTACATAATGTTCACATACGGCCGAGTGTGTCCCGTTTTTATCACATTTCTGTGTTCTTTGCATCTCGTGCCCATTCTTCTACCACTTTGGCCAATAGAATTTGCTTGAGACCCTGTTTCTTGGCACGTTATTGAGCAAACCTCTGACTTTGAATTCGGGTCTTGCTTATTTAAATCAGTGCTGTGCAGATGCTTGCCGGATGAGTTGTTCGTTGTGAATGCTATTTTTATGCCTTGTTTCTTGAATAATAAGGTTATTTTGTATGTATTTGCGCTCACGTAATTAATCTGCGTGAATGTTTTCTCATTGTTGTCCTACCTTGGAGCAAAATGGAGCAAATTGTAGCCAGACATAGAAATAAAACAACTGTATACCATTTACTTAGATACAAATTATAAATACTAAACAGAGATATAAAATTATCGTGTTGGAGGCCATTTTTCAGTTATATACATTTAAATGCCTTTCAGTCGGTCAACAAGAATGAAAACCATTTACATTTCTTTCAGAGCTAGTGAATATATTACTTTATGTTTAGTGAAAAATTAATTTTTTTATGAATGCAAATCTTATTTATGGATGAAGAGAGTCATTTATTTCTTACTAGCAACCATCCCCTGCTTCGCCCGGGAACAGTTATGAATGTGCAACGAATTCTTGTCAGACGTAATTTTAAGAATGGCGAGGTGCATAAAACACAATTTCCCCTTCCGTCCAATCTAAAAACACTTATAGTGGGCGAAGATAGAGATATGCTCTCGCGGACTTTCTGGAGAACATTGCATGCCGAACAATTGCAACATTCATAGTATATTGATATTTTTAACGGTTTGCCCAGCGTAAGCTAAAAAAAGCGCACGGACGCCAGGGTTTTTTTTTTTTCGACTTTTTCACTGAAATAGTTACTGCTTGGCTTCCTTGATCATAAATAAATAATTTTCTACAGACACCTTCCTCGAGATATCCTTTACAGGATGGTGAAAACCACATCAAAATCCATCCAGTGGTTCTCGAGATTAACCGTGACATCCAAGAATCGGGGACTTTGTTTTATACCAAGAAGAGATTATTTTAATTGTATTTATTTTCTTGGTGTAATGTTAAGAGATGTTACATATTGCAAAAGTATAATGAAATTTATAAAGACGCCTGTAAGAGAACAGAAAAAGCAATTTTAAATTGTTACTGAAGTAATAAAATATTGTATTAAAAGAATAAGTAATAGAGCTCATTTTTAATCACAATGCGTGTTGCTTAGTGCACTTCTTGTGCAAACGGGACAAGCAATACACACGACACATCGGACAGGTGCAAATAGTTTCTGGATAACAAGCCGACTTGCACCAAGTTGACTCCAGCTTACATGGGTGGGGTTGAACCTGCCCGTCTGCAGTCTATAAAGTTATTTGAACATCCCTTGCTCGTCACCAGCTTGTCTGACTGCTGTACGGCCAAGAATGGGTCAGGTCAATAATACCATTATTATTATTATTATTATTATTATTATTATTATTATTATTATTATTATTATTACAAGTGCATTCATCACCAGCTGGGCCATGTGATTACGTCGAGGAGCAAAACATGTAACAGTTTATTGCCATAGAAAAGTGAAATGGCCTTCACATCAGCTGGACATTTTTATATCTGCAATTAGGAGGAAATAAAAATAAATGACAGTGGAGACTTGAAATCATATTCTCTGGGCCAAAAATCCGGACTTCATTTAATTAAATATTTATATTTATTCCATATTTATATTTCTCTTTCGAACTGACTCTTCATATTTCTATTTAACGCCTATCCCTCTGGTTGGTGGTTATCTTGAATTCACTCATTGCTTTAGCTTGCTTTAATTTGAATCTTGTTGACGATCTTTTGGTAATTTTTGATTGGTTGTTACCTGTCCTTTCATCCTCACTCGCGCCGAGCGTCACCCTTCACACATTTTCCCTTAAAGCCGTGGTCCTCGTTTCGCCTTGCCACATGTGGTAACTTTCTGTCGTGGAGTGATGTACGTACAGTATTGAAATTTATCTTCTATTTACTTATGTTTAACTCTGTGTTTCTTATTTTGTGCTACGTTCAACTCCTTGGCAAACACATCACATTGGTGTGTTCCAAAAATGATTATTCTGTTGGTGCAATTATCTTTTAGCATTATTTCCGTATCTTATTGTGTTTCCCTCCTTCTCATGAGTTAACTACGTCACTGGTGGCTTTTCGCTTGTCTGGGTCCCTTAACTTTTGTCATGAGGTTTAGGGTGTGATTGAATAGCGTGGCTCCTCACATTTCCTGACGTTCTATTGCATTTGAATCGGTGAGTTGAAAAGGGTGCAGATTCCAAAATCATTACTTTTGAGTAGAATGAAAAAGCTATTTTGTAGCTATCCGAAAACTATGGATGGAAAAGTGGGCGCCTATATCCATCGTTCATCATCTTACTAACTACGGTAAATATAAGATGGAATTACTAGAAAAGGATGAGCAAAACACAGCAAGCTCGCAAGTTTATTAACAGAAAACAAGTACAAAACATTAGCTCTCCTAAACCTACCTAAAGAAATAACTAAATAAATAAATAATTAAATAATCGTGAATAATAAAATATTAATAATTATGGAAACTTAAATTCGGTCCGTGACCTCGCTGTTCTGTAATCAGCTGATTCATGTGGTTTCCTACCATTTTTAGGAGTATCAAAATAAAATAAAATAAAATAGCAAGAAATATTGATTTTACGAATAATAAAAAATAAACTAATTAAGGAACATCCTGTCCTTCCTATGCATTTAAATTCACATTCATGTTTTTAATCTATAAAATAACTCCTTATTTCTTCGGAGTTTCTAACACAATCAGCTGATCATCTCAAATATAAAGTACTGTGAACACTAGAAATAATATTATAAACTTCTGTACATTTATTTATAACGCTATATTCTTTATACTTCCACTTCTCTTCTTCATTCCAAACTAATGTTCATCATTCTCCTTAGAGAATCCTTCTTCTACATTTCCACGCAAAAATACATATAAAATACGCTACCCATTCATATCTGGTTTAAAATCGTCATATCCTGGCTTCAATTACCCCCTGCGTTAAGCTTAGCATTGTATAATATTGCATAATATTAATAATTCGAATAATTCTTGCGAATTATATCCACTTTCTGATGCATCCTAAAATACATCGGTATTAATTAATGAATTAATACAGTATGTTCTTGTTTTCTCCCATTTCAACTCCAGTACAAGAACACTATATATATGTTGTTGTTGCTTCCATTTAGAGGTTGGTACATCGTAGTCATCATCCCCATGTCCAAGGTTTGTGGAATATGTATATAATGACCTGTGTTATTCTGATGACTGTAAAAGTATGTGTAAGTGTAAATATTAGGGTCTATATTTCGGTCACCGGATTCACCTTCACAAGACATGTTGAGGAAAGATCAATCTCCGCAATAAAAGCCACAATGGAAATCAAAAGAATTCATAGCCTCTCACTAGAAACATCCATTTCACTGTTCAATCTGAAAATCGCCTCAATAGCATCATACGCAATTGAAATAGTTTGGCTACACTTGAACTACAAAACATCAAAGACCTGGATAGAGTTAAAGCCAGATACCTCAAGAAAACCCTGTGCGTATCGAAGTACGCCCCAACCAGATTAGTTTATTAACTGGTGGGAACAAAAACATTTATAGAAGACCTAATATTAAAACACAACCTGACTCAAACACAAGCATGCAACAAGTTCCTGGAAGAAAGAGCCCAGAAATCAACAGAAATAGACCCCGATTTCTACCGCACCCCAGCCGTGAAGGAGAAAGAATGGAGATCGGCCGGCTATGAACTACGACACCTCTACACCCGAGGAGCAATACACGGCTTCCACCATAAAATCTGCAACATGAAAGGTTACCACAACGCCGACAGTCAATGCGGCTGTGAACTCTGCAACCAATCCTGCACACAGTATCACCTATTTTAATGTACACAAGGAACAATACCAATCTCGCACTATGCAAAGGACGAATGTCAATGATATCTGTTATGCAATAATTCTGTACACATTGTGTTTAATTCCAATAATAACATATTTTGGGTAGGTGCCCCAGGAACTTGAATAAGTTACTAGCCCAGCATTTTCCTGGTGTAAGTGTGGGCAAATCCGGGAGAAGATCACAGGATGACCGACATCTGCGCTAGAACTCATACCTCGGAACTGGGGGCAAACTCGCCTACGCTCGCGGTAGGCTGTAGCTTGGGACTCTGGCACCACGCACCGTTTACACCAGTTTTTACGACACATTTCAATCAGCTTTTGACGTATTGACTGTTCTTGTTTTGTTTAATTATAAAATGCATTAATGCGCATGGACCGAACATCATATTTTTTTTAGTCGATTTTACCCTCCATGTTGGTTCTTCCCACGGACTCAGCGAGGGATTCCACCATTACCGCCTCTACGGGCAGTGTCCTGGAGCTTGCACATCTGGTCAGGGGGATACAACTGGGGAGGTGGGATCAGCACCTCGCCCAGGCGGCCTCACCTGCAAAGCGAACAGGGGCCTCATGAGGGAAGGGAGGGGAAGATTGGGAGGGATAGGCAAGGAAGAGGGATGGAGGCGGCCGTGGCCTTACAGTAGGTACCATCCCGGAATTTGCTCGAAGACGAAGTGGGAAACCACGGAAAACCACTTGGTGGGAATCGAACCCCCTCTACTCATTTGGACCACCCGAGGCTGAGTAGACCCCGTTCCAGTCCTCATACCACTTTTCAAAGTTCGTGGCAGAGCCGAGAATCGAACCCAGGACCTCCGGGGCGGCAAGCTAATCACGCTGACCACTACGCAACGGAGGCGACCACATCGGTTATTGTACACAATTAAATCGTTTTGATTTCACTGTGCAACTCTCTCCAGAATAAAAGATTTTTCAATTGGCCAGCTCTTGGGCGCTGCTTGCGAGGCTGGAGAGAACGAGTTGAGCTTATCCCTCGTCCTCCTTATTCATTCCGAGCAGATGCTGGATTATTATCTGAATTTACGGCATGGACGCCGCCTGCCTAGGTCTTACTTATTATGCACCCCTAGCCATTGGTTTAATTTGTCTCTTTATCTTTTAACTTGTTTTCGTAATCCGTCCTCCTTTTCCAGTTAGATTAGAAACGTAACACGTAGCATTATCTCAAACTTGGTTCTAGTCCCACTGGAATAAGTAACCGGTTAACGTGTTATAAAAAGAATGGTTCCTTCCATCTCAAACGCGTCTTAAGTTGGTGAAAAGAACAGTTGAAATACTCAGCAATTTTCTAGGTTTGCGCCGTGTCTTGTGTGGAGTTTCGCCTAGGACACCAAGCTGTCTCATCAGCGGGCTCTTGGTGTCCCCGCCCGGACCCCCACAGGAGTAGCGAACAGCGCGCTACCTCCTTTCTTATGAGCGCACCTGCGTCTCCTCACTGCGAGAACTAAAAGCTCAAGCAGTCATAACCTCCCTATGAAGGCTTCCAAAAATATGGTATATTGGCTTCCATGACCAGTGAACTACTTTTCAATAAGGATTCTTTTTATGGCCCATGGTGTGATCACGTCCTAGCTCATGAACCATGTGCATCGGCTGAGTGGCCTAGTAAGTGGTCATGACAGCCGGGATACCGATTACTACGGAATAGGAGTGAGCGTCTTGGATATATTCTGAGTCGTGACACTTCTTGAAGGCAGCTGGGACTACCCAATTCGCTTGTTTTTTCCCTGATATGAAACTCATGGGGCGCTGTGTAAGTAAGGCTAGCAACCTGCTTCACTTGTACTTTGTAACCTTCCGAACAATGTTTTCAGCAAGCCTCGGACCTATGGGAGTGATGGAGTCCCACTCCTATCTGACAGTTCATAGACTCCTTAGAATCGAACAAGTAATCGATCTGGTATTTGAGAGGGTGCTATTAATATCGAAGGGGATAAGGGAAGCACGAAAGTAGAGCCAGGTGAGTAGCCTCACTTTCCTGGTTAACGACCGGCGACTCAAACGTTAAGCATTAGCACGAGCCGACAATAGCCTTTATTTATGGCTGACAAATACCTGACGGTTCTTGACCAATAAGTTGCTTCCTCCATCTGTCCAGGAGGAATGCAGACAAGGTGTTGCCGCCAGTCCTGTCTACCTGCCCACCGGCCTTAAGCCGTGAATGCCTCGGCACCCCACAGCTATGGAATGTAAACATCCGTCCAGCAAGAGTTCAAAGACGAGCCGGTCGTTAACGAGGAAAGTGAGGCTACTACCTGACAGGATTGTATATTCTAGGGAGGCCCCGAGCTTTCTTTCTTCAGGGGGAACGTGGGGGAACGCGTAGGCTACCCCTTAAACATTTGAAAACTGTTCAAGAAAAAATATTGGTACATTTGGATCTAGTCCGGCAAATATAACTTCCGACTTGAAAGTGTATCGATCAGCTGGCGTCAATGCGCTGTTCACAATAGCTGGAGGAGATTTCGAGTACTCTGCGATTTAAATCGATCAATCGAATCAGTTTATTTTGGTCGGCAACTCGGCACTCCATTCTTATAAGCACGCAGGCTAATGTTTGGAGGCAGGGTAGGTTGTTATTTTGTGTGTGTGGTGAGTTTTGAAGGATGAAGAAAATAACGAACTATGAAACATCCACCCAGGCATCGAAAAAGCTAAAAGTTAATGATTCGAACACAAACAATGACCGGATTTTGTAAATTGCCGAAAATTGCAAGATCGTGATGTTTTGTCAACTACAACTGAGAGTAGGCCTAGCCCTTAATTTTTGTTTAGAAAACAAGCACTGGGTAGGCCTACTAATGACGTTCAGTTAAAGGGGATTGAAGGAAGTAGGCCTACCTGTAAGGCGTTAAACGAGGCAGAGCAAATTGGAGAGTAGGCATGTACAGTATGTCAAGAGAGCCTTGCGAGAGACTGGCGAGCCACGCGGCTCATAAGCCGCTTGAGGAAAAAGTAAATGCCCGAGCCTTCTAAGAGCATTATTTGAGCCATAATGATCGCGAGCAGAATCAGTCATTAGATGTTGTTTCCACATGCAAAACGGATGTCTTCCGAAGAAGAAACTCTGCTTGTTGTGATGGTTGCGTGTGGCGCAGCTATGATAATAACCAATTTAAATGAAAATGAAAATAAACCCCGTCGGTTTTGGCGCAATGATCTGTACAAAAGACGAAGTGGGTCCGAATTATTGTTGGACATGAAGTTCCAGAGCATTAGTGGTCAGTATAAAAAATTCGCAAGGACGTCGCCTACTGACTTGGAGACTTTACTAAGCAGAATAGGTCACAAAATCTCGAAACAGGAAACAAATCTTCGCTCTCCGATTTTGGCTCAAGACAGGTTCGCGATTTTGATTTTCCTCTTTACATAGATAATACAATATAGTTTATAGTTTGCAATCATCCACGGATCGTCCCATTGATGCAACGATGTCGCGCCAGCTATCCTCATTTACATTTTTTGTAGTGATTGTCATGTTTCGGGTCCCATAACACAGAATGTGACCGATACGTATCGATTAGCGTACGAACATCATCTTCGGATCAGGCCGCCATCATGCTGTGGCTCACAGAAGCAGGTACAGACTTGCGAGCATGTATATCTGCAGTTCACACTGTCACTGTGCGTTCCTTTGTGCTCGCTGTAAAAACCGACTTCAGCCGGTTCAGATTGAGCGACTCAAGGTCGGCTCGAACTAGGCTCAGAAGCCCGTACACACTGACGACACTGGTAGTGTGAGCGGCTCATGAACCGCTCAGCTCGCAAGTGTGTACCCGCCTTTAGAGAGTAACATAGTTTCTGCCAGGTGCGTAAATGAACGGTTAATGTGGATAGATTTCGAAATGTCAGGAAAGCAGGTCAGGATTGTTTCAATGTAAGCTCCATATGAAGGGGTGGATCATAACGAAGTAAACAGATTTTATGAGGCACTGGGTGATGTGGTAGTGAGAGTTTACAATAAATTAATACACGGTATGCTCCTAGGATAGAAATTGGGACATAGGGGTGTGAGAAGTTATTGGTGAGGATAGCGAAGCGAACACTAATGGGAAACTTTGTTGGAGATCTGTGCTAGCATGGGGTTAGCTATTGCAACATTCTCCAAGTATATGGATTTATTATTTATTTATAGTATGGCTTTTACTGCCGAGAGTGTCCGAGGACATGTTCAGCTCGCCAGAGGCTGTAGCTGCTTCAAGCGGACACTCATAGGGTGAGCTACAAGTGCCGTTCAATTACAAGTAGTTCCAACTTTCGCTACCATATGTAAATGATACCTAGTGGTGAACGTTGGAACATTGATAGAGCGTTCCAACGAAATCCAACCTAGAAATTTAGCTTCACAAAAGTTTAGACTGAGGAAGGATCTTTTACATGCCATAAATCTATGACATGGGACCGCCGGCTTCATCACCCCTCCGAAGGAAGGCATACTAAAGAATTTTAACGCTCTTAAGAAATTCGACGACTTCGGTCGGGTTTAAACCCGCTATCTTGGGCAAAGCAGTTCAGCATGCTACCAACTACGCCACCGAAGCCGCTAAAGTATATAGAGATTCACTGATACACATGGGAGGGTAGAGTAACGAGATCAATAACAGAAGTAGAGAGATGAGGAGAGTTTCAAGTCAGAGACAAGTGAATAGTCAACCGGCAATACATCTAGTTGAAAATGTAATTAATATCTCGCGAACCAATAATTGGATTTTAACATATGAGGTGTCGTAGGACTCGGGGTAACGCCCCCTTTCCTAAGGAGAACACGTTATATTTTTTTAATGAAACTTTCTGCTTTGGAAAGTAGGCTATATGTCCAACACGAATAATCATAGAACGTTGTGCAATAGCTCAAACGAATGGTCCTTATGTCCTTTATGGTTAGAACAAATATGGATTTTTATTTTCAAAAAAGTTTAAGTTTTAATATTGGCTATATTTCCGAAATTAGAAATTTTACAAAGAAGTGTGTTTGACTTAAATTAAAGGTCTTTACCGCCTCTACCCCCAAAATAAGTCTCAGGTCTCTAGGACAAAAACTAGTAGTAGTGGGAATTACAGGTCCTATTTAGAATCGCCTATGTGATTGAATACTCATGCCTATGTTGGAAAATGGTTATCTTGTGAAGGAATGGTGCTAGAGGGTCAAGTGAAGAGTCGTTTAAGGGTATTTTTTGTGATCTATCTTATGGATGTCTTATTTTTTTAATAGGTTGAATATTTGACAATGCGGGAAATTGATTTTTGGGGTAAAACATGATTTTTAGAATTTTCGTTATATCTTAAGAACCATTATCGCTAGAGACTTGTACGAGGTGTCAAAGGACTTGGGGTGACGTCCCTCTTTCTGAATGTATTATTTATTTTTCAAAAAAAATTGACAAACGGCCTAACGATACATTTTTTTAAATACCTTTTTAAATTTTATTTTTAATAGTGGTAGTGTAAGTTACCTAAACAGACCCAGCCTGGGGCTGAAAACTGTACAAGAAAATGATGATGATGAGTGTAAGTTACCTGCCCCACTTAGACAACCATTTGTAACTTACCTTGTCCACTTGGACAAACAGAGTAACTTCTCTCCTATGGAGAAACATTTATATATACCAGGTGGTAGGGTGTTAGCACACTAAGTAGCACAACAGATATTATCATGACATCTGACTACCATCAGTAACTCTGAATAAACTTGTGATTGATTGTAAGAAAAGACTGTATTAGACAAGAACTGACAACGATTCTCGTCTCACACAAACTATTTACACTGGCTATCATTTTCCTTTGGTTTTGAAGAGACATGTGACCTGTATAGAATAACTGGGTGTTGGCAACAGGTGTAGGCCACTCACGTAACAGAAGATTCTTGTAGATCATCTTGGCGCTTTCTCGAAGGATTATAATTTCCTATAGCTTTCTAGTTCAGACTGTTATTGCATACTATGCTCACACGGATGAATATCTAGCCGCGTCTCGAAATGCGTTTAGTACAGATACTTTATATAACTTAACCATAAAATCCTTAGACGTGTCCGTCCAAAAACTAGTTATATACATTATCTTACAGTATTTACACGTGGTCCACATACTCCTGCGGTAATAATACTGCTTGTTGATAATCGCATTGCCGTAACCTAACACGGTTATGTGTGGTTACAATACTTCGCACAAACGAATATAATTACTGATTTGGTACAGGAATTACTTATACCGCGAGCACAATGGTACTTTCATCTCTAATAAACTTTCGGCTAGTCCGAATGAAGTTGTAACACAACCATTCAGTTCAAAGCCACAAAATCAAGTAAACTCCAGGCTAGTCCGGATGACTTCGTAATACAACCGTTCACTTCAGGAACTCAAAATCAAGTGAAGTCTACACACACTTGCCCCCACTCGCACCATCCAACAGTCACAACCTCCAACCCAGACAATTACATGAAAACAATCTCGAACCCTCAATAAAGCCATGAAATATACTTGCAATATGACCTCTGTCACTGTCCTTGGCCAAGAGCAAAGCCTCACTATACAAAGAGATCTAAATTTGGATTGGAACTTTCGTATTGCCACATATCCTGGTACTGGCAGACAAAAAGCTTGTACATATGATGACATTTTCTTACAATGAAATAAAAGTCCCTAGACGGAATCCTTGTAATATACACAATTATATGCTTAATAACTACAACCCTATAAACTAAAATGATGGGGATGATCGATGGTCATAAAATAAAATGATATGAAACACGATAGCCTAACTTGACTTGTTCCCAAGACTCTGAGTTGCAGGTTGGAGTGTACTATTGTAACCTGGACAGTTACAATAACGCCCCTCTGGGATTCACACATGTGAAACAAGAGTGAATCACAAACACTCAGGAAAACACACAAACAAAACACAACAAAATACCCTGACATGAAAAAATAGACCCTGGAAAACATATTTCCAACGTTCAACATCTCACATTCTCATTCTTTCGAATTTCATTTGTGTCCTTTCTCTCTCTCTCAGCTCTCAATTGAATTAGCGTCTTATATGTACACTTAATATCTTCATCTGAATGTGAGACCCTAACAAATTCTTATGATGTGTCGTAAGCCATGGTATCACCTGCACAGGATTTACCATTATCATGCTTACCTTCTCTTTTACTCGCATTTAATACTTGCCATCTGGCCTCTTCGTCAAATTTCTTGAGTCTCTCATACCATCCCAGTCCGTAAAAGTAGATTAGAAGAAAGCCATGCCAGTTCATATTGTAGAATGATATCTACGCAAGTTCCTAATATTATGAGTGTTGATTGACTTACCGTCCTGGTCCGTTAAACTATATGCACACTCACCAATACGTTTAAACAGCTGAAAAAACTTCCCCATCTCCTTATCCACAGCTGAAGACGGATATGGAACCCTCAGAGGCACCTGATCGCCTACTTTAAAATAATCAAACTTTACCCGCATCTGCTGGCACCTACGCTTATTCCCTGCCTTGATTAAATTATCCCTAGCCAGTTGGATACAAACATCCTTCCCAATCTCCTCTCCCGTGGCCAAACCTAGCATTCTAGCAAGCTCATTGGTTGGCTTCTACCATACTGAATGTCATAGGGAGTGCATTTCACACTCTCATGGAACGTACTATTGAACCATCGTTCAATATCTCCCAACTTGGAGAACCATGCATTGTGGCGATTGCTCACATAGGTACGAAATACTCGCCCTAATTCTTTCATAACTCGTTCGGACAAATTCCCTCGAGGATATTGAATAGATGAGAATATGTGCTTGATACCCAATTCACTCAACTTGGTTTTCCAGATCTTAGAGGTGAATTGGCTACCATGATACCCAATTCACTCAACTTGGTTTTCCAGATCTTAGAGGTGAATTGGCTACCATAGTCTGATAGTATCCTGAGAGGCCCCCCAAACTCAGGTACATACTTATCAGTAATCTGTAGGACACAACCCTTCCCGGTCGCTTTTCCCAGGGGATACAGTTTGACGAGTTTACTAAATGCGTCAACAACCACGAAGATATACTGATACCCAAACTGAGCTTTGACCAATGGACCATACAGATCGACACCGAGTAAATCCCTTGGATTTTCTGTGATCACCATTTGCCGAGGTCCCTCAAGAAACCTCGTTGGGCATTTACACTGTTGACACGAGTCACAACTTGCCAGGACTTTCCTAATCTGCCTTCCCATGTTCTTCCAAATGAAATGCTGCTGAACAGCGAAAAGAACCTTGTTTGATCCAAAATGCCTTAAAGTCTTGTGAAAATGATGAAAATCCACAACCTGCTTCCAGTCTCCGACCTGTTCAGGAATGAAATGAATGAAGCCCCCATCTAGCGGCGAGGATATGATGTGTGCCGGCTGCAAAAGCCTGTCGCACTCCTCTGGGGCAATGATTAAATGAATGACAGATGAAATGAAATGATAGTGCAGAGTGTTGCTGGAATTAAATTGTGACAGGGAAAACCGGAGTACCCGGAGAAAAACCTGTTTGCCTCCGTTTTCTCCAGCACAGATCTCACATGGAGTGACCGGGATTTGAACCACGGACCCAGCGGTGAGAGGCCGACGTGCTGCCGCCTAAGCCACGGAGGCCTGTGCCTTAAAGCCTTGTGATGATACCAAATCATCGTTACCTGAAATGTGCTTGACACACACACTCTCCATGCACCTTCATGGCACAGACTTGCCAAGAAACATCACTCCAACTTGTACTAATACTTCCCAACCTTAATTCTACTGTCCACATCCATAACTCTCAACTTAATTAAGATCTCACCCAAGACCTCATCCTTCTCCTGCTTTACAAGCAGATTCCCTAAGCAGCGTATCTCATCATCACACTCGCTTACCTTGGTTAATCGGACTACAACACCTTGTTGTAACTCCAGTACCTGATGACCGTCATCACCCTCAATATTCCTACTAATGAATTCAGCCACAATGTTCTCAGTTCCCTTAATATGTCTTACATCAAAGTCATATTCGCTTATAGCCAATATCCACCTTGACATCCTATTCGAAGTGAGCTTGCAGGATCCAATAAACAGTAATGCATGATGGTCAGTCAGTATCTGCAACTTACTGCCCAACACATAACTCCTAAATTTCCCTAGAGAGTATACGATTGCTAACATCTCTATCTCAGTAATTGTATACCTCTTCTCCGCCATGCTTAGCCCTCTGCTTGCTAATGAGACAATCCCTAGATTACCCTCACTATCCTCCTGACACAAAACGTCTGAGATGCCTTGCATGCTCGCATCAGTCATCAAAATGTAGGGACAATACAGACGAGGATACCTAAGCATGACAGTCTCTACAAAGCCCCTCTTCATCTCCTTGAAAGGCTCATCGTGCACCTGGGTCCATACCCACTTAGTACCCTGCTTCAGCAATTCCCTAAACGGTTCTACAAGACAGGAATATCTAATTACGAATCTATGAAAATAATTAAAAAAACCTGATATAGATCTCAATTGTTTGGCGTTACGTAGTGTAGCAGTGTTCTAATCGTGACTGTTCGGGGGACACCCCTTGTGTTGTGATGGTGTGCCCCAAAAATGTAATCGATGTTGTGAAAAAAAGAGACTTCTTAAGTTTAATTGTAAATTCCCCATACCTTAATTTTTCCAAAACAAATTCTAAGTGATCCAGATGTTCATTTTATGAGTAAGATGCAACAATTAAATCATCTATGTACATTGTCACAAACTCGTGTGTGTCCCTCCGTAACACTAGATTTAAGGCTCTAATCAACGCTGAACTGCTAGTCTTTGTTCCGAACGGAACGACCCTAAATTGGTACAAACCACTCTTAAAACTAAACACAGTCAACATCCTGTCCTGTTCTCTCAACGATACCAGCCAAAATGATGCACTCCGATCCATAGAGGAAAACCATTGCTTACCATTGAATTTCTGAACCAATTCCTCAATGCATTCTGGCCTCTGTTTGTCCCCAGATATCCTAGAATTGAGTTGCCTGGCATCAATACACAACCTGGCTGAGCCATCACTCTTCCCAACCACAACTAAAGGATTCAGATATGCACTAGTTGAAGGTTCAATAATACCCTGAATCAGCATAATACCTATTTATTTCTCCACAGCATTAGCAAATTTGTGTCGTATCGGGTACTTGGGTCCAAAAAACATAGAATGATCTACAATTTCGAACTGATGCGTATAGGCATGTGTTAGCCCTGGCTTGTCACTAAAAACTTCTTGGTTTACCTCTAAAACCTCTAACAAATTATCTCTGTCCTCAACACTTAAAACACTCTTATTCACCGCCTGCTGGAGTTGATCACACATATCACCCTCCACAGCAATGTGACATTAGTGCACAACTTTCTCCTCATCGTCAGGATTACCTTCTGACATCTCCCCTACAGTGACTTCAATAACAAATGCCTTTACTGTCTTACGCTTGCATTTCATTCTCATCTCCTGGCTTATATCCCCCCTCACAAAGTTGATAACACCCCGGTCAAAATCAATGACAGCACTATGCTCGTTCAACCAGTCTACCCCTAAAATCACTTCATAAATTAGGTTAAGAATTACCAAGCAAGTCTTGTGGTCAACTTCATTACCAATCCTCATGGGCAACAACACCTGCTTTCCCACTCTTTGGGATTTATTATCAACAGCAGTTACCACACATGTCGACTTAACTGGAATTTCTTCCAACTTACCACCATCCTTAATTAAAGTGACATAAAATCCCTTACTGATAACACTTCTCTCACTCCCCGTATCCAATAATGCCTGCACACTCTTACCTAGTATGCTCAACTCAACAGTTGACGTAAAAGCCTCCTTCTCACCGATACACGAAAACTCCTGCTGGTCAGCTAGCAGATCCTCCCGACTCATAGGCATAAGATCCTCCTCACCCACAATAACACATTGTCTGACTTCATTACTCACGGAATGCCTGACTGACCTCCCTACACAGCCCGTTCGGAGTTTAAAGCTCCTTGAACACCTTGTTCCTGTCTCCTCTGGTTCACCTGTACTCTCTCGTTACCACCTTCATGACGCCCCACACCTTTGTGGTAGTTACCTTCCTGACTCTGCGAATTATCCTGACGCTCCTACCTCTCTGATAGTATTCCTGCCTCTGCTGATAATCTCTTTGCCCCTGATTAAATATACCCCTATTAGACTCCTGATTATTCCCCCTATTGCCCCTAAATTCCTGTTTGACCTCTGGCCTCTCCATATGCTGCTTGCCTAAAGCGTCAAAACTAGTAAGAAGCTCTTCCAACGCTTCTACCGTCCTAACCTTCTGCATACAAGCTGTCTCCTGAATTCTAGGTGGAAAGTGCTTCAACATGAACCTAACCACATCATTGTCAGAGGTCAGCCCATCCAAATTCATCCAAGTACATCAGCCAAAAAATATTCCGTTAGGGGCACCCCTTCTCTCTCCTTAAATTTCCCAAAAAATAATTACTCCCTTTCCCTAGACTGTACCTCCAGAACTTAGCTTTGAATTTATCCCTGAATTCCCTTAAGCTACTCATGTTAGGCCTGTATATTTGGAACCATGCTTTCACATCCCCCGGAAATTAATTAGACAAGATTTCCAACACTGTTTCCCATTCGACTACTCCGTCGTCTAGATCCTTGCTGAATTTCTTCTCAATGGTTTTTAAAAACTCCATGGGATTGAACTGCCTTGAAACAAATTGTGGCAGACCAGGGTCTCTGAGTAGCAGACTAGATGGCATCACAACCCTTTGACTCATAGGTCTTTCTTTCAACTCTCTTCTGACCTTGATCAGCTCCTGCAGCTTTTCGTTCTTCTCGGTCAATGCCACCTGCCTCCCTCTCAGACCCTCAATCCCCCCAACTTATTCTCAACGGCTCCTACTCTATCTAAATATTCCCTCTTATTCCCACTTACAGTGTTGCATATCTCATAACGCTTTCCCCTCACATTTTGTACCTCTGCCCTTGAACTAGATATTTCTGACTTAATTTTCTTCATTTCTACATCCTGCTAATCCTGATGGCCTTCCATCCCTTCTAGTCTACTTTTAATACTGGCCTGATTCCGCTGCATTTCTGCCCTGATTTCCTCCCCCTGATTACTAATTTTCCCACTTAATTCCAGGTTCATACTCTCCATCCTACTATTTAGTACAGACTTATGGTCCTGTAATTCTTTGCTGAGAATCTCTATCCTTGTGTTCGTGGCCCTGTTACTCACCTGAATTTCCTTACTTACAGATTCCTTCACTTGTACTATCTGTTTGGTCACTGACTCTACCTGTTTGGTCACCGGATATACCTTCTCATTCACATAGCCTACCTGCTCACTCATCTTGACCATGCTGGACTCTATCTTCTCATTCACGGATGCTTTCACTTCTCCTATCTCCTTACTCATAGACTCTCCTTGCTTCTTAATCTCTCCTATTTCCTTACTTACAGATTCTCCCTGTTTCTTCATTTCTGCTATTTCCTTACTCACAGTTTCTCCTTGAAGCCTCCGTGGCATAGGCGGTAGCACGCCGGCCTCTCACCGCTGGGTTCGTAATTCCAATCCCGGTCACTCCATGTGAGATTTGTGCTGGACAAAACGGAGGCAGACAGGTTTTTCTCCGGGTACTCCAGTTTTCCCTGTCAACAATTTCATTCCAGCAACACTCTCCACTATCATTTCATAAATTCATCTGTCATTCATTTAATCATTGCCCCAGGGGAGTGTGACAGGCTTCGGCAGCCGGCACAATTCATATCCTCGCCGCTAGATGGAGGCTTCATTCATTCCATTCCCTGACCCGGTCGGTCGACTGGAAGCAGGCTGTGGATTTTCATTTTTCACAGTTTCTCCTTGCTGTTTTATACTTTTCATTTCGTTCAGTAGCATTTGGATCAAACTAGCGTTCATATCCCACCCATTAAAATTTAAGTTACTGCCTTCAGCAATCAGCTGCGACTCAGTGGTAACAATGGTATCCGATGTTCCCATTGTCTTTTCCTCATCTCCCTCACTGCTACTTCCCCCCGTTTCCTGATAACCTGACATCTTACTGTTTGGATTCTTCACAACCCTGGATCTTAATTCTAAATTGTCAGATTTGTGCATACCCCTTACAATAAAAAAATTACTACTGACCCTACTACTCCCAAGGTGTCTATCGGCTGTGCGCATATGTGCCCTGATAATCTCTGTTATGCTTCCCTATTCTATCACCACGTTGAGGCGCTATTTGTAAGTTACCTGCCCCACTTGGACAACCATTTGTAACTTACCTTGTCCACTTGGACAAACAGAGTAACTTCTCTCCTATGGAGAAACATTTCTATATATATATATATATATCTGGTGGTAGGGTGTTAGCACACTAAGTAGCACAACAGATATTTTCATGACATCTAACTACCAACAGTAACTCTGAATAAACTTATGATTGATTGTAAGAAAAGACTGTATTAGACATGAACTGACCAGGATTCTCGCCTTACACAAACTATTTACACTGGCTATCATTTTCCTTTGGTATAGATGAGACATGTGACCTGTATAGAATAACTGGGTGTTAGCAACAGGTTTAACAGAAGATTCTTGTAGATCGTCTTGGCGTTTTCTCGAAGGATTATAATTTCCTATAGCTTTCAAGTTCAGACTGTTATTGCATACTATGCTCACACGGATGTATATCTAGCCGCGTCTCCAAATGCGTTTAGTACAGATACTTTATATAACTTAACCATAAAATCCATACACGTGTCTGTCCAAAAACTAGTTATATACTTTATCTTACAGTATTTACACGTGGTCCACATACTCCCGCGGTAATAATACTGCTTGTTGATAACCGCATTGCCGTAAACTAGCTAGGTTATGTGTGGTTACAATACTTCGCACAAACGAAAATAATTACAGATTTGGTACAGGAATTACTTATACCGCGAGCACAATGGTACTTTCATCTTTAATACACTCTCGGATAGTCCGAATGAAGTTGTAACACAACCGTTCGGTTCAAAACCACAAAATCAATTATACTCCAGGCTAGTGCGGATGACTTCTTAATACAACCGTTCACTTCAGGAACTCAAAATCAAGTGAAGTCTATACACGCTTGCCCCCACTCGCACCATCCAACAGTCTCAACCTCCATCCCAGACAATTAAATGAAAACAATCTCGAACCCTCAATAAATCCATGAAGTAAACTTGCAATATGACCTCTGTCACTTTTTTTTCGGTTCGTGTGGCCTCCTCAGAGGCCGAGTGCAGGTCTTTCTATTCGACGCCCGTGGGCGACCTGCGCGTCGGGATGAGAGCTGGAATGGATGAAGATCAATGAAACTGGGCAAGGATGTGGAAGGAATTGGCCGTGGCCTATCAGAAGGTACCGTCCCAGCATTTGCCTGGTGTTGAAATTGGGGAACCCACGGAAAACCATTTCATGGACGGCCGACGGTGGGGCTCGAACCCACGTGTCTACCGAGTCAGCAGAGAGCTTGGTCCCATGATCTAACGCTGTGCTTTAGCCAGCGGAGCCACTGCTATCGGTACCTCTGTCACTGACCTTGGCCAAGAGCAAAGCCTCACTATACAAAGAGATTTAAATTTGGATTGGAACTTCCGTACAGCCACATATCCTGGTATTGGCAGACACAAAGCTTGTACATATGATGAAATTTTCTTACAATGAAATAAAAGTCCCTAGAAGGAATCCTTGTAATATACACAATAATATACTTAATAACTACAACCCTATAAACTAAAATGATGGGGATGAATGATGGCCATAAAATAAAATGATATGAAACACGATAGCCTAACTTGACATGTACCCAAGTCTCGGAGTTGCGGGTTGGAGTGTACTATTGTAACCTGGACGATTACAGTAGTAGAGAGAGAGAAGCAGTACCGGTTGTGTTCAATTGAGCATGTTGCTGGCCATGGTGGCTGTGCTCAATAGATCAATCGATATTTCACAAACCATTGATCGGACAGGGTGATGCGGCGACTCGTTTTAAGTTTCTTTTTCTTTCCTATGGCGCACTTATTTACCGATAAGACCCAAAACAGCAAGGTCATTGACTTTGGTAGACTTTGATAGACAGCGAACCTGTAATGTTAGAAAGGTGTGCTATAGCTCATTAGTAGGGGGGTAAGGCGGTTTCCAACCAGTGTCATGGCCGCCACGTGAGTCCAAGCCAATATCTCGCAAACCGATGGTCGGATTTTAATAAACGAGGTGTCGTTGGACTCGGGTTGACGCCCTCTTTCCAATGGACCACTCATTTCAACCCCTAAATAAAACCTACCCCTACTAGGGGGTGAAATTGTAATTTTTTAGTGAAAGTCTCTTTCCAAATGGGACATGTGTAAGCTGCGCTGCTAAAATGAACTTAAACGTGGTTGCTCATATAGTGCATGCGTTTTACGAGATGCCGCTATGGATGAACATTCTTGTTTTTGTTTTTTACGCATGCGCACTGGGGATTTTTGTAAGAGGGCGAGCTCTTTGAAAAAAATGATTGATAAGAAGAGGTTTTGGTGGTGAGGAGAGAATCAGATAGTCGCCTACTTTCCTACGACGTTTGTCGATATCTCTCAAACGCAAGGTCGGATTTGGACGTGTGACGTGTCAAATCGCTTGTCTCGAAGCCCTATACATGTTATTAATAGGTTAGAGTTTTGAGAATGAGGGAAACAGGCTTTTTTGGGGTAAAACCATGATTTTAGACTTTTTCTGATATTTCACGAATGCATGGTCGGATTTGGTCCTATGACGTGTCAAATGGCTTGTCTCGAAACCCTGTGTATTTTGGTAATAGGTTAAAGCTTTTGAGAATGAGGGAAACAGAATTTTTTGTTGTAAAACCGTGATTTTAGACTTTCTGTTATATCTCACAAACCAATAACGCCAGAGACGTATACGAGGGGTCGTAGGACTCGGGGTGACGCCCCTTTCCTCTCCCCTTTTGAATATAGTATTTATGTTTAAAAAATGCGAAAGGGTCTAACGACACTTTTGTTGAAAACATTTTAGTTTTTAAAACTTTTTCTTTTAATCTTTCTAAAATGTTCATGAAGAGTGGTTGCAGATAGAGACGATACCACTGGACACGTGTTTCAACGAAGCTATTACTGGCCACGGTGGTGATATACCAATACAGTATTCGCTATTTCGATGAGACGGCGGGTCGAGGGTTCGTTTTCCGATTTTTCCTATGATGGAATACCTAATACCTAAACCCCCTGAAGGGGGTCTTTAACATGTAAACGATTATGAGTGACATGGCAAATGATAATTCCTTGATCCGATGAAGTTAGCTTTAGATAGAACAAACAGAACTTGGTTATATGGTGCTTGAAGTGAGTATAGAAAACAAACTTGCTGGGGCAGACTGACAGGATGTGGATGTTATTTGAGCTTATTGGAATGCCTTGACTTGACTTGACAACAGGGCAATGAAAAAAGCACAGAGATGCTGAGGACACTTGAAGGTCAAACGATATGGCAACCATGGTGGGAGGGGGAAGCTAGGATGATGTCGCCGATCATGTTCAATGTTCAATGAATGAATTTAAATTTTGCGAAGCATTGTTTGGAGAGGGTCATGGGACGACTTGTTTTAAGGATATTTATTTTTTCGATCTTTCTTATGGTGGTCTCATTGATTGAAATCATCCAAAACTGCTAGGGCATGGCCTTGAGA
The DNA here is from genome assembly GCA_946902985.2 of Meconema thalassinum. Lineage (NCBI taxonomy): Eukaryota > Metazoa > Arthropoda > Insecta > Orthoptera > Tettigoniidae > Meconema > Meconema thalassinum. The sequence goes on along the minus strand of OX336389.2, from coordinate 1,480,045,760 downwards.
TTTTATAAACTGATAATGGGATTTTGACATACAAGGTCCACTCAGAACTTGACATGATGTCATTCTTTTTATGGCTTATGAATTTCCCCAAAAAAGACCCAAAACAACAAGATCATAGACTTTTGCTTTTCTTAATATATTGCAAACCCATAATGTTAGATGTTTACTGTGAGTGACGAAACCTAGCTAGGTAAAGAAAGAATTATTGTAGGATATATGTATGGTGACTGACACGTCTTTGAACATTGGAACTTGTTTTCAGATCTGAGTGTAGTACATAGGGAGTATAGGTTGTAGGCATGGCTTGACAAACGGTGCACACAAAATTCAATTTATCGATTCAAGAATTATGAGTAGACTATCATTAATTAATTGGTTAAAGAGTGTAGCTAAAAATAAAAAAGTGACTACATTAAACTAAACTGAACCAAGTCGAATCAAACCCAACTGAACCAAACCAAGCCTAAAGCAAACCAAACCTAATCAAGAACAAGCCAAGGGCTTAAGTGTAAAACTTGTGGGGGAATGCAGTCATTGGCAATGTCCAAAGAAAGGGATAACGCTCTACCTTTAGAGGGTGAGGTAAAGCTAGCGCATGGTGCTAATGCATATTCCCAAGTACATGAACCACACACACACACAACTATCCTATGCTGTTTTTATGAGTTGACTGTTAAAACTTACTCAGTGGTTACTGAGCAAGATGGTCGCTACACACAACAAGCTTTAAATACTTGAGGCTAATAATCTATACACACACACGCACTCGCTTGTTCTAAACTAAACTGTCTCGCTGGCAGTGCTCACACAGTAGGCAAATGACAAATGCTTGGCTAACCGAAATACAATCATTTTCGGTTGTCTAATGATACCAGCTAGCCATTACATGCTATAGTGGTGAGCACATGTGCCTCTTGCACTGGAGATCGTAACTCGATTTCTAGCTCTAAGGCCTAGAACGAATCAAACTAAGAAAGAATGGTATGGTGACGCAGTAGTTAAACTGTTAGCCTTTCAATAAGGTAGACTAGGGTTTGATTTTGGGTTAATATACATGTCATAAACAAACAAACAAACAAAAAAAGCGGAGATAATGTTTAAAACTGATTACACTTGTCTCTTTTCAAATTATTACTTAGATTACAAATACAAAGGTGGACTGGGTTTGATATACAGTTAATGCTGCCTATCGCATACTAGCCTGTAAGAAAGCCAAACAAGCAAAAGGCGTAGGTAGAGCAGTGGTAAAATCACTATGTGTAGAGAACTACCTAACGGTTTTATGAACTGGCAATGCTATGTCGCATAAACAGTGCAGGATACAATCCGGCAACCATAATTTTTATCTTGTGGAACAGAGAAAATGCAATTTTACCTTGATGGATAGCAAATGAGTGCAGATGAATGACCTATGCATTAGCCTACCATAGGGTTATAACCACGAGGTGGAGGTGTGACTTTTATATTTTATTGTTTAGAGACATGGCTTTTTTGTAACCAGTAGATTTAGTATTTTGTAAATATTCATTTTTGTAATTGTAAATAGTGGAAACATTTTTTTTGTAATAGTAAATGTTAAATGTATAACTAAAAGTTATTTGGGATAAGTGTGCATGTCAAGGATAAATAGCGTGGTTGTATTTGTTTTCAAAGACAGGTATGGTTGTGTGAATGTATGACTATAGATAGAATGATAGAGAGAGAGAGAGAAAGCTTGTGTGTGTGTGTGTGTGTGTGTGTGTGTGGGTAGCATTGATTTTTCAACCAAAGCAAACACGGCAAGGTAGGATGGTGGGGTAATTAATGTATATAGCAAATGGTAAATAGTATACTATATTTTTTAACACTTGTGTTTTTTTAATGCAGCAGTAGATAGGTGTTATTTTGTAAAACAGTCTTACCTACAGTAGTAGTAGTAGTAGTAGTAGTAGTAGTAGTCCTATATGTTTTTGGAAACAAACAGAAAGAGAATGCACTATTGCCATGGCCAAGCACTTCCATTAAAGTGATTTCAAGAACATTTAAATCAGCAAATGTGTGTTTTACAAAACTAAACATTCAGCATGGACTAAATCATAAACGTGTCTTCTGTGATATGGAAAAAATAGGAAATCCATGTTTCCATATCATCACAATTTAAAAACTTAAAACTGACATTTAAAAAATGTAAATGGGAAATTGGCAAATGTGTAAACAACAAAATGGAAAATTCTTGTTTCCATATCATGAAATCCAAAAACTTTAAACTGACATTTTCAAATCGTGTACATGGAAAATTGACAAATGGCAATGTGTGAAATGTGGAAATGAAAAAATATGAACAAATGGCTATCATTATTTTAAAAAAATAAAAAACCGTCGTGTTCTATCGTTAAAGTGTGAATCAAACCACATCTACTTATTTGGATCACCCGAGACTGAGTAGACCTGTTTTAGTCCTAATATACTTTTAAAATTTTATGTTAAAGCTCAATTTGAACTCAAGAGCTTTAGAGTGCCAGCTAACTATTATAACCGTTACGTCACAAAGACAACTTTACACTACTCTTAATAAACAATAATAAGAAAAAGAATAATAAATGTTGATTTTTTTTTAAGGATGAACATGGTGACACCGTTTCTGTTGCACAGTCTGCTAGCTACTAGCCAGCAGCTGGGGTCTTAGAAAACGATACAGTTGACATTTTGTAATGAGATGTGACATGTTTCAAAGTACAGTATTATGGGTTGCTGCTGAGTAAAAACTAATCCTGTACAAGGAAGCAAGGGTTCGAACCCCTTACCTAACATTACTATTGCCTGAACATGGCTTGACGACACTGTATTATTATGATACTCGGTACACAAACCATAGATAGAGTGTATTGTTTAAGATCACTTTCTTTCTGAACATAGGTGGAGACTGTTGATGGTTAACAATGGCATTAATATAGTAGGACGTGGGTATAGCAATTAAGAAAAAAACAGACAATACCCATACAATATTTTTATTTATTTAATATAAGTACTTGTACAATAGTTACATTCAAAATACATTTCTTTTTTCTCTATTACTATTTAGTCCTTTTTGATTCTCTTGCATATGAAGGGTAGATAACCTTGTAGTTCAGCCCCTTAAAACAACAACAACACAACCTTTTGCATAGTCTGTGATGTTGACGACTCTTGAGATGTGGAAGATGGATTAAACATAACTTTTACAGCAGGGGTTAAATGTTGCTCAATAAACACTGCACTATTTTGAGTAGCAAAATTTTTTTCTTGTACTAGCTTTTTAGCATTGTCATGATTATTTGTTGACACCAACAGTGTTTCATTTGGTACACCACATTGATGATCACTCACACTTAAAACCTTACCATTTCTACTTTTTAGATTGCCTCGACATCTTTTTGACCTCTCTTTTGAGCATTGCCAAAATATTATTCCTTTTACATTTTGACGATTATAGTTATAAGAGTAGCCTTTATAGAGTACACGTTGTTTACCTTTGTTAGTTGTAGTAAGTTCCATAGTAGCAACTAACCTGTTAGTATGATTTGCTCACTACAAAGGTTATAACTGTTCTGATAATAAAATCATTTAGCGTTGGCTTTTATATTTAATATGTATAGTTTGAAGTGATAGCAAAAGTGAGAGCAAAATGGTAGCAGAGTGGTAGAAAATATAACATGTATTGTTAAGAAATAGTTTAAGCTGTTATGTGGATCCATTACATAATAATTTTAGCACGACGAAGCTCATTTTCTATATCCAATAGTTCTTCCTCATATTCAGTATAACCAGCCTGTTTATAGACATGCAGTTGCTGAAGCCGCCAGATTAGCTTACTTGGATTGTTCCAGTAGACAAATTTAACAAATGATTTTTTAGTTGTAAACAAAGCATTACCATTATCATTATTATCTTCATCATCAACATCATCATCATCATAACCATTATCATTATCATCATCATCATTATCATCATCATCATGATCATTATAATCCTCATCACTATTACTATATAGTCCTTTTTGATCCTTTTGCAATACCACATTTTGCACAGTCTGTGTTGCTCTTGATAATGTTGGGAGTTTTTCAGACATTGACAACTGTCCTAACACGACTTTCTGAGGAGATGATACATGCTTCTTAACAAACAATGCACTATCTTGAGCTGCAATATCTTTTTCTGGGACAAGTATTTTAGCATTTTGAAGAGTTTTTTTAAACAGCAACGATGTTTTATCTGGTACACTACATTGATGATCACTCATACTTAAGACATTGCTATTTTTACTTTTCAGCTCACCTCGACACTGTTTTGAACGATGTTTTGAACAACGCCAAATAACAGTTCCATTTTTATTGGTTCGTTTTACAATATATTTATATCCTTTATAGAATGCGTATGGCATACCATTGCTATTTGTTGATACTTCCATGTCAATTGTCAAGCATGAACTAATCTCTAGCAAAGTTCACTCGATAATATAAATAATTTCTAAACCCCAGTAGTGAATAGTCAGTTGTTTTTGATCTATGCAAGCGTAAACATGTCACATACACTGGTGATGGATACTCAAGGCTTTAAGGTCAATGAAAACAAGTACAGTATATATTTAAATAGGTGGCTATCATTGATTGCACAACACGCGGGTCACCATATCTTTTTTTTCTTTCGGACTAGTGTTTTAACATTTGAAGAGTGTTTTAAACAGCAACGATGTCTTATCAGTCACACTACATTGATGATCACTCACACTTAAGACCTCGCTATTTTTACTTTTTAACTCACTTTGACACTGTTTTGAACGATGTTTTGAACAACGCCAAATAACAGTTCCATTTTTATTGGTTCGTTTTACAATATACGTATAACCTTTATAGTATGCATATGGCTTACCATAACTATTCGTTGATACTTTCATATCAATTTTCAAGCATGAAATAATCTCCAATAAATTTCGCTCGATAATAGAAATAATAGTTTAAAGTGGGTGCGAAGGTGGGTGCAAAAGTGGGTGCAAAAGTGAGTGTAAAAGTGAGTGTAAAAGTGGGTGAAAAAGTGGGTGCAAAAGTGAGTGCAAAAGTGGGTGCGAAAGTGGGTGCGAAAGTGGGTGCAGTTTATAGTAGGCACTATTTTTACTAGAATGTGATTTGAGTAAATGTAATTTCTAAACCCAAGTAGTGAATAGTCAGTTGGTTTTGATTTATGCAAGCGTAAACATGTCTCATACACTGATGATGGATACTCAAGGCTTCTTGGTCAACAAAAACAAGTATATAGTTAAAGAGGTAGCTATTATTGATTGCACAACACTGAATCTATTTTTGAAATTTTGACAAAGGGTCTAAGTGCACTTTTGTTAATATCTCGCGAACCAATAAGACTACGGCATTGTATGAGGTATTGTTGGACTTTTTGCCGAAGACTGCTGGTAAACACTTATGTTCCCACGACCTTTTTAAAGATGGCGGCTGACCCACGAGGGGTGATTAAAACGTATTCCAAGCGACGCTTGTCGATAAGCAAACCAATAATCAAAGGGGGGTGTGACAGAGCTTGAGGCGATAACCCCTTTTGATTGATCCCTGTTGATTTGCCCCTTTGGACTGGTCCCCGTTGACCAGTCCCTCTGAACGGGTCCTTTTTGAAGGGAGTCATTTATGACGGGCCCCTGCTGACGGGTCACTGTGGACGGATCCCTGTGGACAGGTCCCTGTTGACAGGTCCATAGGGATTAGTCAAAAGGACCTGTCAACAGGGACCTGTCCACAGGGATCCGTCCACAGTGACCCGTCAGCAGGGGCCCGTCATAAATGACTCCCTTCAAAAAGGACCCGTTCAGAGGGACTGGTCAACGGGGACCAGTCCAAAGGGGCAAATCAACAGGGATCAATCAAAAGGGGTTATCGCCTCAAGCTCTGTCACACCCCCCTTTGATTATTGGTTTGCTTATCGACAAGCGTCGCTTGGAATACGTTTTAATCACCCCTCGTGGGTCAGCCGCCATCTTTAAAAAGGTCGTGGGAACATAAGTGTTTACCAGCAGTCTTCGGCAAAAAGTCCAACAATACCTCATACAATGCCGTAGTCTTATTGGTTCGCGAGATATTAACAAAAGTGCACTTAGACCCTTTGTCAAAATTTCAAAAATAGATTCAGTGTTGTGCAATCAATAATAGCTACCTCTTTAACTATATACTTGTTTTTGTTGACCAAGAAGCCTTGAGTATCCATCATCAGTGTATGAGACATGTTTACGCTTGCATAAATCAAAACCAACTGACTATTCACTACTTGGGTTTAGAAATTACATTTACTCAAATCACATTCTAGTAAAAATAGTGCCTACTATAAACTGCACCCACTTTCGCACCCACTTTCGCACCCACTTTTGCACTCACTTTTGCACCCACTTTTTCACCCACTTTTACACTCACTTTTACACTCACTTTTGCACCCACTTTTGCACCCACCTTCGCACCCACTTTAAACTATTATTTCTATTATCGAGCGAAATTTATTGGAGATTATTTCATGCTTGAAAATTGATATGAAAGTATCAACGAATAGTTATGGTAAGCCATATGCATACTATAAAGGTTATACGTATATTGTAAAACGAACCAATAAAAATGGAACTGTTATTTGGCGTTGTTCAAAACATCGTTCAAAACAGTGTCAAAGTGAGTTAAAAAGTAAAAATAGCGAGGTCTTAAGTGTGAGTGATCATCAATGTAGTGTGACTGATAAGACATCGTTGCTGTTTAAAACACTCTTCAAATGTTAAAACACTAGTCCGAAAGAAAAAAAAGATATGGTGACCCGCGTGTTGTGCAATCAATGATAGCCACCTATTTAAATATATACTGTACTTGTTTTCATTGACCTTAAAGCCTTGAGTATCCATCACCAGTGTATGTGACATGTTTACGCTTGCATAGATCAAAAACAACTGACTATTCACTACTGGGGTTTAGAAATTATTTATATTATCGAGTGAACTTTGCTAGAGATTAGTTCATGCTTGACAATTGACATGGAAGTATCAACAAATAGCAATGGTATGCCATACGCATTCTATAAAGGATATAAATATATTGTAAAACGAACCAATAAAAATGGAACTGTTATTTGGCGTTGTTCAAAACATCGTTCAAAACAGTGTCGAGGTGAGCTGAAAAGTAAAAATAGCAATGTCTTAAGTATGAGTGATCATCAATGTAGTGTACCAGATAAAACATCGTTGCTGTTTAAAAAAACTCTTCAAAATGCTAAAATACTTGTCCCAGAAAAAGATATTGCAGCTCAAGATAGTGCATTGTTTGTTAAGAAGCATGTATCATCTCCTCAGAAAGTCGTGTTAGGACAGTTGTCAATGTCTGAAAAACTCCCAACATTATCAAGAGCAACACAGACTGTGCAAAATGTGGTATTGCAAAAGGATCAAAAAGGACTATATAGTAATAGTGATGAGGATTATAATGATCATGATGATGATGATAATGATGATGATGATAATGATAATGGTTATGATGATGATGATGTTGATGATGAAGATAATAATGATAATGGTAATGCTTTGTTTACAACTAAAAAATCATTTGTTAAATTTGTCTACTGGAACAATCCAAGTAAGCTAATCTGGCGGCTTCAGCAACTGCATGTCTATAAACAGGCTGGTTATACTGAATATGAGGAAGAACTATTGGATATAGAAAATGAGCTTCGTCGTGCTAAAATTATTATGTAATGGATCCACATAACAGCTTAAACTATTTCTTAACAATACATGTTATATTTTCTACCACTCTGCTACCATTTTGCTCTCACTTTTGCTATCACTTCAAACTATACATATTAAATATAAAAGCCAACGCTAAATGATTTTATTATCAGAACAGTTATAACCTTTGTAGTGAGCAAATCATACTAACAGGTTAGTTGCTACTATGGAACTTACTACAACTAACAAAGGTAAACAACGTGTACTCTATAAAGGCTACTCTTATAACTATAATCGTCAAAATGTAAAAGGAATAATATTTTGGCAATGCTCAAAAGAGAGGTCAAAAAGATGTCGAGGCAATCTAAAAAGTAGAAATGGTAAGGTTTTAAGTGTGAGTGATCATCAATGTGGTGTACCAAATGAAACACTGTTGGTGTCAACAAATAATCATGACAATGCTAAAAAGCTAGTACAAGAAAAAAATTTTGCTACTCAAAATAGTGCAGTGTTTATTGAGCAACATTTAACCCCTGCTGTAAAAGTTATGTTTAATCCATCTTCCACATCTCAAGAGTCGTCAACATCACAGACTATGCAAAAGGTTGTGTTGTTGTTGTTTTAAGGGGCTGAACTACAAGGTTATCTACCCTTCATATGCAAGAGAATCAAAAAGGACTAAATAGTAATAGAGAAAAAAGAAATGTATTTTGAATGTAACTATTGTACAAGTACTTATATTAAATAAATAAAAATATTGTATGGGTATTGTCTGTTTTTTTCTTAATTGCTATACCCACGTCCTACTATATTAATGCCATTGTTAACCATCAACAGTCTCCACCTATGTTCAGAAAGAAAGTGATCTTAAACAATACACTCTATCTATGGTTTGTGTACCGAGTATCATAATAATACAGTGTCGTCAAGCCATGTTCAGGCAATAGTAATGTTAGGTAAGGGGTTCGAACCCTTGCTTCCTTGTACAGGATTAGTTTTTACTCAGCAGCAACCCATAATACTGTACTTTGAAACATGTCACATCTCATTACAAAATGTCAACTGTATCGTTTTCTAAGACCCCAGCTGCTGGCTAGTAGCTAGCAGACTGTGCAACAGAAACGGTGTCACCATGTTCATCCTTAAAAAAAAATCAACATTTATTATTCTTTTTCTTATTATTGTTTATTAAGAGTAGTGTAAAGTTGTCTTTGTGACGTAACGGTTATAATAGTTAGCTGGCACTCTAAAGCTCTTGAGTTCAAATTGAGCTTTAACATAAAATTTTAAAAGTATATTAGGACTAAAACAGGTCTACTCAGTCTCGGGTGATCCAAATAAGTAGATGTGGTTTGATTCACACTTTAACGATAGAACACGACGGTTTTTTATTTTTTTAAAATAATGATAGCCATTTGTTCATATTTTTTCATTTCCACATTTCACACATTGCCATTTGTCAATTTTCCATGTACACGATTTGAAAATGTCAGTTTAAAGTTTTTGGATTTCATGATATGGAAACAAGAATTTTCCATTTTGTTGTTTACACATTTGCCAATTTCCCATTTACATTTTTTAAATGTCAGTTTTAAGTTTTTAAATTGTGATGATATGGAAACATGGATTTCCTATTTTTTCCATATCACAGAAGACACGTTTATGATTTAGTCCATGCTGAATGTTTAGTTTTGTAAAACACACATTTGCTGATTTAAATGTTCTTGAAATCACTTTAATGGAAGTGCTTGGCCATGGCAATAGTGCATTCTCTTTCTGTTTGTTTCCAAAAACATATAGGACTACTACTACTACTACTACTACTACTACTACTGTAGGTAAGACTGTTTTACAAAATAACACCTATCTACTGCTGCATTAAAAAAACACAAGTGTTAAAAAATATAGTATACTATTTACCATTTGCTATATACATTAATTACCCCACCATCCTACCTTGCCGTGTTTGCTTTGGTTGAAAAATCAATGCTACCCACACACACACACACACACACACACACACAAGCTTTCTCTCTCTCTCTCTATCATTCTATCTATAGTCATACATTCACACAACCATACCTGTCTTTGAAAACAAATACAACCACGCTATTTATCCTTGACATGCACACTTATCCCAAATAACTTTTAGTTATACATTTAACATTTACTATTACAAAAAAAATGTTTCCACTATTTACAATTACAAAAATGAATATTTACAAAATACTAAATCTACTGGTTACAAAAAAGCCATGTCTCTAAACAATAAAATATAAAAGTCACACCTCCACCTCGTGGTTATAACCCTATGGTAGGCTAATGCATAGGTCATTCATCTGCACTCATTTGCTATCCATCAAGGTAAAATTGCATTTTCTCTGTTCCACAAGATAAAAATTATGGTTGCCGGATTGTATCCTGCACTGTTTATGCGACATAGCATTGCCAGTTCATAAAACCGTTAGGTAGTTCTCTACACATAGTGATTTTACCACTGCTCTACCTACGCCTTTTGCTTGTTTGGCTTTCTTACAGGCTAGTATGCGATAGGCAGCATTAACTGTATATCAAACCCAGTCCACCTTTGTATTTGTAATCTAAGTAATAATTTGAAAAGAGACAAGTGTAATCAGTTTTAAACATTATCTCCGCTTTTTTTGTTTGTTTGTTTGTTTATGACATGTATATTAACCCAAAATCAAACCCTAGTCTACCTTATTGAAAGGCTAACAGTTTAACTACTGCGTCACCATACCATTCTTTCTTAGTTTGATTCGTTCTAGGCCTTAGAGCTAGAAATCGAGTTACGATCTCCAGTGCAAGAGGCACATGTGCTCACCACTATAGCATGTAATGGCTAGCTGGTATCATTAGACAACCGAAAATGATTGTATTTCGGTTAGCCAAGCATTTGTCATTTGCCTACTGTGTGAGCACTGCCAGCGAGACAGTTTAGTTTAGAACAAGCGAGTGCGTGTGTGTGTATAGATTATTAGCCTCAAGTATTTAAAGCTTGTTGTGTGTAGCGACCATCTTGCTCAGTAACCACTGAGTAAGTTTTAACAGTCAACTCATAAAAACAGCATAGGATAGTTGTGTGTGTGTGTGGTTCATGTACTTGGGAATATGCATTAGCACCATGCGCTAGCTTTACCTCACCCTCTAAAGGTAGAGCGTTATCCCTTTCTTTGGACATTGCCAATGACTGCATTCCCCCACAAGTTTTACACTTAAGCCCTTGGCTTGTTCTTGATTAGGTTTGGTTTGCTTTAGGCTTGGTTTGGTTCAGTTGGGTTTGATTCGACTTGGTTCAGTTTAGTTTAATGTAGTCACTTTTTTATTTTTAGCTACACTCTTTAACCAATTAATTAATGATAGTCTACTCATAATTCTTGAATCGATAAATTGAATTTTGTGTGCACCGTTTGTCAAGCCATGCCTACAACCTATACTCCCTATGTACTACACTCAGATCTGA